>OZ008365.1:4846884-5473986 GCA_963931975.1 Cataclysta lemnata
AAGACTAACGCAAATAGTGCTATAAGGAAGAAGAATTGCTGGGATAATATAAGAAATGAATTTAATTCATCTCCAATTGTTACTCAAAAAGTAAGTACAGCCGTATGAGTATGATTTACGTTTTTTTTAATACCAAAAATATACCTATCTAACTTGCTAAAATACCACGTGATATTATTTAGTTACTTGGACTCTGGACAGTTTTCTGATATTTTCTAAAACGTCCATTTAGTACATTTATGTGTTTATGTATTATAAGGAAATATCGTTTCGTGATTTGAAGTTAAGTACCTAGGTACATATCGAAAAATAACATAAGCATAGTTCATAATCATATTATAATTATGTTAAATTAAATCTATCTTTGCGTTCTATTGTTCTGTATTTTTTAAACCTAATTCATGGTGTGCTTTTTTATTACAGGCAGCAACAAAACAACTTCTTAAATTATGGTATAACATGAAAGCCAAGGCAAGAGAGGCTAAAACCAAAGAAAATGTAAGGTTCATGACTGGTGGAGGCCCATTAGTGGATGACATGAATCCCATCGACGCAAAAGTCATGGATATTGATAAAAATATTTTAACAAATGTGCAAGTGGATGTGGATAGCGACATTAATGGTATTTATATTTTATTTCATTTATAAACAGATATCTAATTAAAATAAAAATAAAAAGTTGTGATTAGTAAAATTACATGCCTGCCCTTCTCTATACTTACCTGATTGCATCACCTTAACAATGTGTAAATTCATTTCACACTTGTAATGCAATGAATGAATAAACTCTTGCATAAAAACTTGCTCTTGAAAAACTGCACTTGGCCAGCGCGGTTGACTCAGGCCTAATTGCCCCTAATGGAGTAGGCAAAAGCCCCTCGGTGGGGATGATGATGAAGTTTTTGAAACTAAATATATATATTTTTTATTTTATTTATAGGTTCATTGGTGATACTTGGGGATGAAAATGATGAGGCATGGAGCAAGAATAGCAACTGTTATGTTGACATACCTGATTTACCTGATGAAAGCATAAAAGTCATCACCGTGCCACAAGCAAGTACATCTACACAGTGCATATCCGAGGATAATTTAAAGAATAATAAGCAACATTTTGAAATGAAAACCCCAATAAAAAAAAGTAGTTTCGGAGAAAAATATATAAATAAAATAGATTTATTAAAAATAAAAATATTAGAAGAGGAACTCAAACACCAGCAAGAAATACATAAGGAAGAATTGAAAATAAAAATTATGGAAAGAGAACATAAAGAAAAAATGTGGGCTATCGAATTAAAAATCAAGGAAAGACAATTATTAGAATAAGGCTTTAATTTAATTTACTTAATAAATTTTTAATCACATAATAGTTTTTCACTTCTTATAATTATGAAATGGTATTTACTAAGCTGTAAGTTTATTAGGAGAAATCTCTTGCAATAATATTAGCCCGAAGAACCATGCCATCACTGGTTCCAAGAGTAGTCGCTGTGCTTGAAATCTCATCTACGTCTGTTTGTATTTCTAAATCATCAATGGAGTCATTTGTTTCTATAGCTATATTATGCAAGACTGCACAAGCTACTATAATGTTAGCCGTGTTCCTTAGTTTTGTAGCCATACCTTTTTGTAAACATGGAAACCTCCGCTTCCATACCCCAAATAATCGCTCGATTGTGTTTCGAGTCTTGATCTGGGCCTTATTGTATCTTTCTTCAGCAGGACTTGAGGGATTAGATATTGGAGTAAGTAAATGTCTTGTGCATGAGTAACCTGCATCAGCAACTAACATGCCTTTAATTTCATTATTCTGTAATTTGATATTTAGCATAGAATTTCGAAAAATCCGACTATCATGAGTACTTCCAGCCCAACGGACGACTATATCAAATATTTTCAAATATGGGCCACCTACAACTTGAACATTTAGAGAAAAGTAGCCTTTCCTGTTTCGGTATTGTTCGGTATGTTCTATTCCTCGTGGTTTGGATATTTTTATATGGGTGCAATCCAACGCTCCAACAATATTTTTCAGGCCACTATATCTTCATATACATCCAATAAATTCAAAATCATCCTGCACTCTTTTTATCTGTCTATCTGACCTTGGAAAATTAATGAAGTTATGCATTTGGAGAGCTAAGGCGCGACTTACTTTTTGTACAATGTTACAAACGGTTGATTGGGATATATGTATGAGGTCTCCACTTACGGTTTGGAAGTTCCCTGTAGCATAGAACCTTAATGCTGTGAGAAGTTGACATTCCGGGGATATAGGAAGACCTCTTTGTGTTTCATACCGAATATTATTGATAATCAATGGTAATATCACATTCATAACAACATTCTTTCCAAAACGAAATCTCTTCTTAAAATCTAGTTCAGTATATTCTCGTAGAGGGTCTTTATCACGAAAATAAATTTTGGATACTCTGGGTTCAATTAAACGAATATTATTTTCTACTTCTTCCAATGGATCGGCAGTTAAATTAGCCAAACTTGCAAATAATGAATCTATACGATCCATTATGATGCGAAAACTTTTATTTTGCACAACACAACGTAAATAATACCACAAGCCGACGTAAAATAACCTAGAAAGTTACTAAACTTACGTTAACTGAGCACTGTATGTTACTTAAGTAATGAAATTGGCGACTATTGCTTGACGGAGTATTCTTACTTTAGACAGTTCTTACTTCATTCAAATTCTTGTTTATTGTTTAAAAATGACAACTTAAGTAATGACTTTTACTCAAGTAATTACTTTGACTTGACTATAGATACGAGTGTTAGCTTTCGCCGCTAAGTTAAATCTTAGTGTCGAACACTTAGATGTTGAGACAGCTTTTCTCAACGGCGATCTAGAAGAAGAAATCTATATGGAACAACCTCAAGGTTTCGTTACCGAAGTTAATAAGGTCTGCCTTCTGAAAAAGTCCCTCTATGGACTCAAACAAGCACCCAGACAGTGGAATTTAAAAGTCTGCGAAGCTATGTCGAAGCTGGCACTGACTCGAGCAGAATCTGAGCACTGCATTTATTATAAACGAGAAAGTGACAAACTACTCGTAGTAGCGGTCTTTGTCGATGATTTCTTTATCTTTAGTAATTGTCCCAATATGGCCAATTCTTTTAAAACAGGCCTCAAAGAAACCTTCTCTGTAAAGGATCTAGGACCTGTCAAAGATTGTCTGGGAATGTACACACTAGAAGTACAGATGGCAGCATCAGTCTCGACCAAACCAACTATATCGAGAAATTGTTGGACAAATTTAACTTGAGAGACGCTATACCGATAACGACTCCCTTAGAACCTGGACTTAAGCTAATCCTACCTGAGAAGGATAATGAGCGACCAGACTTACCGTATCAGCAGCTCATTGGTTCTCTAATGTACATCTCCATGGCACAAGACCTGATATTGCACATGCTGTGTCAGTCTTGAGCCAATTGAATGCACATTACGGGGAGTACACTGGAGAGCTGCTAAACGGGTGCTCAGGTACCTTAAGTCCACCAAACACAAAAAATTGCTATACACAAAAAGTAGTAGCAATTTGGTAGGATATGCTTACGCAGACTATGGGTCTAACCTCATAGATCGCAGATCCTACACTGGGTTTGTTTTTACATTAAGTGGCTCCGCCATATCCTGGGAGTCCCGTAAACAACGCACTGTCGCACTTTCGACCACCGAAGCTGAATATATGGCCCTTGGTGAAGCTACTAAGGAAGCCATATATTTAAAGTTTCTGCTCAAAGATGTTTTTGATTGTGATCATCCAATCACTTTATATAGCGACAATCAAAGTGCAATACAGATAACAAAAAACAACACTCATCATTCACGCACCAAACACATCGACATTAGACATCATTTCATTCGAAATTCCATCACCAACCATGCCATTGATATTATGTATATGCAATATGGTCGCAGATGTCCTTACGAAAAGCTTGCCCAATATTAAGCATGTGAAATGTGTAAATAGTTTAGGTTTAGCATAATTATATTTTTCTAAGGATATTAGGCTAATTTTGTTTTTCGAATGTTAGATTTCAGATGTGTGTTTGTTATTATAGTGTTTGTTTTTTTTAATTAATGAGTTTGTTTTATGTTGTTGTTGTATATAGTGTGTGTTCATGTATATAAAGGGTGTGTATATTACGGGGAGGTGTTCGGCCAAACCTTTTTTTTATAGATATTTAATATACACCCTGGCAGCCTTTTTTGACATATGTAATTCTCAATAAATATCTTGCAGCGACAACACCTCTGTGTGATTTTATCTCCTTCTGCTACAATACTTATCTTCTTTAGTTTTTTGAGGGAACGCCCGTGTGTCGCGTTCTAACAGAGGTCTATCGTCGTCTATAATTTCTAAGGCAGTTTTTCATAATTTAGAGCAATTTACATAATAACCAAATCATAAAGATCTACTATTTCCCTCCTGTTGGGACAAGTGCTGATTCTGTGCTGTTTAATAGTGGTGTTTTAAAATTATATCCCATACTGGGAACTCCGTACGGGCCTGATCGTCGGCTGGGCCGTGAAGCCTGCATTGACCCCTTTTTGAGAGGCCAGTCGAGAAGGAACAGGGGGAGAACTGGACATTCTTTCCGCGAGGACCTACCTGAACCTGGACATCTTGTCAAGCCGGTCAAGAGGACAGTAGGACACAGGGGAGTGCCGTTCTAGGTCGTCTACAACCAATCTCAACCTACCCACGACCCTGTCGTTTAATTATTTTATGAATACCCCCTTTAAATTACAATTCTTTTAATTCTAGTAAATGTTCAAAGAAACCTAGATTTTCTAGATTTAGAATAATAAAACGTGACAACGTTTGGCACATACAAAATATTTCACAGAAGCTCTACAAGTTTTTGGGTGATGCCCTATTCTCAGACAAATCGGACAAGCTTTCTTCTCTTTTAGGCATTGATTCCGCTGTTGAAGGTTCATTCTATATAGCTTGTAGCATTCGATACTTGCATGAGAGTCTTTGTCACACCAGATGCATACTACACCAGATCTCTGTTTTGTATTGGTTAGTAAACACTCTGCGGTTGCGTGCTTACTCTCTACTTCTTCACGCTCGTGACTGTTACTTCCGTAGAAAGTCTCCTTTGTGATGGCAATCCTTTGCTCCGCCTCGACCTCCTTCCTTACAAAATTAAGTAGGTTGCTGAGTTCATGTGAAGCGTCCAATGTTCTGAGGTTTGTTCCTCTCCCAGCATCTAAGAATTTCGTTAGGAAGAGCAGACTCAACCATTGGCAGCAAAAAGTCAGCATACATTCTTTAGTGAGCTTCAAAGTCTCTAACGCACGCAATTGAGCATTCAGTCGATAGTACAATTGCGTGATCGAACCTTTTTTGTCTGATAGTACGAGTGCCAGAATTTCTCTGATGTAAATTTGCGCCAACAAACCATCTCAGGCATATCTAGACTTGAGCTGACTTATGCAATCGGAATAAGCAGTAGCAGGAAAACTTTCGACTACATTTTTCACTTCTGTGTCATCCTTCATGCATTGCAAATGATACTGATACTTGTCTATACCATCACTATTCGGGTCATCGTTTATCTTTGAAAATTGAATGAAAGCCAATTGCGTATATTGCCATCGAATTTCGGCAGTTGCAATTTGGGCAATTTTATATTTTTCGGTGCTATATTTTCGAAAACGGAAGTAATTGACGTAGTTATTTTTATATATCTCGCCTCTTATCTCAACATCCGAGTTTTATAATCCATGACACCTTCTAATTCTCTTTCTAACATTTCTTCGTCAACTTCAGTCAACATTAAATCTAATACTATTTTGTCAAAACGAATTAAATGTTCAAATTTTTCTTTAAATTTTTCGTAACTAATTTGAGTCTCTACATCTGTTTCATGGCGGTCTATCGCGGCTTCTAATTCATTGCTACATTTACTAAAAATGCGCCTCACCACGCTTCTTTCCTTTTTTGTATTCTCCAAGTTCAACATCTCGGTCACGGTCGTCACTATTTAAAATAATAAATGTTTCGAACTATGTAATATTGGGAAAATAAAACCACCATTTGCTAGATTTTGTCACAGACTGACTTTTTTCATATATTTCTTTTTAATCGAAATACAATGCACTTTACAAAGGAGTTTCAATTCGTAACAGGGGGTAAGTAACCAGTAAGACTGCAGTTTGATGACAACGATTCGCCTTATTTTTATTCGATTTCTCTGAGTGGGTGTGTGTATGTGTATAGATTAGTATATGCATGAGTACAAGAATAGAATAACTTATTTAAATGTTATATTTTTGATATTGCGTGTCCGTGTAATTGTGTAATGCGTGTGTGTGGAGTGTTATAAGAATGTATTTATATTTATATTAAAAATTTTGTTGAGATTTAGAGAAAATAATGAAAAAGAAAGAAAATAACAACATCAGTTCATCATACCGTCGGTTCGGGTAGGACAGGTGTTGGCGGAGGACCGACCTTGACGTCCAGATCCGACATGGTAAAAATGCGAATGGCTGCTTTTCCGTCTGCTTTTCTGACGTAGATTCCTCCATTACGAATCCAAATGTACTGGAACTGGTGCTCCTTTGCTCAAGCCCTGGCCTCTCGAAATAGCCTCCGATTTTCCTTAGTAAGTCTGTCGATAATGAAAATGGTTTTTGGGTAGCCCGCTCACTAAATTCTCAGTCGAGATATTACGTCTTGATTTTGCAGCTCGCATCATGTCGTCTTTCTTTTGTTTTCTTAACAGCCTTACAACAACCGGACGGGGATATGGAGATAGCTGACCAACTTTAGAGCCATTCTGTGGTTTGGGGCCCATTCGGGTAATTACAGCAATATCCGTATTAATTAACTCTACTCCTATTTTATGAGAGGCGGTCATCACGATGTGGGTTTTCATTTTCATGTTCAGGAAGGCCCAATATTTCTTAGTCGTTGTTCGAGCATTCTTCTTGTTCACGCGCAGCTGTCTGTTGTTGTAAGGTCTCTACTGTTGTTCGGAGTGCGTTGACCTCTCTTGTTTCGTGTGTTCTACACCACACCCCACCATGTTACCCCACCATTATTCCGTTTATTAAACACTTCAAAATTCACAACTACACAATTACAATCCAAGAGGTTATCCGCTTCGTGGAGGCGCGCAAATTGTGACTGTTGAATGACGTTTATCTTTAAAATTTTGTTTCAGTAGTGTAGCAAAGAAACAGAGCACATACAGCCTATTTCATCTACAATCAATCTACACTGCGTTCTAAACAGATACGACCATAGATTTTTCATAAACAATAAAATTCGACACCGCAACTTCTGCACCGGGTACCGGGAATCCACATACAAGCACTTCTCGATTTCCCCGGCTACCGGGGATCCACAGACGAGAGGTTAACGGTGTTGGTCAAGGTTTCCGAAATAAAAGACATTTTGTTGTTAATTTCGGAATTTTGTTGTCTTACCTCGGTCACTTCCTGTCTAAGTTGGCGGATTTCATTCAGTAATTTTGAAAATTCGGAGACGTTAGATAACTTGTCATCCACTTGCTTCCCTTTGTTCATAATGCACAGGAAGGCGGCCCGCTGTCAGTATGCGGTCCCACCGGAAGAACGAACTCGAAGACAGACGAAGTCCTGCTTGTATAACGCACACGACGCGGACGGCGCGGCGGCTCGCTGCGGGGGAGGGCGCCCGGGTGACGAGTCTGTGGTGAGGTGACCGCTGTTCGAGCGAGTTGCGGGATTTTTCGGTTGCTTCAAATTTTTTTTAATGAAAACGGTGGTATTACCTTTCATTTTAGGAGATACCCGGAAACCAACACCGCTATAGAATTGGTGACTGCACTGGCTTTATGTGGGTATTAAATACTGTTTGAAACTGTGGCTTTTTAAGTAGAAATAAGGAATATTATCGGAGGACGGCCAATACGAGTCTAGTGTACACCGGCGCCCAAGCGCGTCTCTTGAAGTTCTTTAAAAGATAACACTTCCACGTAATCTTTGCTTTATATTGCACTCATTTTAAACATAAAATCACGCGCGTTGAGGGCGCGCACGTAGAAGGTGCGAACGTAAAAGGCGCGCACGTAGAGGGCGCGCACGTTGGAGCGCGAACAGCGGCGCGCGGGCAGAGGCACGCCGGGTAGGGATGCGCCAGCTAGAGGGCGCGCCACCAGAGGCGTGCCAGGTAGTGGGCACGCACGCCGGCTCGCACTCAGGGAGCCGTGGCAGGCTCGGACTTCCGACAGGAGGGGGTCGGGGCAGGAGCGTGACAGGACCAGGATCAGGAACCGTCTGTAAGGACACACGACAGGACGAGTGCTTCGGGGCGTAGATGGTAGGGCCTCGGAGACCGACTACCCCGCAAGCACTGCGTCCCGTCAATTACAGATGTAGTCCGGACGGTGGGGGGTAGACCCCACTGATGGTACTGAAGATAGGAGTACACTCAACCTCCAGTTACACGACTCGAGAATAGAATGAATCCTTTCCGCTTGGCCACGCGTATTTATAGGACGCCTCGAGCATTCGAAATCTTGAATCCCGAATGTCTTCAGAATTCAAAATCTCGAAGTCTCGAAACTTCCATGAAGGCTAGGAATCAGAAAAAGGAAAAATAAATGGTACAGAAAAATATAAAAACCAAAGAATAACAATTGCCAAATCGAGACAGACGTTGTCAACTAAGTAAACAAACAGAGGAATTTTGTAGAAATCAATGTTTAAAATGTGGAAGCAATACAGGAAATTATCTAAAAAGTAGTGACAAAGTGCTAAAATATAAGTGCTAATGTGAATAAGTGCAAAAGGCGTATAAAAACATGAATTTCGGAGATTAAAGTGCCAAAGAGTGATATCGCTATTTTTATACAAAGAAATGTTATTTACAAGGAATAAAATAAAGCTATTTAAAAGGTAAATGTGTCGATTACATTATTTAATAGCTAGGACACATTACACGTACAATAGGCACACATAGTATAAAATTAGGCAGTATTGGAGCACCCTGAGGGCGCAATACTACATTATATTTTTAAACAATAAATTACTCAGGAACACTATGTTCACACGGGGAGCAGCACCCTCTATATCGAGTTAAATAAATGGTACACAAAATAAGTTGGTTTTCTCTTTAATACCATCTCTTAAGGCCCAGGAGGTCAAGGAATTATTATTCTAAGTCAGATGACAAAAAATGTAGGCAGTACAAATAGATTTTTGTTGTGTACCAATTTACGGAAAGCAAACGATGGCGTCACATTCACATGTAATTTTCCCTCAACTGGAAAGCGACAATTACGCAAATTGGTTGTTCCGAATAGAAAACTTAATGGAAGAAAGAGGATGTAGAAAAATACTATTTACTGAAAAAGAATATTCAAGTAGCGAATTAGCGAAAGAACAAATTATCAAAATGGAGGCGCAAGCCAAGGATATTATTATACAAAGCTTGCCAGACAAACATTTGGAATATATAAGAGGAGCTAATACTGCATCCGAAATGATAAGTAACCTCAGAGGCATATTCGAAAGAAAGAGTACCCTTTCAAAGTTATATTTAAGGAGGGGTTTACATGATTCCAAATGCCCAGCACCACACATAGATCTAACAAATTTCTTTTGTAATATGAAGGCTCGATTTGAATGTCCAACTATGAGAAATATTACAGTAATTTTATTAATAGTTTTCTTAGCCAATACGCTAACATTCCCAAAAACTATAGTGTTTTTATTTTGCCCCCCGCAGCCATCACAAAATGATTTGACGTGATAACAGTATCATCAAAGTTGGTATTCGTCAACCGATGAAATAATGCTGAAGCAATTTGGTTCGATCCTTTCAAGCCCTCGATTTCTAGCCACGAATATATAAATGTGTTAAATTTATTTTCGGGCCCACGAGATGGTCCTTGACAGATTGTAAAATTATTTGTATAAAATTGGCGGCTAAAATAGCCGCTCAGCCCGGCTAGCATGACCACCGAAACACGATATGATATAGCCATTTATCGCGTTGAACTTTTCAATTATTCAATTCAGGCTTATTAAGTATTAAAATAAAGGAAGGAATAAGTATGAAGTAATTGCACGTATTTATTATAAAATAACATTTATTGTTTTATTATGCGAAAAAGGTCAACCTTAACAAATCTCTCTGTTTTCACTGATTATATTACCCACCAAATGGACAGAGGCTCGCAGGTGGATGTCGTGTACAACAATTAATCCAAATGATTCGATAGCATCGACCACGATATTACACTAAATTTTCCAACGTCGGGGTGCACGGCGACCTCTTGAGGTGGCTTATGTCCTATATTAGAAATCGTCTTCAGGCGGTCCGGATCCGGCACTTTTAAATCTAACTTTGAACTTATCCCATCAGGCGTACCACAGGGATCCCACTTGGGACCTCTCCTATTTAATATTTACCTACATGATATATAATCTTCCTTCCTATACTCAAAGTTTCTAATGTACGCATATGATGAGAACATTTTTATGCCCGTAAAATCTGTCGATGATTGCAATAAACTTCAGATGGACCTTGACAGGCTCTCTGAATACTGTGTTCGCAACCGACTGGATTTGAATATCAAAAAATGTCAGTTAATTACTTTTACCAGGAAGCTGTAACGTTGTCATTTTGTCACTTGTCAAAGTTGTCAAAGTCAAAATTGACAAACTGACTGACAGTGACAATGACATTAGTTGTCATAATAATTTTGGGTTTGCAAAGAGAAATCGGCATAATTGGGGACTTATAAAAAAAAAAAAAGGAAAAAGTCCAGACAAGAGTTGCTTGGTTTGGGTGGTTATATAACCCCCAAGTGTCATAAAAAATATTACTTTACTTTTTCCTTGGTTTCCAGACAATAATTTTGTATTTTGGGCAGGTTAGGATTTTATTTAGTATTTATTCGGCGTTTAGGTTTCGTTAGGTCTTCAGTAGTCACATTTGTTGCCTGAAATTCCCTTAGAATCGATTTTTTAGAGATCGAAGAAATTGTCAATTTGTCAATGTTATCTTGGCTGTATGATACAGAATCGTTGCCCTAGTCCGGCCTAGTAGCCTTAAAAATTTTCAGGATTCGATTGTCAAACTATACGGCCAATGACGAGCGCTTATTTTGAAATTCGGAAGTGGAATTCATTCCGTTTTAAAATTCCTAGCTAGACGCTGTAAATTTTTGATGGTCTTCTTATCTTGGTGGAATTTTCCAAATTTTAGAAGAATTTTATAAATATTATATCGGAGCAAGCAAGTGATTCTCCGAATAACAGCTGTTATTAAAAGGAATACATACTGTGTCACTGACCCGAAAGGTACTTGCTGCCGGCTCGAACGTGTGCGATAGCGTTCGTCGGTGGTAATTCAGCAAAACCTGTGTATATTAGTTGGTGTTCATGTCAATTTTAGGCTTTTGAGTAGGGTGTTTTTCGCATATATTGAGACGTTTTATATTGCACAACTTCAGGGTCTTTTGGTACGAGTAAAAAGACTCCAGTTATCAATCTCTGAGAAGTCCAAAGCTGTCTTGATTGTGGACTGGACCTAGCGGATAATCCTGTGAGGAATTGCTACTCCCTACTACACTTCTCTACAGTCAGGTACCTTACTAACCACCAGGCGGCTGAAGGCTCGGAGATATAGATAGACTTCTATAGATATAGATAGATTCATATCATTTTGATTCATATACTCGTCCCCCTTGGTCTTGGTTTTTTTTAATTACTGCTTATATAAAATTTAAATTATAAATTGTTTTAAGTTTGTATTAATTAAATTGAAATTATAAATTTACTGTCCAACTGGTTGTTTTTATTTTATTGTTACCATTAGGTAGAAGGGGGGAAATCTAAATTATTATTATATAGGAATACATGAGCAGGAAAAAATTCAAGTATTACAAAACCTAAATTTATATCCCATAATTACAACCTCAATGGAGTTTCCATTTCCAGGACAGAAATCGTGCGAGACCTTAGCGTTTTGCTCGACAGTAAATTAGTATATTCGTCACATTTTGAATATATAACTCAAAAAGCCAATGATAAGTACGTTTATCTAAACACCAGATAAATATTTTATGAATTTATTTACTGCCGCACTCAGAGTCGACTTAATGATCATTAAATGACATTTAAGTAAACTTTAAATAAAATTCCCTCTCAGAGTCAGATAATGGGTCAATAGTGACGCTAATGAAACTTAAATTTTGAGTAACCGACGACCCTTACTTAGGTCTTATGTGACGTCTATTTGACATTTCAAAAGTAGGGTTATCTTTTGTTGTAATACTTGTAATTATATTTCAGTGCATTCTTATTGATATTTTCAATAATAATTTATAATAAATTACGTTGTGGATTTTGTGGAGTTTACAGATTACGTAAGAAGGTTCAGACAATCACAACCTAGATTCTATTTACGCGACTATTCTGATACTTTCACTATGTGCTTGAATTTCATGCAAGGTACAGATTTACACTCCAGGCAGTAAATAATACTTTACTCCCAAGTTTGGAACCTGATTTAAAAAGCACCGAAACAGGACAGGCTTGCCAATGCCCCTGAAGTAATAACATTGCGGTATTTAGCAACTGGGATTTTTCAGGTTAGTTAAATATTACTTTACATTCAGACAGAGCAGAATATAATTGTTACCATCCCCATTTCTCCCGTGGGTGTCGTACAAGACAACTGAAGGTAAACAGCGATGAGTAATGGGTAGCAGCAATCCTCTACAACCAAGCAATATACTGCGATTTACGTGCTCGATAGATGGCAATAGGCTCGCCACGTATTACACGGGACCAACTTAATTGGCGAATAGTGGGTGTTTAATTCACCTTTGCCTACCCTTTCGGGATATAGGCATGATTTATGTATGTATGCATCTACTTTCAATATCTGTCATTGTCTATATATTTATTTCAGAAACTAGGTGGTGATGTGATGGAATATGGATAAATATTAGGTCAACAGTCAGTATCACAAATTGTCACCAAAGTGTCTATCCAAGCAAGAACAATGAAAGACTTTGTAAAATTTCCTTTTACCGACGAGGACACAAACAGAATAAAGCAAAATTTAATCAAGCAATGTCACAATAAATATAACTAACAATTGTAAAATTAAAATAATATAGTGAAATTCTTTTATAACCCTAATCTCTTTATTTTTCTGCTAATTCATTTTCATTGAGTGGGGTTATTTTGTTTTTTGAATAAAACTAGTAGATTTAAAAGAAATATTTTATTTTGAGTTCCAATTTCTTTTTTAATTCCTTGAACTGTAATTTGAAAATTTCCAAAAGAGATTTACTCCTCTCTTCCTCCATTTCAGCAGCACATTTCTTTTTAACTTGAATCTCCGGGTAATAAAATATTTATTCAAAATTGATTTGGTGTGTAATTGTCAGTCTTTAGATTTGTTTGATAATATATCTATGTGATCTGAAAAAAAGATAAGTATAATATCATTAATTTAAATCATTTTTCTAATTGCATGTTATGATTGAACTATATACATTAATAGCCAGTTGCACCAAGTTTTACAATTTCCTTAAAGTAACATAAAAACAACTTGATTCATATTAACAAGTTTTTAAACAAGTGGCCATTTTATATAAAACCTTATGAAATACAATAGGTACCCGTAGCAAAGTCTAGGTCAAACTCATTGTCCCAAATATTTTATACTGTTTTATTTTGATTATTGTCTATATGGACAGCGCAATACCATCATTATCAAATGGGTTCTGCACTTCACATATAATTGAAGGTGCAGTCTGAATAATAATTATTAAAGATAATAATAATAGGTTACATATAGATTACAGATAATTTATATAAATTGTTATACTTTCATAAGTTTAATTAGTGGAAAATAAATGTTACCTCCTCTACTGCTTATGGATAGCTCCTTGCACTGGGGAAAGTGGTGAATTTTATGGACCACTACCAGATTAACTCCCTAGCTCTGTAGTTTTACAGGTTATGGTGTTACTGTATCACACTGCAAATTGCAAAGAAATATTAGATACTTTTTAATACAGGATAATTCTATAATCTAAGCACAAAACAATATAAGAAAATACTAATTACTGTGCACATATGCATTACAATTAAATTCCTCAGTCATTCCACTCCCGGAACTATCGAACCCCATGCATGTAACAAAGAAATCATTAATACTTACCAAGACAATCACAGTACTAATCAATTATTTCAATGAAGATAGTGTGGCTTTTTCTTCTTTTTTCTATGGCGTTTCCTATATGATTTCGCCAATATTGAGTGTGCCGCTGAGACTTTTGTATGTTAATGATTTCCCAGGCTGACTCCACTTGCAGTAGCTTAATATTTATTTGATCAATTTTGATCACAAAATAAATAATTTGATATTGATATGTTTTTGTTTGGTATTTCCATGGAATTAATTGGGGTACCTATTTCTTGTTTGTTGACATTGACTTTTTAATTTTATAATAAATGACTTTTGGTCCGGTGTGGCCAAATCTAAAAAGTCATGGCATTTACCGTTCTAGTTTGATTAAATTAAATTATTATTATGGATTTTTACGTAAATATTATATTAAATAGATATTAGTAACTAATTCTTATGGAAAACAATACTTTTGTGATATAAAAACTAGTGTAACTAATAATATTGTTTAATGGCTTTTTGCATGTGGCAATTCCGCACTTACCGATAACACTGGATTACACACGCACTGCACTAACCTGACTTAAAATTGTCACATAACTAATCAATCAATTATTTTCGACTCTGAGAGGAACGGTCAATTTGATGTTTTAATGATAATTTGTAAAATACCCATTATCACTAATTTAATGAACGACTCTGGGTGCGGCAGTTAGACTATTAACTTTAACAAAACAATTAACTATATTTTCCACAAAACAACTGACAACCAGAATATTAAAACATTTTTTATATCTTTTTTTATTCTTTAATTTCTGGTAGGCAAAGAGGCACACTGCATTCATCCACGTCTTCAACCACAACATCCTCCGCCGCCAAGGATATGTTATCCTTGCTCGTCAGTCTGAAAGTCTGCATAGTTTAGATATGGATCTTTGAACAATGCCAGAAGCAGTGCGAACATCATACATTCTAGTAATGTCATCAGAATCCGGGTATTTCTTAAAAATTCATCAGAGGCGCCAGCAAGCTGGTGACAATCTCGGGTCTTTTATCAAAACCATATCACCTAGTTGGAGATCTTTCTGTGGAGTCATCCATTTGTCGCTGCTGTAGTCGTGATAGTTATTCAGTTTGCCATTTTGTCCAAAAATCGCGAACCATTCTTTGGGTAAGTTGCCATCTGGTTAAATTTGAAATATTTAGGTTCTTGAGGTCTCTCTCTGGTAACATTATCGTGGGCTCTCCTACTAAAAAATTACCTGGCGTTAGGTACTCATAATCATCGTCTAAAGGTGTGATGGGGCAGGAGTTCAGACACGCCTCTATTTGGGTTAAAACTGTGTAGAGCTCTTCGAAAGTTAGCGTACTTTCTCCCAGTATGCGCTTTAGGTGGTACTTAACGGACTCGACTCCCGCTTCCCATAATCCACCGAAGTTAGGGGCACCAGGTGGAATATATTTCCATACTGTTCCTTTTTTGTCTAATAATATTTTTAATTCTTCAGGTAAATCATCTCTACCCTGTTTCCACATCTCAAGTAGGGTTTTCTCTGCTGAAATAAATGTGGTGCCATGGTCACTCCATAATTCTACACATCTTCCTCTTCGTGCAACGAATCTCTTGAATGATGCAATAAATGTTTCTGTGGTCATGTCACTTACCAGTTCTATATGTATAGCTTTGGTAGCCATGCATATGAAAAGACAAATATATGACTTGTATGATTTAGATCCTCTTCCTTTACTCATTCTACATAAGATAGGACCAGCAAAATCGACTCCACTTATGGAAAATGGACGTGACGGATTAACACGCACTTCAGGTAAGTTTCCCATTAATTGATGACTTGATGTAGCATTGAATCTTGCACATTTTTTACATTGTCGGTAAAACCTCTTTATAGTCTGTCCACCATTAATAATCCAATAGTTGTTTTGCAGGTAAGCAGTCATCAACTGAGGACCTCCATGCAATGTGGCATTGTGTGCATCATCTAATAGACGGGGAACAAGTGGGTTATCTTTGGTAAGTATGATTGGGTATTTCCTTTCAAATTTTAAGTTTGCATGTTTTAGCCGACCACCCACTCTCAAAATATTGTTCTCATCTATATAAGGGTATAATGGCAAGAGTCTACTACCTTTTTTTATATTTTTCTTATTTTTCAGGCTACAATTTCTTCAGGGAAATCTATTTCTTGAGTGATCTTAATACATATGGTAAGTGCATTTTCTCTTTCTTCACAATCTATGTATTTACTAATAATTTTCTTTTGTTTCAGGATATTTAACCATCTGCGACAATAAGCCACAACATTCAACAGGTTTTTAAGTGATGAATACCTTTTTAATAGAGCAAGTTTCTCTTCTTTTCCTTCAACTATTATGTTAGTTAGTGCACACTTTATATTTATTCTTGTCTCTATATCTGTATCTGGTATAGGTTCTTTATATGGCAAATACTGTGGGTTTTGAAGACTCTCTGGACCTTGCCACCATAGTTTACATTCTTTTAGTTTACTAGGGAAAATTCCTCTCGAAGCAGGATCAGCTGGGTTTTCTTTACTCTGTATATACAACCATTGTGAATTTAAATTGTTTGTGATTTCTATAACTCTATTTCTCACAAATGGTGTCCATTTATTAGGATCTCCTTTTATCCATGCTAAAGCTACTTTGGAATCTGACCATGCGAATATATGATTTGAATCAATAGTAAGTGTTTTAGCAGCATATCTTAATAATTTACTCAGCAATGTAGCAGCACACAACTTTAATCTGGGTAATGAAATCTGTTTGACGGGAGCTACTTTTGTTTTTGACATAATTAGAGTAACCTTGCAATTACTGTTATGACTCAGTACTCTAGTATAAATTACAGCTGCATATCCAGCTTGAGATGCATCTGCGAACCCGTGCAGTTCTATCTCATCACCTGCAGTGCTACCTGTTCATCTCGGAATTTTAATCTCTTCAAGTACATGTAAGTCATTGATATATTTAACCCATTCTCTTTTCAGGTCTTCATCTAGCTCTTCATCCCAATCAAGGTGTCTAAGCCATAATCTTTGCATGAATATCTTTGCTAACATTATAGATGGTGATATCCAACCCATGGGGTCGAATAATGAAGCAATTTGGCGCAACACGATTCTCTTGGTAAGTAATTCATTACTATTATTATCTATATATTTTTGTGCTATCTTTAAATTATCATCTCTTGTATCCCAACAAATTCCTAAAGTTTTTATGTACTCTTTACGATTAATATCAAATTCTGTAACATTTGTTCTTATTTCAGGTTTCAATAAGCTCAGAAATTTATTATTATTTGATGAAATCTTTTGCAACTGAAAGCCTCCCTTACTTAACATTTCTGATAGCTGATTTATCGCTTCTATGGCTGAGGCTTCATCATCACAACCAGATAAAACATCATCCATATAAAAATCTTTACATACTATGTTTGCAGCGATCGGGTACTGTTTAATTTCATCATTAGCAAGTTGTCTCATTGTTCTTATTGCTAAAAATGGTGCTGAGGCGGTGCCAAAGGTGACTGTTAATAATTTATAGGATTGCACTTCATCGTTACGGTCAAATCTGTACAAAATACTCTGGTAATCAGTATCAGTATCAGTATTATATCATGAACCCTTATTTGTCGATACATTTTTACAATGTCACCAACAAAACATATTATATGTGTTCTCCACCTCATAATAATATCTCTCAGTTCTTCTTGCAAACTAGGGCCAATCAATAGCATTTCATTAAGTGACACTCCATTAGTACCTTTACAAGTGGCATCAAATACAACCCGTACCTTTGATGTCACTTTATCTTCTCTTATAACTGCGTGGTGGGTTAAGTAGACTGTATCTTTCTCATTATCATTTCTAACTTGTTTCATATGATTCAGCGTAATATATTCTCTTAAAACTGCATCATATTCTCTTTTAAGTTTCTCATTTATAAATAATCTTTTCTCTAAACATTGAAATCTTCTCATTGCTATAGTCTTAGAATTCTCAGGTAACACAGGATTATCATTTGCAAACGGTAAACTGACAACATATCTTCCTTGCTTATTTCGGGTAACCGTTTTCTCATATATTTCTTCAGCTCTGGCTTCTTGCAAAGTAAGTGTGTTTCTAGACTCATTCTCAAAAGATTCGCTCTCCCGAAATTTCTGTATCATCTGATCTAATGAGACACTTAAATGCATGCTAATTATATTCCCATTGCTTGATGTTCTCTCAACAGATTCTCCTCCGGATATAATCCATCCAAATTTTGTTTGCTGAGCTATGGGTTCTCCTGGAGAAATCCAGGAGAACACTATTCATTAAAATCTCTGTGTAAATATGTACACCAAGCAATAAGTCTATTTGGCCAGGCTTATAATATGTTGGATCTGCGAGTTCAATATTTTTCAAATGTGTCCAGCGCTCGTGGTTTATTTTTCTTGCTGGCAATATATCTGTCACATCTTTAATAATGTATGCTGTACATTTTGTTCTATATTCATTATCTAATCTTGAACATAAATGTATCTCCGCCGCATGGTTAACCGGAGTAGACATTTGCCCTACCGCTGATACTTGTCCCTTAATAGGTATACTTCTCAATTGTAGCTTCTTAATAAGTGCATCATTAATAAATCTGAATACGATTAGGAATGGGCAGCAGTGTTCCTCTTATACCACCTAGGCTAGCAATGTACTGCGACTTTTGTGCCCGATAAATGGCAATAGTCTCGCCACCTATTACATGGGACTTGACATATTTGGCGAAACGTGGGTGCTAGGTCACCTCTGCCTACCCCTTCGGGGATATAGGCGTGATTTATGTATGTATGTGTATGCAAAAACTTAAAAATAAATGTTATTTTGTATGAGACATACCGAATTGAGTAAATAAACTTAAAATTGTTTTCAATTGCAAAAAACTTAAAAAATATACATAAAAAACTATTACTCTATATACAATCAACATAAAAATTAAATTTTTTCTACACTATTTACAATATACTTGAATAACGAAATATAAAACTTAGGATATTTCAAAAGGTCCTGAACGCGGCGGGGAATACTTGAAGGTGATTGGTCACCATGTGATTGATGCTTATTGTTTACACCAGTAATGTCATCAAATAAAATTGTACGTTGTTGAATAAACTTATTACAGTGATAAATTAAATGGTCTAAATCAGCATTCACCGTCGAACAATAAGGACAATTACTATTAGGCAATATGTTGATTCTGTTTAGATGTGCTGGTGTTAAACAATGTCCTAATCTCATTCTAGATATGCATGTGACAAATTTTCTACTGCTGCAATCTTCAACATGATACCAGGGAGCTGATGGTATTTCCTTTTGTATCTCAGCATACCATTGACCTTTTACCTGTACTGTCACATTCCAATGTTGTGACCATAGAATTTTACAATTTCGCTTGAAATATTGGTAGTAGTCAGTAAAAGGTACTAGTTGGAGACTAGCATGATCATCATCATGTCCAGCACGTACTACTGAGTCAACAATTTCATTTCCCTGTATGCCGCTATGTGAAGGAATCCAAACAAAATCAACCAGAATGCCAGTGAGTTGTAACTTTTCAATTACATTTCTTATATCATACAGAATATAATTACATTTGTAAGACACTTTACCACCACTAAGTGCAGTTAAGACACTTAAACTATCTGATACTACAATAATATGGACACTATTTACAAAGTTAATTACATAGTTTAGTGCTTGATATTGTTAAAGTTACTGGCAGGCAGAACATACGTTGTAAGAACAATCACTGTGCTTAGCAACAGTTGTTGACTGCCAACTTATGTTTTTGAATGTCTGAATTTTACATGTAACTGTTTTTGTATTCTCGTATTATTAAAGTGTTTATTGTGGACAGGACATAAGTGAGTGTGTGATAAACTGTGTTTTGTGGACTCTTATAAACTAAAGTTTTAGTGTGAACTTCGTAGAATCATCTTATTCTTTGACACTGCTGCTCTTACTTCTCTGCAACTCAAGTAAGTCTTAACAGGTTACGGGCCCAGATACGAAGATGGATTTTGCGAAAAGTCAAATACCAAAACTTGAAACCCAAAACTGGAATCAATGGAAGTACCGGATGACTGCTTTACTGTCGGGCATTGACGGACTTTGGGACATTGTAGAAGGTAACACGCTTATGCCGGTTAGACCTGATGTAGCTGCAGGAGATGCCTCAGCTAGCACAGCGTCTTTGGAAAGTTACAATAATGCTTTGAAGGAATACAAAAGGTTAGAATGTACAGCGTTACTGTTGATTACTAACAACATTAGCGATCAGACATTAGACAAGGTGATAAGGCTATCGAAACCAAGTGAAGTATGGGAAGAATTGCATAGGATATATGACGGTGTAAAACACAGTCGGGCATATGATCTATGCTTACAATTTTTCAGTCATACTAAAGATCCGAATGACGACATTGCCTCGCATGCTCCTATCAAAATTGAAAAATGTTTGGTACAAAATGAAGCAGGAGTTAGAAAAAGCTGAATCTGGAGCTCGTTTGCCAGATGTTTTACTAATCTGCAAAATTTTGAATACACTACCTGAAACTTTTTTCTCTTTTAAAGCGGGATGGCTGTTGATGTCAAAGGCGGACCAGACGGTTGATAATCTTACAAGTCAATTGTGTGCTCATGAGAAGGCACTGAACTGCGAGGATAATGGTAGTGGTGCAGAAGCGTTTGTTGTGAAGTCAGTCAAAAAGAACTTCAAAAAGGTACAGGACAATGCGGGGAGCAGTACAGGCAACAAAGGCAAGGTAAAATGCTTTAGGTGTAAGCAGATTGGCCACCTTAGAAAGGACTGCCCTAAAAATCAAAGTGGAAAGGACACTAATGCTAGTACGAGCATGATGTTGATGCTATGCTCTATGGATGCTGCTGTTGACATCGACAACTGGTATGTAGACAATGGCGCAACGAATCATGTTACTATGCGGAAGGACTTCTTTCAGGACTTTGAACATTTTAGAGACTCTCATACAGTCACAACAGCCGATGGAACTGTGATCCAAGCTGTAGGCAAAGGAACAGCCAGGATAGAAGCTGTGATTGATGGAAAAAGAGAAGAAGCTACTCTAAATGATGTCTGGTATGTACCACAATTGAGCAAAAACCTATTCTCAGTACTTTCGATGCAGGATCGTAATCCAGGAAGCATCTTCCAATCGAAGATAACGACTTGTGAAGTTAAGATTGATGGAAAAGTAACTGCAACTGGTAAGAGGAAAAGATTTGGAGGGCTGTATATGCTGGACTTCAAGACAATACCTCGTAAGGATGCATTACTCAATCTGGTAGCTAAGTTGGATATGCTACAGTTATATCATGAACGCATGGGACATCAGAACAAGCGTCATGTTAGGAGTGTCTTAGAACGTGAACTTGGTATCAAAGTTCGTCCTAGCAATGGAGACTTGTGTGAAGGTTGCATTTTTGGTAAGGCACACCGTTTGAAGTTTGGAGTGCGTGAAAGAGCAAAGCAACCTGGGGATGTCGTGCATTCAGATATATGTGGGCCTTTTCCTCCATCGACTTCAAAATATCGCTATTTTTTTGTGTTCAAGGATGACTTTACCGGTTGTCGCTTTGTGTACTTTTTACGGAGTAAGTCAGAAGTACACGAGAAGCTAGATCAGATGCTGGCTGAGAGTAAAGTTGCAGGGCATACTGTTAAAGAGCTTCTTAGCGATAACGGCGGAGAGTTCGATAATTCACACGTTCGTAGCATTTTGAATCAGAATGGAATTAAGCAAAGGCTTGTAATGCCGTATACACCGGAACAGAATGGGTGTTGCGAGCGTGATAACAGAACCATCGTGGAATGTACAAGGGCTATGATGCATGCTCATGAGTAATTACCTCAAATATTATGGGCGGAACTTGTGAACACAGCCGTATATATTTTAAATAGGACGGGTCCAAGTGTTGGGAGAACAAGAGCCCATATGAAATGTGGTTAAATAAAAAACCAGGGTTAAAACACTTGAGGATAATTGGATCTTCCTGTTATGCATATGTTCCCAAGCAGAGAAGAACAAAATTGCAGAAAAAAGCAACTAAGTGCATTCTTCTCGGATACGACAACGATGATGGTTATAGATTGTGGGACAAGTAAAGTAAGACTCCCTAGTAAAATCAAGGGTCGTGATTTTTGATGAAAAGCCCATTGAATCTAACCTGAACATTTCATCTGGTGAGTCGGATACTAATGCAGTAGATGTCCATGAATATGAAATATCCCTGAGGCCATCTAACTCGCAAGTGATTCAAGGTGACATGCAGGAATCAAGTGCTTCCAGACAAGCAGATTTTGAGGTATCTGATGACGCACAGGATCTCTCTAGGTTAGTTGATAACGTTGGAGAAACGAATGAAAATTTTGAATTAGGGGGGGTAATGGATGAAGATGGAGCAAAGGAAGATATCGAGGGTGATGAATTCGAAGACCAAAACGAATTATCTGATACCGAAATTGCTAATCATGGTGCGAGAGTCTTGAGAGATCGTTCGCAAATCAGGCCTCCAGTTAAATTCAAAGATTATGTCATGCAGTTTCTAAATAACATTGAAAGTGGACGTGTCCCTAAGTTTCTTAACTTCGGGTATTCCCTTAAGACATCTTCCCGTATGTATGTTTAGGGAGTTTCTCCACGCATAATCTAGAAGGAGACGGTATAAAGTCAGCCCCTCTATTAGCTAGACAAATAAGCCAATCTATTCGATCGAATACAACACAAATGTATCAAACCGATGGTATCCAAAGAGGGTTGGTGTCAGGCAGGCGGCCGGCTGAAAAACCTAAGCCAAAACCTTGAGCGGTATGGATTGGAATGTTGTCATACCAATCACTCTCTCCGTTCATCGGTCTCTCGACATGGTCCGTTCCATCTCTTTTCTATAATTAATTATATTCATTCATCATGGCTGAGTGGATAGCTTGATAATGCCTGACCGATATGAATGGAAGAGGAAACATACTGCGCCGACCCTAGATAGACTGGGAACAGGGCAGGGAGAGGTAAGTATTCGGGGTGTGTTCATTGTGGTGTGTAATTCCTGTGCGCTTGTCTCGCTAAAAGTCGAGATTTAGCCGATTTCGGTTTTGAAATGATTGTCTTTTGCCATGCAACGCAGGAGAGGTGAGAAAATATGGAACAGTTGCAAGGAATAATAGGAGAATTTTAGAAACAATTTCATTTTCCCATATATATACTGCTTTCCTGTCAAACATTTGAGGTTCGTTCGTTTGGTACGGTGTTTGGGCATGACAGCACCAAATCGCGACCATGGCTACGGGATAATTTATATGGTGTAACAGCGTATGCCGGGTCAGCTAGTGTTCAAATCAAAATAATAAGAACATAAAATACTAACGTGTGGTGACGGCAGAGTAGAATACAATTGTCACCACCCCAAATCTCTCCCGTGGGTGTCGTACAAGGCGGCTAAGGATAAATCAGTGATGAGGAATGGGAAGCAGCGTTCCTCTTATACCACCTAGCAACGTACTGCGACACTTTTGTGCCCGATAAATGGCAATAGGCTCGCCACCTATTACATGGGACCTAGCATTATTGGCGAAACGTGGGTGCTAGTTCACCTCTGCCTACCCCTTCGGGAATGTAGGCGTCAGTGGCGTAGCGTCCATATAACCCGATTCCCAACAACAATCCATCAATAAAATCTTATCATAACAGTATTAAACGCGCGCGAAACAATATGCAACACAGGTACATACAATTCGCTCCCGCTCTCTAGATTCCTTCAACTAACAGCACACCGTATGCTGTGCTAAAGTATTACAAGTTGTTTCTATATACGAAACTAGATGGCGCTGCAATCGAACTGCATCGCGCTATTGTTTACTCTTAAGTATTTGATAAGTTATTTGCATATTTATTGTATTTTTACTAAGAAAAGAGAGTTTCACAGTAAAAAGAGTAGTTTAATATAGTTAAAGAAAGTTTCTGCGAGTACCCATTTTTTGTGGATGCTAATTTTTACTATGGCTTGCCTAACTTTTTTTTTCACGCCACGCCACTGCAAGGCTGGTAATCAAAGAATTTTCACAGAAAATAGGCGTGGACTATGAAAAAACGTTTAGTCCAGTGGCAAAAATGGGAACTATTCGAGCAGTGCTAAGTGTAGCGGCAAGTGAAGGTCTATCACTGCTACAATTTGATGTCTCGACAGCATTTTTGTATGAAAATCTCGACGAAGAGATATTTATGAAACAACCTGAAGGGTTTAGTGATGGAACAAATCGGGTCTGTTTGCTACAAAGCAGCCTCTACGGCTTGAAACAAGCACCTAGATGCTGGAACAAGCGGATCGTAGATGTTTTGAAGCAAATTGGTTTCAAAAATAGTGAAGCTGATCCCTGTCTATTTACAAGGCGTAAAGATGAAGAAAAGCTTATACTAGCTCTGAATGTCGATGACGGATTAGTCGCTGGGACTACGGTCAAAGTCATTGAAGAGTTTGTCGAAGAGCTAAGAACTCACTTCAAAATTACGACGAAACCAGCTTCCTATTTTCTCGGTATAGAGATCGAAACAAGAGAAAACGGACTGAAGATTTGTCAGACAGCCTATACTCGCAAAGTATTACAGCGGTTTGGGATGAAAGAATGTCGACCTGTTATGACACCCATTGTAAAGGTTACTGACAACCTTGATACTGAACAGGACGATGGAATTCTACAAAATTATAGGCAGATAGTTGGCTCATTAGCATATTTGATGGTTGGTACAAGACCAGATATTGCTTTTGCAGTTAGCATGGCATCACGAAACCTTGAAAAGCCAGGAAAGGAAGATTGTAGACGAGTAAAGCGGATAATGCGTTACTTACAGTATGCTCCGGATACTGGTATAATCTATAAGCGAGACTATAAGAAAGGTGTTATAGAAAGTTATTCTGACGCAGATCATGGCGGTTGCATTAATACTGGAAGATCTACTTCTGGGGTATTATGTTTGTACGCTGGTGGTGCGGTATCTTGGGTTAGCCAACGACAAGCAAGTGTGGCAATATCTACCACGGAAGCAGAAGTTGTGGCGGCTAGCGAAGGTGCAAGAGAATGTATCTGGTTGCTCAAGCACATGCAACTGATTGGTCTACACAACGAGAGAAGATGTTAAAGTTACTGGCAGGCAGAACATACGTTGTAAGAACAATCACTGTGCTTAGCAACAGTTGTTGACTGCCAACTTATATTTTTGAATGTCTGAATTTTACATGTAACTGTTTTTGTATTCTCGTATTATTAAAGTGTTTATTGTGGACAGGACATAAGTGAGTGTGTGATAAACTGTGTTTTGTGGACTCTTATAAACTAAAGTTTTAGTGTGAACTTCGTAGAATCATCTTATTCTTTGACACTGCTGCTCTTACTTCTCTGCAACTCAAGTAAGTCTTAACAGATATATGGCATAGGATTCTGCGGTAAAAATAGAACATTCACTATTAATCAAAATACATTTTTTAAAGTTTTTTGGGGATCATAAAATGCAGCTTTTACTATATTGCTATCTTTTGATCCATCTGTATAAATAAAGTAACAATTGGACATTTGATCTTTAAATTTCAAAAAATCTTGTTTATTTTTAATACTCTTAACTTGCATATCATCTATACAGCTATTTAACATATTTTCAAAAGAACCTGTATAAATGGGCCAGTTGTCACATTTATACAAATTCTGAGAGCTTGTCTTAACATGAGTGAATATTGTTATCATTTCAGGTCTAGCTGCAATATCACTAAGCCTTAAATTATCAATTGCAACAATGCACTGACAGATGGTGGACATTTTATTCAATTTATCAAGCAAGACATTATTACTGGACAATGTTTTTAAACAGAATCTCTCGGCCAAGTGTAAACGCCTCAAAAATAAAGGAGGTATGCAAGTTTCAATTTCTAGTGAGTTTATTGGTGTGGAGCGCATTGCGCCACAAATTAATCTCAAACCCATGTTCTGGGGACCTAATAAGGCCGCGTTACGCAATATTGCTAAAATGAATTCATTTCCAGAATTCCTGGCAGATCCTAAGCAATTCCTCTAATTTTCGTAAAATGGTCTCAATTTTAAGCAGAATTGCAGCAATTCAATTCTTTAGCAGATTCAAATTTGGTGGTATGTTGCCACATGTGAATAATAAAAAACCCGTACTTGATCGAAGTTCACCGGTTTCCACTTTTTACATTTTTTTATTAGAATAATAGGTAAGTCTCATAGAATAATGCAATACATAATAAATAACAGTGAAAGTATGTAAAAATAATTGAAATCTCTAAGTTTAAAGACCATAAAACGAAATGTAAAGTTTTTAATTAAATATAATTTACAACTGGCAAGTGGCAACAGTTACGTCTTACAGCACTAGGTTTACGCAAACTTGAAATTTGAAACTTTTATTGGAAGTGAGCACTTGAGTTTGTTAAATCTCGGTTCTAGGGTTTTTTTTTACAGTTTAACACCAAATGTTTTAATGGGATCACCATGGAATCTGAAATCCACTTACGTTTTTGGAAGAGCTATACGATTATTAGTTTGTGGGTTGTGTGTTGGTGTACTAGTGCAAAATGTTATAATCTAATATTACTTCGGTCTAACGATTGTTTTACTTAGTTTCATTGGTTTCATGAACAAATGCTTCATGATCATCGCATATGTGCAACAGTTGTTCAAATCAAATAATATATTGCAGAAATGGAGAGACGTGCACCTAGCAGAGTGTCTGAGGCTCAGTGGGGAACACTTATAGAGTATTTAGAACGAAACCCCAACCTAGCTAGGGCAAGAGGATACAATAATTCTGCACAAGGAAGAGCAGAGTCGCTCCGCTTGTGGCAAGAAATAGCCACTGTGTTAAACTCTGAGGGCTCTGGCACAACCAAAACACATAAGGAGTGGTCTATTGTAAGTACATAAGCAATGAATAAGTAATTATATTTGAATTCTATACCTATATTAATTTTACTCCTTTTGTTTATAGTATGTCAGCAACTACAAAAGTAAACTTAATAAAGATAGTTGCTGATATAAATGCAGATGCGACTTCCACAGGGGGAGGCCCCCCTGGGGGCCTCCCCCTGTGGAAGTAGGTTGTCGGAATGGGACCACCGATTCTTGGCTCTATTGGGCCCAGGATTCGGCCAGACTGCTCCTCGAGTGATGGTTCAACCCTTTCCTGATGAGGTAATGATTTTTAACAAATGTTTTTATTTTATTACAATGATTTGAATAAATTAGGCGGCCGGCTTGGTCGAATGCTCATCGCTGGTTATTGGTCAAGAGGTCCAGGGTTTGAATCCTGGTAGGGGTAAATTTTGTGATGAACACAAATATTTGTTCCCGAGTCATGGTTGTGTATGTTTATGTAATACAACCATGACTATTTTCCGTCATAGTCTAGTATCCATAACACAAGTGCTTAGGCTACTTACTTTGGGCTAGATGATAGGTGTGAGTGTAAAAATATTTATTTGTAAAAAAATATATGTAATCTTTGCTATGTATTTTCAGTTACGGGAGCCTTTCACCTCTGCAACTACGGCTGAGTCTCTGATAGTGTTGCCTTCCACCACTACAACCACCGCTGAGTCTCAGATAGTCTTGCCTTCCACCTCCGCAACCACGGCTGAGTTGTTAGTCGAAGTAGAAGACAATTCACAGTGAGTAATAAACTAAATATTTTGTTTAAGATGATAAATTCAACTAAATACTAAGTATTGGCTATCATATAGAAATATATAATATAAGTTAATAATGTCATCTATATCACAGGTGTACTTCAGTGATGTTGAACCTAATAAAAGCAAAAATTAATTGAAGTATAATATACAATATCACTATTACTATTATACCATCAAAATGATAAAACAATTCGCATTAAATACCTTTTATATATAAGTAATGTAAAAGTTTTGTTATCTAAAAGTGTTTAAAATACAATATATTTAGTGGCAATAGACTCACCACCTATTACATGGGACCTGATATAGTTGGCGAAACGTGGGTGCTAGTTCACCTTTGCCTACCCCTTCGGGGATATAGGCGTGATTTATATATGTATGTATGTATGTATTTTTAGTGTTAAAATTTGTAGATTCTTTAAAATAAGTTAAACATATTGATGGAGTTATATGACATCACTAGTATATTTTAGGTACTTTACAATGGTTCACCGTCCCTGTTCTAAATAATAGCATAATTATATATAATAATGTATGTTCTTATAACTGCATACTAACCCCTTAATAGTTCTTATATTTGTAATTACAAAAGTGTCCCTCTTTCCAATTCTTGTTGTGTGTAATATTATCTAGAAAATAACTGTTATTATTTTATTATATAAAAATACTTGTTTGTTTCAGATCGCCCACTGGCTCCATTGGATGAAGCGCGCAGAATGCTCTCCCTGATTGAGACGCAGCGGGTTGCTGCAGATGCCGCCCGTGCTCGGGCTCATGAGCTGCTGGCACATAACATTATGTCCATAGCTGATGTAGCCCGACATTTAGGACGGCTTGCCGATGTTGCCGAAAGATATTTAGAATTCCTAATGGCACCTATGAATAATTCACAATAGTAAATATTATTCACAATTATTCCTAGGTGTTGTTATGACTTCTATATTTATCTTTAATTATTTTTAAATATTTTATTTGATTTTATTATTAATTTTTGATTTTTATTTAAAGAACTTCAGATTTCAACATAGCTACCTGACACTACAAATGCATTTTATTTCAATACTTAAGATTCTTACCTACCGACTTTTACCTATACCTATATTATATAATGTGTATTTCTATAGTAAGCTTGTTGTATTTAGTATTTTGTTCCAATTTTTATTTGCCATGTTTTAAAATGATTGAAATTTATACCAAAACATTTTTTCATGTCTTTCGTCTCTGATTAAACTTATTGTAACAGGTTTTTTCTTCTTATTTTTCGTTTTCTATTTAATTTGGTAAAATTTCCAAACATTTACGTATTTCTCTCTTGTGTCATTTATTACTTTTCTTTATTAATAAATAACGGTATTTTGATAATTTAGTGTAGTAACTACACTAGGTATCAGTATACTACTTTAGGTAATGATATATTTTTTTAATGTAATAAATAACTAAACAAATCAATTCATGTTTTTTAATTAATTAGATTAACTATTAACTAAACTGTGGCCACTTGTCATGATCGCGCCGACCAAAGCCTTTGTACAAGGGCACTTCTGACAGAATCTCCAGCAGCTAAATGATCGTCTCTTCTTCTTGTTGTATTTCTTATCTGTAACAGCATAAGAATAAGTATGCATGTGTGAACCTTAGCATTTCAATGTATTGTATGTGTACTCAGCAGTGGCGTGGCGTAAAAAAAAAAGTTAGGCAAGCCACAGTAAAATTCTGCTAATTGAAATGCGAGCAATTCCTATTGTGTAAACTATTTTAGCAATCTCCATACAAAATTGTCAAATGAATGAATTGCGGCGGCAGAATTGTATCCGAATCATAATATGAACTGCGAGCCAAGTGGCCATTTTGTGATTTCTAATCTAATTCATATTATGAATCTAGTGAGAATTGCTCGAAGCGGCCTTTTTAGGTCCCCTGTACAACATCTAATTTTCTAAGGATAGCATTGTTAGCACTAATATAGGCTAAAGCACTGTAATCAAAATGACTACGCACAATACTTTTATATAACATTGTCATAATCTTGGGATCTGACCCCCAGAATGTGCCAGCTAAATGCCTTAGAATATTAATGCCTTTCATTGCATTTGCAGTAATATAATTTATATGTTAATTGCTGCTAATTGAAATGCGAGCAATTCCTATTGTGTAAACTATTTTAGCAATCTCCACAAAATTGTCAAATAAATGAATTGCGGCGGCAGAATTGTATCCGAATCATAATATGAACTGCGAGCCAAGTGGCCATTTTGTGATTTCTAATCTAATTCATATTATGAATCTAGTGAGAATTGCTCGAAGCGGCCTTTTTAGGTCCCCTGTACAACATCTAATTTTCTAAGAATAGCACTGTTAGCACTAATATAGGCTAAAGCACTGTAATCAAAATGACTACGCACAATACTTTTATATAACATTGTCATAATCTTGGGATCTGACCCCCAGAATGTGCCAGCTAAATGCCTTAGAATATTAATGCCTTTCATTGCATTTGCAGTAATATAATTTATATGTTTGTCAAATTTTAATTTATCATTTATTACAACACCTAAGAACTTATGGTCTTCGACAATAGGGATCATATTGTTGTTATATTTAATAACAGCATTACTAGTATTTTTACTGAATATCAAAACTGAGCTTTTTTCCGGACTAATTTCTAATTTAAGCTTATCATGGTAATATAAGTATAATTGTTTCAAAGCAGTATTAATGTTATTAAGTGCCACATCTAGATTTTGATTGGTGCTATATATAAGTAATTAGTCTGCAAATTGTAAAATATTTACATTTTCAGTATATACAAATTTTAGTATTTGTGAAGTGTACAAATTATATATTAAGGGAGATAAGGTGGCTCCTTGCATTGTCCCCTTATTAATAATCTTTGGTCCATGTAATTTATTATTATACCTTACATAAACTGTTCTATTATTTAAGAAACTATAGAGCCATTCAAGAGTCTTACGTGGGATACTAATAGAATGCAAAACTTCAATGAGAACTTGTATATTAACATTATCAAATGCACCCTTAACATCTAGGAAAACACATACCATATTGGAATGACTGGATTTCACCTGTTTTATATCTTCTATAAAACTTACAAAGCTTTCAGAGCAACTCTTACCTTTTCTAAAGCCATGCTGAATTGATGGAATTAATTTAGTATTTTCTATAAAATAATCTAAACGGGTTTTCAGCATATTTTCAAATATCTTTCCTAAACAAGATGAAAGTGATATAGGCCTGTAAGATGATGCTATATTTTTCGGTTTATGTGGTTTTAATATAGGTATGATGCACTGAGTTTTCCATGAGTCTGGTATTATGCTATCTACCCAAAGTTTATTATAAATTTGTAAAAGAATCAACTTTGCTTCTTCATGGAGTTTCTTTATTAATTGGTATGGAATATTGTCCAGCCCAGGTGTTGTGTCTTTCCTGCTTTGTAAAGACATAGTTAATTCAATAAAAGAAAAAGATTTAGTTAAAAGAGAGTTATCATTATTATCTTCAGACTTACACAAAGATCTAATTTTATCCACATCTATTACTGTGTTATCTACGTTAATTGTCTAGAAAGCCCAGTCATCGTTAAAGTATCTGTTGTTGCTAGTACCTATTCTTTTGAAAATTTTTATATATTTCCATATTCTTGAAACTGGGGTCATTCTATTAAAACTACTACATAGGTTATGCCAAGAGTTAATTCTTTCTTCCCTTATAATTTTCTTTTTTAGTGCATCTTTTCTCTTGTAACTAATATAATTTTCTAAACTAGGACTAGATTTGTAATGAGAGAGAGCCTGCTTGGATTTGATCACTGCGTCTTCACACTTACCATTCCACCATGGCACTGGCTTCCTTTTTGTTTTAAAATTATTATTTGCCTTATATTTTGGAATTGTTTTATTTCTTAAGTCATTCAAACTATTTACAAAACTATCATATAATTCTAGGGAACTACCATTACTGGTGTCTAAATGAGAAAAGCAAGACTGAGATAATGTTTCATATTCGTTCCAGTTAGCTTTATTATATATGTATCTTTCTTCCACAGGTGGAATCTCATATGAAGACGGATGTTATTGACCTTCAGAAATGTTGGATAATGATAACTGCCCATTGGATCATTATGTACCTGCCATTCACATAAATGGGCTAGTGAAGAATTTACCAGAGCTAAATCTATAGCAGACTCACGCTTATTGTAATGGGGAAATGTTGTTGGAGCACCATCATTCATGATGCATAAATCATACTCGTCTATAAGATTGTACAAGCTACTGCCTCTAGTATTAGTAGTGTGACATCCAAATGCAACATGATGAGCATTGAAATCTCCCATGATAATATATGGTTTAGGAATCACATTAAGTATGGTTTTTAATTTATTTGAGTCAAACCTAGGACGGTTAGGTGGACTGTACACACAAACCAAAGATAAATTTCCTGACTGAGATTGAATGGTAATTGCTATGTTCTTAATTGTTTCATTAAATGGAGTATCAATAACATCATATTTTAAACCATGCTTAACAAGAATACCTACACCATTGTGGTTGTTTTCAGAATATTTGTAAATTGAATTGTACATAGAGAAATTAGGTATACTAGATTTGTTACTAAACCAGGTTTCATTCAATATACAGATATCAATGTTTCCATCTATTAACAATTTCTGTAAAAGTGCTTTCTTACTCTGCAAGCTTTGTATGTTATATTGAACTATGTTTAAATATTTATCTAAACTCATGTTAAATTGGACAATAATACTTCTTTTATTTTCTTATTAGTTAAGGGAGTGTTGTCTTTATTATTACCTAGAGCTAACAAGGACTTTACAATGGCATTTATAATTATATCATTATTTACAATGGAATTAAAATCTAATAACTCACGTGACTTATTATTGTCTTTTTTATATAAAGATGGGAAAGCTTTTCTGTTGCTTATAGGGGGAGGGGAATCCAACACAGAGGCATATGGCTGACGAACATACCTTCTCTTAATTTCTTCCATTTTTTGTATTCGTACTGGGCAGTCCCGAGATATCGCTAAATGATTGCCGCTGCAGTTGATACAGACGACTGCATCCACATCACATTCCTTATATGAGTGTTGGCCGGCACAAGAGCTACACATTTGTACTCCTCTGCAGACTTTAGCTGAGTGATTATACCGGAGACACTTGTAACACTGTAGGACAGGTGGAATATATTGTTGTACTTGATATCTAAATAATTTTATGTATGCATATTGTGGGAGTACTGTGGCTGCAAATGTTACTGCAATAGTTGTTAATGGAGTGTATGTATTATCTGTTTTTTTTCATGAATCTTTTGATGGATATTATTTCCGAGTCACAAGTCATATTTTTGTAAATATCTTCATTTGACATGTCCTTGGGGACAAATTTCAGTACTCCAATTTTTTCAGACAGGTAGGACGGAATAAACGCTTTAAAGTTATGCATTATGAAATATTCTTCCATTTTTAGAAAGTAATTAGCAGAAACGGCGTTCTTAAAAGCTACTCCAATTTTGTATGCATTTATTCTATGCACCCCTTAACATTTTCCGTAAATATATTTGTGAGATGAATTGGATTTTTGTTGCCAATCTTTTCATTCTGTGTTGATTCGACATAAACAACAAAGTCCCCAGTGCTATTCTCAGGGAATTGTCTTTTATAATTAGGTTTAGTAAATATTTTATACATATCTGAATGACTTTTGCTGCTGTTGTATGTGGTCTGTATGAGCATATTTTCGTTTCTTTTTCCCCTCATTAGGGTCCTCACCTTCATTGGGAGAACCCATTGTAGGATTTAATTATCAAATAAATTTTAACTTGAGTAGAAATACAATGAAATAAATAAAAATATTGAAGCTGAAATTCAAAGTTGCCGCTCACTTTGACTTCCCGCCAAAAAGTCAGCAAAAAAAATCCACAGAGTAGCATACCATAGTTGGGGTATGTCACAGATTAACATAAAATACTTAATATTCTAACAAGATGCTAGGTTTCTTGCACAGAAGTACAAAATTTTTTAAACAAGTTAACTCTTTGAAGATCCTATACTATGCATATGTCAGAAGTATTATGGAGTACGCAACACCAATCTGGTCGCCGTCATATGTAACGCCCATAGCGCGGCTAGAATCTGTGCAGCGAACTTTTACTCGCCGCTTATATTATCGTGTCAGCCGACGAGGAAATTACGTTGACAGGCTCCGCTATTTCTTTTTAGGGGGAAGTTTCCGAAGACTTGTAATATAAGGATCTGAATGTAATAATAGTCGTTGTATTAAATCTTGATTGGTAACTTCACGTGACATTTTTCGAGTGTGACTTCGTCTATAAATTTTGATATACTTATTTGTCCCTTCAGCAGCTTCTTCGGAAAGTTCTCCTATAGATAACAATGCATAACTTATAATATCTGATCCATGTACGAGCACCTTGTGGACAGAAGCAGGAAGACTATACCACGGATATTCCTCGACCAGGCTGTATGCTGTTTGTAATGCATAGTCTTTAAACTTGCATTAATTAATTTTATGTCCAGAAGATAACGTTTGTAATATTACACAACAACGATCTATGAGATCCTTATTCAAACCTGTAATTTCAGCAGATACAGCTGATTCCAAAAAAAACTTCCTGGCCGTGTTTCCGTCGTTAGACGTCCCGCTTCCACCACTACGCGGCTTGTCAACTATTAAGCCTAATCGTTCCCTAAACTGGGACTGTACATATTGTTTTTTATTTGATAACAATTGTTTATCACTATCTAGCCTAACTTGCCATTTTTTATGTCTAATCTATATGAAAGATGAATAAAATATTCGAAGAAACGTATCCAAGAATGTAGTGGTGATAATCCAAATTGGTATCTACTCTCTATTACAGGTTTTTGTAAACATTCGTCTATTTTATTCATCTCTTTAGGGGTAGCATTACATATATAACATCTACCATTGAAAGCTGCAACTTATGAGAAACGACCAATTCACGATTGTCGATCTGAATAAAAGTAGGTTGCAAACTTTCAATTTTATCCTTAAAATAAGCTTCCTCTTGCAAAGACACTGCTGTGCTTTCTTTCAAAAATTGAAATCGAATAGGACGGCAGTACCTAGTGGAAGAGGGTCGAGGATTTTTCCATAAAATTTTACAATTATCTTCAGCTAATTTTACAATAATTTGAAGGGGTACATAAGATGTTACAAACAAACTACTATCTTCTAAAGTTGAATCTGAAAAAAATTGTTTGTATTCACTATGTCCAGTGCTGCCATCGAATCCACATTTCCCAAGTAAAGAGATATTAGACAAACAATCATCAGGAATCTGATCTAAGACCTCTTTTTGAGATTCAAGGATTCGAGAAGCTGTGTGATCAAAAAGACTTTGTAATTCAACTTCAGCTGAAGACTCGGAAACAGTTATATTAGAAGGGTAACATCTCTGTTTCGCTTTAGTAATTTGTTGGTAACATGGTAATACATTAGGAGAAATCTTACTATTAACAAAGTTTTTAATTAATAAATACTGATGTTTTGTCAACTGAGCATCATCAGTCACAAGTGACAAGACATCATCAGTGCTAACTCTAGAAATACACGAATCGAATGAACAGTCTGAAACATCAAGCAATGCACTCACAGTAGAATCATCAGACTTTGACAAATCAGCTACTCTCCGACGTTTAGTCCTTTTACTACATTGCGTAAAAGGTTTTCGAGGACGACCACGTGAATGACACGGCGACGTTTCAGACGGAGTACATTGCTTATTGTTTTTCACAAGTTGAATTTTTTCAATAACATTAAACCAATCGGAATTCTTATATAAAAGCTTGATTTTATCCCTATTACATTGTTTCCAGAATAGAGCAATAGCTTTACATAAATTATTAACAATTTTCTCTAAATAATGAATATCAATGTTCTCAGCATCGTTCAGAGTAGTCAACAAACTTTGTAGGACTTGACGACACTTTTCCGAGTCATTATCGGTATTGACAGTTAGCCATATTTCAAGAATATGCATTCTTGAAAACGAGCATATATATAAATTACCTAAAACAAAAAAAAAACGGTTAAAATCCAGTCACAAAACCTACAAAAAGCACTAAGACTAAATAAACTAATTTCGTAGCAAATGCTACGAGATAATCTGGCAACCGTAGCACCCTTGTCATCGCCAAAAGGGCAGATAAGGGCAGCCAAGTTTTAATTTTCCTAAGATAAGAAAGTCTAAAGATTATGGTGCAATATACCTCCATAGTCGGAGCGAGTGGGAACATATTTAAAAGTTTATTCAAACTTTGAATATTAAAATATAATACTCCAAGAAAAGTCGCCTCGTAGCAATGACATACTAAAGAAAATATACTAAGATACAATTAAAATAAAAATATTAATTATTACATACCCTGTTCTTGGATATCCATTTCAGAAAAAACTCACACAGCACTCACAGGTCCCGCAATGACAACAAATGACGTCACGCTTTTTAATGACTCACTGATAACAGTATTTACGATTGGCGATGCGCTCTCTTGGAATGCACAATAGATAATGAAGGCGCACTCGAATTACTGACCTATTTATAGTTTTAGAAGGTACCGCAACTATCCAATGTAACGACAAGGAATAAAATGTAAAACAAGAAAGCAGGTTTTTAAGATTTATGACCTATGGATGTCCCACAGTGCGGTGATGCGCACCAGACGTACCAGACGTGTGCATTGCCTGGCTATTGGTTCGGCTCGTACAAACTATGCTAGACACTCGGTCCTACAGCGAATTGTTCAGGTGTATCATAGACGAGAGCAAGTTCATAGACGCCGATATATTTTTCTTAACCCGTAATGCCTTCAGTAACGTAGTTCTGAAGTCCCTTGTCCAATCTTACATTTTTAGTACTGGTTGGCGATGCGGAGCAGATTGCATTTGCATTACATACACACACATACATAGACATCACATAATATTCACAAACAAAAAAAATATATTTTAACAGTTTTGCCGTAGCTTTATCTAATTTAGTGTTTCTATTCTATTTTGTTTGTTTTGAGTTAGTAAACATTGATCTACTATTATTTTTTCTTGTTTAACTTAAGATTCAAATTAGACCGAGTGTTAGATTGTAAAAAATTTAATATGTCAAACTGTATAATTGGCTATTTAAGTTTGTATTAATAAGTTTGTAATTGTGGTTTTAAAAATGCTGTAACGTTTGCAATAAATCAATAAATAAAAATTGGTTGGACATCGCCATCTTCCCTCGAACTCTTTAATTCTAAATCCTGTCCATCCTAAGGTTACCTGGAAAAGATCGCTTTTAGCGATAAGGTCGCCCTTTGTACAATTATTTTTAAGCGTACAATGTTTTTATTTTAATTAGGTCGTACAATAAAGATATATTCTATTCTATTCTAAAATTCCATGATTTTTGACTGAATAGTCAAAAATCATTGAGATATGAATTTTTTCGACGAATATTTAATAAATATTTCAATTTGAGTTTTAAGGCCCCCGCCATAGATGCTTGCTCTAAGTGTATTTAATTAAAAGAGAATTTCAAAAGTGAACTTGACCTTCCTAAAAAACAAATGATAATGGCGCAACTTCTCATTCATAAGCTGAAGGCTAAATGGTTTTATACGAGCCTCAAAACAGAACATGATAATGAACGCATTCTCTCTTTTGATTTCCAGAAAAATTTAACTTTACCGAAAGTGCCAGACCAGCCCAGCTAGAATGACCACCGAAACACGACATGATATAGCCATTTGAAATAAAACAACTTTTACGGATAAGACTCGCGTATAATTTGACCGTGCCACTGTAAAGTGATCGAAACGTCGGGTTAAATAATTAATAAGCCAAACACCAAATTATACGCGAGTCTTATCCGTAAAAGTTGTTTTATTTCAAATGTATAGTGCAAATATAAAAAAACATTATGATATAGCCATTTGTTAAATATTGAGCTTGTATCCGAAACCATAGTTGACGGTTGTCATGGTAATTTAAAAAGACAAAATAAATAAACAGACTGAGAAAATATTACAGCGAAATGACGTGCGTTTTCATTCTTTAACATCTGGCGACCGTGATAAAAATTTAAAGAAATCTACAAAATGAGGGATACCGAGAAGAAAATAAAGGTAAGATCGGTGTCTCGACGTCAGTTCACAAAGTCCGCCAATACACTTGAATCCATTATAAATACGGCGAAAACAGATGCCTCTGGATACGATCAGGCGACAGCTTTGTACAATGTCGTCAAAGCGAATTATGCTAACCTGAAAGTATTAGATAAAGAAATATATGAAGGCATTATCGAGGCCGAGAATTGGGATGAAAGTGATTTAGAAAAAGAGCTGGATGAAGCCGGTAAATATGCGGCGAGGTGGGCTCTATTAGAGATTAATTATAACTCTTTGTCAGGCAAAACGACGATGGATAGAGCAGATAACGTTCATAGATTTAAATTGCCGACATTGGAAATAAAAAAGTTTGACGGTAATATTCGACAATGGCTGTCATTCTGGGGCCAATTCAAGAAAGTTGACTCCGATCCCGCTATAGACGAAATTGATAAATTGCAATATTTAGCCCAGTCTATGGAACCGAATTCGGATGTTAAGACATTTGTCGAAAGCTTTCCTTTATCGAAAAATAGCTACGATGTATGCCTCAATGAGCTGAAGTCTCGATACGCAAGGGCAATTCAAACATATGTAAGAGAGTTGTTAGCACTTATCTTGAACAAGAACAATTTGGATTTGACGGCTCTCTACGATAATTTAAACAGTCATCTCAGAGCTCTAGAGATTTTAGGAGTTACCAAAGAGAGGTACGCCGCATTTTTGCTACCGATGGTTGAATCAGCCTTGCCCACTGAAATATTGAAAACATGGGAAAGAGCGAAGCCAGCAGGTGTAGAAGATGACCTGAGTTCCCTACTCACATTTTTAAGAAAAGAGGTAGAGGCTAATCAGCGTATTATATTGGCAAATTCTTTCAAGGTGGGTACCCCGAGGTCAACAGAACCAGCAGCAACATGTCTTGCAGCAAATAGCGCGAACACGACTAAAGAAACAACTATAAAATGTATATGGTGTGAAAAAGCGCATGGCAGTCTTGAGTGTTTTACAATAGCTAAGATGACAGTAGAAGAGAGAAGAGAGCACTTGAGACAGAAGAAAGCCTGTGCTTTGTGTTTAAAGAAAGGACATCATGCCAAAATCTGTAAAAGTTACATTAAGTGCTATGTGTGCGGTCAACGACATTCCCCTGTATTGTGTGCTGGCAATTCCACGATGAATGCAACTACGAAACAAACAACAGAAGGAAAGAGTACCGAGACTGCTGTTCAAAACTATTCGTCACGAGCATCTACGTCATCAATGTCATCCACCCTTCTACAGACTGTACTTGTCAGAATTGTCCATGGCGATAAGATGACGTTGGTACGCGCATTATTTGACAGCGGATCTCAGCGGTCCTACGTAACAGAAGATGTCGTAGAGAGACTCGGCATGACACCAACCGGAACTGAAAGCTTGAGTCACTCGCTGTTTGGTGGAGCCACTGTGCCATCTAAGAAGTATAAAATTTATGACTTAACTGTGCAAAGTGTAGATAGATCTTTTGAATTTACAATGAGTGTTTTGAGTCAACCTGTTATTTGTAAAAATGTACCTAGATTTGACACTAATGATAAATTTCTCTCAGAATTTTTAATTAATAATCAAATTAGATTGACAGACATAGACATTGAGGGAAATGATATAGGTCTCCTAATAGGTGCTGATTATACAGGTTACTTACTTACTAAATGTATTAGTAAGTAAGTAACCTGTATAATCAGCTATATTCTTTCAGATATAGGCTTAGCAGCAGTTAAAACAAATTTAGGATGGACATTGCAAGGACGAATCAATAATGAAACAATTAAAAATAATATCGTAACAAGTTTATTTTGTTCACAGAATGTATCTGACTTTTGGAGTTTAGATGTTTTAGGCATTCAAGATCCCGCCCAAGTCCAATCTAAGCAACAAAGGGAAGAAGAAGTAATGACGAGTTTTGCAGAAACTACTCGGGTCAACGGCGAAGGTAGATACGAAGTGCAGATTCCTTGGAAAACAGGTCACGACGAACTGTTGACTAACGGCGAAGTTGCTATACGACGACTACAAGCTGCAACAAACAAATTAATATCCTGTGGCACCGCAAACTGGGCAGTTCTGGCTTCTAGAGGATGCAATCCTCGTCAGATGATAGATGTCAGATGGTGGGAAGGTATACCGTGGTTACTTCGAGATCCTGAGAGCTGGCCGCGATCCAACCTGGTTATAGACGTTATCAATCTAGAAGCAAACAAAGAGATTAAGAAGTCTTCATGCGTAAATGCCAGTTTAGATAATGAACTTAAAATAAATGATTTCCTGTATTTCTTAAAATATGCCAAAATAATACAAATGATAGCATGGGGGTTACGATTTTGGTATAATACTTGCAACAATAATAAAAGAAGAGGAGAACTTACCTTTGAAGAATGCGAAGAAGCTGAAAAGGAAAAAATAATTATTATTCAAGGAGAGAGTAGGGAGATTATGGAAAAGAATATTAATAATTTATCACATTTCTATAATCATGACAATCTACTCAGAATTAAAACGAATTTGTTACTTACCGCCTTTCCTGAGAATGTGAAGACATCATTAGTATTTCCAGCTAAAAATGAAACGGAGAAGAATAGGGTAAAGTGGCCATTAGGTCTAGTGGTACAGATTTTTACAGGGAGAGATGGCTTAGATAGCATGGCCAAAGTCAAAACTTCGTCTGGTTTCAAAATTAGGCCATTCCAACGTCTGTACCAGCTGGAACTTTTCTCCTCAGGTGTGGAAGGCACGATGAACAGTCCAGCTGATACAAGTAGGTTTAAAAGATTTTCAACAACAGACGTTACAGATACAGTGAGATCAACTAGATCGGGAAGAATAGAGAACATGCCAAGTCGGTATAGAATATAGGTAAATTATTATTTTCTATTTTATTATAATTTCATGTTCCGACTTTGCACTTTCCCCACGAGTCTTGTCTGTCAGTCTATCTGATTATAATGTCTTGTTTACGATTGTTACTTTTATTTGAGTTTTTTTTGTATAACGTTTAAATTTATGCCTTAGAGTAACAATCTTATAATAATATTTTTAGTAAGAACTTTTGTTATCAATTAATAATATTTTAGTTAGAATATAGGTAACAAAAGGTAATGAGATTGTGTAATGTTTCGATTACAAGAACTATGTAGTTTCTTCTTCTGGCTGTGGAGGATGTTAAATATTGAGCTTGTATCCGAAACCATAGTTGACGGTTGTCATGGTAATTTAAAAAGACAAAATAAATAAACAGACTTTGAGAAAATATTACAGCGAAATGACGTGCGTTTTCATTCTTTAACGAAGAGAATGAAAACGAGATGTCTCAGGACATGACGATGTCAAGTCGATTTTCTCAAAGTCTTCTATTTAGGCTAGTGGCGTCAATCACGTCCAAATCTGTTACATGTGTTTGGGGTAAAGATTGTAAGAAACATGACGGTGTCAGTGGCTCGAGCGAGTCAGAGCTATCACTATCAACGTAAGTAAGCGGTCTGTTATTGACAACAGCCTCACAGTCGCACAGGAGCGTTTCCATCTCCTCGTATGACACTGAAGACATGCCTAAAACTCGTCTTAATAAGCCCTTTATTATCTTTATCATCCGTTCGAAAAACCCACCCCACCATGCTGCTGTGGGGGCATTCAGCTTCCATTTAATTTTTGTTATGGTTGACTGACGTTGGATTTCGTCCCAATCAATGTTTGCTAATAGGTTCTTGGTTCCTATAAAATTAGTTCCATTGTCGGATATGACAATACTTACCCGACCTCGGCGAGCTATAAATCTTCGAAAGGCTCTTAGAAACGCTTCCGTAGATAGTGATTTTGTTAGCTCTAGGTGAACTGCGCGGTATACTGCACAAGTGAAAATCACTATCCAGCATTTTTCGCCATTATCACGTAAGTATATGGGCCCCGTGAGATCTATTCCGGTCACTTCGAAAGGCGCAGATGCCTGCACTCTCTCTATCGGTAACGGTGCCGCAGATACTTGCGTTGGCTTTGTTCTATGTCGTTTACAAATTATGCACTTATCTATCACTGACTTCACTAATTTCCTGATCCCAATTATCCAGTATTGCTTCCGTAAATCTGTAATCATAATATTTGTACCGGCATGCAGAAGTTGTCTGTGTCGCTGTTCTACCATTCTTCTCACGATTTCATTCTTAGCTGGAAGTACTATTGGTGTCTTTACATTCTCAGGAAAATCGGTAAGTAACAATTTCGTTTTAATTCTGAGTAAATTGTCATCGTCGTAGAACTGTGATAATTTATTAATATTCTTTTCCATAATCTCCCTACTCTCTTGTTGAATAATTTTTAATATTTTCTTTTCAGCTTCTTCGCATTCTTCAAAGGTAAGTTCTCCTCTTCTTTTAATAGTGTTGTAAGTATTAAATAAAAATCGTAACACCCATGCTATCATTCGTATTATTATAATAATATTATTATAATTTCATGTTCCGACTTCGCACTTTCCCCACGAGTCTTGTCTGTCAGTCTATCTGATTATAATGTCTTGTTTACGATTGTTACTTTTATTTGAGTTTTTTTTGTATAACGTTTAAATTTATGCCTTAGAGTAACAATCTTATAATAATATTTTTAGTAAGAACCTTTGTTATCAAACTTTTGTTATCAATCAATTTTAGTTAGAATAATGGTAACAAAAGGTAATGAGATTGTGTAATGTTTCGAATACAGGAACTATGTAGTTTCTTCTTCTGGCTGTGGAGGATGTTAAATATTGAGCCTGTATCCGAAACCGTAGTTGATGGTTGTCATGGTAATTTAAAAAGACAAAATAAATAAACAGACTTTGAGAAAATATTACAGCGAAATGACGTGCGTTTTCATTCTTTAACATCTGAAGATGAAAATGACTTCCTGTCATTCAGAGATATCTCATTGAAAAACGCGTCTGCGCGGGCTGATCATGTTGTGTATCTTAGATTCATCGGGCTCTGAGCACGTTAATGGCACGAATGTTTATTGTGAAATCTTTATTAGAGGAGGCTCATGCCTTGGATAACCAGAAAATATGCGTCGGCAAGCTTCCCAAATTCGAATTTTATCTGTATTAACACGAGACGACGACTATGTTAGAGTATATAGATTTTCCAAAGACCTAATTGACCAACTAGAGCTTCAATTACTACCTCTATTAAAGATTACAAAACGTAGAGGTAAAGGGATTTCAACTCGTGTAAAGGTAAGTATTTCACTTTAATTTAGTAAAGTCATTATTACAAAGATATTATTACACAGCTTTTAAAATATTTCTAACCATGCATACCTTTTTACATACCTACGTAGATATTGAACTCATGAAAACACTTGATCATAAAACTTTTTTCTGCCAGCTATTTTTGTGTTGGTTTGTGCCATGTGCCATTGTGCAGTCTATTTAGAAAATAAATAGTTGAGTCTAAATTTTATTTTAGGTATCGGTACCTACGTGGTTCTTAGTAGATTTGAGTAATATTGATAATGGACCTAGTGAATTGTTTCACAGATATTATGCGCCTTGTCATTCCTAGCAAGTGGCAGTTACCAAAAAATTATAAAAGAAAACATTAGAACTTACTTATCACAGCCATCAGCATCTCGGTGCATAAATGAAGTGGTAGAAGCTCTAAATAATCCAGAAATTGTAAAAAAATATATATAAGGTTTCCTAAAATATACAAAAAAGGCAAATGTTAAGGAAAGGTATTCTAAAACATAATCTATAACTTTGTTATTTGAATTGTTTTGTGAAATATCCCTGATCATAGTTACCTTGTTTTACAGATTCTACAGAAAAGGACCATGAGTCATTTTGGACCCAGTGTCCAACAGTGTTGGGACTTATGCCATATGAAAGCTCTTGAAGAGGACTTAATTTTATTATATGGCAGCTAAGGTCAAATCGAGCGCGAATATGGTGATTTAGCACACTAAAATTAAAAAAAAAATAGGCTTTTTTTATTACTGTTGTTAAAAATACATTCACGATATATTTTTATATATGTTGTGTCATGTTATGGAAGTACTAAATAGTGAGTTAAGGATTTTAAAATGTTCAACATTTGTTGCAGGAATATATTGTTCATACCCATAGGTAATAAATGTTCATACTCTAATAAGTTAATATTATTATTCCACCCGCGAGGTCGAGTGAGCGAAATAGGATTGCTCCTTCCTTTGTTATTTTTTTACCTGCGTGCGCGCGTTATCTCTTGCCCTCCACCCCCCGCCCCCTCTAACATCCGTACTTGTCATGCAAACCTCGATCGTCAGTCAGTCGTTGCTCGCAACTTGTTTACGCCATTTGTGTTACTTGTACTTAGCTTGACTTACGACTTACGACCCCGGCCTGTTAATTGACTCTGATATCATCTTGTGTAAAGGAAGTTGTTATCTGCTTTGTAACCGTGACCCTGGCTAGCATATGGACATCGATTTTAGCCTTTTCTCGGTGAATAGTGTACCTATATATTTACAATGGCTGACAACCGTTGTGTTATGTGTCTGCGATCGCGTATTATGCGATCAAGAAGACATGTTTTAGCAGATGATCTGCCAGTTAGTCGACCACAGCTTGCTGAATATGTTCAGCAGAATGCATTGATCGAAGTAAGTACCCTACCTATTGCAATCATTTTGTTCCTATAGAAAAGTATTTTTATTATTAAATAGGGTTTGGTCGGGCTACACTTGCGTAAACTTCACATTATAGCCCAATTACCTATTTCCTTTACCAGGGTTAAGCTCTCCATGCTTTTTATCAAGATAAGTTCAGTATAATAGTATGGATTACGCTAGTGTTTGCAGAGACCTCATCATCATCACGGCGGAAAGGCTTAAAGACGTATAATTCATTAAGGATTTTTTAAAAAGCGTATTGTATTTTTACATACTTTTACTTAGTTGTATGTTTTTCAATATTTACATTCTTGAAAATGTGAATGTGACGCCCTGAGTACTTCAGTGGCCAACATGCCACGCATGAGGTCCCGGGTTCGATTCTCGACCAAGTAATGAATGATGAATTTTAACTGTTTCGGGCATGGTTGTTACTATGTATTATGTTTATGTAATATTTAAAAGTATCTAAGTAGTTGAACCGTAACACCCATAACACAAGCTTTGCATACTTTGGGGCTAGATGATGCTGTGTGAACTTTTACAAAAATATTTATATAGTTTACCTCTTTATTTGCAGGTAGTATTCAATAACACACAAAACGTTTGTCACCGCTGCTGGCAACGAATTAATGCTGTTCAAGATCAACAACCTGCGGAGAACGTTCAAGACGATGTCGTTCCAGACCATGGACCTGAACCTGAGGCGCAGAACATGCAGCCATTTATTCATGTACCCGAATACGTTAGAGCGCCGAACTCTGCAAGGCGTTGTATATTTAATCATTGCAACAACGTTGAACGCAATAGAATCCCAGAGGCGTTTAAAGTGATCGTGCTTTGTTCACAACGTTTGTACATCCCGGAAAATGCTAGAGTGTGTACCGAACATCTGGAAAGCAACGAATGGCAATCATTACGTGATAATTGTAATGTATTACATGATTTTAACGTTACGTTTTTCACGGACATGTCAAATATCTTAATATCTGCTGGCACCCGGGGATCGAGATTAGATTTCGAAATAAGGGAATTAATAAATCCCAATGATCTATTTTTTTGGACTGGACTCACCATCGCACAATTTAATACAGTTTTGGAAGAAACTCCTTCGCTAACACAAGCGGTTAATCGAACACGCACTGTGATCGGTGTGTATTTATCAAAACTAAGGACAGGAGAGTCGAATGAAAGGTTGGCTACTCTATTCAATATGTCACGTAGAACTTTAGAGAGAAAATTGGCATTGGCCAGAGAACACTTGATGACCGATTTTGTTGCCATTCATTTAGGTATGGATAACATATCCCGACACAATATCCTTGAAAGGAACTTGTTTTTACCGAAAATGATTTTTGGAAATGAAGAAAACACAAAAGCAATAATGATATGTGATGGAACTTATATTTACATAGAGAAAAGCACTAACTTTCTTTTCCAGCGTTTAACCTATAGTCATCACAAGTTTCAAAATCTGCTGAAACCATTCCTAATTGTATGCAGTGATGGTTTTATAATAGACGTACTTGGTCCTTACGCTGCAACAACAAGCGATGCTACGATTATGACAAGCTTGTGTACCGACGAGGATAATCCATTCCATTGGATGTTTCATCAATACGATGTATTCATTTTAGATAGGGGTTTCAGAGACAGTATAGAATATTTGGAGTCATTAGGTTATGAACCACATATGCCTCCAACAAAGGATAGGAATGAAAACCAATTAACGACGGAACAAGCTAATAAAGCAAGATTAGTTACAATATGTCGTTGGGTGGTAGAAGCAGTAAATGGCAAGTTTAAAAATAGGTTTAAGCTTCTACGACAAGATTATTTTAATAGAGCACTGCCCCACATGTTTGTCGATTTCAAAATTGCTGCTTCGCTTATAAATGCGTTTTATAGAGTAGCCACTGACCAAAGGCTTTGTAATGAGATATGGAGTATTATAAGTGAGAAAATCAACTCACCGAATCTTCTGTTCGATTATGTAACACTGAAAAACCTGAACCGGCAACGGGTGGCTTTCATACGGATGGAAGCTGATCTCCCTCATTTAGAAGATTTTCCCCAATTAACGGAAGATGATATTATTTTGATTTCTTTGGGAAGTTATCAAATAAAACTTGCCAAGTCATACGCCAGCGAGAACTTGCGGGATGGTGGTGTCTATACAATAGAAATATACCGTGAAAATAATTTAAATGACTTAGGGCAATGTAATATTCACCAAACAAACGTATGGCTGCTTAGAGGACGTGTGCAGTCACGACACGTTAGATCAAGAACTTATTATACATATATCTTAATTGACCGTGATCAAATAGGCAGAGACGCGATTATTCAATATTACTGTACATGTCTCACAGGTAGACGCACTGTTGGAAGTTGTGCCCACGTCATTTCCATAATATGGTATTTGGGACTGGGTAGACATGGAGACGGTTTTAACCGACCAGCAATTCATTTAGATGATATTATTGTAGATGCACAATTCATTTAGATTTATTGTTGATATTATTTAAATAAAAAACATTTTTAAAATATATCACAAAATATATATGTATTTTTAACAACAGAAATAAAAAAAAGCCTATTTTTTTTTTAATTTTAGTGTGCTAAATCACCATATTCGCGCTCGATTTGACCTTAGCTGCCATATAATAAAATTGAGCCTACCTTAAGAGCTTTCATATGACGTGAGTCCCACCACTGTTGAAGAGTGGGCCCAGGGTCCATACAAAAATGCCCATGGTCCTTTGGTATACCTGGTGTAATTTGTTGTATTGATGGCCTTTGGTAGCATTAAAAAGCCAACAGAGAAGAACGTAATTACTGCAAACGTTACCATGCAAGGAATGTGCAATTGGTAAATTGGATTTTAATTTTATAATGCCATGATTATCACACATGTTCCACTGATAGAGCATAGGTGTTCCTCCTATCCATTGATAGTTTGACCAGCCATCCATTAATTGGTCATTACAAACATATAATTAGTCACAATTCAATAGTGCTAACTACTGGGTCAATCAGGTACCTTGATAATTAGTAATTTTATAGGTATTATTTTTTTTTCAGATAACTGATGCAGATATAAATATTTTAAATGTAGATCCAACATATAGTGGTGCGTCACATGACAGTTTTATTTTTAACCACTGTGTAATTAAATACCACTTAGAGACATTAACGAATGCTGGCGAAGAAATGGTTAGTTAGTCACTACTTAAGGATGTAACTATAATGTTCTAACAATTTTGTTGGGGATCAGGTGCCATTGTTACGGTCCTAATGATCCCACTTTAATATTAAATAAAATTGGTGAAATAAAATAAAATAAAATTCAGCACATATAAAAGAAAACTGTAATGCACTGAACAAATAAAATATAATAAAAAACAAACTGTTATTTTACACGTTGCTTAGCAACCGTCACCTCTGATATTTTACATGGTTGCCAAGCAACCGCAACATCCTCCGAGACAAGAGAAAAAAAAGAAAAATAAATTATATCTCATCTATCTTAAACTCTAACATAAAAGCTCAATTGGTTTACTTATATCAGAACATTAAATTGACTGACAAAACAAAACAGAAAAATCCTTGGCCATGCGGATCATGCGCTTCCACCAGCCTCCCCACCACGGACTAGCAAGTGCTAGTAAATGCCAGTCAATTTGATAAGGAGTTGACATTTTTTCCCAATTAACGCCATTAAATAAATTGCTCGCACCGACAAAGTTAACACAGACAAGTCTTTTAATTGAAGAATAGAGGCGCTTTATGGCCAATTCGTTATAATTCAATGGATTTTTATCTACTCTCCATGGCAAGCGTACTTCATAACCCCCATCCTTATTCACCGTTACTAAATCGTGTCGCATTACTACTCTTTCACATACTTCGCTATTTTTCATTTGTGTGGGATTTTTTATATCAATAGTATCTAAGTCCCACAGCTCCTCGATATGTATGCTGTTCATGGTCTGAGTGATGATAGAAGAACTAATATGGGTACTCTTCTCACACATAATAGTATTATGCACTTTAACTTCAATCTGCTTTTGTTCATAGGTCTCAAGCTTCAAAAGCTGTTTTCGCCCTTGGGTTGATGCATCACACGCTGCTGTCGGCTCGCCCGCCTTTGGAGGGTTCAATTGAATAGCTGGCAAACTAAATTTACGTTTTAAAACTCCAGCCTCTTGTAGTGAAGTTTGATTATTGTCATATGCCTTTAGTAATTCCTTCAATTCATTTGCAAAACGCTGGTACTCTATTTGGTGATCTAAGCTGCTTTCGAGGTCCAAAAGGTCCATCATCTCGTCTTCTGTAAGATTGGCGGTGAACAAAGTTTTCTCCAAACGCTTATCACTCTCTTTTAATTCCAGTCCAGCAGTATTAAGATTACTTAGTAAACTTTCAATATGCGGTTTTTCAGCAGACTCCACATTTTCAAGAAAATTCTTTACCTTGTTCACAGCAAAAGTTAATGCGAGTCGCTGCATTGCCCGTCGTTTTTTCGCAGTTTCTATCTCTGCATCGGTCGCCACTTGTTGGGGATCAGGTGCCATTGTTACGGTCCTAATGATCCCACTTTAATATTAAATAAAATTGGTGAAATAAAATAAAATAAAATTCAGCACATATAAAAGAAAACTGTAATGCACTGAACAAATAAAATATAATAAAAAAACAAACTGTTATTTTACACGTTGCTTAGCAACCGTCACCTCTGATATTTTACATGGTTGCCAAGCAACCGCAACAAATTTATTGTATTATAATGCTTATTTATTATTTCTAGGTGATTGCTCAGCGCCCCTACCTTATGACGCCTGTAAGTAGTGCCGAAGAAAAATCCCCAGAAGCACTATTATAACAACCTTCACTCAATTGCTCGCAACTCAGTTGAAAGAACAATCGGTCTCCATAAGGGACGATTCAGGTGTTTGTTGGTACACAAAGTTGGTACTCGATTATCATCCAGATGTAGTGCAAGTTCGTGATTGCATGTTGTGTTTGGCACAATTTATGCAATCGCGCGGGAATGCCAGCTTACATAATAGGTTGGGGAAAAAGTTTCTTCGCATTTTTTAAGAAAATTCAAAACATTTTTTAATATAGTTTATTTACATTTAACTAAAGTATGTAGGTACCATTTTGTTCGATAACTTTTTGCCATCTTGTAGGTAGGGACATGATCCCATTGCTATAGAAATTTTGGGACTTCTGGTCAAAATACCGCGACAAGTGGTTTTGGCAGTCCTCTCGTGATGTTAACCTGACACTGCCTAATGAATTCTGAAGAGACCGAAACAGGTGGAAATCTGAAGGTGCAAGGTCAGGACTATACGGCCGATGCATTAACACCTCCCAGCCAAACTCTCTTAATTTTTGCTGACTGGCTAAAGATGTGTGAGGTCTAGCGTTATCATGATGAAAAACCACACCCCTTCTGTTGATTAATTCCGGCCGCTTTCTCTCAACTTCTTGCTTTAATCTCATCAGTTCTTCGCAGTAGAGTTCAGAATCGATGGTCCTGCCTGGTGGTAACAGCTCATAATGAATAATGCCCTTCCAATCCCACCACACACACAGCATCACCTTGTTGCGAGTTAACCCGGGTTTCGCCACAGTCTGTGAAGCCTGACCGGCCTTTGACCACGACCTTTTTCGCACGTTCTTGTCGTACGTGAGCCACTTTTCATCACCAGTTATCAGCTTCTTCAAAAATGGTTCGGTTTTATTACGTAGTAATAAAGAATCACAAATGAGTACTCGGTTCATTAGGTTTCTTTCAGTGAGCTCGTGAGGTACCCAAATGTCGAGCTTTTTTGTGTACCCAGTTTTTTTTCAAATGCGCCAAAACTGTTTTGTGGTCAATTCCCAGTTCTTCTTAAGTTCTTTCGTAACTACTGACATGCCGATCTTGCTCCACTTTTTCAAAAATGGCATCCATTTTATCTGTAATAGGGCGACCAGAGCGACGTGCATCTTTGACATCAAAATTTCCGGATTGAAAACGCTTAAACCCAATTTGTGCTACTCTCACAGACACTGCACTTGGTCCATAAACATCGCAAATTTTTTTCGCGGCTTGCGTTGCATTTTTACCTTTTTTGTAGTAAAATTTTAAAATGTATCGAATTTCTTCATTAGATTCACTCATCTTGGCGGTACGAAAAACAAATGAAAATCACACATTTTCCTAATTTGAATTTGGAATTTTGTTCTTTAAAATTTAAATTTTCAATGATACCAAAACCAGCCAGATACAAATAGTATAGCCAAAGAGATTTTATTACAAGTTTATACATACTATAATGCGAAAAGACTTTTTCTCCAACCTAATAATTACAGACGACGAGAGACAGGAAGGCACAAATAATTGCTAATGTTCAACGGAGGCAAACGACAGATTTACCATCAAACACCGATTTAGCTATGGGGAAACTATCTAGGCAAAACTTAATAAATAGGCTATGGCGTTCACGTCATACTAAATTGTTAAAATAAATGTCTCTATATGTATCTTATTAATATAGTTATTTTGTAATTGTTATATGGCATTTAGGTAGGGTGAAACACCCAATTGCTAGCAGTGCACCAATTTATCAGTACCCCAGAGAAATATTAAAAATATAAGAATATGTTTATGTTTTTCAAGTTATTAGGTACAAAAGTATATTACGCTATTCTTAAATTTTAATATTAGCAGCATAATGTGCTGTTGATATTTAAGAATAACGTAGAATTCTTGCATAAAAATTATTGCCCTGGAGTTTTACAAAATTGTCGGCCATTTTGAAAAATCGACGGTAAGATTGTACTTTAGGTTATTGTTTTCTATGTAATATATTTTTATAGCGCAGTGTAAAAACAATAGTTTTCAATAACTTTTTAACGTTTTTAGCGTTTTTATTAAATAATTAATTTTTAAGTTATCTAGGGTGCCAATAATTAGGTACTGAATTTTAAAATTTTCCTATTATCAGCACTTATGCTGATAACTGGTTATGGGGTTATAGGACAATGTTCCAATTTTCAGCACCCTGAAAATACATTTACAATCTACGAGCATGGTGTTAGTAATTGGTTCAACGTTATGTTAGTAATTGGATCCGCCTAAACCTATGCCTATCTTGTATTCAGGTATCAAAGTGAACACACTAATAGCGACCGCAGACATACAATTTCAAGTAGGCTGACTATTGAACATCTAAATTGCGGGCTTTCAGAATTTAGTCGTATGACAATACTGAATTGGTACTGATACTGAATTGGGTGCGATCGTTTAGTTGGATAAGATGAGCGAGCTATCATAAGTTTCTATGACTATTGGTACAATTTGCAATTTAGTCGGCCAACTTGAAATTGTATATCTGCAGCCTTTGTAAATAAAAAAAACAACAACTAATTATAAAAAGATTATTAAAAGTTACAGAAAACAAAATAGCATAGAAAATGTTAAATTAACAGGCATTTATTAAGTACAAGATATTGCAAAATGGACCACACTCCTATTTATTAACACTGTAAGTACCAAAATACAGACACGTATAATACATACATAAATCACGTCTATGTCTCTGAAGGGAGGGGGGGGGGGGGCGGAGGAACGTTGCTGCCCATTCCTCATCACTGTTTTAACCCTTAGTCAGAGAGATGGGGGTGGTGACAATTGTATTGTACTCTGCCGTCAACACACGGCACACATCGTTATATTGATGCAAGAATGAAGGTAAATTGGGCCATAATACACCATGCTGGATCAATGTGGATTGGTGGAGCCGGACCAATGGCTTAACGTGTCTTCCGAAGCACGGAGGAACTCTAGATAATAAATTAGGTATTTACGTCGGGGTCGCTGGGACACAGGTACATCATCTTTTAGTATAATTTTTAATTGAATAGGCGCCTCCTTCGTTTGCAAAGGCCTATAATCTTGCACACACCTCATGGCCTCCTCCTTTACTGCGGATCCCGTACATGGTCTAAAACCACCTCCACACAGCCTGCAAAATAATTAATTTTACTTACCCAGTCTATACCTTCTGGCAAAAATTTTATTTTCCCTTCTTTACCACAACTACATTTTTTAAAAAGTCTTGGCCTAATGTTGCGTCATAGGGCATAACATCTTTAGAAACCACATGAAATATAACATCTTGATATGATTGACAATCAATTTGCACCGTTATAAACAATTTACCTTTCGACTTCACTATACATTAGCCTAACCCTGACAAAGCTAAATTATCGTCTCTAATTTCCGCATTTATTCTCGAAAATAACGCCGTGGACATCAAATTAACATCACTGCCGGAGTCTATTAACGCGTTTACATATACATTATTGCACAAAACACTTTTAACCGGCTTTTTACTACACAAACTATTGTTGTTTACAATTTGCATGACTTCGTTCGTTGCGTCTGTCACCGTGACAGCGGAAGTCAGACCAATTGCGCTCATTGGTTCGTTGGAGATCCGTTCACTCGCGTCCGCGTCAATGCCACCAACCGTATCATGATAATGTTGATTGCCTTCTGTAACCGCTCCGAACATAGCTGACTGTCTCCTCCAACTACCGCTCGCCACGATCTTCTCGTCATTCCGTTTAACACCCTATGATAAATGGAAATTCAGATTAAAGCTAGTTATGCAGACCAAAAATTGTCACCGTGTTTTAGAAAACGACTCAAAACCAGAGGATATTCCAGCCAGTGACTGAATGAAAATGGAATTAAGACCCAAAAATTATATTGTCAATAACGTGAATAATAAGCAACTGGAGATAATAATAAGTGAAAAATCGGCTAAAGACATGATTGAGAAATTTGACAATTTATATTTGACCAAGAGCAGTGCTAGTAAGTTAATTCATAAAAGAAAACTATTACAAATGAAAATGAAAATTCAATTTAGTTTTTGAATGGATTTGAAAGATTAATTAATGAATTAAAAAATGCTGGTGAATCATTATCTGAATAAGATATACTTAATTATTTGTTGATGACGTTACCGGACAGCTATTATCATATAGTGGATATCATTGATGCATTACCAGAAAGGGAACGAACAGCTGAGTATGTGAAGTCAAAGTTATTATTAAAACAAAGAAAAAAGAGTCGTCAAATAGCACAAGTGGATCGGAATCATTTAACAGTAATTTGCATAAGAGTCGGCTACAAACCAGATCTTATGGTTGTAACCAACCTGGTCACATACAGAAATATTGTCAAAATTCTAATAGAAGGATGCTTAGTTCTAGAGGAAATTTTAATTCAAGAAGAAATTTTACAAACGATAATGGCAATTTTGTAAGTGGTGAACGAGGCAATCATAGTAATTACAGAGGGAGTTACACAAATTTAAGAGGGACTTATAATCAGAAATTTAGACCACATTTAAAAGTGGAAATAGTTCTAGGTCAACAGGACAGTGTTTGCTAGGGGTGGAGACCTTTCTCCACAGTTCGAGGCAACTGGAAGAGACTATGGGACAGAGGTGAACTCGGAGGAGAAGGAGAGGAAGAGGACACCAACACAACACCCGAAGACAAGATCTGGATGGAGACTCAGGGGAGAGACCCAAAGACCTGGTTTGCGTTGCTGAAAACATTAGGATTTAGAGTTCCGGGGATAGTGAAGAGAGCAATCAGGAGGCAGAGGGACAAAGTAAAGGATGTAAGGGAAGAAACAGTAGGAGAATTTGTTAGGGATAAACTTATCTACTGACAAACAAAGAGGCACACCCTTACATGAAAAAATAATTTGTTTTTGTGAAAGTTATGAATGTTATTTTAAAGTTGCATGAGTTATGATTTAATGTAATAAAAATGTTGCAGTCCAAATGAGACACGCTCTTCTCATCCATCGTCAGCCCAAGTTGAGACTTTGGTGGAGTTTTTAGAGAGAAACCCTGGCTTGGCGAAGGGTTTCTTAAGAACCCAAAATGCCAGAGAAAGAGCTCGACGGCAGTGGGAGGAATTAGCCGTTCGCCTAAATAGTTTAGGTGGCACTATAAAAAACTATAAGCAATGGACCAAGGAAAAATTTAGTTTTTTCATTGTTTTTCAAAAAATATGTTAATCATTTCTTTATGTTATCTTATTGTAGTATTGATCTGATAAAAAGGTGCCCTTAAAAATAAAAGTAGCAGCACGCTCTGCGGCTAGGCGTAGGACTGGGGTGGAGGATGTGGTGGAACTTTCTGAACTTGAAGATAGAGTAGTTGCTTTGTGTGGTGGGGAAGGGTATTCTACTGGAGATTCACATTCACATTTAGCGATACAGCCATTCGCGATAAGAATTTATAATGCAGTGCTAACTTTTTGCATAAATTCTGCCCGGTGCTGGGCTAAGTTTTGGCTTTAATTTAATTAATACTGTCTGTTGAATATGCACAACTTTTTTTTACTCATTCATAAACATAATTCACTAATAGGCAGGTATTTACATTTTATATCATCTATTTCAGGAAACAAATGATGAGGTTAAAGTTCAAGAATCACAAAATAAGAGTATTGACAGTATTGTATCCCAACAGCATGGTTTGCCTACAGTAAGTTGTTAATTTTCTACTTAAATATCTACTCTACCTACTAATTATTGTTCTGATCTGAATCTGATCTGATCTGATCTGAACTGTGTTTTGGTCATTTAAAGGCACCCAAAAAAATAGTTGTCATAATTCAAATTATTTGTTTTTATTTAATGTTTATAAGAAGTATAAATAACATAAATATTATAGTACTGAATAATTTGTAGTTTATGTTAGCATAATTTTTTTTTGCAGTTTCATTCCACAAGGAATTCAGAAATGTTTATTCCTATAACTGTATTTTTAGGGCTCTGAGCACATGGCCAGTAATCAGCACAACAGACCGGATGATAGCATTGTAGCAAGACGACTGTTTGACAGCTCGTCCTGCTCAGCTGTTGGAATTAGCCAAAACATTTTACAGGTAGGTACATATGTATTAATCTGCATAGTGCTGTGCGTTAAATTTTTGCACTTGCCATTCTTAGAATTATCAATATACATAATTATTTATTTAATTTTAATATGGGCTTCGTTATTTATGATGTTTCTGTTATTTCAGGGTGTGTCATGTTATTTCACCAATTGGTTGAAATCACAGATATATCAATTTAAGATCGGCCGATACGCTGCGTTTATATGGAGTCCGAGTCTCGCCATCTCAACTAACGCACACAGATTTAAAATCCCCGCACTTATTATCACGACACGAAAAGCTTTATGCATCTGTGTGTGTAAACAACGGCCAAAACGCGGGCAGCGTGTCGATATAGATATAGATACTTTTACTAGTACTGGACTGTAAAAAGATTTAAAATAATAATAAATAATAAAACGTATAATTCTAAAATAATAATAAATTATAAAACGCACATTTCCAAAATAATACAAAAATACTGACTATCGATAGCGCCCAAACTAGGTAATTCTGTCTTATGGGGGCTGGAAAGGATTTAACAAAAACAATTATCGCTCATCTACGACTGACGACTGACAATCACTGAAAATAGTTCTCTTTTTTTGTGACATTTTATAATAAAATTTTGGTAATAATTAATAAAAATAATAATTAATAAACCTATCATCTAGCCCAAGTAAGTAGCTTAAGCACTTGTGTTATGGATACTTAATGAGGGACATTATTTTTAATATCATAATAATTATGTATATAAATGTTGCAAATATACTACATAAACATATCCACAACCATGAATCGGGAATAAACATTTGTGTTCATCACAAAATTTGCCCCTGCCAGGATTCGAACCTGGGATCTTTTGGCCAATACCCAGCGATCTGAGCATGTATAATTTTTAAGTATCTGGAAACAAGAAAATAAATTCACCCGAGGATATACCTGCTATGATTTTTTACTAAACCCAACTTATATAATAGTATTACTGTAATATATACAAAAATAATTGATTAAAACCTTCTACATCATTAACAAAAGGGTAGGTGCATCGACAGATGAGTCGATAAAATGGACATAATAAATCTGTGGACATCACTAATCTCACAATGCACGTACTTCGACTGACGAACGCCATCAGCGGCATTGAGCGTGTCGCAAAATACACTATTGATTGCGCGCGTATTAAGGACTGCGAAGCAATGACAGTTAAGCACAGCCGCAATGTAATACAATTTCTATGATAGTTACACAGAATTTCGAGCGATTGTGTTTTTATGAATAAAAACCGGAGTGTTTGTTTAAATTAGTTTAAATATTGTTTTTTAAATATAAATCGTACGTTTTTCGGTTCTTACTTGTTGGTGATGCGCTTCACATCTTAATATTATTGATTATTATTTTTATTCGTTTTGATTTGGTAATAAATCGCCTTTCGTACCTATACTGCAATAAAGTACGTAAACGGATCACATATTATTCATTTTCACTTACTAGGTAAGATGCTGTTGGCACCACCTGTGTGCTCGGCTCCGACGGCATTTCCAACAGGGTCCTTAAGATCCTGCCCGCGCAACTCATCCTGCTTCTGGTAGCCATCATCAATGGCGCCATGACCCACTGCTCCTTTCCTGACGCATGGAAAGAGGCCGACGTTATCGGGATCCGGAAGCCCGGCAAAGACGCGAAATCCCCATCGAGCTATAGGCCTATCAGCCTGCTCCAGTCTCTGGGCAAGCTCTACGAGCGAGTCCTACTCTCCCGTCTTAAAGACTTTGTGTCTTCGCACAACATTCTCGTTAACGAACAGTTTGGCTTCCGGGCCAAACACTCGTGTACGCATCAGGTGCACCGCTTAACGGAGCACATCCTCCGAGGGATACGAACGCCCTATCCCGCGCGCCCCATCAATACGGGAGCGCTTTTCTTCGATGTGGCGAAGGCCTTCGACAAAGTGTGGCACAACGGTTTGATCTACAAGCTGTTTCAACTCAACGTGCCAGACAGACTCGTGCATCATACGAGACTTTTTGTCGAATCGCTCCTTTCGTTACCGCGTCGAGGGAACGCGCTCCCGCCACCATCCGATACGTGCCGGAGTCCCGCAAGGCTCCGTACTCGCCCCGCTCTTATTTTCACTATACGTCAACGACATACCGCGCACTCCGGGCGTCGAACTCGCGCTTTTCGCGGACGACACCGCCCTTTTCACGTCCTTCCGCAACCGCAACTTTGTCGTACGTAAACTCCAGATAGCCGCGAACGCCCTGGGCGAATGGTTCCGCAAGTGGAGGATAGAGGTCAACCCCGATAAAAGTGCAGCCATGTACTTTAATCGGGGTGGGCGTAAGCCCCCCACTCTGCCCCCAGTCACCCTGTTTGGCCAACCGATTCCTTGGAAAAGGAGGGTCAAATATCTGGGCGTCCCTGTTTGGCCAACCGATTCCTTGGAAAAGGAGGGTCAAATATCTGGGCGTCACGCTAGACCCCTCGTTATCGTTCGCATCGCACATAAACACGGTCAGAAACCGGGCATACTTTGTGCTCGGACGGCTCTACCATCTTCTAGGCAGGCGGAGTAAAATGTCACTTAGAAATAAGTTGACACTTTACAAAGTCTGCGTCCGTCCAATCATGACGTATGCTAGTGTAGTATTCGAGCATGCAGCCCCGTCGCGTATCAAAAGGCTGCAAGTCATTCAAAATCGCTTTCTACGTATGGCCACCGGGTGCCCATGGTACATGCGAAACGTAGATCTACATCGCGATTTCGATCTCCCAACCATAGCGCAGTACATGAAGAACGCTTCGAGGCGTTTCTTTAACAATGCTCCCCACCACCCAAACCCGCTGGTAGTCCAAGCGGCGGATTATTCTCCGTTGCCCAATGTAGGGCGGGCCTTCCGTAGGCCCAAAAACGTTCTCATCGATCCGGATGACTCAATCACACAGGCCAATCAAAGAGCCGAACACACCACACACACCCTTCCTACACACCGCACTCGTCGTATAAGAGTGCGAAGACCCGGTCTACACACAAGGCGCTTTACCAGGTACACTCGTGTCCCTGGGCGCTTCTCGCCCCCTCCCCCCACTACACGGCACGCCTGAGCCGAGGTCCGCGCCTTTAGAGGCACCCTCAGGCCTGCCGATCCAAGCTCCGACTCGGGCGCCCTGCGAGGCTCTTCGCGGCAGTATACCTCCCTCGGGAGATGCCGTCCCCACACGGGGGACGCCTGCTGTGAAGGCACCCTCACAGGGAGTGATCGACTGCAAGGCTTGAGGACACGTTTGGCTTTAGGTCAAGGTCTTCGCCTTCCCCAAAAAACCCGGTAGATGCGGCATATCCACAAAGATTTTAAAGAAGTGCATTGACAATATCGTTTTTGTTTTGACCTATTTAGTAAACTTATCTTTCACTTCAGGTACTTTTCCTGAAGCACTAAAACAGTCGATGATAAGGCCATTATTCAAGAAGGGAGATAGCGATGATGTGGATAGCTACCGTCCCATTGCATTACTATCAATATTTGCAAAAGTTTTTGAGAAGTGCATGTATAAACAAATAATTGAATTTTGTAAAAAATATCACATAATAAACGTAGAACAGTATGGTTTCCAACAAAATAAATCGACGGCATTAGCGGCTCATAAACTTTTGGAGACTATACTTATGAATATAAATAAAAAGCACTTTACCACGGCAGTCTTTATTGATTTATCAAAAGCTTTCGATCGCGTTTCGCATCCATTGCTTTTAACTAAAATTGAGGCAATGGGTATTAGAGGCCCGGCTTATGAATGGACAAAATCATATCTCCACAACAGGAAACACTGTGTTGTTATTGATAATTTAAATAAATATAATGAAGTTGAGTCATATTTATCAACATACAACAAGACCACATATGGTGTACCCCAAGGCAGCGTGTTGGGTCCAATTTTATTTCTTTTGTATATTAACGATATTACAACTGTAACTAACCATAAATGTATTGCCTTTGCTGACGACATTTCCATTGTAGTAACATCAAATAATAAAAATAATACAATTCAAGACCACGAAGAGGACATTAATTGCACTATTAATAGGTTAATTGAATATCTTTACATACACAATTTAAAAATAAACCTGACAAAAACAAATTATATACAATTCAATAATCATAAAGTTATCAACCTTGACATTAATTATAAAAATACAAAAATAGAAAAAGTAAATAATACGAAATTTTTAGGCTTGATTATAGATAGTGACATAAACTGGAAATGTCATATAGACAGTGTTTGTAACAGAGTCAATAAGTTCATGTATGCTCTTAAGGAAGTCAGACATGTAACAAATGTGAAAACGGCTATTACTACTTATCATGCTTATGTAGAATCCTTAATTCGTTATGGCTTATTAGTATGGGGTAATGGTACAAGTGTTAACAAAGCTTTTATTGCTCAAAAGAAGTGTGTCAACGCCATATGTGGTGTTCATCCACAAACATCATGTCGTACATTATTCCCAACTCTGAAAATATTAACACTACCATCACTCTACATATATGAAGTATGTGTATTTGTATTTCAAAACAAGAGTTTATTCAAGAGAGCCTGTGAAATTTACCCTCGTAATAATAGAAACCCTAATAGACTAGTACTGCAAGTGACACCACAAACAATGCAATACAATAAGAGCTGTCTCGTCATGTCTGTCAAAATTTTTAATAATATACCCGGTGACCTAAAATGTTTGAATGTAAACCAATTTAAAAGAGCTTTATATAAATGGCTATTGACAAAAAAAAATTATGACATTAGGGAGTTGTATAACAAATAACAGAATTTTAATTCTTGTAATATTATATAATAGTGAAGGAACATTAGTTAATTAAATAATTTTATTCTGACTGACATATAAATTGTATAATTATTATTTTATTTAATAACAGTAATTCATGTTGATATTATAGTGATTCTGTTGTATTTTAGTTTGCATGCTTATGATATAGGCGAAACATGATGAACCTACACACCACATTGTATTTACCATCCTAACAACCATGTTTGAAGCAAATAAATATATTATTATTATTCCATTTTTATTACATTTCAAATACATACAAAATCATATTTCTAAACATTACATTTTTACAATATAAAACATTAAAAAATATAACATTTAAAAATACAAAAATGCAGTTCCCCATCGGTAGCAAGATCAGGGTCCCGGCTACCGGTGGTTAAGGATCCAGAGACAGGAACCTCCTCACTATACGCGCCGTGTCCAGAAGTACCGCCTTCTGCATCTGACTCTTGACCCAACCACCAAGCGCGAGCCTCTTAAGATGTTTATCGAGGCTCTTGGCTATCAAGCCATGGGCAGATAGAACTATCGGAACAATAATTGCTGAATCGATGTCCCACATGTCAACAATCTCGTGAGCTAAATCAAGATATTTGTTTTCTTTATCTTTTTCGGCTTTCACAAGGTTGTCGTCATGAGGAACAGCGATGTCAACAATTATTGCGCGGCGTTCATGTCGATCTATTAATACAATATCAGGCTTATTAGCTACAATAGTCCTGTCTGTAATGATAGATCGATCCCAATACAATGTGGCATGGCTATTTTCGAGAACCTGTTCTGGCACATATCTATAGTACGGCACCTCTGATGCTACAAGATTGTATTTCAAAGCAAGTTGTTGGTGTATTATCCTGGCCACTAGGTTATGTCTGTGCAAATACTCGCCATTTGCGAGACGAGAACAGCCGGAGATTATATGTCTGAGGGATTCACCCGGGCGATGGCATGCTCGGCAAACATCCACTGTGCCATCCTTCAGAACAAACCTCCGGTAGTTATTCGTCATCACCACTTCATCGGTAATTGCACAGACAAAACCTTCGGTTTCACCAAAAAGGTCACCGAATCGGAGCCAGGAAACTATAATCAGGTCTTTCGATTCTTATGTGCTTGCCGTCAATCGCGCCAACACAATTTGGAAAGTGTGTTTGTATGAAAAACTCTCGTGCTATGTTTAACCAGTCTTCTTTTGTCATTTCTTTCAAATAAGTAGGCTGCAAATATAACCACAACTGCTTGCACGTATGATGGATAATTTCACTGATAGTCGTAGCGCCAATCAGGTATTCAAAATACAACGACTTTATGCTATTTCCCGTAGCATTCAAAATACAACGACTTTATGCTATTTCCCGTAGCAAGGTATCTGTGAACAAGATTTTCATTTTGTTTATTTGGTTTCAGGGAACTCCATACCAAAAAAATGGAAAAACATGAAAGATTGTTTCGCTAAAGAATTGACAGCACAACAAGGCAAATCTGGAGAAACTGCCCCTTCAAAGAAAAAGAAATATATTCATTTCGATTCAATGCTTTTTCTAATTCCTTCCATGCAGAAACGAGAAACGAGCGGTAATCTATCGTCGCCTAATTCTACTCAGGATGCAAATACATCATCGGATTTTTCTACTCAGGATATAACATTGTCTACTACAGCTCCGAATTCACAACTAACTAATAACAATAGAACACCACTGCGAAAGAAGAACTGTTCTCGAGACAACAACAATTCAACAGAAATAGACAAACAATTACTTGATATATTAAAAGACAAACAAACACAGGAAGAAGAGGACGAAGAAAAAAACTTCGCGCTTATGTTAGTTCCCATGTTACGTAGATTAAATGAAGACCAAAAACATTATGAGAAGATTGAAATCCTTAATGTCTTAAAAAAAGCACGTACACATCCATCTCCGCAACCATTGGGACAACACGTTATCAACCAACCAGCTCAATTTCGAGGACCAAAAATAACTAGTTCACCATTGTATCATCAAACATATACCCAGCCACAAACCATAGGGGGTTTGTGGCTGGGTACTACACTATCAGTATTCTCCACAATCCTCATCGATGGATACAATATATTCCATTCAATCACCATCACCAACAATGCCTCCACCAAGCCCATCTCCACAGTTATCAACTACAATTCAGCAAGCATCGGCTATACATCCAACGATGCCGCAAAATCAGATACAAATTATCGACCAACAAATTTTGAAACCAGCCAATGAGACTGCCGATTATTTGACAAAATTTCTAAACCAGTTAGAAGACCAATAACTTGAAAAATTGGTTACATAATTATATTTTAATTTACTTGTTGCAAAATAAAACTTTAAAAAAATTAAAATTGTTTTCTTACCTTAACGTAACTGAAAGTCGCTCTTCAGGTGATATTGCATTACGAAATGTAGTGTCTTCAAATTTTAGATACTGGCCCACGTCATGTAATAATTTATCAAAAGTGCCAATCGACATTCTGTAGTAATTAAAAAACTTATCGGGATGTTGACGCACGTTGTTGTACATTTTGCAAAAGTATCCTTTCAAATGTCTTTGATCAGTTAGTGGATGTACCCAGTACCTATGGCGGCGGCGTTGTTTATGCTTTCTATTTTTTAATTTCAACATCAAAGCTACAACACATGCTGCTCGCCAGAAATCCATGGTGAAATGAAATAAATTTAAGTAAAACGCTAGCCGCAGTGCGTGTTGATGCCCGTTTTTGCGTTTTCAGCTTTTCCTAAACCGCGCGTGTTTAATCGCAGTGCGTGCTAAGCCTTAAAGTTTTATTACTACACCCCTGGACATATTGTATAAGATTTTAAATTGCTCTCGAATAACCTTATCTAAGCATGCGTTTAATGACTTACCCCTTATATTTTTTGTAGATGCGTCAACAACTGGTGTAAGACAAGACTCTTTGAAAACAGCTCTATGCGGTAAGTAATGTACTTTATCTTTATTCCAATCAGCTATAGGCACCGGTTCTATGCTACCTAAATCCCCCCGTGACCACGGCCACTGTAAAGTGATCGAAACGTCGGGTTAAATAATTAATATGCCAAACACCAAATTATACGCGTGTCTTATCCGTAAAAGTTGTTTTATTTCAAACTCTGTATCTGATATTGTTTGCATTAACTGTAATATTCAGATTTCTCATGATACTGCAAATAGCTTGACATAGTTTCTAAATAAATAATAAGTTTTAATTGTATAGGCATCATAGTATTTAAAGTTAACTTTTTAACAGGTAACATCAATTGAGCCGATATGTGCCACATGTTGGGAAGAAGCGCAAGAGAATTTATTAAGGTGATAAGAAAGACAACTCCGTGATCAAAAAAATACCCATGATGATAATGTACCCAACAATATTAAAAATGCAATAGTAATTGCTGATGGCACCTACATATACACCCAGAAAAGATCCAATTACTTATTTCAAAAGAATACGTATTCTCTCCATAAGTACAGGAACCTAGTTTAACCATTTCTGATTGTTTGCTGTGATGGATATATACTAGATATTTTTTGCCCCTATGGTGGCACTACAAATGATGCCACTATATTAAATAATTTATTAGATCAAGATTATTTTCTTAATTTTTTTAATAATGATGATGTTTTCATTTTGGACGGTGGTTTCAGGGACTCAATCGATAAAATATATAGCAGAGATCTATTAGGATATATGCCAGAAACTTTGTCTTCTGGTCATTCACAATGTTGGGCGTAGAACCTATTTTGTATTTGTAGCTCTTGATAGGGTACAGCAAGGTCGAAACGCCATCATCAACAGTAACCACTGTTGTAATTGTATAATGGGACTAAGAACAGTAGGGTGTTGTTCCCACGTCATGAGTGTGATTTGGTACCTATCATATGCCCGACACAAGGAAACAACTCCTCCTGCTGAATTCCTTGATAATATTTTGTTAACATTAGGATATGTTTATCCTAATGTTAACAAAATAAAACCCAATTAAAAAATTATTTTATTACATTAACCAAGCTCAATAAATATTTATGGTGACGGCAGAGTAGAATACAATTGTCTGTGACCACCCCAAATCTCGCCCGTGGGTGTCGTACAAGGTGACTAAGGATAAATCAGTGATGAGGAATGGGCAGCAGCGTTCCTCTTATACCTACCACCTAGCAAAGTACTGCGACTTTTGTGCCCGATAAATGGCAATAGGCTCGCCACCTATTACATGGGACCTAATATAATTGGCGTCCCGTCCCCGTCATTGGACCCTTCCTCAGTCCCCGAGGTGCTCCCCCCTCCCCCAGTGGCACCCCTATCACCCCTGCCCTCCTCCCTCCCCCTCTCCATCCATGACGCCCCCACTGCTCCCCCTTCCCCCGCCCCGATACTGCTGATAAGCATCACTACCTCCCACTTCGCGGCACCTGGGGCCCCCGGGACACCTAGAACCCCCGGCACCACCACCACCATGCGCGCCATGGGGGCAACCAAACAATGCCTGGTCTGTGGACGGAGCACGGGTGATCAGGTACGACGGCACTTTAGCCGCCATCACCCGTCGCTTCCCTACGATCCCAGGCGTCACGGTTACCCCCATCCATACTACATCCGGGTAACCCATCTATTAGCTAGATGCCCCTCAGATGCCACTATCCGCGCCGAGCAACTTGCCGGCATAGAAGGGATCAACTCCCACTTCCACGGGCTGTAGGCTAGAGTGGGCACCGCGGGCCCATATGGGGCCCTTTTATTATCATTTTAAGATTAAGAATATTTTTAATTAGAACTAACATTGTAGTACTTTGTATTATGTAAAATAACCCCATAATAATAACCCCCACAAGGGAATGAACCTTGCTGTGGTGGGGGGGCGGGGGGCGGGGGGCTTAAGGAGAGGAGTACTAATTACAGAACCTAACACCTGTTCAATCACCTCTAGTGGGTGATACACCCTCTCCAACTAATCATTCCCAAACGTAAACCCTAATGGAGCAGAACAGAAGAGTTTATAATTTACGGTCGCTGCCCGGGGGTCGCCGGGGCGCATCTGGTGCCGATGCTGGATGCTTCAGTACGAGTAACGCCGGCGGCGAGGCGCTGTTCAGCGCCGTCAGCCACACAATCTACTACAGCTGAGCGACGGGAACTGAACAGGCGGGTTCATGCTATAGCCGAAGGATCGAGCGATGATACCGAATCATTATTTCCATCTATACCCTCTACTCGCCCATCTTACATGACAAGGCACACATCTACATTGTCATCAGCTAGCACGCTCGGGAGTGTTGTGCAGGAAGTCAACTTTGACTGTGAACTTGCATCCACCCCAAGCGCTTCTCGTACACGCAAACGATGGACACCTGAGATGAACGAATTTATTCTGCGTACATATCTTATATTAACCACACTTGACACTGATACCAAAGCATATCTCGAACCATTACATAATAAATTTATTGAACGATTTCCACAGTTTCAAACTAGTAGACAAAACGTAGGAGACCAAAGGCGGGCAATCATTCGTAGAAAATTATTACCGCAAATTAAAATAGACTAGATATATGAAGAAGTTAAGCAAACACTAAATGAAAAAGTTACAACCAATATTACGCAAAGTAGAATACATCAACACTCTATGGATATATCATCACAAAATATTACAGAATTTAGAGGACAAAAAACATCTACTCGACTAATCATATTACAAAAAAATCAATCATATTACAAAAATACGAAGCTAGAAACTAATAGAACTGCTTACAGAAAACATTATTAACATTACACGAGGATTTTATATCTGCATTCCCGACACTTTCCTATCTAAGCGAGCAAAGAATTTCTGATCAAAGAAGAGCAATAATTCATAATAAATATATTAGTGACCATAGATTGAATTTATTAAAACAAGAAGTAGCTAAGGATATAGAAATAGAAGAAAAAAATATAACTATCAATGAACATCAAAATAACAACTGTGCACCTATAACTACTAACTCTGTAAACACAAATAATGACATAATATCGCAAGCATTTGAAACAGCGCAGAGAGACGAGCAGGAAAATATTGCAACTACAACTTTAAGACATGAAAACACATCACCAATTGATGAACTGTTTCAGATGGCGTATGAACACTACCAAAACACTAGTGTAACAAATAGAACTTATATCCCCAAACAAAAATCTTCCAAAACACTTTCTTCAAATGTTGAATATATAAATGCGGAGATTCTACCTAGGTTTATTAGCAGTGACACTAATTTCGATACTTTACAAACTATCACATAATGTGCTGCGTGGACGGCTGTTAAAGCAAATGGAGCAAAGATAGAACTGAACCCAGCAGATTCTGGACATAGTAGAAAAGACAAGGTTAACACAGTTCATTAATGGCAACAATAGTAGAAAGATAGCCTGTTGGGCTATCTTTAATTTTTATCTTTATTTTTTCTTTATATCTTTTAGAAAGCAAAATCTTAGAACAATACAAAATTCATACCACTCATGAAGGACCAAATACACATCACAGGGACACATTAGACACACTGAAGCTAAAACTTGCTGTCACAGCCGGCAGATTGCAAAGATATAAAGGATGTTCACAAAGGAAACAACAAAATAACCAATTTAAGAATAACGAAATATTGTTTTACCGGAACCTTTTAAAATCAACTAATAGTACATAAGAAAATAATAGCAATGAAAACCATGATAGTATTGATGTAGAACAGTTTGAAAACTTTTGGACCGGAATTTGGGAAGTACCTATACAACACAAAACAAATGCAGAATGGATAAAGTCAGAAGAAAATAATTGTCATTCCTTCAAATCAATGGAACTCAAACACATTACATCCGAAACATTTGATAAAGTATTACAAAATCTACATAATTGGAAAGCACCTGGATCAGATTATATACATAGCTATTGGTACAAGAAACTTACACACATTCATACCCATCTACTTAACTTCATTAACGATTTCATTAAACACCCTAATAACATTCCTTTATATATAACTGAAGGCATCACATTTATGATTCCAAAAAACAGCAATGACAGATGTAACCCTGCAAAATATAGACCGACAGCCTGTTTACAGACTTTATATAAAATTATAACTTCTTGCATTTCTGTAGTCTTATACAGTCATGTAGATGCCAACAACATTCTGGCTGAACAACAAAAAGGATGCCGGAGATATAGTCAAGGTTGCAAAGAGCAATTAATCATAGATTCAGTTGTATCAAAACTAGTTTTTAAAACCAAATCCAATCTTCACTCCATGTACATCGATTATAAAAAGGCATATGATTCTGTTCCCCATTCCTGGCTGTTACAGGTTTTAAAAATACAGGGTGACTTTAAATAGGTGTAATTGTTTTAAGGGGGTAAGAGTACAGCCCATGGGATGTTCAAAAATGTGTGGAACACCTGGTCGAAATCTACTGGTTTCGGAAATACACGATACTTTAACTTTTTTAGGAAAATTACCAAAATTCAAGAGAAACCCTTAAAAATAAAAATAAATACTGGATGCATGGATTTTATTTTTATTTTATCTGATTGCTGGATTTATCCATAAAATAAAAACATCAAATGTTATGAATCAGTTAAAATTTTAGAGTTGTGAGAGCTAAAACTTGTAACAATAAAAAAAAAATTTGCTTTATCGAAATTTCAATTGATTTTAGTGAAAAATATCCACTCCGAACTGGTCGTACAAACGATGTCGTAAAATTCCTTGTTTCCTTAGCTTTCTAAAAAGGTTTAATAAGTGTACAAAATTCTCAGATAGCGCCCAACATACTCAGTTAGCCCCGAGCAGGTAGTTATGATCCCTATTGTTAATGTATTGCAAGCCGAGCCGATACTTGGAATTCTTAAAACCTTTCTCACGGTTTCACTATGCGAGAGTGAGAGAATCGATAAATAGCACAACGTGTGTGAGTGAGATAGCAATTGTTGACGGTTGGCCGTTGCCTTGCGCTTGGGCCCCAAGTAGCGCGACCTCTGTCTAGTACTACTTAGATACTTACGCGTGCCGGACGTACCTATTATTCGTACTAGTTATTTCATCCATCTGTTTCTTTGCTTTATTTCAATGGCAAGCTACCGTAGCGAAGAGTACGCAGACATTGTGTTTGTGTACGGATTCTGTGACGGTAATGCTGCAGCGGCCAGAAGGGAGTACATACACCGATTCCCAAATCGTCGCGCACCTAGTGTACGTGTCTTTTCTGCGGCGTTTCAACGGCTTAGAGAAAGTGGAAGTGTTCATGAGCGGCGTCACGATGCTGGTAGACCTCGTCAAGTGTCCAGATTTGACCCCCTGTGATTATTACCTATGGGGTCACATGAAGACATTAGTGTATACAACTCCCGTCAATAATGTTGAAGAATTGAAAGCTAGAATCATAGCAGCTGCTAATCAAATACAGCAAGATCTTACGGGAGTTGTTACTAGGTCCAATTTTAGAAAACGACTACGGGCGTGTATTAGGAACCAAGGAGGTCAATTTGAGCAAGATTTAAAATAATAAGGTGTTTTAATTAAATCAAGTGTTATAAAACGTGTTTTTCCTACTGTGTTTTTGTTATTTCTTTATGTAAATAACTTGGGTATTTTAATTGTAAAGATAACTTGCGTTTTTTCTTATTAAATCTTATTATTTTGTATCAGTATGAGTATTATTTCATCTACATTAGATATTTTTTTCATACTACTCTTAGTAAAATTAACCATAGTCATCCTTACTTGCTTGGAGAACCAAATGGGCAACAATACACAATGCATTCATAAAGTCCACTAAAGCAAATCAATGAGACGTCTTACGAGGTAAATTAATGACACTTAAAGAAAAAACCTTAGCAGGGTAGTATGGTAAAGTGCTAATAATGTTATTAATGTGCAGTTTACGTATTGCCTACTCGGCAATAACTGAGTTTGTTGGGCGGTATCTTAGAATTTTGTACACTTATTATACCTTTTTAGAAAGCTAAGGAAACAAGAAATTCAATGACATCGTTTGTACGACCAGTTCGGAGTGGATATTTTTCACTAAAATCAATTGAAATTTCGATAAAGCAATTTTTTTTTATTGTTACAAGTTTTAGCTCTCATAACTCTAAAATTTTAACTGATTCATAACATTTGATGTTTTTATTTTATGGATAATTTATCCAGCAATCAGATAAAATAAAAATAAAATCCATGCATCCAGTATTTATTTTTATTTTTAAGGATTTCCCTTGAATTTTGGTAATTTTTCTAAAAAAAATAAAGTATCGTGTATTTCCGAAACCAGTAGATTTCGACCAGGTGTTCCACACATTTTTGAACATCCCATGGGCTGTACTCTTACCCCCTTAAAACAATTACACCTATTTAAAGTCACCCGGTATACAAAATAGACCCTATAATTTTAAAATTCCTTGAACTTACAATGTCTAAATGGACAACTCGACTCAGACTCACTTCTAATACTGAAACAATATAATCAAGACCCATAAGAATACGACGCGGAAGTTACCAAGGAGATGCACTCAGCCCTCTGTGGTTCTGTCTCGCTATTAACCCACTTTCCAATATGCTTAACACTACTGCTCTAGGATACCCATTAAACTACACAGATACTGCTACAAATACTACACATAACATACAACTGAATCATCTGCTCTACATGGATGATATAAAACTATAATATACGCCCATAGTGAACACCAATTAAAACAATTAGTTTTCTAGTTGAACAGTTCACTAAAGACATAAAAATGGAATTTGGACTGGATAAATGCAGGACTAATTCAATTGAAGCAGGACGTTACTACCGTGACCAATATTTCCTCGAAACTGGAGAGCCTATAGAACCACATGATGAGAATGAAACATATAAGTACTTAGGATACGAACAGAGACAATATAATCAACACAAAGAAATTAAACAAAAATTAACACAGCAACTGAGACACAGATTAAATATCATATTACGATCACACTTTTATGCTAGAAATACTGTAAAAGCCATAAACACTTTTGCTATTCCCATTCTTACTTACTCTTTCGGTATTATTAATTGGTCTAAAACAGACCTTAAAAACCTGCAGCGTATTATTAACACCTCCATGACAAAGAACCGCAAACATCATCCAAGATCCTGCTTACAAAGACTAACCTTACCGAGGACAGTAGGTGGCAGAGGGTTAATTGATATAGTAAACTTACATAACAGACAAATCACAAATCTCAGACATTACTTCTACACTAAAACAGAATCCTCCTCACTTCATAAATCAATAGCACATAATGACCACAAGTTAACACCACGGCCGTAAATGTTCATACAAAATTAATCGGACGTAAAGGAGATTTTTAATCTATGGTGCAAACATTTTAACTGACACATACTCCTCCCTGCCACTCCGTCTGTCTGTCTGTCGCCATATTGCGAAAAATGTCATTGCAGTTTCTGTGTTTGTTGAGTGAAATACGTTGATCGAGTTTCGTGCTCTCCGTACTTATCCTCCTCACATTTATTGCAATTCATCGTGGTGTTTTTACCCTGGTAAAAATGTTCCGCGCGTGTTGTATTGAAGGGTGTGCAAGTAAACGACAGGACGTTAGATTGACCCAGTTTCCAGTGAATGAGAAAAGACTCAAATTGTGGTTAAAGTGTATTAACTCTGACAAACTTACTAGTTTGGGTTCAGAAAAAATCTCAAAGCTATATATTTGCCTTAAACACTTTGAGAAAGAATACATATCGGAAAAATCGCGTTTATATTCAAATGTTTATCCTAGTTTATTTACTCTTGATGAAATATCAAGTGGAATACCGTCACGACAACATGACATTGAAAACGCCGGTAAGTAAATAATTACTTAAATATTCAATACTTTATTGCACAGTCATAATAATACGTATTAGAGCACACACCACTTACAGTATTTGAGGTTTGGTGGCAAACCATTGAGTGGTTTGTTAATGTAAAGAGATTAATTTCTATTACACTTCATTCTTACACAATTTTCACGTTTCCATAAAGTTAATGATAGCTAGTATGATCCAAGTTTAATATGTAAATTCACAGTTGTCCTGATAAAGATGTTTTTATTTTCAGATAATATTATCCCTCGTGAACACGACTATGTTAGACGCCCACACTTTGACCACACTTATTCTAGCTGGCCAGCTATAACAGGTACTTCAATAATCCTATAACATGATTTAAGCTGCTGAGTGCCAAATATTTAAAAACGATTAAGTCCCACTAGTGTTTGTCCCGTGTAGGTGTTTGATGAACAGTAATTTAAATCTGCATTAGCGTGAAAACACAAACTCTACACATAATTTAGGCCTGGACTCCACTAAAGTGGAGATGTTCGAAGCAGAGACGAGGAGAGATATTTTTCAACATAGGTGTATCCACCAAAAATGAGAGGAGATGCATACTGACTAGACTGTAGCGGGGATATGTACGATGTTTTTAAGATTGTAGTTTAGTTCAACCTGACCTGACTGGCCGGACGTACTTTACGTAATTTACAATGTTTATAAGTATTTCAAACAGATTGATTTAAATGAGACTGTGGAGAGCATAGTAATTAAAACTGCAAGTGCATGCGGTGTGTCCGAAAACACTGTTTATAAAATTATAAAAAAACAAAAAGAAACGAATACATTGAAATCACCTGTGAAAAAAAGAGCTCGACTATCCACGGTCGATAAATTAGATGAACTAGACAAATGTGCAATAAGGAGAAAAGTACACTCTATATATTTAAATAACGAGTATCCAACATTGGACAAAATAATAACACTTTGCGAAGCTGATGAAGATATTCCTGTTTTCAAACGTACAACACTTCACAAACTACTGCACGAGCTTGGTTTTGATTTCAATAAACAAGATAGTAGAACATTGTTTGTGGAAAGAGAAGATATTGTTTTATGGAGGCGAAAATACTTAAGACAAATAAAAGAATATAGAAAAGCTAATAAAACCATTTACTATCTCGACGAAACGTGGGTAAACGCCGGACACGTAAAAACAAAAGTGTGGTTGGATACAACAGTCAAGAATAAAATACAAGCTTTCCAAGATGGCTTATCAACCGGCCCAAAAGCTCCGACAGGGAAAGGGAAAAGGTTAATTATATTGCACATTGGCAGTGAAAAAGGATTCCTGGAAGATGGTTTACTAGTCTTTGAATCTAAATCTACAAAAGATTATCATGAAGAAATGGATGGTGAAAGATTCCTTAATTGGTTCAATAGTATAATACCGAAGCTTGAACCAAGAAGTGTGGTTGTCATGGATAATGCTCCCTACCATTCGGTAAAAGTTGAAAAATACCCACGGCCAGTTGGAATAAGCAGCAAATACTAGAGTGGTTGCAAAACAAAGGTATATCTATGGATATGAGTTATTTGAAAAAAGAATTATTATTGAAAGTCGCCGAAATCGCCCCACAATATAATAAATATTTAGTAGATGAGACTGCTAAAAACAATGGCATTACAATTCTTCGTCTGCCGCCTTACCATTGTAAATTAAATCCGATTGAAATGGTGTGGGCCCAAATAAAAAATTATATTGCTGCGAATAATACTACATTCAAAATGAGTGACGTAAAAAAAATATTTTATGACGCAATCGCGTTAGTAGACGCCAATCGGTGGAAGAAATGCTGCGACCACGTGATACGCGAAGAAAATACCATGTGGGCTTTGGATGACGTCATGGAACATGCAGAACAAAATTCATTCGTAATAAATGTAACGGGAGAATCTAGCGATACTGATTAGCGATTTAAGTACTTAGTTTTAAGACAATTTTGTATTTTAGTACTTATTTTATTACCATTAATCCAAATATGTGTTACTCTACTAATATAGCGTTTAAGTTGACATTAAAAATTACCTTAATAGGAATATTTTAACATGTTTAAAATCATTGATACTTTATTATTTTTCTATTAAACTTATTTAATGTTTTTAATAAAAAAATGTTTAATTTTTTCTCCATTATGAATACACCCTTACCCTGCAGTTGCACTGATGAGTCACTATTTTCTTAACGCGAATGAACTATAGCTACGCCACTCATACCTTGTCTTGCTACATTCATTTAGCCGATGCTAGCTTGCGAGGCACAGCTCACAACCCCGCTAGTTCGATCACACCATTCTAATATAATACTTATCCACTGAAGCTGAGCAGAGATAAGATATGTGAATAACGAATTTCTATTGGTTGTTTTAAACACAGCTCCTCTCCTCTCTTCTCGTCTCCGCTTTGGTGGAGTCCGGGACTAAACAGTGATTGTTGTTATATGGCTGCTTGACAGATTACGATTATAATACATGTATAATATAATATATTTCCACACTCACACCAGTTGTCCAGCCTAAAATAAATATCATTAAGAACTTGTGTTATAGATTCTAGATAACAGACATTTTATTTCATATAATTTAGATATTTTCATAAAAAAACAAATAAAGATTTTATTTTATTTAATTATTATGTACACAAAACAGAATTACAATCATATATGTATAAACAACCTTGACTCACAAACTAATATTATTTTGGTGTAGTCACAAAAATATTTGCTGCTACCAGGATTCGAACGCGGACCGCTTGATGTGTAGGCAGCTATACTGACCACTCCACCACAACAGAGTCAAACCATCAATATATGCACTACATGATCATGAATTGAAAAATATCTAATAATAATGTGGTCATAACTTTTTCAGATTCCGAAGCACCTTCTACTTCAAAATCTGTATTGAAAGAAATACAGAATCTTTCTATATCAGGTAAATTGATATTTCTAACCCCAAAATCTTTGTAGGTAAATTGATGTCAATAATTTTATTTTTAATGTTTAATGTCAAAATTATAATCAGATAAAACACTAGTAATAATAATAGCTAGTAGTATTTTAAGTAGAAAGATTAATTTATATTTTGGTGCATGAATCAGTAATATTGCCTTAATTTTATATAAATTATTATATCTAACATTTATGTTTGTTAAGATAGATTTATGGTTAAATATTATTTGTTTATCTATTAAAATGGTTTTCAGATATTGCAGTGCCATCTAGTTCAAAGGCTTTAGAAAAAGTACCAGCTAATATAATAGAAGTACCATCTTCTGCTAAAGATTTCGAAAGGCCGCAAGTTTCTACAGCAGTATTTGGTAAATGTATGATAATTTATTTCAAATGTTAATTCTGGATATGCACTAACACATGCATCTTTCTAAACAAAAATACTTTTTTAATCATAATTATAATATTGTTTTAGATAATGCCAGAGAAACTCAGACTACCAAGAAAAGAATTGTAAAAAATATAAAGCAACTGTCACCAATGTGCCAAAAAATCTATTCTGAGTTAAGAAAATCAAGAAAACAACTAAACTTTCATAAAAGAGCAAAAAAAGCATTAAAGTTTAATGCAGACAATTCGCTTGAGAAAATGGCTGCAAATTTGAAACCTCATGCAAAAAATTTTATAAATATGCAATTTAAATTATGCATGAGAAAGGCACAGGGTCGTCGGTTTACTACTGAGGATAAGCTCATAGCTTTAGCTATAATGAAGCAAAGCCCAAAAGCCTATAAGTTTTTGCACAAAATATTTATTCTTCCATCCAAGACTACCTTGAACAAAATGGTCTCGAAAATAAATATCAAATGTGGAATAAATACAAAAATTTTTGAACTTATAAAAAATGAGGTAAATAAAGTTTTAATAAGTAAGTTTTAAGTATGTTCTTAGAAAAAAATCTAAAAAGTGCAGTGTATCTCGTTCTATCATGAAAAAAGCTACCTATCCTTTCATAAAATAGTGAGAGAAAGGGATGAACTTACAATAATTAAACTTTAGATTATATTATTTGTGGACCTCTTGTAAAAGCCATACTGCTTCATAATTTTTTTAACAGAACATTGTGTTATAAAATTTAATTAATCACAACAATCTATCTTGTTACAGGTTGAAAACTGGGTTTTAAATAAGAGATATTGCTCAATCATATTTGATGAAATGGCAATAGAAACATTTTTATCATATGATAATAAAAACGACGAAATTGAGGGATATGTGGATCTGCGTGGAAAATCAAAACATTTTGCAGATCATGTTCTGGTCCTTGTGTTGAGGGGAGCTATTTTCAAAGTGGCAACAGCCCATAAGTTTTTATTTTTGTGAAGGAGCTACACCAGGACATACCCTAAAACTAATCATAAAAGAAACTGTGGAAGCAGTATTGGAAGTGGGCTAAAAGCCAGTAGCACTTATTTGTGACCAAGGGTCGTCATTTCAATCAGCTGTCAAAATGCTGCAGGAAGAAACAAGAAGAGAGTCTGCTCATCAGAATATAGGCAAGGATTCAACTTTCTTACAGTCGCAAAATAATATGGCCCATATGTTTAAACAATTAAAGACCTCTATGTTATGTGTTATTGATCTGACCATTACTAAAGAACCAACAGTTTGATTGTGATTATGGTGGTGGTATGGATTTAGGGTCAAACTTACTGTATGTTTCAGTCATGAGGAAGTCCCAATTATTGAATTTAAAATTGTGTAATTATATGCAGTTAATAATATTTCTTTAACCTATACAAAACTTATTACTTATTTTCAACTTATTTACTTTCAGAAAATGAAGTCATAGTAATAATGAATAGCCAGCTGAGCATAATTTTTGACCCATCACATTTAATAAAAGGATTGAGAAATAATTTTCTAACAAAAGATATTAAATATGAAGGCAAAACTGCAAAATGGCAGGATATAATTGATGTGTACAAAACTGATTGCCAGCATGCGCAAATGCGTTTAATGCACAAATTAAATGACGAACATGTCATCCCGGAAAAAATAAAAAAAATGAAGGTACATTTTAAAAATACTTGTAATAATTTATGAGCGAAAATATTATTAGCAAATTTTAATTGTTTTTATTTTTCCCTTAGGTGAAGAATTGTGTTCGAGTATTTAGCCAAACTGTGTCTACTGCATTATCATACACAACCCAATTTTGTAAGTATCATTAAGAGTGTATAGCTTGATCCACACACGCCAGTGCAATGCCCAGATGGCCTATTTGCTAACTTTTATTGACAAATGAAAGTGATGACCACCGAGTTAATTACATGTCCATTTTTGTTTTTACACGACACATGCCATAATAGCGTGTCGTGTATAATAGCAATGGATTATCTAATTCACTAGGTGATCATCACTTTCGTCTGTCAAAAAAGTTAGCCAATAGGCCTATTAGACATGAACATTCTGTCAGTGGTTGTCAAAAATATCATTGTGTACTTTTTATATTAACTCGTCAAAACATAAGTGACCATTCCGGCTCTAGAGCTTCATAGCGCGAGAGCGCCCGCCCGACACGAGCCGGGCACGACCCTGATGTGTGTGGATAAATATAAGGGTGTAAAATATTGAAAACATATTTAATTATATATTTTGAGATAAATGGGGCTAGTCATTTATTACATAAGACGATTATTGTTAGGTTTTGACCCCCTCCCACCTATAATGTAATAAAATAATATAATACATTATAAATAATATAGTATCTTTAAATAGAATTATATAAGATTCATTGCAACTCCTTACTACAAGGTACCACATATATACATTTTTGGGAAGTTGTATGGCCGGGTGCAATCTTGGTGGTTGCGGATGTGTTCCGTGGTAGTAAAAGGCAGGGTTCATAAAAGTAACTGACTGTACTTCTAAATATGTACACGGTTACAATATATACAAACTGGACAATAAACATAAATCGGAAATAATATTTACAAGGCTTAGAAAATAACCATTCTCTAGCTCGGAATAAAATTCTCATCTAATTAATTTAACAACTGTCACTTAGTGAAAAACATTGTGTTTGTCAAACATAGACAAACAATCAAAGGCGGTCGCATTACAAGAACGCCACACCACCCCCCCACGGAGAAGGAAAACCTAGTAGAAATTATAAACATCTAAATTTGACGCGTCTACCAGACCGAGTAGTGTACGGCGCGGTAGCGATGGCTGGAGTTGGCCTTGGGCGAACAGAAGGTGCAGGCTTTGCAGTCTGCTCTGGATCATCAGAAGACGCAGGCTTTGCAATCTGCTCTGGATGGGTGACAGTGTGTTCAACAAAAGCTGGTTTCACACGATCGATACTGACGACAACACTTTTGCCCCTGATGTCCAAAGTCATAGTTTTGCCATCGCTGGCACGATTAACAACTTTATAAGGACCCGTATAAGGTGGCTGTAAAGGACGTCTAACTGTATCATCCCTTAAGAAAACGTGTGATGCAGAAGAAAGATCTTGAAAAATAAAAGTTGATGGTGATGAATGTCGAGATGCAGGAATAGGTCTTACAACTGACATCTTACGACGTAGTTGTACGACAAAATCTGATGGGTTGACAATTACATCTGATGGGGTTGGTGAAATAAACAACTCACCTGGCAAACGAAGAGGTTCTCCATAGAGCATCTCCGCGGCTGTGGATTTAATGTCTTCTTTGAACGCGGAACGCATGCCAAGAAGAACGAAAGGAAGTGAACGCACCCAAGAATCATGATGGCACATGAGAGCAGCCTTAAGCTGGCGGTGTACTCGCTCGATCATGCCATTAGCACATGGGTGATAAGATGTGGTCCTTATTCGTTTAGTGGCAAAGTGAATCATCAGTCGACGAAACAGATCAGACTCAAACTGAGTACCTTGGTCTGGCGTGATGATTGATGGTACCCCAAATCTCGAAACCCATTCTCTAGTTAAGGTGTCTGCCACTTCTTCTGCGGTAATGGAGCGCATAGGCCAAACCTCAGGCCATCTCGTTACTCGGTCAATTGCTGTCAAACAATAGCGAAACTCATTGCATAAAGGTAGAGGACCAATAATGTCAATGTGAATGTGACTGAAACGACCAGATGGAAGGTTGAAATCACCTAACGGAGAAGAATTGTGACGTGAGACCTTAGCTCGTTGACAAGCCTCGCAAGCGCGTGCCCACTGCTTACAATCCTTATTGACCGAAGGCCAGACATAACGCTCTGTCAAAAGGCGAGCAGTTGCACGTGCGCCAGGATGGCTTAAGTTATGAAACATCGTGTCGATTGAATCTGACGAAAATTGTAACAATCGATCTCAAAGACCCATATACTGTCAAGTCATTGTTACAATATTCATGATCGCATGGGATTTTCCAATCATCTTTGATTAAGAAATCTTTCTCCTAACTATTCATTGTTTCGTTCGGATCGTACAGATCAAATTATTGCACCATATATGCCCCATATATGGTGCAATAATTTGATTGCACCATATATGGGGCACCTTCACTTCACCTTCACTTTCACCTTCATCTTCACTTTATCAACTTATATTGTCATGTAAAAAGAATTGGAATCAGATATACTTAGATTGTGTTCATTGGTTCATATATATTTACTATATGTTATTTTTTTTTACAGCTCATTATGTGGATGGAACTCCTGTTAGCCCAACTTTAAAAAATACGACCGAAATCATAAAATTTTTTGACCAACTTTTTGATAGTGTCAATGGAGCCACTACAATTAAAAATGCCAGAGGAAAAGAATTACGCACCATTGTTACAAAAACATCACAACACATGACCTTTTGGAGAGAGGCGATAGTTAAATTACAAAATATAACATTTTTTGACAACCAGAAATGTAAGGAGGTATCAGTGCCCACTCTAAGAAATTGGGTTGTAACTTTGAAAAGTTATATAAGGTTGTGGCAATTTTTTGAGAAAAATAAAATAAAAATCATGAGGCCTAGATACTTTAATTCTGACCCTATAGAAAATTATTTTGGTCAAGTTAGGGCTTATAATTATAGAAACATCAATCCTAATTGCCACACCTTTATTTGTACTTTTAAATCATTGTTGATAACTAGGTTCATACGGTTTCATTCTGAATCATTTAACTGTGAGGATGATGCGGCTAAACCCCTGCTAAATCTAAAATTATTATTAAATGATGATGTACAAATACAGTCAGGTACATCATCATTTAATACCTCCAAGCCGCATCATCCTTTAAATATTGAAAGGATCCAGGAAGAAGCAAGGCGGGAACGACTGAATGTCCATTCCCATGCCTACACAACTGGTTGGGTAGTGAGAAAAGTATTGAATATTACTAAAACAAACTGTGACATTTGTATTAATAATTTATCAGATCAAACTGAAAATTCCTGCCATAAGTGGATCAGTATGAGAGAGTACAAAAAGGCCCATACCAAACTCTCCTACCCAACCGAATGTGCTGTTAGATGTTTCAGGACAGTAGTGGACATATGTAATAATTATTTAGAGCACAATGCAAATGAAAAATGTATAAAACAAAATGTATCTATGTTAATAAAGGAAAAACATAATTTAGAGTTTGTAAACTGTCCTGAACATAAAAATACTATCCTGGACCTATTTATAAGTATAAGTATTAATTTAACTATATATAATTGGTGCAATATTATCAATAAAATTCTAAAAGGCACTGATATTTCCCGGTTATTACATAGGGTTAACGAATTACCGCCAATGCAAGGGCAAGCATTTAATAAATATAAGAAAAAGTTAAAAAAACCTTCTAAATGAATAAAATAAATTAATTTAATAATTTAAAAGTGTTTTATTCATTATTTTACCCCAAAAATAAATACCTTTAAAAGTAGCTACAACTATTTAATAAGTGGCTGTATAGGTTGACTCTTCGGCTTTTCTGAAGAAGCTATTTAAAAAAAAAACAGTCATCTGTTATGTTTGCAAAATGCCTATTGGCTATAGCGAAGGTACTAGAGATTGTCATCTGAGACGTAGTCTCTCTTAGTGATCTGTGGTTAACACCATTAAATTAACATAATCCATCCATACAAAAAAATGAAGGTATAATAAGCAACGAGGACAAAACTGAAGAATGGAAACAGAAATCTCTACATGGTAGACACTACCATGATTTGAGCCACCATCAAGTTATCAAAGAAGCGTCAAACATGTGGCTTAGTCGAGGAGAATTGTTTCCTGAAACAGAAGGCTTGATAATGGCTATTCAAGACCAGGTCATCGACACTATAAATTACCAAAAATTCATTATGAAAAGCATAACATCTGATATTTGCAGGAAATGTAACAGCAGCTCAGAGACTATACAACATAATAGGTTGGGGAAAAAGTTTCTTCGCATTTTTTAAGAAAATTCAAAACATTTTTTTATATAGTTTATTTACATTTAACTAAAGTATGTAGGTACCATTTTGTTCGATAACTTTTTGCCATCTTGTAGGTAGGGACATGATCCCATTGCTATAGAAATTTTGGGACTTCTGGTCAAAATACCGCGACAAGTGGTTTTGGCAGTCCTCTCGTGATGTTAACCTGACACTGCCTAAAGAATTCTGAAGAGACCAAAACAGGTGGAAATCTGAAGGTGCAAGGTCAGGACTATACGGCGGATGCTGGTCAAAATACCGCGACAAGTGGTTTTGGCAGTCCTCTCGTGATGTTAACCTGACACTGCCTAAAGAATTCTGAAGAGACCGAAACAGGTGGAAATCTGAAGGTGCAAGGTCAGGACTATACGGCGGATGCATTAACACCTCCCAGCCAAACTCTCTTAATTTTTGCTGAGTGGCTAAAGATGTGTGAGGTCTAGCGTTATCATGATGAAAAACCACACCCCTTCTGTTGATTAATTCCGGCCGCTTTCTCTCAACTTCTTGCTTTAATCTCATCAGTTGTTCGCAGTAGAGTTCAGAATCGATGGTCCTGCCTGGTGGTAATATTAAATACTTGTCGTTTAGTAAGAAAATTCCTTCAAATAGATAACACACAAGCTCATACACCATCTGCACCTTCCTCACAATTACAAACTTAACAATCTCTTCCGCACTGATGTATTACTTGGCCTAGGCCCGTGTACAGCAGCAAACCGGACATAGACCGAGATAAATACAAATATATAAATAAATAATAATAAAATTGCTGATTCTTACTTTGATTTTAATTATTATCACAGATGTGACCGGTTGCTGCCGGGACCGGTCCGTATTTGTAATACAGATATTTTTATAAATCACGAAATAACAGCTGATTATCATTTTAAATATTAATAAATATCGCAAACTGTATAATGTATAATAATTGTAACAATTAATTAGTAATAGCTGAGTATCATTTCAATTTTAATAATTATCGAAAACCTTATAATGTATAATAATTAATTAGTAAAAACGGATTATCATTTTAATGCATAATTATTATAGCAATTAATTAGTAACAGCTGATTATAATTTTAAATTTCAATTATTAGTAGCTGATTGTCATTGTCATTTTAATAATTATCACATACTACATACTGCATAATATATAACAATTATAACAATCAATTAGTGATTAACTGTTCAACGATGACAGCCCTCCCCGGTCGCCGCCGTGACTGGTCTCCGCCGCGGCTGGTCTCCACCGTGACCGGCCGCCGCCGTGACCGGTCCATATTTTATAATACAAATGATTATCGCAAACTGTATAATGTATAATAATTGTAACAATTGATTGGTAAACGGCTGATTATCATTTTTGTAACAATTAAGGCCGGTCACTCCCGTGGCCGGTCGCCGCCGTGGCCGGTCGCCGCCGTGGCCGGTCGCCGCCGTGACCGGTGAAAATTTTCTAGATAATGCTTTCCTGATGGCTGACTTCATCCGCTTCTTGAGCTTCTTAAGCGAGGGAAGTCAACCATCAGTGGTCTTTCTACATGCCCCCTTCTTTCTTCCTGATGATTATTTAGGCTCTCATGATACCGCCGAGGTAGCTGCCCAAATAGCTAAAGATATTATCTCCATACTATATAGTATATAGTTCTACTATATAGTTCAGCTTGTTTCGAAATGCGAGGCTGGGTTTAAAATAACGTCAACGCGTTAAAACTCATACCCGCCGAATTACGTGCTGAAAAACCATCGGAGATCAGCCTGGGCAATACGACAACAACCATTAGAGCGTTAGGAATAGCTTGGGATCCATGTTCAGATACTTTGGGTTTTCGCACTGGTTTGGGCGAAGGGTTCCCAACAAAGTTAACAAAACGTAAAGCTGTATCTCACTTAATGCGTGTATACGACCCGTTATGTTTGCTTGGTCCCATAGTAATTAAGGGTCGTATACTTTTTCAACTATGTTGGAGAACAAATATTGATTGGGATACGGAACTCTCAGCCGCGGAAACTCTAAAGTGGATGGAGTGGTTCCAAGAACTTTCGGCTGCATCTTCTATCAAAATTCCACGCTGGTACGCTAAGGCCAGTGATGCAACTCCATCGCGAACTTCACATTTTCGCTGACGGTAGCGAATCAGCGTATGCCTGTGTAGCGTACTGGCGCCTGGTCTACGCTGATAAGCCGGTGAATATTGCACTTATAGCTAGTAAGGCCAGAGTTGCACTCTTGAAACCCGTGTCGATTCCAAGGTTGGAGGAAACTTAATCGCCTCTCGTTTAGCCGCGACAATCAATGAGAGTCATATCAAAAAACCATCTAAAACAATATTTTGGATCGATTCTACTACTGTCCTTGGTTGGCTGCGGAGCGACGCGCGCACGTTCAAGCCTTTCATTGCCCACCGGATCGGAGAAATATCCGAAAACTCCAATATAAAAGATTGGAGGTGGGTACCGACAAGCATGAACGTGGCTGATGACGCAAACCGACTTCGTCCAATTAGATTAGAACAGTGCAGTCGGTGGAACACTGGGCCTTCATTTCTTTTACTTTCTGCTGAAAACTGGCCTAAAGAGCCAGTTAACGAGCTTCCACCAGTTCAATATCAAACTGAACTGAAACATATTCTCAAAGAAATGGTGGGAGTTCTGTCGGAACGGATTAACTTACCGACAACAGTTACTGCAGACTGCTCGCGTTTTAGCAAGTGGTTACGTTAACTGCGCGCCACTGCGCGTGTGCACCAAGCTGTTTTCAAATTTCGGCAATTAATTTAAAATTCGTCAATTTCAGAACGCACGCGTCGGCCTCCACATACGTCTGCCACCGCTACACTCGTTCCCTTAACTTCGGAATTTATGAACTCTGCCGAAAATCACATATTGTTGAAAACGCAATTAGAAAGTTTTCCTGAAGACTTTTCGAACATTTTAAATTCAAAGCCTCTGCCCAAACATAGCCGCTTAATCAAGTTGTCTCCAGTATTGGGGCAAGACAAGCTCTTGTATTTGGCCGGACGTATTAGAGCCGTGGAAAATATGAGTCAACGCGTCAGGACTCCTATTATTCTTGATGGTGGTCATCCCGTAATCCAATTATTAATACAACACTACCACGTCAAGATGGGCCATGGAAACCACGAGACCGTTGTGAATGAGCTGCGCCAACAATACTGGCTTCTACGATTGCGCAGTTCAGTGAGGAAAGTTGCACACCGTTGTTTGGAATGTCGAATTCGGAAGGCGCTACCCCAAACTCCACCAGTAGGCGATCTTCCGGCCGAACGTAAGAGACTTCCAACAGCAAGCATACACCCTGATGAAGATGTGGCCGTCATTAGTGATCGGATCCATCCTTCGAGATTTAGAAAATTCTGACGAATTCTTGACCACGATAACTCAGGATTTACCTCAGCAAAAAAGATATGTAGCTCTTTTTACATGCCTGACTTCCCGAGCGGTGCACCTGGAACTCGTACATTCCCTGTCAGCAGATTCAGCTATCGCCAGCATCCGCAGATTCATCGCCAGGAGGGGTATGCCAAATGTCATTTATTCTGACAACGGAACGGCATTTGTTGGCGCAAATCGAATATTAAAAGATTTCTACCATAACAACGTGGAAGATTTTGCCTCTAACAACGGGATAACATGGAAGTTCATACCTCCTGCTGCTCCCAACTTTGGTGGTTGCTGGGAAAGGCTCGTCCGCTCTGTGAAGGTGGCCTTATATGCCACTTTGAAAGACCGTGTACCTAAAGAAGAGACGCTACTGACTTTATTATGCGAGGCTGAGGCGATTGTCAATTCACAACTCTTATCACACGTGTCGGTGCATCCCGAAGATACGGAAGCACTCACCCCATTCCATTTCCTGATTGGCTCCTCATCTACATCTATTCTACCACAGATATGTGACGATCACGTTATGTTAGGAAGGACTGAGTGGAAGAAGGCTCTCTATTTGGCGGAATCATTCTGGGCACGATGGATAAAAGAGGTACTGCCGACAATGCAACCCAGGCAAAGACCGCACCAGATGCAAGAAAATGAAATAGCCATCGGAGATCTCGTGTTCATTGCCGATCACAAGCTTCCACGAGGAGTCTGGCCGCGGGGTAGAGTCGTCGCCACGTATCCCGGCCGCGATAACATAGTAAGGGTGGTAGACGTATGTACGATGGCGGGTACGCTACGTCGTCCCTCTAGCAAGCTGGCTCGAATACCAATGTAATTTTGTGCTTGCACAAAGGGGAGGATGTTGCGGACTCTTTTGTAATCATTGTATTTTATATGTTTTCTATTGATTTTATTTGTCTATTTTTACATTACTTCTGTCACTCTCGTAGCCCATAGTCGCACACATTTTGTTGAGAAATAATTATAGATTCCGATTTCACCCATAGCTTGCTGTGTTGTCATTCGATCGTCGCATTCCGTCCGTTTCACCAAACAATAATATGGCGACCGTAGATAAGTTAAAGAAGAACCGCAAAATTTATCGCATGATGTGCACTATAATCTGCGAACAAAATCGAGGACATCATTGCGGCAGAGGCACTAAACCATCTGGAGGTACACTACAATTCACTTAAAGTTAATGCAGTAAAGCTTGTTAAGAATGAGGAAGAATTGAAAGATGTAGTTGTATCGGAGAGTAGCATCAGAGATGAAGAAATGATGAAAATTTTAGATTTAGAAGAATTCATGACCCGAAGCCTTCATTATAAATGCCTCTTGAATAAATGTGAGAAAATATTATCGAAGTTTTTTAACCCTAAGACTGGCGGTAGGAATTGTGACGAGAACGATAAAAAAAATAAAGGAACAGAAGAGAAAACCAAATAATTTAGAAATGGAAGATATCAAGGAATCTGAAATAGCAAAACCAAAGTTGCTACAAATGGAGACATGTGAAAAGAAAAGTTATAAAGACTTGAGCACTGTAATAGATTCGGATGGGTTAATAAGAGTGAGAACCAAACCTTTTTCTGAAGAGATTCCGTCTTGTTACAGAAGACCTATGGAAAAACCATATATGGTACCTCTAATACCGTTGCCAACTAATAGAACGGAAGCGGGCAAACTTTTTGAAATTATCGGTGTGGATTTAGATGGGCAACTCGTGCTGCGAAATGGCGAAAATGTATGGATGGTGTTATATACATGCGCGGTCTATAGAGCCATACATTTCGAAGTGGTAACATCTTTATCAACAAATAAGTTCTTACTTTCATTCCGACGATTCAATGCACGCAGAGGAAGAATTAAATGGATATTGAGCCCTCCAGGGCCACCGTGGTGGGGAGGGTGGTACGAGCGAATGGCGAGAACAGTGAAAGAGCTTTTGAGACGCGTCATAGGAAGAGCATCGCTGTCTTCCATCCAATTATTTTGATACTTACCCTTTATAGTGATGTATATAATGTTGATTTTATTGATAGGATTTTGTTAATAAGTAATTATTATTTTTTGTGTTTAAAGTAGACTGGATGTTATTTTTGTTTCCCTTTTTGCCCCTTGGGAGGATGTTCGGGACTCTTTCGAAGATTGTTTTCTTTTTTGTTATTAATTTTATTTAATTGTCAATATGCAACAATGTCAATTGGAAAATAAAAGAACCAAGTCTTGTAACCCAGATTTTTTACTGCAAGATTTTTATTTTATTTATCTATTTATTTGGATTTAACCGATTTCGTTAAATCACGGTTTTTATCCCAAACAGCACACTAGTCTGGAATATAACCAATATTACCTACTTACATAAAAACTGGTAACATTATAGGCCAGTAGGTATTCTTATAGATCTAAAAGTTGCTTTGAGCTAGATGTTTGGTTTGAGTGGCAGGATATTATTTAAGTACCTACTTAGTTTTTTCAATCATTTATAAATAAATAATAATAATAAATTGACCGGAAAAAGAAAGAATACCATGATGATCTTCAATGACAGTTACCAAGTTAATGCTAAGGTGAACTTAGAACAATAAAGCAGATATTATTTAAAAAAATATTATGTAATGAAAGGTTATGTTGTAATAAAAAAACATTTGTTTGTTATTGAAATAAGTATGTAGACATGGAGCTAAATTATTTTGAGGTTATGTTTTATAACTTTTTATCCCCAACTTGTACATAAATCTTGCCATTACACATTTTGTTCAGTATTATTACAGTATTACGATTCTAATACTCGCTTCATGAAACGCTAAGTTTTTATGTGGTTCTGAAAACACGGGTTTCTGCCATTCTCCTTTCATACTTTGATGATTTTAAGGAGCTTGATATAATAAGTAAAAGAAATAGAAATAATCGCCCTTCAGTGCTCAAATCATTGTATCAGCGTAAATTGGATGTATCTGAAAGAAAAAGTAGTGATATAAAAAGCCTTATTGATGCTGGTTTAATTCCTAGTTATTACCGGTCTTTTTATGAGAATATTTAGTAATATTTCTTGTATTTTGATCTTATTGATTATGATGAATAAGTGAAAAGATTTTATTTTAATTAATCTTAAGTTTGAAAAATATTTTGTTGATCTCGTTGATTATGTTTAAGTGAAAGATTTTAGATAATTAAACTTAAATTTGAGAAATGTTTACGTTTACTGTTTTTTAGTTATTCTTAATTAATATCCCCAAAATGGAAATGCCTATAAACTTATGTAATAGCCTGTTTAATTATGATTATCATGACTATTGCTACTAAAGAATTCCCTGATACTGTGATACTTTTGATTATAAAAATATTTTTTGTTACATTTTTGTTTCATTTTTGATTATTTTCTTGCTACCCAGATCATTAGCTGTTATTGAGTTACAGTCTTATTCATAAAAAGTTAAAATAGGTTTATTAGCCTGTTATAATGAGAATGCCTAAGAGTATTATTCATAAATGACCAATAACGTTAAAAGGCTTTGTAAGTATTCAATAGCGGCTTCGTAACTTATAACAGGGTCGACCCTACTATAAACCTCTAATAAAGAGAAATATGGCCGACACATGGGCAACAGCTGTTTTTTGGCGTTTGTTGTCATCCGAGGAGCTGTGAAGTAGAGATCCATTTTTTATAAAATTATTTGGTGATATCGTGTTTTGCGTTAGCTATGCAAGCTCTGCAAGCATTACATGCTATTGAACGAGTAGAAAATGTTCCACGTCGCCGGAAGATTTACCAAGAGAGATGTGATCCGTTTGCTTTGCCAGATGTAGAGTTCAAACGACGATACCGATTTAACAAAGATACCATGGCCTTTATAATTGATCTTGTTAGGCAAGACTTCCAACTGGACTCGCGAGAATATGGAACTTCACCAGAGTTACAGGTGTTAACCGCTATAAGATGTTGGGGTCGTCTTGAAGTAAGTGCACTTTACAAGTACATAATATATCCCGCATTTTAATATACCTAAGTACGTTTTTAAATCTCTCTGTAACATTTTAGGTTCAAGATGATGGGGGAGAAATCCATGGGTTGTCTCAACCAACTGTAAGTCGCATTTGTGCCAGAGTATACCCACATAAAAATGCCTGAGTCACTGGCAGAACAGCAAAGAGTTATAAGGGAATCTTCAGAAATAAGACAATTTCCTTCAGTCTTGGGGTGTATCGATTGCACCCATATAAAAATAAAGAAATATGGTGGTGACACAGCACAATATTATATAAATAGAAAAGGATTTTATTCTTTGAATGTCCAAGTAAGTCACATAAATGTGGGATTATGAGTGGAACGGAACGTGCACTGAGTGAAAGGGTTGAATGAGGTTGAACGAACGGGTGAATGAGAGAGATGATTATGACGGGGAGTTGGTTAATGGCGGTGTGAGAAGACGGACGGAAAATGAAGACGTGATTTTGAAGATTTTATTAAAGAACTCCTTGCCGAAGAAAACCTGGTTTCTCTGTTCCCACAATTTTTGGGGGCTCGTCCGGGATCAGAAAAGCAAGTTTTCAACGGCAATACGACGAGTTGGGAAGTGAAGAAGGGCGGTTGCTGAAACAAAAGACGGTTACGACGCGACGCATAGAAGTTTCGGGAACAATCGCCATAATTTTCTAAAATGCCTAGGGAAGTAAATGATCGACGTAAGAGCAGGCAATTCGATTACGAAGACGCAGAAGTAAATCCAACGATGCATAACATTTTGCAAATGACGGCGGAAGAAATTCACCCATTTAACGGCCATGACAAAATTTATTCGGCTACCCGTTGGATACAGGACATTGAAGAAAATAGCGAAATATTTGGCTGGACCGAGTTGCAGCGCTTAATAATTGCTCGAAGGTCGCTTACAGGTACTGCATTACTATGGCTTAGGTCCGAACGTCCGTTTAAGAGTTGGGAAGATTTAAAAACAGCGGTCGCAAGAGAGTTCCCAGACTCTGTTGATATGAAGACCATCCATGAAATGATGAGCACCAGGAAGAAACAGCAAGATGAACGGTGTATCGATTACATGTTCGAGATGAAGGAGCTTGGCAAACGGGGTAAGATGCCAGATTATGTTGCCATTAAATATATCGTTGACGGCATAGTTGACGACGAGATCAACAAAGGGTCAGAGTGTCGCAAAGGGTGCGCACACTAAAAATGGCCAAAAAAAAAAAACCGCCTAATCACACCTTCGGGATTCGGGGGGAAGTGGCAGTTAAAGGGGGTGGGACCAAAAAGGGGGGAATCTAATGACCTTGATCTTTGACCTTACCTCCTATGACTTTTGGCTGCAACCCTCTCGACCCTTGACCTTGACCCCGGTGACCTTTGATCTTGACCCCGGTGACCTTTTACCTTGACCTCTGGTGACCTTTATCAGGACCACCGGTGAAGTTTTATCGCAATTCCATCGGAGGCCTTTAACCTTGACCCCAGTGAACTTTGATCGTGACCTTTTACCGATTAAAGGGTGATGGAGGCAATTCTTGCAAAAGTGTCCCTTACAAACGTTGTTAGTCTATGTCCCTACTATTCAATTCCACTGAAAAAAAGGGTGGTCATCATAACATCGCCATCCTCCCGAAATCGACCAAGTCCTAGCGTGCACCCTTAGCTACACTGGGTCCGATTAAGGGGTGAAGGAGGCAATTCTTGCAAAAGTGTCCCTTACAAACGTTGTTAGTCTATGTCCCTACTATTCAATTCCACTGGAAAAAAGGGTGGTCATCATAACATCGCCATCCTCCCGAAATCGACTAAGTCCTTTGATCACGCGGTCTTCTTGTCGGTATAGCCGGACTGCCTATTAAGTAATAAAAAAAAATACGATTTTATTCACTTTTCTCGAAATTTGAATGCTTTCTTGCCGTTTAGTAGTGTTGGGTGATATTTGTTAATTGTTTATTTAATAGCTTTTCGTTTTTGTTGTTATTTTTTTTGTTCTGTTATAGTTATTTTTAATTTTGTTCATATTTATTGTTATTTGTTTAGTTTCTGATAACTTTTATAGTTGTTTCTGTTTTTGTTAATTGTTATTGTTTTTGTTTTAAATTATTGCTAGTGTAAGGTTTTTGATTTGTTTTTCATTTCATTGAAAAATGAATCCCATTGAATTATTGTACGCGCGTAATTTCAATTTCTGGAATTACGCTGCGTACATGACCACGGAGGAACAGGTAATAGCAGCCGCCCGTGAGTGGCTGTTATTGCCTGGGGAACATAAAGATTGCCCAGAGTGCAGACTGCCTATGACAGTGGAACGTAGGCAGTCCTACAAATTAGGGTACAGGTGGCGGTGCCGGCGACGAGACTGTACTGGAGGAATATTATCGCCAGTAAAAGGTACTTTTTTTGAAAAGTCGAAAGTTAGTGTTTTAACAACACTGCGGTTACTCCTACATTTCTTCAGGAAAGACAAAGTGTCCCAGGCGGCAGCAGATGTGGGAGTAACGAAGAAGACTGCCATTCAGGTGTTCCACTTCCTGAGGGAGGTGTGTGAAGTGGCAGAGGCGCACGAAAGGGAGATGCTGGGGGGAACCGATGACGTCGTAGAAGTTGACGAGACCCACCTTTATACAAATAAGTATCATAGAGGTCGACTTCTATGACGTCAGACTTGGGCTTTCGGGTGCATGTCGAGGTTATCAAAGACTATCCATGTCGAGCTGATTCCGGATAAGAATAGGCCGACATTGGATAGAATAATTGCCGCCAATGTCCGCCAGGGCTCTTTTATAATGTCGGACATGCACCGAGCCTACATCGGTGTGCACCTGCGGCTGAATATGGGCGGACATTATTCCGTAAACCACCGGGAGGCTTTTGTTAATGGCTCAGTGGACTTGTCTGTGGATCCCCGCCTCGGGACATCAGTCGCCGGCTCAAATTTAACCACAGTTCAAGTCCACACGAACACCATTGAACGGCAATGGCTAGAATTAAAACGCCATTGCCGGAGCTGCCGGAGCAATAGTCGGCTGAAGTGGTACATGGGCGAATATATGTACCGGCAAAATGTCCTGCGCAAGCTTCCGACAGATGCCGCCCGGTTCAGACGGCTGGTACGGGATATACATAGGGTATATCCCGGCTTGCACAGGCATCCAATACGCCATTCAAACTGCCGATGCCAGCCAAATTGCCCGCGCCGCCGTTAATTTTTTATTTAAGTTTGCACGCCAGCACCTCGGAAACGCTTGTGCTTCGGCGCTGCGGGAAGTGCAGCCCCTTCGCCCATGCGTAACAAAGCACAGGCACCCACGCTCACCTCCGCAGCTTCGGTTTTTTGGACAGCCTCAGCCGCTCCGGCTCGCACGGGTGCCTGTGCTTCGTTACGGCGGGCGGGGGCTGCCTCCCTCCGCGCCTACGCCTTATTGAATTGCACTCTAGGGGTAAGACTGACTAGTACCATGTGGAGTCGGGGTTGACTAGTTCGGTACTGTCACTAATCTATATTATTTAACAATTTTGAATGTTACCTCTCCATAGGGGTGGCGTTAATGGTTTTTGAGATAATATATGGTTTTTTAAATAGTCTGTTTTTACCCTCCAGCTCCGCAGGGTATGATTTCAGAGTAGTGTTCATAATAAAAGTTGTTCCTCTTGAACCACCCTGTTGACGACGAGACTGTAGTTATTCGGTATGGCGGGAAGGAATAATAACTCACCCGGTTTATCGTTATTACACCGTTTATTGTCACAAACAGAGATAGCTTAAAATTAACACTGATACGGCACATACACTAAGGAAGAAAGTCAGACGATAAGGGACAGCACTGAACGAGAAGAGAAAGAGGGACGCGCACTAATAGATTACAGAAATTGTCAATTATTAATTTACGGTAACACTAAAGCGCGCGACGTAAATGATTTCACGGAGAGTCAGGTCAGCGTTAGGGCGTGCATTCGCCGTCGCTTATGGTATAGCACTGAGTGCTGTGATCGAGCGGAAGCGGGAGCGGGAGCGGGGCGGTGCGCGGGGTTCTGAGGTAACGGTGACAGTCTCGGGCACCGTGTATGCGCGCACCAAAACTTGATTCTATTATCGCCACAGTACTCCCCTCCTGAGACCGCTACTGCGGGCGGTAAAAATCAGGGAAATGCACCCGTCTTCCTGACCTGGTTCGGCGTTCATTTTCCCTAGCAGGTGGAATTGGCGTGGGCGATGCCTCTGGAACTGCCATGCTATTATCAGCCTCTCGCGTAGTGAATGCTGGCTTCAAGCGATCAATACTGACTGTAACTTCTTTCCCACGGACATCTATTTTGAAGTACTTGGGTTGCCGCTCAATGACCTTAAATGGACCGGCATATGGTGGATCTAGCGGTCTTCGGACCAAGTCCTGCCGCAAGAACACGTGTGATGTTTGGATGAGACTATGTGGCACGTAGAATGGCCCGTTTCTGTGACACGATGCAGGTCTAGGTGTTAAGTCAGCCATACGTCTCTGTAAGCGCGAAGCAAAGTCGGTGACGTCAGTCGGCTTCAGATCATCTGTAGGTGCTAGGAATTGCCCAGGCAGTCGCAGCGGCTCCCCGTAGACCAACTCAGCAGGTGAGGCTTCAATGTCAGGCTTCCATGCACTACGTATTCCTAGCAGTACTAGCGGAAGGGTCTCTGTCCATTGTTGAGTAGAGTGGCACATGAGGGCTGCCTTAAGCTGACGATGAAGACGTTCAACCATACCATTTGATGCAGGGTGGTATGCAGTTGTACTATAATGCCTTGTGCCGATCATCTTGGTAATAGCCCGGAAGAGGTGTGACTGAAACTGCGTACCTCGGTCGGTTGTTATCTTGTGTGGACAGCCGAACCTGGCCATCCAGCCCGAAACCAAGGCTGCTGCACAAGTCTCCGCCGTGATGTCCTTGATAGGAATCGCCTCAGGCCATCGCGTAAGTCTATCGATGATAGTGAGGCAGTACCTGTAATCAGAAGAACTTGGTAACGGTCCGACGATATCGAGGTGGATATGGGAGAACCTCGATGTAGTGGTAGGGAATTGGGAAAGAGGAGCAAAGGTATGTCGGGTAATCTTGCTGCCTTGACATTTAAGGCATTCGCGTGACCACTCTCTACAGTCCTTGCGGATCCCTGGCCATACAAATCTTTGTGTTACCAGTCGCACTGTAGCTGTGTTTCCCGGGTGACTCAAATTGTGTAGTGACTGGAAGACTTGCTTGCGAAGTTCTGGCGTAATATATGGACGCGGGGGTGTGGTTGCAACATCGCAGTAGACTTCAATATCTGTATTTGGTATTCTAATCTTCTTCAGTTTCAATGACGAGCCACTCTTCATAAGTCGTTGCAGTTCTGGGTCGGTATCCTGATTACGTGCAAGTATCTTATAATCAATAGCTGTAGTGACGTGTATTTCTTCTATCCGGGACAACGTATCCGCAACAACATTCTCAGAACCAGGTATGTAGCGTATGTCTGTTGTGTATTGCGCTATGTAGTCAAAATACCTGTACTGTCTTGGTGAACATTTGTCTCTAGGTGCTGAGAAGGCGTAGGTGAGTGGACGATGATCTGTGAACACGACAAAATTGCGTGCTTCCACCATGTAACGAAAATGCTTGATAGCTTCGTAGACTGCAAGAAGTTCCCGATCATATGGGCTGTACTTTCTTTGCGCGGTGTTTAGCTTTTTGGAGAAAAATGATAATGGTTCCCAAAGATCACCATTTCGTTGTTGCAGCACAGCTCCTACAGAAACGTCCGAAGCATCTGTCACAATGGCCAGGTCTGCATTAGCACGCGGATGCACTAGTAGCGTAGCATTTGATAGCACCTTCTTACACTCCTCGAAAGCCTCCAGTTGGTCTTGGGTCATGTGAATAGGTTGGTTTTTCTTTACTTTGGCTCCAGCTAGTATGGCATTAAGCGGTGATTGGGCTTTGGCTGCGTGTGGAATAAATCTTCTATAAAAATTTAGCATACCCAGGAAACGTCGTAACTCTTTTGCAGTCCTGGGCACTGGATATTCCTGGATAGCCTGGACCTTACTGTCTAGAGGTCGTGTACCGGAGGCAGAAACGTTGTAGCCAAGGAATGTGACGTCTGGTTGCCCCCAAACACACTTGGCAGAGTTCACCAACACTCCATATTCGCGCAGGCGACCCAGCAGCTGTCGCAGGTGCACTTGATGTAGTTCTGGAGAGGGAGAGAAGCAGAGAATATCATCTACGAAGCAGAAACAGAAGGAATCTAAGCCAGCAAGCGCCTCGTCCATGAATCTTTGAAAGGTTTGGGCCGCATTTCTTAACCCGAACGTCATATAAGGGAATTCGAATAACCCAAACGGTGTTGTTATTGCTGTTTTCGGTATATGTGGGCCATAAATAGGTAGCTGATTGTAAGCTTTCACCATATCAATTTTTGAAAATATAGTACTGCCAGAGAGTTGTTGTGAAAAGTCCTGTATGTGTCTGACCGGGTATCTATCAGGTACAGTGCGGGCATTGAGTGCGCGGTAATCACCACACGGTCTCCATCCGTCATCCTTTTTCTTTACCAAATGCAGGGCTGACGACCATGGACTATCCGAGCGTCTGGCTGTACCACTAGTAAGCATATCATTAAACTCTTTCCTTGCTACCTTTAGGCGGTCAGGGTCTAACCGTCTAGGTGTACTTGATACGGGTGGTCCGGGTGTAGTATTAATATAATGTACCGTATTATGTTTTTGTTCAAGTAAAGTACCTGCTGGACGAGTCACCTCCGGAAACTCACGAAGTAAGTGATGAAATTCTGTTTCACCAGCGACTGTCTTGATGGATGAAACGTCGTCAGGCACCCTTTGATGTGAAGTAGGAACGCGTAACGACGTTGTGCCATCAGTCAGGACATGGTTGCGACAATCTATAATCAAATTATAAAAACTTAAAAAATCTATTCCAATAATGGGCTTAGATATATCTGCGATCGTAAATTTCCATGTAAAGGTGCGGCGTAGTCCGAAATCTAAATTTAATTGCACAGGGCCGTATGTCTTGATGGTTGAGCCGTTGGCAGCAGTCAAACTATAAGTAGTACTCGTGCAAGGAATATTGATGGCTGATCGGGGAAAGACACATAAATCTGAACCGGTATCAATTAAAAACAACATCTTTGTTTGACGGTCAGTAACAAAAATACGGCCTGTGTGAGTCGGGCAGTCGTTGGCCGCTACTTCCGACTGCCGGTGTCGTTTCCCGCCTTAAAGGTACATGGCTCGTTGCACTTTTTAGCCTTTGCACCAAAATTGTAATGATACCAGCAATGGGGATGGTCTGAAGGTGGTTGGCGGTTGCGCGAATGGCTGCGGTTGCGATACCGTGGACTCCTGGATCTCGATCGTGGACGTGCTTCTGCGTGCTTATAAACATATGTTGTCAACTTAGCAACTTCTTTGGTCAGAGCGCAGATTTCCTGCGATAACTCGTCTATGCGCGAAGTAGATGTTGGTTGGGAGGAAGCAGTAGCCACCTGATGTTGAGGAGTATACGGCGCAATCTCGTGTACACGGTCCGCTAACTCCGCGAGATCATCCAGGCATAGCTTGGGTTGTGATGCTATCACCGTCTGTAAACTATGTGGTAAACGTCCGGTCCACAACGTCATTAAAACGTCGTCCGTAACAGTGGGGCCAGCAAGATTTCTAAGATGTCGTAAAAAATGAGAAGGCTTACGGTCACCGATGTCCTCGTGCAAAAACAGCTGCTTTAATTTCTTCTCCTTCGATAGGCTAAGCCGCTTCACCAACTCCGACTTCAATTTTTCAAATTTACCCGACGCCGGTGGCGAACATAAAACGTCTTTTACTTGCGAGATGTAAGTATGTTCCAGCTGTGTTACCGCGTAATAAAACTTTGTTGAGTCGCTTGTGATGTTGGACAGCGTAAATTGCGCCTCTAGCTGCGCAAACCAAAGCTCGGGGTCTTCCGGGTAAAACGGTGGTATTCTGACCCCTACCCGCCAAACATCACCCGCTTCGTCGGGGGTAGACTTATTCGCACTTGATTGCATCTTCGACTCTAGTCCTTATCGGGGTCACCAATTGTAGTTATTCGGTATGGCGGGAAGGAATAATAACTCACCCGGTTTATCGTTATTACACCGTTTATTGTCACAAACAGAGATAGCTTAAAATTAACACTGATACGGCACATACACTAAGGAAGAAAGTCAGACGATAAGGGACAGCACTGAACGAGAAGAGAAAGAGGGACGCGCACTAATAGATTACAGAAATTGTCAATTATTAATTTACGGTAACACTAAAGCGCGCGACGTAAATGATTTCACGGAGAGTCAGGTCAGCGTTAGGGCGTGCATTCGCCGTCGCTTATGGTATAGCACTGAGTGCTGTGATCGAGCGGAAGCGGGAGCGGGAGCGGGGCGGTGCGCGGGGTTCTGAGGTAACGGTGACAGTCTCGGGCACCGTGTATGCGCGCACCAAAACTTGATTCTATTATCGCCACAAGACTAATGAAGAAGGAGGGGACCGGAGGTAGAGGGGTGGGTGCAGCCCCCCCTCCCCCGCAACTGTGTCTATCTCGCTCCCGCAAGGCGCGCAGTGGGCGCCGGCACGCGTCGCAACGGGCGCAAGTTGCGACACCTAGATTATAAATAAATATGATTGTGAATGCCAGTCACACACGCTTTGTACTATAAAGGAAGAAAATAAATAAATAAATCGAAGAAGACTTTTTAATGAACCCAAACATACAGTCCACTACAGTCTGGTCCTTCTAATCGCCGGATTACTCCCCACAAGCTGGACCATCGAAGCACCTGAAGGTTTTCAAGAAATATTAACAATGCCGCAGACAAGAAGTGCCGTCGGGAAGAAAGAAGACACGGAGGCGCTAATGGAACGAGCACGTCTAGGTCTATACGAGCTACCGCCCGCCTCCCCCTCGGAAGTGGAGGGAGCACCAACGGCACAAGAACAAGCAGCAGGAGATTCGCAAAGGCAACTGACGGAGGCGAAGAAGAGCCACATACCGCCGCGGCCGGCATCGATCCGTTCGACCACGAGCGCTACGGCACGTCTCCGCCAGGCAGAATATGAAGCCGAAAAGCGAATCATGGAACTAAGAAGAAAAGAAATCCAGATGGAAGCCGAACTAATCAAGAAAAAACTAGCGTGGGAATCGGCAATAATCCAAGAAGACGAAGAAGGAAGCTTGCCTGAGAACGTAAACATAGAAGATCGCGTCGACACATGGCTCAACCAGAACGCCTCCACGATGCTGACATCAAACGAAGAACAAATGACAAGGAAGAACGTACATAAAGAAACACGTCAAGAAGGAGCCGTCACACGGGGGGAGTCCGATCGCCAACACAGCTATACAAGAGAACGCGAAGAATTACGAAGACGACGCTCACCCACGCCGGGCAGACAAAGTTAAATTGTAATGTAGAGACTGAGATGAATAAGACTAAAAATAGAAATATAAGTTATTATAATAAAAATGTTAAAGAGAGAAATAACTTTAGTTCAAATCAGAATATATGGTTCAAAAAAAATCCCCAAAAGAAACAATGGATACAGGGTACAATTGTAGATAATAATAATTACAGATCTTATGTTATTAAGGATAATAATGGATGTATTTATACAAGAACTTCTTATCATGTTCGATCTCAATAATCTGATAACAAATTGGTGTGAGTGTGCAGTTGCAAGATTGGTACCCATTCTTTCCCTGGAAATAGATATAAGTTGGTAATAAGTAATTATATAACAGAGTAATTACTTGAGTTTGTTATTGTTTTCTTAATGTTAAGAATTATTTTGTTAACTATGTAACAGAGAGGAGGAAGGGTTGTGTGTGTGTATGTATGTATGCCTACACATATGTATCTTTTCTTTTTTCTTTCTATTGATATCATCATAATTATCTTTACCTCTGTAATGAGGTGTCATCTGCGAATAGTACCGTATCACATAGAGATTCTGTGTAGAAGGGAAGGTCATTTATATATATTATGAATAGTTATGGTCCCAGTATTGATCCTTGAGGAACACCCATTTGCATTGGTGAACCCGAAGACTCGGCTTTATTAATTACTACTTTTTGAATCCTATCACTCAGGTATGACTTTATCAGTTTCAATGAGGCAGCAGATACACCGTAATGCTTTAATTTTGCTAATAACGTTTGATGTGAAACACAATCAAATGCCTTAGAAAGATCACAAAAGATACCCAAAGCATCCTGCCGATTTTCCCAAGCATCAAATATGTGCTTAATGAGGGTTATTCCAGCGTCAGTGGTGGATTTTCCCCTCGAGAACCCAAACTGTTTAGCATGTAACAGTTTGTTAGCAGTGAAGTGAGAAAGCAACTGGTTCAACATAATTTTTTCAAAGATTTTACTAAGGGACGGTAATATAGAAATGGGACGAAAATTATTGGGTTCACATTTGTCTCCAGATTTAAACAAAGGTATTAGTTTACTATGCTTCATTAAGTTTGGAAAACAGCCGTTATCTATACATTTATTAAAGATTGATGTCAGCTGAGGAGCGATGACATTAATGATGGGATCCAAAATGCTAACTGATAGACCCCACAAATCTTCAGTTTTCTTCATATTTAATGTCTTGTACGTTTTGATAATAGTGTCCATATTAATTTTGTGAAAATCAAAAGGTATATTACATTCGACTGTACTTAATTGTAGTAGAGACAGAGCTCTTTTTGTGCAAGAGTTGAGCTTGCTGGTTACTCGAGCAGGGATGTCGGTGAAAAAAGTTTCAAAGGCATCTGCAACCTCACCATCGGACTCCATAACCTTATTATCCATTTTAATTTTAAACGATCTTTCGCTGTTCCTAAGTTTTTCGGTTTCTGAATTGATAATTCTCCAAGTTGTTTTTATTTTATTATCAGAATTTTTTATTTTATTACCAATTGAGATCGATTTGGCAGTGTTGCAGACTTTTTTGAATATTTTGGAATAGTTCCTGACGTAGTCTATGAAGGTGGAATCAACAGACGTGTATTTTTGGCTATATAAGTTATAAAGTTTCCTTCTACTTATATAAATTCCTGGGGTGGCCCAGTCACTGAATTTCTTTTTAGGGTGTATTGTTTTGATTTTTTGTTTAAAAATCTTATGAAATTCGTCTTTAATAGGATTAAACATATTATTGTACATTACATCAGGACAGTCATTGTTATCATTTATAAGGTAATTAAGTCTATTTGTAACATTATTTCCAAATAACTGCAACTGCTTTTGTGTTATTGGCCGAAATATTATCTTTATTGGTTTATGAACATTTTGATATTCAACAGTAAGTTTTTGGCCAGTATGATCTGAATTAATACAATTTATAATTGATTTATCTAATATATTACAATTACAAAACGCGTTATCTAAGCAAGTGCCTGATGTTGGAGTAATTCTTGTTGGTTCATAAAATGTATAGAAAAGGTTATAGGATCCGAATAAGTTGATAAATCTGTCTGAGTGAGAACAGGTGACTAATATATCTACATTAAAGTCACCAAGGACGGATAGTTTTTTGTTTTTATTACAAAGTTTATTTAGTATACCTTCCATTGAAGTCTCAAAAAGTTCATAGTTTCCCGTAGGGGGCCTGTATATACAAACAACAATTAGCTCCTCAAGTTCTACACAAGATACTTCAATTATTTGTTCAATAGAATATTGTACAATATCTTTTCGTTCTTTGTATTTCAGTCCTTCTTGCAATGCTATTAAAGAACCGCCTCTAATAGCCGTTTTCCGGCTAAAGGCGCTACCGATGTTGTAATTTTCATAATTCGAAAGTATTTCAGTACTTTTTAACCAATGTTCAGTTAAACATAAGACGTGAGCCTGTATACTATTTAGGTATAACAATAATTCCAGATCCTTACCCGAAAAGCCTTGGATGTTTTGGTGGACTATTTTCAATGCACTAGACTTAGGCAATTCGCTAGAGACTTTCTCTATTGTCTTACGTACTAATTTAAATTACTTGGAATATATTCCACTGTACAATTTTGTACGTCAGAACATGTTTGCTCAATAAAAGCATTGTCAGAACACGATCGCTCAATAAAAGCATTGTCGGAAGATGATCTCTCAATAGAAGCGTTGTCATAACGTGATTGCTCAATAAAAGCATTGTCATAATGTGATCGCTCAATAAAAGCATTGTCAATATATTTTCTATTACTAATGATATATTGATTAGCCAAATTATTGGCTAACGTTTTTAAAGTATAGCATAGCGACATGGCTATTATTTTGCTGGGGCACGGGCCTTCCCTATGGATGGAAGAATATAGGGAGATTGGGCCATAACCCACCACGCTGGCCCAGTGCGGGTTGGTGGGTACTAACGACTGCAGATGCAGCCGGGACCAACGGCTTAACGTGCCTTCCGAAGCACGGAGGAACTCGAGATAATAAATTTTTGGTCACCCTTCCAATGACCGGACTTAGCGAAATTGCTTAGTTTACGCAATCGCAGGCCAAGCGCACTGTGCCACTGCGCTAGCGAGCTCCTCGTCACTAATAAGTCATATAGTTTTATTGGTTTAATGAGACAACATCTGATACTTCCACCAGCGTCTACAAATATACAGCCCGCACTCTAGGCAGAGGACTATTATAATAACAATGGCAGATGAAAATATCCCTTAAGGAGAGGCATCTAAATTGCATGGCCCAGAGTTTAAGAGATGCTGTTAAGACTTCTCAAGCCTCTGTCATGGAAAAGGCAAAAACAGGGAAACATGGAATAGCTGGAGGAGGTCTACACCCAAAGTGCGGTCAAAATTTTAAGAAACTAACAATGCAACTAATGAAACTAAAAAAATACTAACAGTTCCAACAACTTTCAATTTGTGATAATATTTAGAATTGTTTAAGTAGTTGTTGGAGGTTTTAATACATGCATTTTTGCTAATTTTTGATGTATTTATTTATGGTTCAGTTAGTTATTTTGTGCACTTATAATTTTTTGTCTCTTGGGAGGATCCTTGGGATTACATGTTTTACTTATAATTTTTAAATGACTGAATATTTTGTTCATTGCTATTTTTTTTTATTTTTTTTTTGTTTGTCCTTCATGTTAGAGGGTGTTTGGGACTGCTTGTTGGAGTGACAGTATTTACTTTATATTATTTGATTTATGTGTTTTCCAAATATTCTTTTGCTTTGAGTATTTTTATTCACATTCTCAATCTATTGTACCAGACTAGTTTATTAATTTCTACCTGAACAGATAAACTACAGAAACTGTAAAATTTGGAAAATAAAAGGCATGATTATAATGGACCTGTCTGTTTCATATGCTATTCCCACAGATAATGCATCAGTTTCATACAAGAAAACTATTTATTTAAAACAAAACTTGTACTCCTCCATACCATCTTATTGGTTACGATAAGATTGTGCACAATAATCTTATCAAGGCTCCTGTAATTCCCATTTCTAAGTGTTGCCCTATCCCAGATCCTTCTTTATTTGCCTCTTCACTCCCTGATGTTATTCAACGGTATCTATGCAGTGGGAACTGTACAAATAAATGGAAAAGATCAGAGACAATAACTCTTAGCATTCTATGGATTTACCATGTGGGTGTCATCGGGTCCATGGTGTAGCAGTATAAGCCAGAAACAGTGCCTAGAACTCGTAACCCACACAGGACAGTGTAGGTTAACATGGCCCCTTCACTAGTCAACACTCGCCTTCGCCACCCCGACTTCTCTCTCTGCCTAGCCATATTTGATAAGATTCCGTGAGAGCCGCCTCATCAAGAGTTCAGAATAAAAAAAAAGACAAAACAAACAAATTTACCAAGACCGAGTTCGCATCAGTTACGGCAGGACCTATATCGGCCGCCTTGAATGCTCAGATTCCTGCTTATTGGCCAAGAGGTCCCGGGTTCGAATCCTGGTAAACTTTGTGATGACCACAAATGTTTGTTTCTGAGTCATGGTTGTGTATATGTTTATGTAGTATATTTTCAACATTTATATACATAATTATATTAAAAATATGTCCGTCATCTAGTATTTTTTTTATTTATTCATTATGGCATACACAACAGGTTACAGTCATATAATTACTAAATAGTTGCATCTAAATAACATTATAACCAGATGAAACCCAAAAACGTGCATATACAGCATGATCATACCAAAAAAGCATGTAAACAAAGTATTTAGTAAAATTTTAAATACCAAAATACCAACAAATTCTCAAAACAAACGATTAGCGGATCAATTCCGCTGAGGATATTTTTCACTGTGTATCGAAACGCTAAATGGTTTTTCAAGAAAATATCTAACTCATTGTGTTCCAGTACCAACTCGTTTTATGAACGACACATCCGAACTAGTAGTATCCATAACACAAGTGCTTAGGCTACTTACTTTGGGCTAGATGATAGGTGTGAGTGTAAAAATATTTTTATTTTTTTTATTTTTATATTTATTTATGTCTGCTATCAAATGGATGGATACACATGATGTGTTGATCTTCTACATGTTTATATAATGCCATCTGACACTGCAAATAAGTCTTCTGAATCTTCTCACAGTCCCAAAAATGAACCAAGCATTTCAATAGAATTGTCAAAGTATACATAACATAAATCACGCCTTTATCCCTGATGGGGTAGGCAGAGGTGAACTAGCACCCACATTTCGCCAGTTATGTTAGGTCCCATGTAATAGGTGGCGAGCCTATTGCCATTTATTGGGCACAAAAGTCACAGTAGGTACATAGCTAGATGGTATAAGAGGAATGCTGCTGCCCATTCAAAGAAATCTGACTTTTTATATACTTTGAGTAAACTCTCCAGCATTGTGGTTGCTGTTTAGAGAACAAAGGCGGAATTTTCTAAAGGTCTATGTGTTTCAGAGATGGGTATGGTGGTTCTGCCATGCTCGTGAGCACATCAGTAGCTTCTTCTAGAATTATGGTTAGCTTTCCGGAAAATTTCTCTACTGATAGTCAAGGACAAGTGTATCAATTTTATTTCATTGTGCATGCCCGCCCCATCTAAGTTCTTCCATCATACATAATCTGTGTAATGTTGTCGGGGTTACAAGGTCCAGTCATTATGATGGGTGACTTCAATATACATCATCCTTTTCTCATCATCGATTTTCAGTATGATGGACTCTCTTCATTTGTGTTTTCTTTAAGACGGTAGCCCAACATGGCATACGCCGAGCGAGACCTTTTGAAAAAGTAGTCCAGTGGACCTTACCTTTGCTTCTGTTAGCTTAGTTCCCGCCATGTCGTGGCAGGAATGTAGGAGTAATTTTGGCAGTTACCACTTTCCAATCCTATTAACTCCCTTTCTCAGACTCTTTAAATTAACAGGTGGTCAAAATGTTTACATTAATTATCAAGTCCTTCCAAGGCGCGATCTGTGTCCCAAGGAACAAAGAGTATATAATACACACAACGTTAAAAAACACCACACATCTTTTTCTTCTTAAATTCTCCTTATATTTTAGGGAAGGCAAAGGGTCTAGCCCATACAGCCATGTCTTTAGTGTATATTAGTCATATGAATTAATGAGTTGGTTATATGTATGAATGAAATGAATTTTACGTTAAAATATGGGTATCGCATATTTTAACGCATCTATGCTTGAATTGAATAGTAACAGAGTTCATGAAGGAGACTGATGAAGTGAGCAAAACCACTTTTTACGTGGTTTTCACCACTACATCAAACACCATCACAAGACTTATTTTCAATGATTCTGCATAATTGCACATCAACACGGATGCTTGTGCATCAAAATAACACCACTCTGACTGCACAAAATCCACTCTGTAACAATTTTAGAATTATCAGAAAAATATCTGACTGACACCACGAAACGCGCCAAACACTCCACACATCTATTTCTTTATAATAGGTTTAAGGTTCCTGGAAATTAGTACTTCGATACATTTTTGTTTACTTTTCTTAATTTTGAATGAATGATAAAATGAATGAATGAAATAAATGCATGAAACGAATGAATGAATTTAATATGGGTGTCACACATTTTAACGCATCAAGCGAGTGCTTGGCGCGAATTTAATGGTTGAGTGTGGGCCAGATAAGTCTGCGCTCGAGGGGTGGCGTTGCTCGCTAACATTGACACTCTTAGACAAACAAAATAGCAGACGAATTTTTAGTTCCAATTTTTACCACGCGCGGACTTATCGGACCGCACCAGAGTTAATGATGGTGCCTGATGAGGTGGACAAAAACCACTATAAAGTGGTCTTCACCACAACATCAAACACTTTGAATTGAATTATCATCAAAGATTATGCATAATTGCACATCAACACGGACATGCATCAAAATAATACCACTTTTACTGCACAAAATCCACTTTAAAACAATTTTTTTATTTATTGAAACAAAAATCTATCAGTCATACACGATGCATTTTTATCGATCAGTATTGCATTTTGAGCACTGGACGTTGGACGTTAAGGCCCTTTTCGCATGAACTTAAGCCTAACACAAGAGTGTTTTTTCAATGTGCGTTAAAAAAGCGTTCTAGAACAAATGCATTTCCAAGTATATGTACACCGTCAGAGCTTTTAAAAACGCGACACATTTTTTTGAACAATGTTGCACTTTAAGCGTTGGGGTTTCGTCCAATGATTCGTCAGACAATTTTTAATCTATATACATACATACATAACGCCTATATCCCCGAAGGGGTAGGCAGAGGTGAACTAGCACCCACGTTTCGCCAGTTATGATAGGTCCCATGTGGCCATGTGGTGGCGAGCCTATTGCCATTTATCGGGCACAAATGTCGCAGTACATAAGAGGAACGCTGCTGCCCGTTCCTCATCACTGATTTATCCTTAGTCCCTTTGGGGTGGTGACAATTGTATTCTACTCTGCCGTCACCACACGCTCTTATAGTTATCTTATTAGCCTTTAGTCTATATAACCGACTCAAATCCCCTTTTCACAAATCTTTGTTAATTTTTTTCTAAAATTTAAGTTAACGAGATTTAATTAAAGATGGTTGGATTTTGTGTATACTTTGTTTTAATTTCTCCATGATAATTAACGACAGACTGACAAGACAGAATTGTGAAAGGAGGGAACCAAGACTGTATTGTATATGCTAGGTCCTTTGCGTTATCAAACGCTAAAAAAACTAACTGTCGATGTCGTTTTGACAGTCCGGAAGTCAGTAGTGTCATTTACAATTACAATGACAATTAATTGTTTTTTTTTAATTCTCCCTATATTTTAGGAAAGACAAAGGGTCTAGCCCATACAGCCAAGTCTTTAGTGTATATTTTATCTGTAGTCTTATGAAATAATGAGTGGGTGAAATGTATGAATGAAATGAATTTTACGTTATAATATGGGTGCCACGTATTTTAACGCATCTAGGGAGTGCTTGGCGCGATTTGAATGGTAACAGAGTTAATGATGGTGCTTGATGAAATGGATAAAACCACTTTTTATAGTTATCTTCACCACAACATCAAACACATCATGAGACTTATTTTCGATGATTCTGCATAATTGCACATCAACACGGATGCTTGTGCATCAAAATAACACCACTTTCACTGCACAAAATCCACTCTGTAGCAATTTTTGAATTAGTGAAAATAAATCTGACTGACACCACGAAACGCGCCAAACGTCATGACAACATTTAATTTTTTCAACATACCTTTATTATGATGTTATGTGAAATTCAACCGAAAATGAAGACACCTTTTTTTTTTTTAATTTTTTTATTCCTTCGTTTTCATACAAAAAATATTGATTGAAATACCGGTCATCCTAAACAGACGTAAGCGCCATATGACGTAACTGTCGTGGACGAATGGCGAAATCACTCTTGACTCGAAAAATAAAAAGATCAGTTGTCAAAATTGACGAACTGGTGGTTCCGGTGTCGAAAATAAAAACATTTTATTAGAAAGGTTTGAAATTAATTTCAAAGTAAAATACGTTTTAAGTTAAATTTTATGAAGGATTTCAATTTATTGCTACTTTAATAATGTTAATTTCGACAATGACAATTAATGACATTGGATTTGATTTATGACTGACGTCTGTTATCATTAAACGTAGTGTATTATAGTGCGTTTCATCTTATAGTTCCTATGCCGTGAGGGTGGTGGTAATGATACCACTTTACCTTTATTGTTACCCTGTTTGTTACCTTTAATTCAGGGAGATTTTTTTCAAATAATCAATTGACTATAAAAACCTTATTATAATTGAGGATTGTATGCATTTATTTTGTTTGTTACTTTTGACTTCTAGTTACATATAAATTTTATATGAAAGTCCTAAGCTAAGGCTTGTGAAAAATTGAGGGAAAAGCTAGTTTATAATATTCTTAGTATGATAGAAATGATTAATTTTGATAGATAGAAATATTAGGGTATGTTCCTAGAGGGAAAGTCCGAAAGGATAGGCATATTAATTAAAAAAAGATTAAATTATAATAATAATAGGTTTGACAAAAAGTTTCTAGTATTTCATAAGAAAACTCAAAAAACTTTTGAAAAAAAGATAAATATAAATTGTAGTGACGTAAGAAGGATAGAATCATTAAGTAAAAAAAGGTTAAATTATAATAAAATATTATATTTATAATCATTAACAATAATTGTGTTCATCTAACATGTCTACATTTGACATTTCCTCACTTTTGTCAGTCATTAAATCGTTATTTAATTACAGTTATAAAACTGAAATAAATATATTTAATTTATTAATCAAACACTTAATAAAACTGATTCTGGTAACCCAATTTAATGGCGGCAATCCGAATTTGTACACACTACTATGGATTAAGCGGGACCTCTTTACGTTTTTCACGTTCACAAAACACCTCAGCTTTTAACACAATTAATCTTTCACTTTTCTATGTTTTGGACAATATTTTCTCAAAGATTGTCTATAAAACATAAAAAAACCTGCAACTATGACTTACGGGTTGATGTTGACAGACAGGGCAGCCATCATCACGGCATAGGAACTATAAGATGAAACGCACTATAAATACTCTTTGGTTATCAAGTCTATGATAACTTTTTATTCTTCCATCTAGGAAGGCAAACTTTTTAATTCATACATCTACGACTGTGACGTCATCGAATGTTTTTTTTTTAATTTAATAAAATTATTATCGAAGTCAGGATTGGAAATTATAGAAACGGTATTTTTATTTTGAGAGGTTGTAATTTTTGAAATGTTGTCAATTAATTGTCTGTCAGGAGTGTTTGGCGCGTTTCGTGGTGTCAGTCAGATTTATTTTCACTCATTCAAAAATTGTTACAGAGTGGATTTTGTGCAGTGAAAGTGGTGTTATTTTGATGCACAAGCATCCGTGTTGATATGCAATTATGCAGAATCATCGAAAATAAGTCTCATGATGTGTTTGATGTTGTGGTGAAGATAACTATAAAAAGTGGTTTTATCCATTTCATCAAGCACCATCATTAACTCTGTTACCATTCAATTCGCGCCAAGCACTCCCTAGATGCGTTAAAATATGTGGCACCCATATTTAAACGTAAAATTCATTTCATTCGTACTTTTCACCCACTCATTATTTCATAAGATTACAGATAAAATATACACTAAAGACTTGGCTGTATGGGCTAGACCCTTTGCCTGCCGTAAAATATAGGGAGAATTAAAAAACAAACGACAATAATTGTCTGTCAGACAGACTGTCAGTGTATGACACACAGAACCCGTTTGACAGTTGAATTCCCACTTCACACCAGTAAATTAATTTATTTGTTGGTTTGTTTGATTGTCGTTTGATAAAGTTACTACGACCTACAAATCCAACTATTAAAATGACGAAATTGAATAATGTTTATTTAAAGCTTTGAAAGCAAAATTACCAGACGGATTCCGAAACATTAATGCGACTCTAAAAACTTGATTTAGTTTACCAATTCAAGTGAACTTTAAAGCCATAAGCTCTAATAGGATCATGATTTCAGCTTAGTATTGTTTATAAAATATTATCAAATGACTAGTAAAAAGGGTCCTGTTGTCGAAGGAGGCCTTTGTAGGTGCTGTGGTCTGCAAAAGAAATGCCGCTTGTTAAATTGCGAATATGATTTTTTTGGGCAAAAGGAAACGTACTCGGATATATTCGTCGATTGTTTCGGACTAGTGGTAAGAACAGATAAATAATTTTAATTCTGGAAGAGATGGCTCTTAGGGCCGGTTTTTTGATCCGCAGTAAACTCAAACAATTGTTAAAAAATCATTCTGATTTCTGATAATCTATCTGATATTTAACCATCAGTAACAATATCAGACTGATATTTAATCATTAGTAACATTAATAATTAAAATTGTTACTAATAGTTAAATAGCAGCCTAATAATTAGCAATTAGTAACAATTTTTAACTCAACCAGAGTTAACTACGGATCAAAAAACCGGCCCTTAGACAAGGATTAGACAGTCAATAAATATTGCCATCCAATATTGTGATACCGGTCTCACTAATTATTGAATTTTAAAGCAATACAAAATATCCAGATTTTTTGCCAATATCGTCAATATTCAACAGACAGTCAATAAATATAGCTAGTAACACGATGTTTATAGACTATCTCATCCTTGCCTCTGCGATAAAGCCCATTGCCCCACACAGCAATTTACACAGTTAACATTTCATTTTCTCTTGTTTTGTGATAATAAATATTATTTTATTTGTGTGCGTAGATGTGCAATAAAGGTTTATTTTATTTTATTCCAATTCACTTTCTTATGTATTGTGTACGTATGCATTGTCAGCCAAAACACCTCTTATTGTGACTGACTTGGCATATACCATGGTACCTTTTGTCCCCATACATTTTTATTTGAAGATTGTATAAATGTTAGAAAAAATTCAAAAATTAATTATTAGTTTACTATCCAACTATATTTTAACTTGAAAACTAATTGTCACAAACTCTTACAGACAAACACAAAATGCACTTACTTAAATAAAATATTTTATAAAATGTATAGTTAAAGTAAGTTAAGTTAGTTAGCCGTGTGGTGACGGCAGAGTAAAATACAATTGTCACCACCCCAAATCTCTCCCGTGGGCGTCGTACAAGGCGACTAAGGATAAATCAGTGATGAGGATGTAATAAAAAATTAAAAATAATGTTTTTGAAGGTTAATTATAAGGATGTCAAATGTAACAGAAAATTAAAGAGTTTAAATTTTGAATTTTAAGGTTGAGATGAGTCAAAAATATATAAATAAATGTAGAAAAAAAAGGTATATTCGGGCGCCAGACTCACCTACAAAATTGCACACGGATTGCTACTTGGGAAAGAATTAGAAATTTAATCATAAGGGGGGCTTGTACACAAAGAAAACAACGGTTACTTTGTTGTGCGTGTATTTGGTTATAAAAACAAAGTTGTAAATTAATGTTAAGCTGGCCTTAAGGGCACACTGGGGCTGTACAAATAGGATTAAGTTAATATTCTAATAATTGCCTAAATTTTGAAAGAGATTGCATTTATGTTATATAAATTAATTTTAATTTGACTTGTTAAGAATTTAGATAGTTGAGATGAGACTTTAGAAAGGGTTCTGCATACCTGCTGCCGGTGTGTGTGTATGGCTTAAGGGTGTAGGGTGCAGGGTTTACCTCCTTCCCTCTCCTCGGTGCTCCCAACGTTTAGCAAGATGAAAAAGGCTTGCAGTCCAGAAAAATAGGCAAAGAAGAAAGGCGAAGAAAAATGCGAAGAAGACTACGGCTTTTAAATTTGCATTATAAAGTGGGTCCAAAATGCATAAAGGCGATAGAAAGTGCGTCTAAACAAAGTGCGGCATAAAGTGCGTAAAGTGCGGCATACCCCTAAAACAAGAAATTAGAACACTGAAATATCGAACAAAAAAACGTGTTTCAATGTTTCGACCAAAAAGTTTAAAATATCGAAAAATATGCTTACCAATTGTTTCTTGTGTTGACTCACAAAGAACCACACATAGTTCTAATATAAAATTAAGGCAGATGGCCTATGAAAATAAAGATTTTAATTTACCATCGTATTGATCGACAATCGATCTCGAGAAGAGGTCGGCTTGTGTCGTGGATGACAGTGGTTTCCCCTCCCGTAAAAATTTGTTTTCGGTCGTTGACGAGGCAAAAGAATTCAACAGACACAGCCAAAACATAAAAATTCATGCGACATGAAAAATCATGTCACATTTCACCCTTCCCCAAGAAAAGCATCGAGAAGCGAGGCTGATAAAAACAAAACAAATACCTACACAACAAAATATTGTGAACATCAGTTCAAGAAAAGTAAATAAACCCGAACCCAAGTTCGTAATGAACCTTGGTTTCAAAACCCAAGAAACGAAACAAAAAAGGACAATAACAAAAAAAATCCTAAAAATCCTGTTTATGGAGATCAGTTGGACACCCTGGTCACTGACTCTAAACACCTTCCTACCTGAACACTAAACTATCCTCAGTATCGAGATCAGTTGGACACCCTAGTCACTGACTCGTAAGCTATCCTAAAGTTTGGAGATCAGTTGGACACCCTAGTCGCTGACTCATAAACTACCCTACCGAAACAAAACTATCCTTAATTTTTGGAGATCAGTTGGACACCCTCGTCGCTGACTCTTCCTCTCTACTCGTCTTTTTTTTTAAATGTGAGATCTGAAAACAAACAGTTTATCAGACTCTAGTAAGCACTATCATGGTCGGCATAACTCCACCAACTTTCCGAACATGATGTGTATGGTGACCAACAATTTGGGTACACAAAGTAAAAAACAACACAATCATGGCTGGAACAACCCTACCAACCTTCCATACATGATGTGGAAGAAAAAGAAAATGTATGTGGGTTCCAACAATTCGGGAACACACAACAAAAACAACACAATCATGGCTGGAATAACACCACCAACCTTCCATACATGATGTGGAAAAGAAATGTGAATGATCCAACAATTCGGGATCACCACATTAAAACAACACAATCATGGCTGGAACAACACCACCAACCTTCCATACATGATGTGGAAAAAAAAAAGGTGTATGAATCCAACAATTCGGGACCATACAAAAAGAACCACCAGACAAAACCTGAGGAAAAAAGTAAAAAATGGAAAAATCCGGTATTTATTTATACTCGAGTATTAAAGTGTCAAATCCGAGTAAATAACAAAGACAAAGAAAAATATTTATGTCTACAAAAGGACAAAAAAAGATGTCTATAAAAAGACAAAAGCAAATTTGTACAAAATAATTTGCACAAAACGAGGTGTTACAATAATATATAATAATATGTAACAATAAATATAAAATAATTAAAATCTTTTGATGTTAATTCAAAATGTTGTTTGGAGACTAATTCAGTTTATAACCAAGCTAAAACATAACTTCCGTGATATTAGAAAATATGTATTTATAATATTTTGAAAAACTAATTTTACTTTTAAATTACTGTAATATATTTTTAATGAAACTAAATGAACAAATTTTTGTATTGTTATTCGTATATGGAATTACCACCTTTCATTCATTTTCATTCATCCTCATTCAAAGACCATTTTCCTACATTCATCTCTTTCATAAGTCATAAATAACTCCAATTACAAAAACAAAAAAAACAAATTCAAAAATAATTATCCAAGTTTAAGAATATCTTTAATATGGTATCTACCAGAAGTATTTTTATAAAAATATTAGTAAAAAAATACTATTTGAAATTTTCTCAAAAAATAATGAGTATGTAGCATTAGACAAAGAAAAATTTGTCTCCAAAATACGCCATTAACGTCAAAAGAAGTGACAAGTCGACCCCTATTATATAGAAGCATTAAGTAATGCTTTAAATAAAGAAAGAACAACTTTCTTGAAAATTTCTTCAAGTGAAGAAAGTGATTTTGCAAAACCAGAACGATCTGCGATAAATTATCAAAAGAATTACTAAAACAATGTAAAGAAGCATAAAAAATTAAATCCCTACCAAACGTGTGATACTAACCAAAATCATGTTTATCAAAATGTGAAAACAAAGCTAATTTAATTTCAAACCACGACTTAACACGAGAACGAACAACACGATACCATTTTTTGGCCAAACCAGTAAGAAATTCTGAAAAAGAAGTCAAAACAAAGTATTCATCAATTTCCCTTGAAACTATATATTCTTCTACATTTGAAATAAATTCCCTAACGCAAGACTTACCGTCAAACGATATTTTACTCTTAGAAAAATCAGGACGCTTAAAATAACCATGTTTAGCAGAACTACGAACAAATAAATCATTAGGCAATTGTGATCCACCAGGCAAGCAAGAATCCAGCAAAGAAGACTGTGCAACGTTATGAGTATGATCAAAGCGAGGAGGCTCTTCAGACATTGTAATTAATTGCGATTCCAATTCACGCGGAAATACAGGCGGAATTAAGTCAGTAGTGTCAGTAGCAATAGAAACTTTGTGTGATGGTCCAGCAGAAGCAGGTTTATCCATGTCCATAATGACAAAATTTTAATAATATGATAATGTGATAACGCTATTTCAATATCAATTCAAATTAAATGAATAGTGGTAAGCGGAAATCTTAATGTTTGAATGTAATACTATTAATTTGCAAAGCAAACAAATGCAACATCTTTTCACAATGTACTTAAAATTACCTAACTGAAATAAAATATTATAACAAATGTTAAATTTGTAATATAAAACAAATTATTTATTCAACCATTCATATAGATGAATATTTTAAAGTTAATATTTAAATTATATAAGTATATTATTAGCTAAAAATTCTAAGTTTATACTGCCAACAAAAATATCTTAATATTAAGTTTGGTAAAACAACCTCAAAACTATAACAAAGAAAATTGTTTTAAGTTTACAAGAAAAAGTCAATAAAAATCCCTAAGTGTTTGGTAGAATTATTGAAATATAAATTAATAGCTTCTTTACACCTAAAATATGTAAACCGTAATGTCAAAATACAATAAATGTTGTATAAAAACAAAGTATATAGGTTAAATTGCCTATATATGTATAAATATACAAAAACACATAAAAATGAAAGTTATTCTTTTACACATAAATATGGGGTAAATAAATTCAACAACAAGAACTTTTATTTGGTAGTATGCCGCACAAATTATATAATTCAAATAGAATTAATTATAAAAACAAACAATTGTTTTGTTGAAAAGTTATAGAAAAACAAAATGCAATATCTTTCATATAAAAATGTAATCCACACAACAAAGTAACAAACAAACAAAGCTAGATAATATTCAAGTCCCTGTTTCAAGGTGCCAAATGTAATAAAAAATTAAAAATAATGTTTTTGAAGGTTAATTATAAGGATGTCAAATGTAACAGAAAATTAAAGAGTTTAAATTTTGAATTTTAAGGTTGAGATGAGTCAAAAATATATAAATAAATGTAGAAAAAAAAGGTATATTCGGGCGCCAGACTCACCTACAAAATTGCACACGGATTGCTACTTGGGAAAGAATTAGAAATTTAATCATAAGGGGGGCTTGTACACAAAGAAAACAACGGTTACTTTGTTGTGCGTGTATTTGGTTATAAAAACAAAGTTGTAAATTAATGTTAAGCTGGCCTTAAGGGCACACTGGGGCTGTACAAATAGGATTAAGTTAATATTCTAATAATTGCCTAAATTTTGAAAGAGATTGCATTTATGTTATATAAATTAATTTTAATTTGACTTGTTAAGAATTTAGATAGTTGAGATGAGACTTTAGAAAGGGTTCTGCATACCTGCTGCCGGTGTGTGTGTATGGCTTAAGGGTGTAGGGTGCAGGGTTTACCTCCTTCCCTCTCCTCGGTGCTCCCAACGTTTAGCAAGATGAAAAAGGCTTGCAGTCCAGAAAAATAGGCAAAGAAGAAAGGCGAAGAAAAATGCGAAGAAGACTACGGCTTTTAAATTTGCATTATAAAGTGGGTCCAAAATGCATAAAGGCGATAGAAAGTGCGTCTAAACAAAGTGCGGCATAAAGTGCGTAAAGTGCGGCATACCCCTAAAACAAGAAATTAGAACACTGAAATATCGAACAAAAAAACGTGTTTCAATGTTTCGACCAAAAAGTTTAAAATATCGAAAAATATGCTTACCAATTGTTTCTTGTGTTGACTCACAAAGAACCACACATAGTTCTAATATAAAATTAAGGCAGATGGCCTATGAAAATAAAGATTTTAATTTACCATCGTATTGATCGACAATCGATCTCGAGAAGAGGTCGGCTTGTGTCGTGGATGACAGTGGTTTCCCCTCCCGTAAAAATTTGTTTTCGGTCGTTGACGAGGCAAAAGAATTCAACAGACACAGCCAAAACATAAAAATTCATGCGACATGAAAAATCATGTCACAAGGAATGGGCAGCAGCGTTCCTCTTATACCATCTAGCTATGTACCTACTGCGACTTTTGTGCCCGATAAATGGCAATAGGCTCGCCACCTATTACATGGGACCAAACATAACTGGCGAAACGTGGGTGCTAGTTCACCACTGCCTACCCCTTCGGGGATATAGGCGTGCTTTATGTATGTATGTATGAATAGTAGTTTACACAGTTTAACAGTAGTTTACACAAGGAATGTGTAGCGGTGGTTTCCGGTGTTGCAGCTGTCGAATCTTGACGGTGAGGAGACGCAGCGGCTCGTATGTGCCACGTGCGTGACACGCCTACGTGACGCTAACGCGTTCAGGCTGCAAGTCCTGCAGTGCGAGGAGAGGCTGCTGCAGGCGCGGATGCGTGTCGACGGTGAGCGGGGCTGGATACCTTCATCACTCTGCATACACACAATTATCACACTCACTTACATACACACACACCCAGAGCACACATTATATCACACATACTTAAACTTACTTAGTGCGAGGAGAGACTGCTGCAGGCGCGGATGCGTGTCGACGGTGAGTGACGCGGACGCGTATCCAGATACCTTCATCACTCTTACATACACACATTTAACCACACTCATTAATACACACATTCACAAATATGCATCACACATATCACACACACACACACATAGCACACATACATCATACACACACGCACACAAAAACACATACACCACACCCTCATAGCACACACATTCATACATCACACACACACACACACACATATAATACACCACACACACACACTCATACATCTCACACACAAACACACATAGCACACACACCAAAATATAAGTCTTTTATTTTTGGCCTCGCTAGCGCAGTGGCATGTCGCTAAGGCCGGTCATTAGATGGGTGACCAAAAATTTATTATCTCGAGTTCCTCCGTGCTTCGGAAGGCACGTTAAGCCGTTGGTCCCGGCTGCACCTGCAGTCGTTAATACCCACCAACGCGCACTGGGCCAGCGTGGTGGGTTATGGCCCAATCTCCCTATATTCTTCCATCCATAGGGGAGGCCCGTGCCCCAGCAGTGGGGGCATTAAAAGGGCTGGTGATGATGATGATGATGTTTTTTTTTGCAGACAACGATAAAACCCTGAAAGAAGAGTCTGATATCAAAGTGGAAGTAACCGACGGTGACGCCGGCTGTGACGACCAAGATATTATAGCAGGTATTTAGCCGTGTGGTGACGGCAGAGTAGAATACAATTGTCACCACCATACCACCACATACATTGGAGTCGTGTAATGTGACTAACCCCCGAATACAGAAAAGCTATTCAAAGTTTGAGTCCCGCTTAACATTTAAGTATTGTCAAAATTGACGTTTTTCCATACAAATTTGAGTAGCGTTTCTGTATTCGGGAGTAAGGGTTAAGACAGCAATGAGTAATGGGCAGCAACGTTTCTCTTATGCCACCTAGCAATGTACCTACTGCGATTTCCTTGCCCGATAAATGGCAATAGGCTCGCCACCTATGACATGGGACTTAACATAATTGGCGAAACGTACGTACTAGTTCGGGGATGAATGCGTGATTTATGTACAATTATGGCCGTGTGGTGACGGCAGAGTAGAATACAATTGTCACCACCCCAAATCTCGCCCGTGGGTGTCGTACAAGGCGACTAAGGATAAATCAATTATGAGGAATGGGCAGCAGCGTTACTCTTATACCACCTAGCAATGTACTGCGAATTTTTGTGCCCTATAAATGGCAATAGGCTCGCCACCTATATGGGACTTAACATAATTGGTGAAAAGTGAGTGCTAGTTCACCTCTGCCTACCCCTTCGGGGATATAGGCGTGATTTATGTAATAGGTTGGGGAAAAAGTTTCTTCGCATTTTTTAAGAAAATTCAAAACATTTTTTAATATAGTTTATTTACATTTAACTGAAGTATGTAGGTACCATTTTGTTCGATAACTTTTTGCCATCTTGTAGGTAGGGACATGATCCCATTGCTATAGAAATTTTGGGACTTCTGGTCAAAATACCGCGACAAGTGGTTTTGGCAGTCCTCTCGCGATGTTAACCTGACACTGCCTAAAGAATTCTGAAGAGACCGAAACAGGTGGAAATCTGAAGGTGCAAGGTCAGGACTATACGGCGGATGCATTAACACCTCCCAGCCAAACTCTCTTAATTTTTGCTGAGTGGCTAAAGATGTGTGAGGTCTAGCGTTATCATGATGAAAAACCACACCCCTTCTGTTGATTAATTCCGGCCGCTTTCTCTCAACTTCTTGCTTTAATCTCATCAGTTGTTCGCAGTAGAGTTCAGAATCGATGGTCCTGCCTGGTGGTAACAGCTCATAATGAATAATGCCCTTCCAATCCCACCACACACACAGCATCACCTTGTTGCGAGTTAACCCGGGTTTCGCCACAGTCTGTGAAGCTTGACCGGCCTTTGACCACGACCTTTTTCGCACGTTCTGGTCGTACGTGATCCACTTTTCATCACCAGTTATCAGCTTCTTCAAAAATGGTTCGGTTTTATTACGTAGTAATAAAGAATCACAAATGAGTACACGGTTCATTAGGTTTCTTTCAGTGAGCTCGTGAGGTACCCAAATGTCGAGCTTTTTTGTGTACCCAGTTTTGTGGTCAATTCCCAGTTTTTCAGCGACGTCGTAACTACTGACATGCCGATCTTGCTCCACTTTTTCAAAAATGGCATCCATTTTATCTGTAATAGGGCGACCAGAGCGACGTGCATCTTTGACATCAAAATTTCTGGATTGAAAACGCTTAAACCAAATTTGTGCTACTCTCACAGACACTGCACTAGGTCCATAAACATCGCAAATTTTTTTCGCGGCTTGCGTTGCATTTTTACCTTTTTTGTAGTAAAATTTTAAAATGTATCGAATTTCTTCATTAGATTCACTCATCTTGGCGGTACGAAAAACAAATGAAAATCACACATTTTCCTAATTTGAATTTGGAATTATGTTCTTTAAAATTTTAACTTTCAATGATACCAAAACCAGCCAGATACAAATAGTATAGCCAAAGAGATTTTATTACAAGTTTATACATACTATAATGCGAAAAGACTTTTTCCCCAACCTAATATGTAGGCCATTTCTCCATTCACTTCCGCCATATGAATCCTTTTTGTCATTCTCCTTTCCTTCATTCTTTCGACGTGACCAAACCATGAGAGCATCCCTTTCCCAAGCCTTGTCATTACATCTTCTTTCAAAAAATTCCCGGTAAAATATTGTCCGCCATTTTGATTACAGACGCGCCGGAAACGGAAGTCGAAACACAGGATGCAGCGAACACAACAGAACAGCTTTCCAGAAAAAAGACGGGGAACCGACGCGGGAGCCCAGACAGTTATTCGAAGAGACATATGATGACCAACATGAAAAAAACGAAGAACCTGAAAGAAATACAAGAAGGTTAGTTGGTATACCTAATACGAAAAAAAAAAGTTTATCTGACCTCTTTTCTTTGCAATAGTTTTTCTGTCGTGCCGTGTGGTGACGGCAGAGTAGAATACAATTGTCACCACCACAAATCTCTCCCGTGGGTGTCGTACAAGGCGACTAAGGATAAATCAGTGATGAGGAATGGGCAGCAGCCACCTAGCAATGTACTGCGAGATCCGTGCCCGATGAATGGCAATAGGCTCGCCACCTATTACATGGGACCTAACCTCATTGGTGAAACGTGGGTGGTAATTTACCTCTACCTACCAACTCGGGGATATATGCGTGATTGCAGTGATGCAGTACATTGCTCGGTGGAATAAGAGGAACGCTGCTGCCCATTCCTCATCCATAAACCCTACATATATCTCCATAATCTCCATACATACTACATCCATAAACACATCCATACCTACAGTTCTTCTCCCTGCCCTGTTCCCAGTCTGTCTGGGGTCGGCGCAGTATGTTTCCTCTTCCATTCATATCGGTCAGACGTCATCAAGCCATCCACTCCCTTTTGATTCATATCATCCATCACACCGTAAAGGTGCTAGTGATGAATGTATTGAAAAGAAACGGAACGGACCGTGTCGAGAGACCGATGGACGGAGAGAGTCAAGGTTTTGACATCCATACATACAGTTAATACAAAGTCGGTACCATTTCAGACGATGCCCGCCCTCTGCTACCCAAATGGACCTCGGCGAAGGCCAAAGCATTTCACAACATCATCACCCTCGTAGAAAACTCGTTCGTGTGTCCGTTCGTCACCACATTCAGCAACTGCCTCTGTGTTTACTGCAAAGAAATGTTCTCAGACCCTGAAAATCTCAGAGCACACACGCTTAACCATGATCCTAAACTGTATCAGGATACAGTGACATATAAGAAGGAACTCCAAATTGATATAGCCAGGATCGACTGCCGCTTATGCCCTCAACCAATAACCACTCTTGGGGACTTCTACGATCATATAACAAGGGTTCACTCCAAGAAATTGTATCCGAACATCGAAAATGAGTTTCTCAAATACAATCTGAAGGCGGGGAATCAGTCTTGCATAGAATGCGGGTCGACTTTCGACAACTATCATGCCTTGAAGAGGCACATGGCTGAGCACTTTGGCACGTGCATATGCGACATATGCGGCGGACATTTCTTTGAGGAGAACCGCCTGATGGTGCACCAGCGTAGCCATAAGGTAAGCTAATCATTTATTTATTATAGCATACCCAACAGGTCAGGTAGAGGCGCTCGCTCGCAGTGGCATAGCGCGCTCGGCTTGCGATTGCGTAAACTAAGCAATGTTCGCCAAGGCCAGTCGTTGGATGGATGATCAAACATTTTTTATCTCAAGTTCTTCGGGCTTCAAAAGGCACGTCAAGCCGTTGGTCCCGGCTGCATCTGCAGTCTTTAATACCCACCAACCCGCACTGGGCCAGCGTGGTGGGTTATGGCCCAATCTCCCTATATTCTTCCATCCATAAGGAAGGCCCGTGCCCCTGCAGTGGGGACATTGAAGGGCTGGTAATGATGACACAACAGGTTACAATCATAATATAATAAATAGTTGCATATAAATATTAAAACCAGATGTAAACCCAAAAACGTGCATACACAGTAGCACATACCACAAGTATGTATAAAATAGAATTAAAACCCCAAATCTTTCCCGTAGGTGTCGTACAAGGCGACTAAGGATACATCTGAATATGATTAGGAATTGGCAGCAGCGTTCCTCTTATACCACCTAGGCTGGCAATGTACTGCGACTTTTGTGCCCGATAAACGGCAATAGGCTCGCCACCTATTACATGGGACTGGACATATTTGGCGAAACGTACGTGCTAGTTCACCTCTGCCTACCCCTTCGGGGATGTAGGCGTGATTTATGTATGTATGTATGTAAAATCCTAATCAATGAAACCGCTTGCTTACTTAAAGGTGAAGCAAACCAGCCTGTTCCCATGCAAGGAGTGCGGCAAACTGTTCAAGTCGAAGCACGGCATGTACTACCATGTATCCCGAGCGCACAACGCGGAGCCCACATTCCAGTGCTACAGGTCAGAGTTGTGTATGTAGTTCTCGAATCTTCTATCTTCTATATACAGGGTTATTTGAAAAACATTAAAAATCTCGCAGGAGTAGATAGCTGACATCATAAGCAACAACGTTTGTTTTATACATACATACATATATAATTCACGCCTATATAGGCAGAGGTGAACTAGCACCCACGTTTCGCCATCTATATCAAGTCCCATGTAATAGGTAGCGAGCCTATTACCATTTATCGGGCACAAAAGTCGCAGTACAATTGCTAGGTGGCATAAGAGGAACGCTGCTGTCCATTCTTCATCACTGATTTATCCTTAGTCGCCTTATTTGACACCCACGGGAGAGATTTGGGGTGGTGACAATTGTATTCTACTCTGCCGTCACCACGCGGCGTGCGAATCTTCTATCTTATACATACAGGGTTATTTGTATAACCCAAAAAAACCTCGCAGGAGTAGATAGCTGACATCATAAGCAACAACGTTTGTTTTATGAGTTTTAATATAACGCAATCATCATCATCATCACCAGCCCTTCAATGACTCCACTGCTGGGGCACGGGCCTTCCCTATGGATGGAAGAATATAGGGAGATTGGTCCATAACCCACCACGCTGGTCCAGCGCGGGTTTGCGCTAAATTAAGTTTTTATTGTACTGTCGTGACATTTATAAGTCTATGTTTCATTCATAAACGAAAGGCCGACGCTACGCTAGGCCCGCGTGCCGATGCAAGTAGCTGTACGTACGTAGAGTTATTGACTTTAGAGCGGTAAATTAAATTAGGATTTATTTCTGTATGAAAGTCCGTCCTTTTCAAAACAAAAAACCATGATTAAAATTCCGGTCATCTTAAACAGGCGTAAACGCCAAATGACGTCACCGCAACGGAGGAATGGCAAAATCACTTTCGATTCGTTCTGACACGAGAAATGAATTTTATTTGAAATGTTTGAAATCAATTTCAAAGTGAAATACGTTTTAAATTAAAATCTCGGAGGAATTTATTGCTACTAAAGTAATGTTGATTTCTACGATGACAATTAATGACATTGGATAAAATTGGATTTGATTTATGACTGACAGACAAGATAACTTTTTTCTTCTCCCATTTAGAAAGGCAAACGGTTTTAATTTTTCAACAAGTTTTCTTTGTGGGTGTTCTAGTACTCTAACCCCCGAATACAGAAACGCTACTCAAATTTAGGGGACTGCTTAAAAACTTAAGTGGACACTACCTGTTAGAATTTGTATGGAAAAACGTCAATTTTGACAATACTTAAATGTTAAGCGGGACTCAAACTTTGAATAGCGTTTCTGTATTCGGGGGTAAACTCATTTGGTCTCAAGGAGTGTTTTAATCCTTTATGGAAATGGGATCGATTGGCATTATAAAAAAAGTACTCAATTCTGATGATTTTCTCGCTGACACAACATTATATAATATCAAAAATCCGTGAATGTCGCTTGTCATCACACTAAAAGTTCGCAACAAGTAAGATCATTTTCGCGTGGCAGCAAGGGATCAGGGGGCCTACCGCCTAACTCGATTGCTGAAGCAAAAGCTATAGTTTATGACGTCATGCTGTCATTTCGCACCAAATTTACCTAAACTATGAACAAATAGCTTTGAACGAATGATCACCAAATGATTTTGTGTGAATTTGGAATAAAATCCGTACCGCCTAAAAATTCAAGATGGTTGCTAGCTAAAATTATAGCCATAAGAAATGCATTGCTTTAAAGCCATCAGCAATCGAGTTAGGTGGTAGGCCCCCAGGGCCCCAGTAGCCAAGTGGCAACCGTTTCATAACGATAACGTGTCGAAGTTCGACACGATCGGCCACATTACTTTGGTATCTACAGCGTCTTAGCTTGCGCTACCAACACAACTAGGAACTTACGAAGACGATTTTGGTCACGTGATTTCACGACGACTTACGTCAAATCCCATACATTTTGCTTTATCGAACTTCTTTATCTTTGTCGGTATGTACTTTGTCTAGCCGGTAGCTGCCCTTAATGCCCCATCTCATCTTTCCACCCTGTATATCTATATTTTCACTTTACTGATATATGTGACGGTGCGTCATTACAGATGCGACGAGGTACTCTTCTCCCAGGTGCTGAGGTACCGGCACATGATCGAGGTGCACGGGGAGGCGGCGAGGAAGCACCATTGCGATAGGTGTGATAAGGTGTGTAGGTAGCTGTGGTTTTCATGTTTATATCAACATTATACAAGGTGTAAAATAAATTGGCCGTGTGGTGACGGCAGAGAAGAATACAATTGTCACCACCCCAAGTCTCTCCCGTGGGTGTCGTACAAGGCGACTAAGGATAAATCAGTGATGAGGAATGGGCAGCAGCGTTCCACTTATACCATCTAGCTATGTACCTTCTGCGACTTTTGAGCCCGATAAATGGCAATAGGCTATTACTATTACATTTACATCATCTATTACATGGGACCTAACATAACTGGCGAAACGTGGGTGCTAGTTCACCTCTGCCTACCCCTCCGGGATATAGGCGTGATTTATGTATGTGTATGTAAAATAAATGTGCAGTAATATTTAAAGGGGTTATTCAGGCCCATCGAAATGAACAACTTTAACTATGAGACCAATAAGAAAATCTCAAAAAAAAAAAATATTACCTCCCCATACAAACTGATGTCAGCTGGTACTCGGTTTAGTATACTACCCGCGCTTACGAAAAACGGATTATGTACGATTTTTAGCGAAATTGAGTTATATACATACATACATAAATCACGCCTATATCCCCGAAGGGGCAGGAATAGGTGAACTAGCACCCACGTTTCGCCAATTATGTTAGGTCCCATGTAATGCGAGCCACCTATTACATGTGACCTAACATAATTGGCGAAACGTGGGTGCTAGTTCACCACTGCCTACCCCTTCGTGGATATAGGCGTGATATATTTATGTATGTATTTAGTTTCATTTAAAAATCTGAGATTATTAGGATTCTAGTAGATATGTGCCATTGAGGCTTTACCGGAGCCCCGTGTGGCTTTCGAGCCGCAGGTTTTTGACCCCTAGTCTAGAATAGGAGGGAGTGTAAGGAATATTGATTTTTTTATTCCGTTACAGGTTTACGATACAAAGCGCTCCTTGAGGGAGCACTATAGGAAAAATCACCTGAAGGTATTGAGACACGAGTGCGGCGTTTGCGAGAGGAAATTCTATCTACCCTCCGCCCTGAAAGACCACATGGCGTCGCATACAGGTCAGTGATGGAGTAATTAGCTTCTTGTGCCACTCCCTCTATCTATTTTTCACCAATTTCTCCACCACTCCTCTCGCTATCATATGAACATATACACATTCCATCCGTCTCTATTTCTCTTTCTCACCTGATGGTAAGTGACGATAAGGGCTGAAGATGGAATCGAGCTTCACCTGGAACCCTCAACTACATAGGGGCTGGCTGTCTTATCACACATTGTCGGAACACAATAATGCTGTTGACATTATTATTATGGCGACATAAATAAAATTAATAAATATTTTTACACTCACACCTATCATCTAGCCCAAAGTAAGTAGCCTAAGCACTTGTGTTATGGATACTAGATGACGGACATATTTTTAATACAATTATGTATATAAATGTTGAAAATATACTACATAAACATATACACAACCATGACTCGGAAACAAACATTTGTGGTCATCACAAAGTTTGCATTCGAACCCGGGACCTCTTGGCCAATACCCCACTTCTGGGCAAAGGCAACTAGTATGTATGTATTAATACATAAATCATAATCACGCCTATATCCCCGAAGGGGTAGGCCGAGGTGAACTAGCATCCACGTTTCGCCAATTATATTATTAGGTCCCATGTAATAAATAGGTGGCGAGCCCATTGCCATTTATCGGGCACAAAAGTCGCAGTACTTTGCTAGGTGGTAGGTATAAGAGGAACGCTGCTGCCCATTCCTCATCACTGTTTTATCCTTAGTCGCCTTGTACGACACCCACGGGAGAGATTTGGGGTGGTGACAATTGTATTCTACTCTGCCGTCACCACACCATGACTATTTACAGGAGAGAGGAACTTCCGCTGCGAGTACTGCGGCAAGAGCTATCCGCGGATGCGCGCGTTGAGGGTGCACATGCAATCGCACGAGACGGAGAAACGGCACAAGTGCGTTTTGTGCTCCGCCTCGTACACGCAGAGCAACAATCTCAAGAACCACATGAAAACGAAGCACCGCGGCGCGGACTGTTTGGACGGGTTGCAGTGATTGTGGGACTGTATTTAATGGTTTAAACAACATGTAACAGAGTTATACAGTGTGTAACATGCATATACAACATGTAACATATACATACGACATGTAACCGATCTATTTGGACGGTTTGCAGTGGTTGTGGACTGTATTTAATGGTTTATACACCATGTAACATAATTATACAATGTGTAACATACATATACAACATGTAACATACATATACAACATGTAACATACATATACAACATGTAACATACACATACGTCATGTAACCGATCTATTTGGACGGATTGCAGTGGTTGTCGACTGTATTTATTGATTTATACAGCATGTAACATACGTATACCACGTGTAACAGAGATAACCACAACCTGAACACTACCCATGCTATCTTATTCACTTAAAAACTATGGTGATGTCAAAAGCTCTGGGTCTGTTTCACAATCGACCGGTAAGTTCTAAATAGCCTACTGTGCAGTTCAATTGACTTATTATTTTCATATTACAACTGTCAAATGATCTGCCAAGTAAACTATTCAGAACTTACCCGTCGATTGTGAAACAGGCCCTCAAAATTGTAAAATTGTTCATACATTTTTCTTTACCGACCGAACAATTTTTATTTTGTTCGACTGGCGAAAAGTGGGTGTTCAATTTACCTCTGCCTAACTCTTCGGGGATGTAGACGTAATTTATGTATGAATGTATGTATGTACGTATGTCATTGTTCAAAATGTAAAATACTGTATGTAGTTTTAAAATTATTTCAAAGAAAATAAAGTAAAGCCGTGTGGGCAGAGTAGAATACAATTGTCACCACCCAAAATCTCTCCCGTGGGTGTCGTACAGAGCGACTAAGGATAAATCAGTGATGAGGAATGGGCAGCAGCGTTCCTCTTATACCACCTATCAATGTACCTACTGCGACTTTTGTGCCCGATAAATGGCAATAGGCTCGCCACCTATTACATGGGACCTAACATAATTGGCAAAACGTGGGTACTAGTTCACCTCTGTCTACCCCTTCGGGGATATAGGCGTCATTTATGTATGTATGTAAAATAAAGTCAGTAAAAAAATTATTGTCCTGATACGGGATTTTTTTCTTTGTAATATTCTAACCCCCGAATACAGAAACGCTAATCAAATTTGGGGGACTGCTTAAAAAGTTAAGTGGACATTACCTGTCAGAATTTGTATAGAAAAACGTCAATTTTGACAACATTTAAATGTTAAGCAAGACTCAAACTTTGATTAGCGTTTCTGTATTCGGGGGTTATATAATTAGTCATTCTGTACAAAATGTATTATTATTATTACAGTTCGGTTGATCGTAAATAAAAAATACATTAATATTGCATAATTATTCTTTTTACTTGCGGTAACACCGTTCCTAACTTCTCATCGTTTGAATTATAAGGCTCAGTTCACATGATGGTGCGGTCATGGCAACTTAGCTTTAATGTCATATCATACTTCAAAAAATATAGAGTGGGCAGTGCCCGTAGCACGGGACGTGGAAAATATTTTCCTCTCGCTCTAACTCCCACTAAATGCCGAGACAAAACATTGTCAAGTGATAGAGAGAGATTTTGGCACGTCCCTTGCTATGCCTACAGAGGTGATCCGTATATTTACATAATTGTATGCTGACTTCAAAACTAAAAAAGGAGATATTCGCAATAAGACAGAATCGAATCCTAATCTTACTATGGCGACTCAACATACTCTTCATTACCTCCCCCATCACATAGTAAAAGAACAGGAAAAAGGAGGTCGTATAGTCTATGATGCCTCAGCTAGCTAAGTTGTCTGGAAAAAAGAGTTTAAATGAATGTCTGTGTAGTGGGCCATCAATGCTAGAGGATTTAACAGCTTTACTTCTTAGGTTTAGGACTAAAGAAATTGGAATCGTTTGCGGATGCAATAGGACTGAGTTTGAAAGACAGAACTTTTGTTACATTGTGTTGGTGCTACAAACTAAATATGAATCTTTTAGCATATATATATTAACTGATGAGATTAAAGCAAGAAGTTGAGAGAAAGCGGCCGGAATTAATCAACAGAAGGGGTGTGGTTTTTCATCATGATAACGCTAGACCTCACACATCTTTAGCCACTCATCAAAAATTAAGAGACTTTGGCTGGGAGGTGTTAATGCATCCGCCGTATAGTCCTGACCTTGCACCTTCAGATTTCCACCTGTTTCGGTCTCTTCAGAATTCTTTAGGCAGTGTCAGGTTAACATCACGAGAGGACTGCCAAAACCACTTGTCGCGGTATTATGACCAGAAGTCCCAAAATTTCTATAGCAATGGGATCATGTCCCTGCCTACAAGATGGCAAAAAGTTATCGAACAAAATGGTACCTACATACTTTAGTTCAATGTAAATAAACTATATTAAAAAATGTTTTGAAATTTCTTAAAAAATGCGAAGAAACTTTTTCCTCAATATTTATATATACATAAATCACGCCTATATCCCCGAAGGGCTAGGCATAGGTAAATTAACACCCACATTTCGCCAATTGTGTTAGGTCCCATGTAGTAGGTGGCGAGCCTATTGCCATTTATCGGGCACAAAAGTCGCAGTACATTGATATTGCTAGGTGGTACAAGAGGAACGCTGCTGCCCATTCCTCATCATTGATTTATCCTTAGTCGCCTTGTACGACACCCACGGGAGAGATTTGGGGTGGTGACAATTGTATTCTACTTTGCCGTCACCACACGGCAATCTTTTAGCAGCTAGTTATTTTATCATCTTCATCACCAGCAGCCTTTTAATGCCCCACTGCTGGGGCACAGGTAGCCCATATGGAATGAAAAATATGGAGAGTATGGGCCACAACTCACCATGCTAGCCCAGTGCGGGTTGGTTGGCTAGTTAACAACCTCGTTGAAAATCAATAAATCGGTACTTATTGCTTTTCAAGCACAATTTAATAAAATATGAAAAATAAATAATTTAAAAATAATATTAAATTAGGTTTAATGAATACTGACGCTAGAACTATAGATTTTTAAGAGGTGTTTCAATGGCACTAATTATACTAAGTAGACAGAATCTAATAAATAAATGCTACCAAAAACTCCAGAAATAACCACCGACATTTCTTTATTATTCACTAAAGATCTAATCATGATCTCATGGCTGTATGGGCTAAACACATTTGCTCACAGCGTCTAGCCCATACAGCCGCCACGGGATGCACACTCTGAGTGACAAACAGAAAAAGAAAGAAAATCAGATTTAAACTGTCTAGACATAACACCTAGTAGGGCCATATGATGGCGCCTAATAGTGGGTCTTGGTGGTGAAATGGACTGTATTTTGATAGGAAACTGGTATAGTGAAATAAATGTTCAAAACAAGATTTAGCCCGACCGTGTGGCGCGGCCGAGAGAATTTTAAGTGAGTGGGCGCGCGGGGCGGCGGCGATTGGCCCCACTCCCGCGCTTCCCAAGCGTAGTGTAGTCCCGACTACACCGATATGTTTCATACGCTTCTCACTCAACTTTTGTGATATTCTTGGGTCATAAAATTGTAGTTTATCTGACTTGTCGCCATGTTACTTAGATAAGGCTGTACATCAACAATATCCTTTGCATGCACATTATAGTGAGCTTTAAAAAATAATTAAAACATAAAAAACAAAAATAAACTTCCATGATTCTATTAAAACATAAATTAATTTAATAACAAATTTTTAACTTATTTGCAAAATGAACATATTATCTACAAAAAAAGGTCCACTGTACGATCCTGGACTTTGTCGCTGTTGCGGTGCAACAAAGAAATGCCGCCTACTGAACTTTGAATATGAGTTTATGGGGCAAAAGGAAATCTATTCGGATATGTTTATGGATTCCTTTGGATTGTTGGTAAGTTACAACGTTAAACTCTCTAAACACCTTATTTCAAGATTCATTAAAGGTTAAGCCGTGTGGTGACGGCATAGTAAAATGCAATTGCCACTACCCCAAATCTCTCCCGTGGGTGTCGTACAAGGCGACTAAGGATAAAACAGTGATGAGGAATGGGCAGCAGTGTTCCTCATAAACCACCTAGCAATGTACTGCGACTTTTGTGCCTGATAAATGGCAAGAGGCTCGCCCTATTACATGGGACCCAAAATAATTGGCGAAACGTTGGTGCTCATTCTACCACTACTTACCATTTCGGGAATATAGGCGTGATTTATGTATGTATGTATGTTAAAGGTTTGAAGAATATATTCGCATAAAAAGAGTACAATAAATCCAGCTACATGATAACAAAATTATCATTTGAATAAATAAATATTTTTACACTCACACCTATCATCTAGCCCAAAGTAAGTAGCCTAAGCACTTGTGTTATAGATACTAGATGACGGACATATTTTTAATATAATTATGTATATAAATGTATTGAAAATATACTACATTAACTATATACACAACCATGGAACAAACATTTGTGGTCATCACAAAGTTTGCCCCTACCAGGAATCGAACTGGCCAAGAGGGGTCTTGGCCAATACCCAGCTATATGGGCATTCGACCAAGGCAGTTTGAATACTTCATCCTCCCCCCAGCTGTGATTAGGGGTGGTGACAATTGTATTCTGCTCAACCACACGGCTGAACACTTTATTTATGTCACAAAATCCTCAACTTTTAAAACTTTATTCCGATTTTTATCATGTTCAAATACTATACTGTTGATGTACATTTTCAGCTATCGCACTTAGACGGGGAGCCCCTGGACCGTCTCATATGTGCCACATGCGTCTCTCGACTCAGGGAGGCCAGTTCGTTCCGGCAGCAGGTGCTGCGTTGCGAGGAGCGTCTTCTGCAGACCCGTCTTCATGGGCAAGCAGGTAACTCGACAGCCACTACACGAAAAATCAGTATTCAAGTTCCAGATACTCGCCTGCTATATTTACAGCATTAGCTTTGCTGTAAAATTAATCATCATATTGGGGTGGTGACAATCGTAATGTTGTTTGCCGTCAACACAAAGAATTCCTATACCTATCATCACCAGCCCTTTAGTGTCCCCACTGATGGGGATAGGGGCCTTTCCTATAGATGGAAGAATATAGGGAGATTGGGCCATAACCCACCACGCTGGCCCAGTGCGGGTTGGTGGGTACTAACGACTGCAGATGCACCCGGATCCAACGGCTTAACGTGCCTTCCGAAGGACGGGTGAACGCGAGATAGTAAATCTTTTGGTCACCCATCCAAAATCCAAGCGCGCTGTGCCACTGCGCTAGCGAGCTCCTCTTACTGCCACACTCAGAGACGTCAAATAACTTTAATGAGTACTTAATGTCAAAAATTTTCATTTTAATTTAGACCAAAGACCTGACAAGAATAGAGACTAGTTTTGAATTGTCATTTTTTGACATTCAGTACTCATTATCGTTAATTCCCGTCTCTGAGTGCGGCAGTTAGTATGGCAAAAGCATGCTTAACACTGAAAACTTCAAACAATTTGATTATGTCATATTATGCTTGTATGTATGTGATAAAACATATACATTAGGTATTATAACATAGACCCTTATAGGTAGGGCACAGCAAAATTAAACCATTCGACTAAACCGGTTATAATTTAACATACATAAATACATATATAAATCACGCCTATATCCCCGAAGTGGTAGGCAGAGGTGAACTAGCACCCACATTTCGCCAATTATGTTAGGTCCCATGTAATAGGTGGCGAGCCTATTGCCATTTATCGGGCACAAAAGTCGCAGTACTTTGCTAGGTGGTAGGTATAAGAGGAACGCTGCTGCCCATTCCTCGTCACTGATTTATCCTTAGTCGCCTTGTACGACACCCATGGGAGAGATTTGGGGTGGTGACAATTGTATTCTACTCTGCCGTCACCACACGGCTCTAACATCTCATCATCATCACGAATCTAACCTATCTTCCGTAAGTCAGTCTTCCAATTCTTTTCATAATAGAATTTTAATTTTGTGTTAAAGATTGTGAAGTCGACTCGACAGTGAAAGCAGAGGATGTGAAAATTGAAGTGAATGTTGAGCTGACGCCTCTTTGCGACGAGAACGGACTGGACTACAGTGATGATGGTAGGCTTATTATTTTTATAACAAAGACATTTGAGGTTACATAAAGTTGGAAAAATATAGTCCTACTGCCGCACTCAGAGACCTCAAATAACGTTAATGAGTACTTAACGTCAAAAATGACAATTCAAAACTAGACGCTATTCTTGCCGGGTCTATGGTCTAGATTTGAATGATAATTTTTGACATTAAATACTCATTAAAGTTAACTGCCGTACTCAGAGACGTCAAATAACGTTAATGAGTACTTAACGTCAAAAAATGACAATTCAAAACTAGTCGCTATTCTTGCCGGGTCTATGGATCTAGATTTGAATGATAATTTTTGACATTAAATACTCATTAAAGTTAACTGCCGTACTCAGAGACGTCAAATAACGTTAATGAGTACTTAACGTCAAAAATGACAATTCAAAACTAGTCGCTATTCTTGCCGGGTCTATGGATCTAGATTTGAATGATAATTTTTGACATTAAATACTCATTAAAGTTAACTGCCGTACTCAGAGACGTCAAATAACGTTAATGAGTACTTAACGTCAAAAATGACAATTCAAAACTAGTCGCTATTCTTGCCGGGTCTATGGTCTAGATTTGAATGAAAATTTTTGACATTAGAAGAAAGAAAAGAAAGAAAGAAAGAAAAACATGTATTGACCAGCACAAAGACAAAAAAAATTAACAAAAGATACTCATTAAAGTTAATTGACGTCTCTGAGTGCTGCAGTTAATGCGGGAACCCAGACTATAATTTTTCGAGCTCGTTCTAACCATGTATTGTTTTAAAGAAACGTGATCACTAACATTTTCAAAATGAAAGAAAGCGGGATTTATACCACGTATCTTTGTTTTTTGGTTAATCAGATATTTCGGCACAGTTACATGCGCCATCAACCAACCAACCCGCACTGGGCCAGCGTGGTGGGTTAGGGCCCAATCTCCCTATATGCTTCCATCCATAGGGAAGGCCCGTTCCCCAGCAGTGGGGACACTAAAGGGCTGGTGATGATGATGATGACATGCACCATGATCACGGAAGAACTGAAGTCTATGCAAGTCGATGTATATTGGCAGACAAATCTGTCTACCCTCTTTCTAACTGCCGCACTCAGAGACGCCAATTAACTTTAATGAGTATTTAGTGTCAAAAATTTTCATTCAAATCTAGACCATAGACCCGGCAAGAATAGCAACTAGTTTTGAATTGTCATTTTTTGACGTTAAGTACTCATTAAGTGCTGAGTGCGGCAGTTAGTCTTTTACTACGCTCGGCACTGGTACCACTGTTCTCGTTCTCACTATTTACTCGAAACTGCTGTCTACACACAACACTTATAGTATCCTGGCGTTTAACGCCCTAATATATCCCCCGATTTTTCCACATAAACGTATCACTGGATTCCAGGCACTCGACAATTGAAACCCATCTTCACGATTGAAATTTTCGTGGCTTCCCTTACCAATCTTGGTATGTAGTGGCGTTCTGTCGAGATGACCAGGGGGCCTACCGCCTAACTCGATTGCTGATGTTAGCTCTATTGCAATGCACTGCTTACGGCTATAGCAGCCATTCTGAATTTTTAGGCGGCACGGATTTTGTGCCAAATTCATACGGTGATCATTCGTTCAAAGCTATCGCTAATAGTTTAGGTACATTCGGTGCAAAATGACAGCATGACGTCATAAACTGTAGCTTTTGCTTTAGCAATCGAGTAAGGCGGTAGGCCCCCTAAGGGTTGTGAAACTCGATCCAGTGATTCGGAGTGTATTAAATGCTCCGCGATAGCCGTGAAAACGAGCAATATAAAATAAAATAAAACTGCAGTTTGTGGCTGACGTGACAAATCTGACGTAATATATTTTCTTTTGGTTCTGTATTTCCCATTTAGATAAAGGCAAAGGCTTAATTTCTGCCATACAGCCTCGTCTTAAAGTGTTTTCAATCTTGAGTTAATTCTTCATCTTCTTAAATATCTTCGACAGTGTTCATTATAAAGTTATAAAGAGCAAAGTAGCAATCACAATTTTTTAAAACTTCTTGAAGAGAGATGTTTTCTACTGTTTTATAGACTTTCATGAAACTTGTGATCAGGATCATCCGTTGTAGTGAAAAATGAGAGCACTCAAATATTATGTGATCAAGGGATTGTACGATTCCTAGTTTGCAGAAGGTGAGGAGATCATGAAGGGGAGGAGATCATGCTCATCCTGTGCAGGTACAGGTGTTCATTGAACGACCATGTCCCAAACGCAATCTACATATTATAGTATAGAATTTTCTATTGATAAAATTTCTCTTTACAAACTAGGGCTGTTCAATTTCAGAGTTTATATTATGATACCACCTTCCTTTTGTTCGTAAACTTTCTTGCCATTCTCGAAGCCAATTAATTAAAAGATTATCTTTAATAACAGCAAAGCAATCTGATACGGGGATTTTAAACTTTTTAACTGGAACTACGTCTGAAGTATTCGAAATAAATTTGGCCAATGTATCTACACTTTCATTGCCAACTACACCAATGTGCGAAGGCGTCCAAAAGAACACTATGTCTTTTCCTTTTGTGACCAAATTATAATATTTTTCTCTAATATTGTAAATCAAATAATTCGCTTTAGCAGAGAATGTAGGCTTTGACAATGCTTGCAATACGCTCATACTATCAGTTATTATAATCCATTTACGATGATCAGATTTTGCAATGTATTTTAAAGCCGCTAAGATAGCAGCAGCCTCAGCTGTATATATGCTTGTGGTTTTGTTTAATTTTAAACCATGGCCAACTTTTGTTTGCATATCATAAATAGCCATTGCTACATTAACTTTTTTTGCTCCATCAGTATATAGCTGACAATAATCTGCCCATGTGCATAGCTCATTATAAACATCGTATTTGTTAGTAAGGTTTTTATTTATAACTATATGTAAGTCTATGAATTTACAATTATACAAACCTTGATAGCAAGGGAAGTTCTTGGTACTTAAGACATTATTTTCTGTGAATATTTTTGAAATTTCGTTAAAACTACTAAATAAAAAAAAATATGTGGAACAGTTATTAGATATCATCTTTGTTGACGACCGGTGGACTGTATATAATGGGAAGATGATGGAAACACGCAATCAAATCGATAAAAGAAATGTATTATGGCTCAACAACTTACACCGACCATGGTAGTAAACGAAGTGTGTCAAAAATAATAAAGATGTCACAAATACACGAATTATCAAAAACAAAAGTCATATATCAAAAATGGAACTGATGACCAGCCAGTTTCCAACATTCCCGCCCCTAGTGGAACACTGCTAATGCTGGGTGGCAACTGGCTGATCGTCAGCTGCTAGTGGGAGGAGCTTCCTAATTGGACGACGCAATAATCCGGCCTTAGTCTGAATATCCGCAACCCGGATTATTCCGTCGGCTCCTCTAAAGACTTTTACGACTCTACCCATAGGTCATAGGCCTCGCGGTAGGGTAGAGTCGACGATGAGCACCACGTCACCTTCGGCGAAATCAGGGTTGTCGCGATGTGGTCCCCTGGGTCTGAGCGTCGGCAGGTACTCCCGCAACCAACGTGACCAGAAATGATCGGCCAACCGCAACGTTCTCCGCCAATCACATCGCCGTAGCAGGTCCGAGTCATTTAGAGATGATGTCCACGGGGCCGTTGATGATGCGCCCAAAATGAAATGAAAAGGTGTTATGGCTTCGGGTGCCTTGTCAGATGTCGCGACGTATGTTAATGGTCTTGAGTTGACTATTGACTCCGCTTCGAGAAGTAGAGTGGTCACTATGTCCTCTTTAGGAGTTCTCTCCTTCAATGTGAACTTCAGGGCAGTCTCCACCTACCGTGCGCACTAACCGTTCCCATGCCCCTCCCATGAATGGCGATGCCGGGGGGATGAAGCGCCATTGTATCTTGTGGTTTGTGGCAAAGTCTTTCACGTCGTCCCCGTGCAACAATTTCAGTTCGCGGTTGGCTCCCACAAAATTCGTGCCGTTGTCGGAAAAGATAACTGTTGGCGATCCTCGGCGTGCGATGAAACGACGTAAGCTCATGAGCGCGGCATCTGATGATAATGAAGTGACCACTTCTAGGTGGAGCGCCCTTGTCACCAGACACGTATAGAGGGCCACGTATCTCTTCTCGTGGTGTCGGTTTACCGTGACAGTTATCGGTCCAAAATAGTCGAGGCCCACGTTGGTAAAGGGTCTTTGTGGTGGTCCAGTCTCTCTGCAGGCAGGTCGCCGGTTTGGGGTGTGACAGGCTGGAATTTTTGTCTCTTGCATTCTAGGCACGACTTAACCACGCTGCGTATAGTTCCTCGCGCTCTTACAATCCAGTACTTTTGTCGCATTTCGTTAAGTATCAGCTCGTGGAATGAGTGAGCGAACTGGCGGTGGTAATGGAGTATCAAAAGGCGGACGATGTGATGGCGGCCGTCCAGAATAATTGATGCTTCACTTACTCCTGTGGCGGAGCGGACACGGGAGTCTAGCTTTATTAGGCCATTGTCGATGACGGGAGCAAGTGTGGCAATTCTACTATCCTTGGTCACGTGGTGCGTAGCTTGCAATGACTTTATTTCCTCCGGAAAGCTGTCTGTTTGTGCCCGCTGAAGTAGAAGCGCCTCTGCCTTATGGATGTCTGAAGCCGAAAGCTCCGAAGGGGACGTGGTGTCATCTGTGGAAATATTAGAATTTTGAGTACAAGACCGAGATATAATGTGCCGAAATATGCGTGCGGATTGTATAACGCGAGCGGTAGATCGCAATAATCGTGACCATTTACTAAACCGCGATGGATCAGGTACGGGTGGATTTGGAAGAGACATGGTTACGAGAAGCCCGACTAACTCCGACTTGAGGTCGGGCGTTGGTGTGGCTTCTTCACAGCTGTCTGGCTCTAGTGGCCAGTCGCTGGGAGGTTGTAAGAGGAAGGAGGGTCCGGCAAACCACCGATGAGATAAACTTAAGTTTAGTTTTTTCGGTTTTGTGGCGTCATCGGCATTGTTTAACGAACTCGGTACCCACTTCCAGTTAGAGGGATTAGTTAATTCCAAAATCTCCCCAAGCCTGTGAGCTACAAATGGCTTGTAGGATCGAGCATCGCTTCGTAGCCACTTAAGCACGGTAGTTGAATCCATCCAGTAAATGACAGCTGACGGCTTCAAACGATGAGCGTTAATAATCGTCTGAGCGAATCTCGATCCTGTCAATGCCGCTTGTAACTCAAGCCGCGGGATAAATATAGGCTTTAACGGTGCCACCCTAGCTTTGCTGCCTACGAGCGTCAAAGAAACTGACCCGTCGTGGAATGTGAATCGCCAATAGGCGACGCAAGCGTATGCTTGTTCTCCGCCATCTGCTAGTATATGCAGCTGTATGTCTGATACGTCGGATTTACCCGCGTACCACCGAGGAATGTTGATGCGGGAGGCTGTTTCCAACATTTGGAACCAATCTTCGCATTCGGTTACATGCTAAGCGGGTAAAGGCGAGTCCCAGTCTAGGCCTTCTCTCCATAGCTTTTGCAACGTTATGCGGCCTTGTATAATAATAGGCATCAACAGGCCGAGCGGGTCGTATACTTTCATTACACTAGAGAAAATATAGCGTTTTGTCATTTTTACCTTCTTGTCATACTGTATCATACGGAAGCTCAAGAGATCTTCATGCGGAGACCATTTAACTCCCAATACGCCTACGGAGTTGTTCGGAGGCAAGTTGACAGCGGAAGTAACGTCACTTTTTAATTCTTTTGAAATTAATGTTAGCGCTTCGGGCCTGTTTGACACCCAAGACCTCATCTCGAATCCACAAGCTTTGTGGACTGTCACTATATCTGAAGCGATCTTAGCAGCACTAAATGTGTCAAGGTGAGTGCCCAGGTAAACATCAACGTAATGGTCAGAGATGATGGCTTGACAGGCTTGTGGAAATTTATTTTCAAGGTCCTTAGCATTCTTGTTTTTGATGTATAATGCAATGAAAGGGCTTGACACTATATTCTTTTATGACACCGTTTTTGTCGCGCCATAAAAACCGTTGAGCATCTCTGTCTTTTGGTGCTATTTTTATTTGGGGGAACATTTCCCTTATGTCCCCATTCAACGCGAACGGTCCCTCTCTAAACCAAAAGAGAATATCCAGTAATGACTGCAACAAGTCTGGCCCCTGTAGCAACATATTATTCAAGCTTATGCCGTTTGTTTGTGCTGCAGCATCGTGTACGACTCGAAGTTTACGCTTCTGCGGGTGCATTACCCCGAACGTTGGTAGGTACCATCGTATGTTGGAGTGCGTCGCATCGTTGTGGCAGCTTGTCGACGGTCCTTTATAATAAGTGTCCGGTTGACACTCTTCGGCATAACCTTTTTCAATAACACCACTTACGAAGGCTTCGTAGGCAGTTTTAAACACCGCATCCTTAGCCATTTGTCTCTCAAGCGCTTTGAAACGAGAGAAAGCTTGTGGGTAAGAATCTGGTAAAGTTGTGGGTATATTATCGCGCCATGGTAGAGCAACCTCGAAGCGTCCGGTGCTAAGCTTTCGTGCGGATGTCTCGACAATGTCTATGGCACGTTGATCGTCGCGATTTAATTTTAATTTCTTTGTACTAATGCCCAGTGAATCTATTTCATAATATTTTTTTATAAGAGCCTCTAACTCATCGAATTTGCTTTGGTGTAAACTTTCGTATGTGGTGTTGTTGATGAAAGCGACGGGCTTAGATACAGTTGAGGTAGCACCATGTAACACCCACCCTAGAAGCGTTCGTGAGGCGACTGGGTCATTCTTTTTGCCTGACCTTACTTCTCTGCTTAATGACAAATTCCAGTCGGACGCTCCTATGACAATGGTTGGTTTAACGTGTACGTGTGACAGCTCGTTCGTCAAGTCTGACAGATGCTCAAAATTAGAAAAATCAATTTCGCTTGCGCTTTGCTTTTTTAGGTCGAGAGGTGTGATTGCTCGTGCATTTTCTATTTTGTAACGATCTTTCATGTTTCGGCCTCTGATGTAGAAATTAACGTAACTTACATCGATATTCTTTGTCATACGACCTACGCCTCGAATGCACATACGATCGTTATGTACTGGTTTCGCACCGATACGCGCGGCTACGTCACCGTCGATCAGTGTAGCCGTGCTGCCGTCGTCTAGGAGGGCGGCCGTAGAGAACTGGCGGCCGTCCGGGCCCTCCAAAACTACTGGCAGTACCTTTAGGAGACCACGAGAGTGTGGTAGTAACTGCGGTACACCTGTCATATGAGAGCTGATTTCAGAAGTATTTAATACCTCAACTTTGTCATCAACACTAGATGAGTCAGCTTGTAAGCTTGTAGTGGCTACCACTGCGTTGGGTTCGGGTATATTATTATTTTGCGAACACCTTGTCTCGGTCATACTTGCACCGTGGAGTAATGAATTGTGGCGCCTTGTGCACCCTTTTATGCCACATGGTTTTACCCTACAAAGGTTCCATCGGTGTGGGCTCGCCCTTAGACAGCGATAGCAGATTTTCGACTCTTTTATCCACTGCCATCGATTGTCGATGGTAAGTAGTCTAAAGGCTTTACATGTGTTTATAGAGTGAGGGCCTTGTTTACAGTAGGTGCACTGGGTGTTGTCGTTTTTGGACACAGTAGCATGCACAGCTTCTCTTATTGTATTAATGTTGAACAATAAATAAAACTGGTTTAGTTTACTTTGTTTTAATTTCAATTACACAGTTACAATTAAGACGAACAATGCACACTTTTTGTAAAAAAGTTTTTTCTTCATGAATCATAATGTCACACATAGACAACCATCCTGGCATCCTCACCACAGATAATCAAGTTATCAAAATAACTTGCTACATCTTCCCTTTATCAATTAACCAAATCGTCCAGATTAGTGATATAGTCTCTTAAATATTCAGGAGGACGAACATTTCTTTTTGGTCTACTAACATTTCCATTTGAACCCTCATAATCCTCATCATTTTCCATGTTCGTACATTGGGATGTAGATGTGGGCAGACATATATCTGAATCTTGTTCTAAATTACAATTTGATGGTTTGATTTGAGAAGAGTTTCTTCTTATTACATTTCCTCTTTCATTTTTAATAATGTATGATCTTGGAGAATGATGAGGTTTTACAATTTTTGCTGGCATCCAAACATTATCCCTAAAGTAGACTACTTTCTGACCATTCTGAAACTGATGACAATTAATTTTAGAGGTTTTATCATAATTAGATTTATTCAAAATATTTTTCTTATTTTGATAAACATAAAAATCAGTAACAATTTTGGGTTTTAACAAATTATCATGAATAGGCAGTGTTGTTCTAGTAGATCTACTAAATAACAATTGGTTTGGTGAATATGGCGACGCTGTAGTTGGAGTATTTCTATATTCCAAGATCATCATATCTAAATCACATTTTTTTTCCAAACATTTATTTAGCATATTTTTTGCTATGCCAACAAACCTCTCAACATATTCATTAGATTTTGGGTATAATGGACTTGAAGTAACAATATCAAAACCCCACTCTTTAGAAAACTGCTTAAATACAAACGAATTGAATGGCATATTATCAGCTCGCAGAATTTTTGGAATGCCATGAGTTGAAAATAATCTCTTTAAAATTTTAATAACAGTATGAGCAGATAATGAACTTACAGTAAATAAATCAAACCATTTGGAATAATAATCTGCAACAATCAAATAATTCACATCTGCAAATTTAAAAAAATCACAACCTATTTTTTCGAATGGTAGTTGAGGTTTAACATCTAACATCATAGGCTCTTTTGCTTTTTTTTTTTTTTTTTTTAGTTTACTTTGTTTTAATTTCAATTACACAGTTACAATTAAGACCACTTTTTGTAAAAACGTTTTTTCTTCATGAATCATAATGTCACACATAGACAACCATCCTGGCATCCTCACCACAGATAATCAAGTTATCAAAATAACTTGCTACACTTATTGTTGGCTTAAAAAAGGTAGTTCTATTATATGTGTTTGTTGTAAAGGGATCAAAAGGAAAATTAAAACGTAATTGACGATCGGCTTCAGTTAGTAAGAAGTGTGATAGCATTTCTAATTTGGAAACGTTATCACATTGGAGGGTGTACGTAGCTGCATAGTCGGTGAACCGGTTTCTGTTGTGTTCACCAAGTTTTAATAAAACGTTACGAAATAGTTCCAGTGAGTAAAGATAATCATGTTGACAGAAATATTTCATCTTTGAAATGCAGTTACGTAGCCTGTTTGCTAAGTCGTTTAAACTTTCTGCGTTACTTATCTTTAAGTTTCGCAGCGTCGCAAGCTCCTTGGCTATCAGCAGCTCTGGTCGGGCGTACGTTTGCTCCAGGGCTTGTATTACGTGCTCTGGATCTTGTGCTTCCCACAGGTAGGACGCGACAGCTTCATACGCAGAACCGCGTATAGCGTTATTTAAACGCGTTAGGTTGTCTGCGGGGGAAAACAAGTGTTTAGTTTTGTCATAACTTGACTTAAATGACATCCACTGGTTCGAATCCCCTGAAAAAGTCACTAAGTCTGGTTTTCTAGGCCGCTCAGATGACGCTATAATTGCCTTTGTAAGTTGGGCGATGGTGTCGGAGCAATTGTTCGTGGTAGCTGACGGAACGTTCGTGGGTTAGACAATGGGTGGACAGTGGAACAGTGGAACTGGTGTCGCCGGTATGGCCGACCGTGGTAGGGCATCCCGAGGTCTACCTGGGATTACGGACGGATGCGGCGGTTCCAGATATGGCGTTTGCGGGACCGATTGCGAAAATACTGGTTGAGTGTTACTCAATGTTGCAATAGGTGCCTTAGCGAGCAATGGTTCCCTGCTGTCTACCAAATTATTTTGGGTAAAACCCATGATTCCGTTCTACGTGAACGTGAGGAATGAGAAATACTACGAGAATAGTTTGACTTAGCTGATGCTTCGATGGCGGCAAATTGTGCTTGAAGCTTCGTTTCTTCAGCTTCAAGGCGAAGCCGGTGTATGGCGCGGTCGCGTTCAGCTTCTTCTTGCGCGATCCGCAACTTGAGACTGCGATAATCGGCCTCAACAGCGAGTTTCTTAGCTCGTATTGTTGCCGATGAGTGCGAGGACAGGGTAGATGCGTGCTCTCCTTTGCTGCGAACGCTGGTGTTACTGGCCAGTGACCGGCACTATCAGTGGCGGCTAGGTGGCGGGACTGAGCCGTAGGGGCTTCAGCAAGGGTGGCGCCAGCCATTGATGGCGAGCCTGGGCTAGATGGTAGTGCCGAATCACAAGCAACTTCGTCGCGTGAAATCTCTCGGACGTGTCGCGGTGAAGCCGCTATAATTGGCGTCTGATCGATTTCGGATACCATTCGGGTGATTGGGTTGTTTTTGAGCTTTTGACTACATGTCAAAGTGAAAAAATGGGTAAGGCGAAAGGAGATGAAAACTTACGAAATTTTGCTGGAAAATGGATAATTTAGGCAATCGAAGGACAAATGTTGACGACCGGTGGACTGTATATAATGGGAAGATGGTGGAAACACGCAATCAAATCGATAAAAGAAATGTATTATGGCTCAACAACTTACACCGACCATGGTAGTAAACGAAGTGTGTCAAAAATAATAAAGATGTCACAAATACACGAATTATCAAAAACAAAAGTCATATATCAAAAATGGAACTGATGACCAGCCAGTTTCCAACAATCTTTTTAATTAGTAAATTATTTTCTTCAAATAACAGTTTTAATAAGAATTAAGACTTAAGATAGTGAAATCTTAATTTTAAAGGAGGCAGATTGCATTCCACTTGCATGGAATTTATCGGTGAAGTATTCATGGCGCCTAAAATTTTACGCAAGTTGATATTCTGAATCTTATCTAATTTATCTACTAACTTTTTGTCAAATGCAAAACAAAGAAAACCATATTCAAAATGACTCTTTATTAAAGCCTTATAAAGCATCAACAATATTTTGGGATCTGCCCCCCATTTGGTTCCAACAAGAGATTTTAACACATTGGTAGCTCTCAAAGATCGCTCTATCAAACAATCGACATAACCTTTAAAAGATAAGTTTTGTTGAAAGGTAACTCCTAAAAACTTTGCATGTGTTTCTATTGGAAAGGGTTGAATTATTATATAATAAATGTACAGTGGACTGTGTTCTCCTTTTCTTAAAAAGAACGACTTTACTTTTACTTAGACTTATTTTTAAATTTAAATACTGAAAATAACAGTGCAACTGAGAAAGAATTGAATTGAGTTTTGTTTCTAAAACAGAAAGAGATGAACCTTTCGAATAGATGAACAAGTCATCTGCGTATTGCAGATTAATTATTGCTGGGTCTGGACCCAATACTTCATTCGAACGATGAATGTATAAAATATACAAAAGAGGACTTAAAATACCATCTTGACTAACGCCTCTGTAGGAAAGTCGAGGGCCATGTAATTTACTTCCAACTTTAACAAAAACCTTTCGACCGTTAAGAAAATTATATATCCACTCTACTATATTAGGAGGAATCCCTAGAGACCTCAAAGTTGTTGCCAAAATAGATAAATTAACATTATTAAAAGCTCCAACTATATCGAAAAATACACACAAAAGCATATTATTGTCATTAAAAGCCTTTTGTATATCTGTATGAAGACATGCAATACTCTCTCGAGCAGAGCGCCCACGCCTGAAGCCAAACTGATTATTAGGAAGAATACGATTACTTTCAATGTAAAATTCTTATCGATGTTTTAACAATTGTTCGAATATTTTACCAACACAAGAAGTTAATGCTATAGGACGAAATGAATCACAGCAATTACTATCTTTATTCTATTTGAGTATAGGAACTAAACAATAGATTTTCCAGCTATTTGGAATTAAATTTTTTAACCAAAGCCCATTTAATATCATTAGTAATTTCTTTAAATTCTCGCAGTTAATCTTTTTAACATTTTATAAGATATAAAATCAAAGCCGCAAGATGTATCCTTCCTAGTCTTTATTGCAGAATCTAATTCCGACAAACAAAAAGGAGTTAGTAAATAGGAGTTTGTAACGTTGCAATCAAGCTCTGAAAGTAAAGGTGGTAATTCTACATTATCAGGTGTGTACTTTCTTAAAAAATCATTAACCCACAAAAGGCAGTCATTACTGTCATATTGTTTAGAGACGAAACTTTTATTGAATTTACGCATAGTTTTCCAAATTGAAGAAAGAGAACATTTTCTGTTAATATTAGAACAAAACTTTCTCCAGCTATCACTTCTTTCTTTTTTTATTATTATTTTCTTTAAGTCCTGCAATTTTTTAAATTCAACATAATTTTCCAAAGACGGATCTCTTTTAAATTTTATAAAAGCTTCGTTACTATTTTGTATAGCCCTTGCACACGATTCATTCCACCATGGTACAGAAAGATGTTTTTGTGTTTTCGAACGCGACTGATTATTCCGACTAGTACTAATGTCAATGTCATTATCATGATTATTAATCTCTGTGTGTGAATTGTTTTATTTACGTTTAGCTGGTACTGAATTATTTACTGCCGTAGAAATAAATTTACAAAAGACATTATAAGAGGTGACCGGATCATCAAAGGAAAAATAGTAATCTCTAAGCATTTCGTTAATTAACTCCGTGTAACGATCCCAGTTTACCAAACGAAGATTAATATTATTAGGCATGTCACTATCAGTACTACAATAATTTGAAGTAATATCAAATAAATAAACTGTATTTGTACTCAAATTGTGTATTAATCAAAGAACAAGAGGGTCACAGAACTGTCATAGATTTTCACATGTCATAAATACTACAAATTAAACATAGACTATAAATAGATACAGATTAAACTTAAATTCTTACATCTTCCCCCTAATATCAATAATGTAGGTCATTCAGTAGGTAATTAAAGTTTCAAAATTATTTGAATCAAGAATTTAGCTTAAAATATAAATCAGCGGTCTCAAATGAATTTGAGTAGCAAATATCAATTTAAAAAATAAACGGTTTAATAACATCATGTTTCAAATCAGAATATTTAAATGGACGCTTAATTTATCTACCATATCTTGATGCATTTTGACTTAGCATGGTATTTTCAAACCTAACATTGTGGTCAGCAACAGAAATAGCAGATGAATCATTTTGTACAGTATCTGCTGTATTTTGAACAACTTGTGTATGTGTATCTATTTCATCAGTTAAAGTAACATCACACGGTCTAATATAAATTTCATTTCTATTGTATCTCTTTCCTTCTTCATTTTCAACAGTCTCGTTGAAAATGAAGAAGGAAACATCTAGGATGACCAGTTTTCTTTACAATTTTACCCTTTATCCAATGTCTTGTCACCAGGATACTTTTAAAATCTAACTAACTGTTTTTCTTTAATTCCTTATTGTTATTCAAAATTTTTCTGTCAGTATGGTATGTAAGTTTAGGGACAAGTGTCTTGAACGAGCAGGGTATATTTGTCCGTAGTTGCCTCCTCATCAAAATTGTTGCAGGTGAATGTATTTGTCCTCTTGGAGTATTCCTATGATTTAATACGGCCAGTAAAGGATCTTCATTACTATCTTTAGCCTTTTTAAACATTTTCTTGACGAATTTTACTGCGCTTTCAGCTAATCCGTTTGATTTAGGGTAATGTGGGCTAGACTTTATATGAGTAAAGCTCCAGTGTTTTTCAAATGTTTTGAATAATTCAGAATCAAAACAAAGTCCTCCATCCGAATACAGTATCACTGGAACTCGCATGTCTCGAAAATACAGATTTCAACTGACTAATTACTGTTGCACTTCTCAAATCCCTTAACTGGTTACTTTAATATAATTAGACAATGCGTCTACTACAACTAAATAGTGATTCTGTTGATATTCAAAAATGTCACAGCCAACTTCTTGCCACGGCAACATAGGAACTTTTTTATAATTTAATACATTTTTTTGTTTATTATCTTGATACTTTTGACAGGTTTCACAACTTTTTAATGTCTTGTCCTATTCCTGACCAATACATAGTTAGTTCATTTACAGTTCTACATGTCATTCTAGATATACCAGACCAGAATGAAGACTTTTTAACATATCTTTTCTCAAAGCTCTTGATATGATAATTCTATCACCTTTAAATAAAATAAAAAGGACAATTTCGTCTTGAATCTGAAAATATGGTTTTAATTCATCATCAACATCATTATAATATTTTGGCCAACCATTTATGCAGGCACTTTTTAGTTTTACACATAATGTTATCAGTATTGGCTGCACTTGAAATTTTATTTCAACAGTCAGTTGTGACTGGTAAATTTTGTAGTAACAAACAAATTTGTAATTCTATGTCATTCTCAAAATTTGTATCATAGTCACATCCAGATTCATAAAAATCCCTCGACAAGGTGTCTGCAATATATAGATATTTTCCAGGTGTATAAACTACATTCAAATCAAATGGTTGTAACCGCATCATCATCTTTTGCAGTCTCACAGATACTTTACACAAAGGCTTATTAAACACTCCTAATAAAGGCTTATGATCGGTCTCCACTTTGACTGCATTTTCACCAATTAAATATTGTTTAAACTTTTCTACTTCAAAACAAATTGCGAGCAACTCTTTTTCAATCTGAGAGTATCTTATCTGAGCCTCAGTTGACGCTTTAGAAGCATGAGCAATAGGGGCACCTTTTTGAAGTAAAACTGCACCTAAGCCTACAGAACTAGCATCAACACGAGTTTGTTCTTTTTCTGGGTCATAAAATGTTAGCACTGGTGCATTAGTAATTAATTCTTTAAGTTTTTCAAAGCAAATGTCATGATTCTTTCTCCATCTATAGTCAATATCAATTTTTAACAGGTCTCTCAATGGTGCTGTTATATCAGCATATCCAGGAATAAATTTAGACGAATAATTAAACATTCCAAGAGCACGTTGTAAAGCTTTTTTATCTTTTGGAGATTTTAATTCAGTTACTGCTTTGACCTTTTCTCTGTCAATACACACCCCATTTTCATTTATTATATGTCCAAGAAAACTGACTTCTTTTACAAAAACATGCACTTATTAGGATTAAATTTAATTTTATTCTCCTTAGCTCTATTCAATACCTGGGTTAAAATAGTTTGTAATTTGTCCTTTGATTCAGCCCAGCACAGCACATCATCTTGAAACGTTGCTACATTGTCTATGTTCTGAAATGTGTCACAGACCACTTTATGGAGTTTACAATACACCTTGGCACCAGCTAAGCGTGCTGTTATATCATCAATTTTTGAAAAAGGAAAATAGGCTCGTTTTAAAGCCTTATTCAAAGGTCTGGGATCTAAGCAAATTCTCAAAGAACCATCTTTCTTCTGAATAACAACCATTTGACTTACCCAGTCTGTTGGTTCCACTACCGGGGTAATAATTCCTTTTTCAACTAAACGATTTAGTTCTTCCTTAACCTTTGGCATTAGACTATAAGGTAATCTTCGTGCTGGTGACACCACTGGTTTTACATTTATGTCAACTTCTAACCTCACAATTTTTGGTACACATCCGACATTCCCATCAAATAAATCATGATATTCTTTGGGGATGACTGACTCCAAACGAATATTGATTTCATCAAGTCTTTTGATCAGTCCAAGTTATTCAGAGCTTTCTAAGCCCAATATATTATAGCACTATGAATTTACAATGTAGAACTCTATCAGATACACTATTGATCTAAACTGACAATGTAAAGTACCCTGGTACTTTACCATTAGTAAAAGATGTGATTTTGATGTTCATTTTCACTAAACTTTTGTCACTAATACCTAATTTTAAAAATTTACTTTTACTTAGAACATTGCACTGTGCACCGGAATCAACTTTTAACTCTACTAAAACTTTGTTTATTGTCATATTTTCATTTAAGAACAAAATTGACACTTTATAGTCCGTATCACTGTCATAGTCCTTGGTTCTTCTGTTTTCTTCCAACAAACTTACTCTTTTATACATTTCTTAGCAAAATGATTCTTTTTTCTGCAGATGGAAAAACATGTACGTTTTTCCATAAGCCGGGCACCTTCCATAGTCATGTCTGTATCCACAATATTGGCATTCATTTTTTATATCTTTATTCATTGTTTTCTTTCCGAGTAAATCAATTTCTACTTCTTTCTTTATCTTGAAATCACTAATTTTTTCAATTTGATTTACTTGGCCTTCTACACTATATATAGTTTTTGCACACCGCAAGGGACTTCTCTAAAGTGAGATCTGTCATGCCCAAAAGTTGTCATTGTAGACAATGGTTGCCACAGATAAACAAGTCTATTACTAACTCATCTTGAATTAGACCAAAATTACAAGACTGGCTCAACCTTTTCAACGCTCTCTCATATTGATCAAAAGATTCATCGGGTTCTTGTTTGCGATTGAATATTAGGTTGGGGAAAAAGTCTTTTCGCATTATTGTATGTATAAACTTGTAATAAAATCTCTTTGGCTATACTATTTGTATCTGGCTGGTTTTGGTATCATTGAAAGTTTAAATTTTAAAGAACATAATTCCAAATTCAAATTAGGAAAATGTGTGATTTTCATTTGTTTTTCGTACCGCCAAGATGAGTGAATCTAATGAAGAAATTCGATACATTTTAAAATTTTACTACAAAAAAAGGTAAAAATGCAACGCAAGCCGCGAAAAAAATTTGCGATGTTTATGGACCTAGTGCAGTGTCTGTGAGAGTAGCACAAATTTGGTTTAAGCGTTTTCAATCCGGAAATTTTGATGTCAAAGATGCACGTCGCTCTGGTCGCCCTATAACAGATAAAATGGATGCCATTTTTGAAAAAGTGGAGCAAGATCGGCATGTCAGTAGTTACGACGTCGCTGAAGAACTGGGAATTGACCACAAAACAGTTTTAACGCATTTGAAAAAAACTGGGTACACAAAAAAGCTCGACATTTGGGTACCTCACGAGCTCACTGAAAGAAACCTAATGAACCGTGTACTCATTTGTGATTCTTTATTACGACGTAATGAAACCGAACCATTTTTGAAGAAGCTGATAACTGGTGATGAAAAGTGGATCACGTACGACAAGAACGTGCGAAAAAGGTCGTGGTCAAAGGCCGGTCAGGCTTCACAGACTGTGGCGAAACCCGGGTTAACTCGCAACAAGGTGATGCTGTGTGTGTGGTGGGATTGGAAGGGCATTATTCATTATGAGCTGTTACCACCAGGCAGGACCATCGATTCTGAACTCTACTGCGAACAACTGATGAGATTAAAGCAAGAAGTTGAGAGAAAGCGGCCGGAATTAATCAACAAAAGGGGTGTGGTTTTTCATCATGATAACGCTAGACCTCACATATCTTTAGCCACTCAGCAAAAATTAAGAGAGTTTGGCTGGGAGGTGTTAATGCATCCGCCGTATAGTCCTGACCTTGCACCTTCAGATTTCCACCTGTTTCGGTCTCTTCAGAATTATTTAGGCAGTGTCAGGTTAACATCACGAGAGGACTGCCAAAACCACTTGTCGCGGTATTTTGACCAGAAGTCCCAAAATTTCTATAGCAATGGGATCATGTCCCTACCTACAAGATGGCAAAAAGTTATCGAACAAAATGGTACCTACATACTTTAGTTAAATGTAAATAAACTATATTAAAAAATGTTTTGAATTTTCTTAAAAAATGCGAAGAAACTTTTTCCCCAACCTATTATAATATCATTGTAGACAATTAGTTTTATTATAAATATATTATTTCTTGATTTCACGGGCCTTTTGATTGACACGTTATTTGGCCTGTTCACATCGGTTACATCTTATTATGCCTTATTATAAAAAATACTTATACACAGTTTATAAATAATTATTATAAACTGTGTGTGGTATTGAAATATTTGTTTTTATTTCTAGATCTGACAGAAGACTTTCAGCCCCTGTCAGACCTGAAGAAGTCTATAAAGGAGAGGAAGACCAAGACTCGCGAAAGGAAGAAGGGTAGAGTGAAGAAGAGAGGGAAGAAAGACGAGGTGGAGAGGGAGGAGATGCTGCAGAGCATCGCTAGCATGAACGAGAGGCTGCGGAGAATGGAAGAACAGCGTACGGAAAAGGGTATAAAAATATACATACACACATAAATCTCGCCTATACCCCGAAGGGGAGGTGAACTAGCACCCACGTTTCCCCAACTTTGTCAAGTCCCATGTGTGGTGGCGAGCCTATTGCCATTTATCGGGCACAAACGTCGCAGTACATTGCTAGGTGGTATAAGAGGAACGCTGCTGCCCATTGCTCATCACTGATTTATACTTAGTCGCCTTGTACGACACCCACGGGTGAGAATTGGGGAGGTGACTATTGTATTCTAGTCTCCCGTCATCATGCTTATATAAATAATAAAAATATGGATTATTTATATATGGTATCCTATTTGATTTGATAATTTTAACATTATATAAATGTTAGAAAAATTAGTACAAAGATTTTAATGGTTAGAAAAAGAATTTCGAAAAATTATGATCTTGAGGCGGGAATCGAACCCGCGTCCGCTGCTATCCGGGCAGGTGCCTGACCGCTCGGCCACCCAAGATACTAATTAACTTGCCGAAATTCTTCTAACCTTTACACTTCACGTTGTAAGCCAACGGGTACCCTCGCAATGTAGAAATAAATTTCAAACATTCCAAAGCAGATATTTTTACAAATACCGTGCGTTCGGTTCTTTTTCTAACCATTAAAATCTTTGTATATATGGTATCATTACATACACTCATGATGAATCGTCAAATAAATGCGTATAATGTCATAATACATACATACATACATAAATCACGCCTATATCCCCGAAGGGGTAGGCAGAGGTGAACTAGAACCCACGTTTCGCCAGTTATGTTAGGTCTCATGTAATAGGAGGCGAGCATTCCTCATCACTGTTTTATCATATACATTAAGCCAATGATGTCAGTTATCATGTAACTATTGTTCCAGATGACACCAGAGAGAAGCCATTAAAGACAAAGACCTTAGACAATGAACACAAAGCACTCCACAATGCTACCACAATAGTGGAAAACTCATACGTTTGCCCCTTCGACACCTCCTTCAGCGATTACTACTGTCTGTATTGCAGAGAGATCTTCACAGACCCCTCCAAGCTTAGAGAACATACCCTCACTCACGATCCCGCAACATTTAAGGAGCATGTTGCATCAAAAAAGTTGATTCAAGTAGACGTGCTTAGGATAGACTGCAGGCTTTGTCCGAAGACTATCGTAGACATTGAATCCTTCAAGGCACACATTAGCAGTGTCCATGGCAAAGTTCTGTACGAAGTGACCAACGAATTCCTCAAGTTCCATCTGACCCTGAACAACTTGACTTGCCTGGAATGCCGGTCTACCTTCAGTTTCTTCCATGCCCTGAAGAAGCACATGGCTGAGCATTTTGGCGCTTGCATATGCGACATATGCGGTGCACATTACTTCGAAGAGAGGATGTTGGTTCTCCATCAGAAGACCCACTTGAGGGTAGAAGAGAATTTTCCTTGTAAGGAGTGCGGGAAGAATTTCAAATCCAAACATAGTAGGTACTTGCACACGGCAAGGACTCATCGAAGAGAGCCAGCGTACCAGTGTTACAAGTGCGATGAAGTGTTCTTCTCTTACTCTCTCCGGTATAGGCACATGATCGAAGCTCATGGGGAGGAGAGGATGTTTCAGTGTGAACATTGCGACCGCTCGTATGATAGTAGGAAGTCGTTGAGAGAGCACAATAGACGGTTCCATTTAAAGATCTTCAAGCATCAGTGTGATATGTGCGACAAGAGGTTCTATCTGCCTTCTCGGTTGAAGGAGCATATGGCTGTGCATACGGGGGAGAGGAACTTTAGGTGTGATTACTGTGGGAAAAGCTATCCGAGGCTCAGGGGGTTGAAGGTTCACATGCAATCGCACAGCACGGAGAAGAAATTTAAGTGTGGCTTCTGCAATGCAGCGTTCACACAGAATGTGAACTTGAAGAATCATGTCAAGAGGCAGCATCAGAACTTGGAGTTGGAGGACAGTTATAGGGAGTGAGGGCAACGGAATGATCTCGATTGGCAATATTTTTACATAAAGCAAAATAGGGATGATGACTCTAACAAAGAATCACTGAAATAATGATTTGTAAAAATGATTTAGGTTAAGGAGATTCGTTAATAGTCACTTCTTATCAGATAACTTGCGATTGATATTTATTTAAAAAAAATACAAAATTTAGCAATCCACCGTAATCGACTTTTTATTTTTACATACATACATAATTCACGCCTATATCCCCGAAGGGGTAGGCAGAGGTGAACTAGCACCCACTCTTTGCCAATTATGCTAGGTCCCATGTAATAGGTGGCGAGCCTATTGCCATTTATCGGGCACAAAAGTCGCAGTACTTTGCTAGGTGCTTGCTAAGAGGAACGCTGCTGCCCATTCCTTATCACTGATTTATCCTTAGTCGCATGGTGACCCACGGGGGAGATTTTTATTTTTTGACATTGTATTTGTCAATAAAAATCACCCTATACTAAAGATACTGTCATGTTTTACGCTATAGTGACGTCACACAGACGCCATTGCTGTTTTGGAGGAAATTTTAAATTGCACTATTCAAAACATATTTTTTTTATATCTAAATGTTAAGTTTTTACAAACATATAATTTATTTTGGGTAAAGAAAGTAGACACGATAAAACAATGTGGTGTAGTTTTTTCAAAATTAGTCATCATGCCTATTGTTGTGTATAAGTGCTCATCTCTCAAGACCAACCAACCCCGAAGGCCTGGAAGATGGTCAATATACCTACAACCTGTGGGCCTACCGCCTAACTCGATTGCTGATGATAGCTCTATAGCAATGCACTGTTTATCCGAGCGACCGCCTAAAATTGTATCAGCAATAAGCACAGAGTATAACAAAAACTGCTAACGTGAATGAACGATACAGTTCTTTTGGCATAAGATGACCTTTGCATTTGTGTGAGTGATCGCAAAAGTAGGGTTAGTGAAAAAAATAATATAATTAAATATTTTAAAAGAAAATAATAAATATATTTTATTAGAAAGCATGTTATTGAGTAGTTACGAAAGTATATAGGAACGGACATACACACAAATCGAACACTTAACCATCCTCCGGCTTCACCGCAGTCTGGTAAAACACTATGTATGTCGATAACTCATTAAAAAAAAATCGAACTCTTCTAAATCGGTCATTGAATCTTCACTATCTTCATCTTCACTCTCATCTGATGACACATTAGAGCCTGTGCGATGATGTAGCGCTCCGTAAAACCATCAATAGCGGCGTCGCGACCATCAAATGCTTTTTCTTATTTTATTGCATGGTCACTATCATTGCCCATATATTTACAATGAGATTAAAAATTTTACTAATACCTAATTAAAACAGCGAAATATTATTTATATACGTAGCTGCTAGCGGTACAAAGGAAAGTGCGAGGCAGAGTATTGACAGTTGACGGACGTATGCGTCCGTCAACCGAGCAGTAGGCCTAGCACGGGATGTGGACAAAATCTCTCTACACGACTTGACAGTGTTTTCTCTCGGGATTTAGTGGGAGTTAGAGCGAGAGGAAAAGATTTTCCTCCCCCCGAAAGAGATGTGTCCACGTCCCGTGCTACGGGGGCTGCAGTATTGACAGCTATCAATTTAGCTAGCAGTCATCTTGAATTTTTAGGCGGTACGGATTTTCTGCCAAATTCATACAAAATCAAAAGCTATTGCTGATAGTGACGGCATGACGTCATAAACTATAGCTTTTGCTTCAGCAATTGAGTTAGGCGGTAGGCCCGCTGTACTTAAAAAGGGCAGTCGTGCCGACCTAGCAAACTATCTGTAGTAAAGTATCAAAACGTCACTAATGTTTGATATTATCTGTGAGCTGTCACTCAACGTCCACTTTAAACGTAGTATATACTCTTTGGTCCACTTGCCTTTATGCCGAGCTAGGGACTACATCATAATTATTAATATTAGTAATCCAGTGTAATTAATGAATACAACCAATTTATAATAAAAACCCCGAAGACCCAGAACATTATTTTATTGCATAACAATACACTATCCGCCTATTGCAATAACGTAAGGGACGTTATATCAGATGTAAAAAAATGTGTACCATCTAAGAGGGCGGGTCAATAAGTCTTGACTTTTGGAATAAAACACAGATTTTTTGATAAATAAATCATTTGATTTTTCAACGTGTCTCCCTTGAGCTCTATATACTTTGTCCAACGCTTCTCCAATTTTTTTTATCCCTTCCAAAAAATATGTTTTGTCGAGGTTCAAAAAATTCAAAAAGTCATGGACTTATTGACCCGTCCTCGTAATATGTCTTATTTGGTAAAAAATCTTAGCACAAAATTTTTTATAAATCACCCATTTATAAATAAAATAATAACAAAGTCAATAACCCATTATAATAAATTGTTATTATAGACTGAAACCTATCGAATCTAGTTATCAGTTGATTTATAATACTGCATTCTCAATAATGGGCCGTGTGGTGACGGCAGAGTAGAATACAATTGTCACCACCCCAAATCTCTCCCGTGGGTGTCGTACAAGGCGACTAAGGATAAATCATTGATTAGGAATGGGCAGCAGCGTTCCTCTTATACCACCTAGCAAATTAGCAATAGTACTGCTACTTTTGTGCCCGATAAATGGCAATAGGCTCGCCACCTATTACATGGGACTTGTCATAGTTTGCGAAACGTGGGTGCTAGTTTACCTCTGCCTACCCCTTCGGGGATATAGACGTGATTTATGTATGTCTGTATGTATTTTCAATAAAAAGGTGTGCCAAGATTGTTAACCAAATAAGACAGATGATGGTACAGACTATACCTACACAATTTGTAATAAATTATTTTAAATAAAAACGTGCCATAACAATGTTTCGAGTGTTTTGGTCATTTTAGTTTTTTAATTTACCTTTTGAAGCGTACGGTTTTATTTAATAAAATTTATTTAATAATCAACCTCAGAAAGAGATTTACTGTTTTTTACATAAATCCGATAATCCGGTATTCTATACAATACCTAGGTAATGTATGGAAGGCCTAAAACGTGTAGGTAATGGATGAAATATATTATTTTTTAATGGATGAAATACCTATTTTATACTTTGTCTTGTCTTCTATACAATACTGAATGCGCAGCTGAGCAGTGAAGGAATTTTTTTATTTGTGACATTTTATAATGAAATTTTGGGAATAATTAATATAATTCAATTGGATAGTGAACGGTAGTGAATATATTGAAATTATTAGTTAGCTAATTAGTCGTGTGGTGACAGCAGAGCAGAATACAATTGTCACCACCCCCCAACTCTCCCGTGGGTGTCGTACAAGGATACTAAGGGTAAAGACAGCAATGAGTAATGGGCAGCAGCATTTCTCTCATACCACCTAGCAATAGCAATATACTGCGATTTATGTGCCCGATATATGGCAATAGGCTCGCCACCTGATACATGGGACCAAACATAATTGGCGAAAAGTGGGTGTTAATTCACCTCTGCCTACCCTTTCGGGGATATAGGCGTGATTTATGTATGTATGTATTAGTTAGCTAATCAAAAATTTGCATGCCTCTGTTGCTGGCTGAATGGGAAGAGCTGTATTCTGGAACTATGTTATGTTTTGTTTATGTACCCCAATCAACCGCAAATATAGACTATTCTATTCTAAGCAGGACTCAAATAAAGCGTACCGTTTCTGTATTCGGGGGTTTACTCGCCTTTTACCATGAGAGTAGGGTGGTGACAATAGTACTTATTCTTCTATGCCATCACCACTAAGAATTCTTACATCTATCATCACCATGCCCACTGCTGGGGCACGGGCCTTCCCTATGGATGGAAAAATATAGGGAGATTGGGCCATAACCCACCACGCTGGCCCAGTGCGGGTTGGTGGGTTTTAACGACTGCATACGCAGCCGGGACCAACGGCTTAACGTGCCTTCCGAAGCACGGAGGAACTCGAGATAGTAAAATTTGGTCCCCCATCCTATGACCGGTCTTGGCGAGCATTGCTTAGTTTACGCAATCGCAGACCGAGCGCTAAGTACTCTAGCCATTTTAACGAGATAAAAAACGTAAACAGTTTTAATATGTCTCTGTATCGACAAATTGCATATAAAAACAGAAGTATTTTAAGACATAAAAGATATTAAAATTTTAATTCAACTAGGTACGGTAGGTTATTATTATTATAAAATTAATTTAATACTTGGCTGTATAGGTCTGCAGTCCAAGCCTAATATCAATGGGAAAAACAATTTCATTCAGTATTCAAAACTGTACTAATTTTAGTTATAATTTTAAGAAATGTTATGATAAACTACTGTTTTATTTCCTCGCAATCGAAGTGAAAAGCAGAGATTCTAACTCGTCCACAAAACCATTTTTATCCTCGACTTTACTAGTCTAGTACAAAGTCTCGGACAAAAATGATTCGTTTTGTGCCCTTGATAGAAAATCTACTATTATATTAAAAGACCAACATTACTTTTGTTGTTATCTCGTTATAATGGCTGGCGTCTAAATAATATTCAAATGTAAAATAACAAAAACAAGAATAATTATTGAATTGTATAATTTATTACAATTCATAATGAATTCAATATTACAGTCACGATGGGACTGCCATGTAGTGTATTTACAAAAGATCCTTTAAAAAATAAATAATAAGTTACTACGTATTTATTCATATATCACATTAATTAAAACTATTGATGATGTCCAATAAATTTGACTGCCATACTTTACATTATCAACTTTTACTTAATTTTCACAAATAAACACAAACTTTTTCTATCATATCGCTTGATCAGACTGGTTGGAGCAATTTCTTTGACTATGTTAAACAATGTAAAATATTCTAAATATCAATGTTCTAATCTAAATCCATCTAATTATGAATATAACAAAATGTTATAAACAAACTATTGACAAGCCATTTTCAACTTTATCTCTGAGCATTATGGTCACAATCAAAACCAACATTCGTTTATTATTGACTATTATTTAATACACCTTTGAATCGCCAAGACGCTAGACATCGAAATGGTCTTGACGCAGAACGTCACTTTCGCAAAATGTCATTTTAGCACAATGTCACTTTCGCTGTGCGACATTTTCGCAGGATGTTGATTACTCATTATTATCTTTATGATAGATGGAAAACAATTTAGTGACATTGTGGGAAAATGTTTTGCCGTGTGGTGACGGCAGAGTAGAATACAATTGTCACCACCCCAAATCGTACAAGGCGACTGAGGATAAATCAGTGATGAGGAATGGGCAGCAGCGTTCCTATTATACCATCTAGCTATGTACCTACTGCGACTTTTGTGCCCGATAGATGGCGATAGGCTCGCCACCTATTACATGGGACCTAACATATGTGGCGAAACGGTGCTAGTTCGCCTCTGCCTGCCCCTTCGGGGATATAGGCGTGATTTATGTATGTATGTATGTATGGGAAAATGTCATTTTGCGAAAGTGGAACCCTCAACTACAGAGGGACTAGCTATCTTATCACAATTGTCGGAACACAATAATGCTGTTAACATTATTATTATGGCTACAGATTTTAATAAGACAGTTGGTAGCTAGCCAGGCGGATTTAAAAAAAATCGTACCACCAACCAAACCAAGTACACATTTTTACTCTCCTGGGGATCGAACCCGGAACCTCTGGGTCTTATTAACGAACCACTAGATCACGGCAGCGGAACTACTTCTTTTGTCTATTTCAATCTTGTTGATTACTATGCCCGTCAGTATCGGGTGTACTATTGACGTATACCCTAGCCATTGTAACGAGATAAAAAACGTAAACAGTTATGACATGTCTCTGTATCGACGAAATGCATTTAAAAATAGAAAAGATGTATTTTAAAATATACATCATCCATTTAAGAAAATTGAAATGATTGACGACTTTGAGTAATAGACTTATTACATATTTTTATCTATGTATTTTTTATAGGTGTGAGTGTAAAAATACATTTATATTATAAAAGTCTCAACAACATTGTTTACGTTGTTTATCTCGTTATAATGGTTATAAGTCTCGTTATAAGTTATAATGTTTACCGAAACACGATATGATAAGGCCATTTATCGCTTTGATTGAACTAACAAAAATCTTTGGATTTTTGACAGTTTGATTAAACCGATAAATGGCTATATTTAAACGATATACCCATAAGATATTCGATTTTAATTTTAACATTATATAAATGTTAGAAAAATTAGTACAAAGATTGGAATTTCGGCAAGTTAATTAGTGTCTTGGGTGGCCGAGCGGTCAGGCACCTGCCCGGATAGCAGCGGACGCGGGTTCGATTCCCGCCTCAAGATCATAATTTTTCGAAATTCTTTTTCTAACCACTAAAATCTTTGTACTAATTTTTCTAACATTTATATAATGTTAAAATTAAAATCGAATAGTTTATAGAGCAAACCCAAGCTTAACCGAACGCACGGTATTTGTAAAAATATCTGCTTTGGAATGTTTGAAATTTATTTCTACATTGCGAGGGTACCCGTTGGCTTACAACGTGAAGTGTAAAGGTTAGAAGAATTTCGGCAAGTTAATTAGTGTCTTGGGTGGCCGAGCGGTCAGGCACCTGCCCGGATAGCAGCGGACGCGGGTTCGATTCCCGCCTCAAGATCATAATTTTTCGAAATTCTTTTTCTAACCACCAAAATCTTTGTACCCATAAGAGTTTTATGTTATATCCATTAATCGCTTTGAACTGTCAAATAATTAATGATTTTTAACAGTACAAAGCGATAAATGGCCTTATCATATCGTGTTTCGGTGGTCATGCTAGCCGGGCTGGAGTACATATAGATATTTTGATGAATTACTTCAATGAAGATTAAGCTAATATTTCTTCAGTTAAACCCTGGGTCCAAATCGTAACTCTGGTGGTGGGTTTTCATATGATTCTTCAGACTGCTGTTCTGAGAGAATGCAGAGTTGCAGAGATCACATTTGTACCTGTCGAAACAATTAAATTACATATTAATATAATATACCGTATGGTGACGGCAGAGCAGAATACATAATGGGCGACTTAGTTGGGGTTGTGCTGTATCTCACAACAAAATGTAGGCAAACTGGTAAAAACTAATTTATTTAATTAGCACGATCTAACAAATATACATGCACTATAGTCGCTATCGCAGAGAAGAGAGAGAGTCGGTGTTGCCATGAGCAATAATATAATTATCCACAGATGATTATTATATATTTTTATGCTGCCAACACCACCCCATCTTTCCTGCGGGTGTCGTAAATGTCGATGAACTATTCTAATTGACGAAGCATGGGTATTAATTCACCTCTGCCTACCCTTTCGGGGATATAGGCGTGATTTATGTATGTGTGTGTGTGTGTGTGTTATAATTTCACGGTTTTCCAAATTAGTCACCATGCCTATTGGATACCAAGCCGTATATTATCTTGCCCAGAGCACTCACCTCCGGTCACTGGTGTGCGACCTGATATGTTCTTGCAGAGACTGCAGCCTGGGATATGTCTTGTCACATAGGTCACACCGATAGTTCCTCTCGCCTGTGTGAGTGGCCATGTGCTCTTTCAGACGGGACGGCAGGTAGAATCTACAATGAGATTACTATTATTAAATTACATACATATATAAATTATGTATCACAAAATTTGCCCCTACCAGGATTCGAACCCGGGACCTCTTGGCCAATACCCAGCAATCTGAGCATTCGACCAAGGCGGCCGTATGGAGAAATATCAATTTTGACAATACTTAAATGTTAAGCAAGACTCAAAGTTTGAGTAGCGTTTCTGTATTCGGGGGATAGCCTATCTATAATAAACAAGTATGCTGGACTGAATCATTACCAGCCCTTATGATGTCCCCACTGCTAGGGCACGGGCCTTCCCTATGCAAACATACATACATAAATCACGCCTATATCCCCGAAGGGGTAGGCAGAGGTGAACTAGCACCCACGTTTTGCAAACTATGTCAAGTCCCATGTAATAGGTGGCGAGCCTATTGCCATTTATCGAGCACAAAAGTCGCAGTAGGTACATATCTAGATGGTATAAGAGGAACGCTGCTGCCCATTCCTCATCACTGATTTATCCTTAGTCGCCTTGTACGACACCCGCGGGAAAGATTTGGGGTGGTGACAATTGTATTCTACTCTGCCGTCACCACACGGCTCTTATTAAATTACACATACATATATGTGGGATTGATTTGTAAACGAAGCTTGAGAGGTTTCTGAACGATGTGACAGAGTGAAAGGTAGTTTGGGGTGTGAGCGAGAGAGAAAACGGCGTAGAAAAAATGATCGAACTGAAGAGGTGTGCCGGAAAGAGTTTTATATATTTAAAGTAATAAAACAGTTTGTTTCTACAGAAATTGCGTTTATTTCGCTTATGATCCCACATATATAAATCGTGATTGCTCGGTGTAGACTAATAAGCACCTTCGGGCACCCAAATGGTTGGTTTTCAAACGACCAACAACAGCATACCCAAAGAGGGTTGGTGTCAGGCAGCCCTAAGCCAAAACCTTGAGCGGTATGGATTTGAATGGTGTCATACCAATCACTCTCCATTCATCGGTCTCTCGGTCATGGTCCTTTCCGTCTCTTTTCTATACATTCATTCATCACTAGCACCTTTCTGGTGTGATGGATGATATGAATTATAAGGCAATGGATGGATTGATGACGTCTGACCGATATGAATAGAAGGGGAGACATACTGCACCTACCCCAGATAGACTGAAACGGGTGAAGAAGAAATAAAACAAAAACTCACCTTTGATCGCACAAATCACACTGATGCCGGTACACCTTCAAATGATTCCTGCGATTATGCTCCATCAAGGTCTTCCTCCGGTTGTACACTTTGTCACACAATTTACACGGAAACGTCCGCTTGTCACCATGCACTTCAATCAAATGCCTATTCCTCAACGCATATGACAAGAAACTCGCATCACACTTATAACAGTTCACAGTCGGCTTCTTCTCATGCACTGTTGCTATATGCAGATACCGGCTGTACTTCGACTTGAGATTCTTTCCACAGATCTCACAGGGGAAATTGACTTCCACCCTATTGTGAGACTTAATGTGGGTCCGGAGTGAGTTCTGTTCGAGGAAGCATGCACCGCATTGATCACATATATAGGTGCCGAAGTGGTCTATCATGTGTTTCTTGAGCATATCAAAGTAGGGGAAGACGCTACTGCACTCGGTACAAGTCAAGTTGTTCAAAGTCAACCGGAACTTGAGGAATTCGTTCTGCACACCTTGTATTGACTTCCCATGGACGCTACTGATGTGCCGCTTGAAGGCATCAATGTCCTCAATTTTGTCCGCACACAGTCGGCAGTCGATTTTGGTTATATCTATTTTTGGGATCTTTTTGTTCTCCATCATGCTTTCAAAGTCTTTGGGGTCATGGGTCAACGTATGCTCTCTCAGTTCTATCGGGTTGACAAACTGGTCTTTACAGTAATAGCAGTAGTAGTTACTGGTTCGGTTAAGAAAGGGACAGACAAACGAATTCTGTACAATGGTCACTGTGTTGGTGTAAGCGAGATGGTCTCTGTCTGGCTGGTCCTTCTTTCTCGCTTTCACCGGCTTCTCCCTCTCTTTCTTGACTTGGGTTGTGTCTGGAATGGTAACGGCACATGTTAATTAACATTATTGCACATAATAACACAAAAATAACAATTATACAGTGATACAGTTTGCAAGGGCAAACTTATCTCTAAAAGAGATCTCTACCAGCCAACCCAAAAACGTGGTTAGATATTAAAACGTGGTGTGGGAGACACTAAAGTGCATTAAAAATCAAATAAAGAAAAAAATATATATATATAATGTCAAATACAAGCACCAAACGTAAATTTTATACCCTTGCCGTTCGACGGGGCGCTACAAATCGGCACAAGAAACATTTACTGCCGCACTCAGAGACATCAAATAATGTTAATGAGTACTTAATGTCAAAAAATCTCATTAATTGCCGCACTGAGAGACGTCAATTAACTTTAATGAGTACTTAATGTCAAAAAGAGAAAGTCTCTAGCGCATTGCCTAAGTCAAGTGCATTGAAAATAGTCCACCAAAACATCCAAGGCTTTTCGGGTAGGGATCTGGAATTATTGTTATACCTAAATAGTATACAGGCTCACGTCTTATGTTTAACTGAACATTGGTTAAAAAGTACTGAAATACTTTCGAATTTTGAAAATTACAACATCGGTAGCGCATTAAGCCGGAAAACGGCTATTAGAGGCGGTTCTTTAATAGCATTGCAAGAAGGACTGAAATACAAAGAACGAAAAGATATTGTACAATATTCTATTGAACAAATAATTGAAGTATCTTGTGTAGAACTTGAGGAGCTAGTTGTTGTTTGTATATACAGGCCCCCTACGGGAAACTATGAACTTTTTGAGACTTCAATGGAAGGTATACTAAATAAACTTTGTAATGAAAACAAAAAACTAGCCGTCCTTGGTGACTTTAATGTAGATATATTAGTCACTTGTTCTCACTCAGACAGATTTATCAACTTATTCGGATCCTATAACCTTTTCTATACATTTTATGAACCAACAAGAATTACTCCAACATCAGGCACTTGCTTGGATAACGCGTTTTGTAATTGTAATATATTAGATAAATCAATTATAAATTGTATTAATTCAGATCATACTGGCCAAAAAATTACTGTTGAATATCAAAATGTTTATAAACCAATAAATATAATATTTCGGCCAATAACACAAAATAAGTTGCAGTTATTTGGAAATAATGTTACAAATAGACTTAATTACCTTATAAATGATAACAATGACTGTCCTGATGTAATGTACAATAATATGTTTAATCCTATTAAAGACGAATTTCATAAGATTTTTAAACAAAAATCCAAAACAATACACCCTAAAAAGAAATTCAGTGACGTAGCCCAGTCACCCAGGAATTTATAAAGGTAGAAGGAAACTTTATGACTTATATAGCCAAAAATACACGTCTGTTGATTCCACCTGCATGCACGATGCAAATGGGTGTTCCTCAAGGATCAATACTGGGACAATTACTATTCATAATATATATATAAATGACCTTCCCTTCTACACAGAATCTCTATGTGATACGGTACTATTCGCAGATGACACCTCATTAATTTTCAAAGTAGACAGAGGTAAAGATAATTATGATGACATAAATATAGCTATTTCCAAAGTTCTTGATTGGTTTACAAATAACAACTTGTTACTCAATTCTAAGAAGACCAAATGTATTAAATTTTCATTACCAAATGTTAGGCAAGTTAGTAGTCCGATTGCAATTAATAATGAAACGATAGAATGTGTCGATTCAACAGTATTCTTAGGAATAAAGTTGGACTCCAAATTGCAATGGAATCCTCATATTTCAACTTTATCCGAGAGACTAAGTTCAGCAGCATATGCGGTAAAAAAAATAAGGCTATTAACTGATGTTGAAACAGCCCGGCTTGTTTATTTTAGTTACTTTCATAGTGTAATGTCGTATAGCTTACTTCTTTGGGGTACAGCTGCAGATATTCAGGATATATTTATTTTACAAAAAAGAGCTATACGTGCTATTTACCTATTAAAGCCTCGCGATTCACTTAAAAGTCTGTTTAAAGATATTAATATCCTCACTCTTGCTTCACAATACATATACGATTGCATTCTATATGTTTATAAATACTTAAATACATTTGCTAAAATTAGTGATATTTATAAACACAACACTAGAAATAAAAATAAACTTGCCTTTACTAGATTCAGATTGTACAAGGTTGCTAATTCTTTTATGGGGAAATGTATACTCTTCTATAATAAGATACCAGGATCTTTGACTGAACTGCCTCAACACAAATTTAAGCCTTATGTAAAAAAAGTACTAATGGCAAAAGGATACTATAAAAATCAGGATTATCTAGATGACAAGGATGTTTGGAATAAATAACTTTTATTTTTATATAATCGATGATTAATATGCTGTTCTGTCTGTAATGAAGGATGTTGATAGCTTCAGAAATTGTGACTCTAATTATTATTACTTGACGTTAAAGCTATTGACATCTTTCATTAAATTTTCATTGAATTTAGATTATATATGTAACTAAGGGAGGAAAATACCCGACTGAGTTTCTTATATATGTAACTAAGGGAGGAAAATACCCGACTGAGTTTCTTGCCCGTTCTTCTCAGAACAGGGCCTCCCGGTAGTTTACGAACGGATGGCGCAGATTTTTCGCTAGATATTGAAAACTTGTGTGTCCGTATAGGTAGGGTGGGGGTTGGGGGGTTGATTTGTAGTGCGCGGCATGTTTCGGTTTATATGATTGGCGAGTTGTGGGAATGTATTTGGTGCATAATTTACAATGTACCTGCAATGTCATAACTCGTTGACAATGGTGGGTTTCTCTACAGCCTACTTGCGTGCCGTTCTGCTAGCGGAGCGTCGGGCTGATGCGTTTAGTATCATTTTGGTATTGAACGCGGCAGGGTCGGCGCTTCGTTGCGGATCGGGGCGTGGGCGGGTTTGGGAGACCTATCATTACAGACTGAGGCATGCTGCGCACTCCACTATTTTTTTCCCACTATTTTTTTTTTCTCTTGGACACACGGATTTTCGGTATCTAGCGTCTTGACGATTCATAAGTGTATTGTAATCATACCAGATATGAATAAATGAATTTTGACTTTGACTTCATTAACGTTATTTGACGTCTCTGAGTGCGGCAGCAAGTCATTTTAATAAACACATTCAGTTCAGCGTACTTGATTATTAGAGGTCAGTGACTATATCAGAGGAGGAGCTCGCTAGCGCAGTGGCACAGCGCGCTTGGCCTGCGATTGCGTAAACTAAGCAATGTTCGCTGAGGCCGGTCATTGGATGGGTGACCAAAAATGTATTATCTCGAGTTCCTCCGTGCTTCGGAAGGCACGTTAAGCCGGTGGTCCCGGCTGCATATGCAGCCGTTAATACCCACCAACCCGCGCTGGGCCAGCGTGGGGGTTATGGCCCAATCTCCCTGTATTCTTCCATCCATCGGGAAGGCCCGTATGGTGACGGCAGAGTAGAATACAATTGTCACCACCCCAAATCTCTCCCGTGGGTGTCGTACAAGGCGACTAAGGATAAATCAGTGCTGAGGAATGGGCAGCAGCGTTCCTCTAATACCACCTAGCAATAGCAATGTACTGCGACTTTTGTGCCCGATAAATGGCAATAGGCTCTCCACCTATTACATGGGACCTAACATAATTGGCGAAACGTGGGTGCTAGTTCACCTCTGCCTACCCCTACCTCCGAACATCTGCTGGCTTCTCTAACTCACCTTCGGGCTTGTCCAGCATGCGGTCCAGCTTTCTGCTGAGCTGCTGCATTCTGCTGAGCAGGCCCCGCTTGAGGGTCTTCTTGCGGCTCCGGGTCTTCGGCTTGGTGTCTCCGTTGTCCACATCCGTGGGTGCTATCTGGTCCACATCATGCAAGTAATCTGATGAACAAAGATTACTACACTATTATTATGGCGACAGATTTTGATAAGATGGTGCTAGCTGTGCCGTGTGGTGACGGTAGAGTAGAATACAATTGTCACCACCCCAAATCTCTCCCGTGGGTGTCGTACAAGGCGACTAAGGATAAATCAGCGATGAGGAATGGGCAGCAGCGTTCCTCTTATATCACCTAGCTATATACCTACTGCGACTTTTGTGCCCGATAAATGGCAATAGGCTCGCCGCCTATTACATGGGACCTATATAACATAACTGGCGAAAAGTGGGTGCTAGTTCACCTCTGCCTACCCCTTCGGGGATATAGGCGTGATTTATGTATGTATGTATGGTGCTAGCTAGCCAGGCGGACTTGAGATAAGTCCTACCACCAACCAAACCGAGGACAAAGGGGTATGGGAACAAATGTATGGACCCAATAGATATGTCATATATCGTTAGAAAGGTATGTATGTACTCATAGAACACGAATTGGTAGGTATGGATGGCGCCTGTCCTGAGGCGCTACTCTGGAAGTTTATTTCGTTCGATCGAGTCGTTGCGTCTTTGTCGCTCTTATTTTAACACGCAGTGGCGTGAGAAAGACGGATAGATGTTCGTTCGGAGTTCCAGAGTAGGCCCCCTGGTTTGTTGTCCGATCGGAGTACGCGTACCTTGAATATTAAACCATTTTGTGATTACATCTCCAACTGCCGCACTCAGAGACGTCAATTAGCTTTAAGGAGTATTTGATGTCAAAAATTTTCATTAAAATCTGGGCCATAGACCCGGCAAGAATAGCGACTAGTTTTGAATTGTCATTTTTTGACGTTAAGTACCCACTCATTAACGTTATTTGACGTCTCTGAGTGCGGCAGTAAGTATTTCTGTTATATTCGTCAAACATAGTTCGTCCATACATTCATTCTATACCTTTCACCTAAGACCTAAATCATTAAAATCCGTTCAGCCGTTTGACGAATATAACAAAAATACATAGTTTGAGTTCAATAGATCTCTCCAGTATTATAGCGCAGGTATTGACAAAAAATCAAGATGGCGACCGTGAGTTGCATACAAAAAACCATTGAGTTATAAGGTAAACTAGAGACGCTAGGCCAAACAAAAATATTCTCCCAACTCGAACGTACGGTGGCGGGGTGTGCGGAGCGAGCGGGCGAGTGTGGCGTGAAATCAGTTATATGCTGCAGCGCTAAACAAACAATATAAGAGCTAACACAATTAGCAATCGATTATCGTCTAACCAAAGTATTAAAACATGCAGCGCTGATCGCCGATAGAATACAGTTTTCTCGCGACCAAAACATCGTAAGCGCCGCCGATTTCATGGCGCTTACGCGTTTCTTTCAACGCAGTCTAACAAAAATATCCTTAGATTAGATTATGCATCGCAAAAGTCGAATTATGCTATTAAATTAATATTTGATATGTTTTAATTAATATTTTGTTACAAATAACGATGATAAGTCACACTACTATCTTTTTGTTTTGTTTTTGATTGATTATTGCATGTTTTTAACACGCAGAAGACATTTTTAGATCGATCTGTAGCCATAATTTCGGCAAGCAGTCGCTTCGAGCGTTGGCGAATGACTAAATGAGTTGTTGCTCCGGAGCATCAACGCACGGACTACAATTCTTGTTTGCGGTGTCGCTTCTATACGCTAGTATAGTAGTTCAATGCAAAAAACGCATATTTATAAGCCGATATCTCAAATCGGACAACAATTCGAAAGAATTCGTCAGTAGACCAAAATGCCCATACCCCTTTGTGCCCCCCTGTGGATCGAACCCTGGATCTTAATTCCGGTGGGCGAACCATTAGACCATGGAGGCGGTCATTCAGACACTTTGACTTAATAACGGGGATGATTGATGGATGGGGATGATAAGGGATGAATAGTGCACAGACCAGATCAAGCCACAATGTTTTATTATTATAATAATTCTTTTAAATTTTGTATTATGTTTTTATTCTGTAATTACTAATATAATTTTAAGCTAAATAATGTTACTAACAAATTGAGTCATGTTATTTTAATTAAATAAATAAATCTTACCTGTATCATGTGAAGCTTCCTCCTTTTCGTCCATGGAGTCGGTCTGGCCTCCACACACGGGTTCCGTTTTCAACTCAAGCACCATTTTATTGTCGAAATCTACAAATAATTAAGCAATTTTTAATAGAACCAGCATGCCCTATGGCCACAAAATTATTATTTTGATAAAAATAACTTACTGCCGCACTCAGAGACGTCAATTAACTTTAGTGAGTATTTAATGTCAAAAATTTTCATTTAAATCTAGACCATAGACCCGGCAAGAATAGCGACTAGTTTTGAATTGTCTATTTCTGACGTTATGTCATTAACGTTATTTGACGTCTCTGAGTGCGGCAAGATACTGACAAATTTTTCTACGTAAAACCTGTTACATCAATTACTATATCGATTTTAATTAGAAAATTATATATTTAATACATACATAATTGACGCCTATATCCCCGAAGGGGTAGGCAGAGGTGAACTAGCACCCACGCTTCGCCAATTATGCTAGGTCACATGTAATAGGTTGCGAGCCTATTGCCATTTATCGGGCACAAAAGTCTCAGTACTTTGCTAGGTGGTAGGTATAAGAGGAACGCTGCTGCCAATTCCTCATCACTGATTTATCCTTAGTCGCCTTGTACGACACCCACGGGAGAGATTTGGGGTGGTGACAATTGTATTCTACTCTGCCGTCACCACGCGGCAAATTAAAAAACTTACCGCATTTATTTTCCAATCGCGAGTCAAGAAAAACCTGCTCACATTGAAGCACTTGAACCCGGAACGCGCAGGCCTCCCGCAAACGCGTCACACATGTCGCACACACGCCGCAGTCCTTGTCCTCTCCGTCTAAATGGGACAGCTGTGGAGGCTTTACATTATTTATTTATTCATAAATTTGCTCCAGTATTGATAGCATTAGGGGTTTCAGTATCAAATTGCCGTTTTGTATGGGGAACTTGGCGAAAATTCATTTTTCCATACAAACAAACATATTTGCGATTTTTTAAGGAACCACAAATCTAAATTTTATATAATTTTGTTGGTATATTTAGACAACATTAAGCTATAGGATACCTAGAGATTTTTTTTTATAACGGAGACGGACTGTCGCTGTCCGTGGATCTAAGTGGTACTTAGGACGAGCTGTTTTTGAAAATTTATTGGTAGTGATAGAAATAAAAATAAGATAAAATTTTATACATAAAGATAAGTCCTTGAAATTAAGTTTAAAATAAAAAAAGAATTTGGACAGAACTATTGTTTTAAAGGAATTATACACTACTACTAAATAATGAGGGAACATCGGAAATTTCATACTTTAACCCCTTTTATTATAAGTATATAATTAGGGTGTGTAGTGACAGCATAGTAGGTCTTCTATGCTGGCTGGCAGGCGGCCGGCTGTAAAACCTTAGCCAAAACTTTGAGCAGTATGGATTGGAATGTTGTCATTCCAATCACTCTCTCGATTCATCGATCTCTGGACATGGTCCATAAGCCGTGTGGTGACGGCAGAGTAGAATACAATGGTCACCACCCCAAATCTCTCCCGTGGGTGTCGTACAAGGCGACTAAGGATAAATCTATGACGAGGAATGGGCAGCATACATACATACATAAATCACGCCTATATCCCCGAAGGGGTAGGCAGAGGTGAACTAGCACCCACGTTTCGCCAGTTATGTTAGGTCCCATGTAATAGGTGGCGAGCCTATTGCCATTTATCGGGCACAAAATTCGCAACAGGTAATAGCTAGATGATATAAGAGGAACGCTGCTGCCCATTCCTCATCACTGATTTATCCTTAGTCGCCTTGTACGACACCCACGGGAGAGATTTGGGGTGGTGACAATTGTATTCTACTCTGCCGTCACCACACGGCTGAATGGGGCAGCAGCGTTCCTCTTATACCATCTAGCAATAGCAATGTACTGCGACTTTTGTGCCCGATAAATGGCAATAGGCTCGCCACCTATTACATGGGACCTAACATAATTGGCGAAACGTGGGTGCTATTTCACCTCTGCCTACCCCTTCGGGGATATAGGCGTAATTTATGTATGTATGTATGGACATGGTCCATTCAGTCTCTTTTCTATACATTAATTCATCACTAGCACCTTTACGGTGTGATTTATGATAAGAATCAAAAGGGAGTGGATGGCTTGATGACGTCTGACCGATATGAATGGAAGAGGAAACATACTGCGCCGACTCCAGATACTGGGATCAGAGCAGGGAGAAGAAGTGACAGCAGAGCAGAATACAATTCTCTCTTACTAAGGGTGAAGCCGGTGATGAGTAAGGGGCAGCAGCATTCCTCATATACCACTTAGCAATATATTGCGATTTCCGTATCCGTTAGATGGCACAGACTCTCCACCTATATTACATACATGGGACCTAGCTTAATTGGCGAAAATTGGGTAATGATTCTCCTCTGTGTAACACTTGGGGGTTATCTAACCTACTCCAGGGTGCGTATTTTCTACTTTCAATATGTGAGGACACTATAATAACCTAACTTATTTAGCGATTTTACTTAGCGTTTTATTTCCATAAACATTGATATAATATTTTATTATCTCAAAAAAATATTTAATTTTACACTAAGGTAAAAGCACTAATGCCCAACAGTAATACCAAAAAAACCTTCTGTTTTAAGAATGATTTAAGTAACATGTATGTTAAGTAAATATTGTAGGACTCCCACATCCATTTATGAATAGATCTCAAAAGGTTCCAACAAATGGGAATGTAATGTAAAAATTATGTCAGTTTTTGTGAACCAAGTGACTAAGTAAACATTAATTTCCCGATTTCTTACTGTGTAGGTTAAGGAAGCAGAAATTTTTAAAGGTAAGTTTTGAATAAATATTATTAAAATTACTTTTTTATTTGTTTCTTGACGTGTCTACTATTAGTTCCAAAAATAAGTGAAAATCTAAAGATGACATGCCTGTTGCTGCAGCTGTGGACCCACCCTAGAAAAAATACCCTTCCTAATACATAAAATAACTTCATCCTCAATTACCGAAACAGTGATCACCTTGCCGTGGCGGGCCGAATCATGGCTGGGGCCATGCCACCCCCAAAGAAAAATCCCTAGATACGCCAATGCAGAATGGACCGCCAGGTTCAAAAACAAAAGAAAACGTGGAAGACCACTAAAAAGGTGGTCTTACGACATAAGGACGATAGAAGGGTCCGTCTGGATGAGGATGTGGTCTTACGACATAAGGACCGTAGCAGGATCCGTCTGGATGAGGGTGGCAAGGGACAGATCAGAGTGGAAGAAGCTGGAGGAGGCCTATGTGTCACCAGGACACACTGATACGGATAACTGAGGACACCCTGATACGGCTAACTGATGTGCAATAAAATAGAATAAAAATTAATATGACCGGCAATAAAGGCTTTTGAATTTTGAATTTTAATGTACCAAAACCCTATTTCAAACGATGCATAATAAAGATTCATATAATAAACATAGGTCAAAAAACACAATTTACATCAAAACATAAACAATCGATAATTTTCATAGAAAATTAGAATTTGTAAAACATAATACTTTACCAATATACATAAAAAAATATATTATTATATTAAATTAGGGTTTAATTGGGTTGTTAATGTCAATCGGAGACCACTTGGGGGTTATAGGAGTGTTTTATTTTATGTCTTTGGGGGTGTAATATAATTAGGTACTCACCAGCAACCCGAAGCAGTCCATAAACATTTCTGAGTAAACTTCCTTACTGCCTCGCCAGTCATATTCAGAAGACAACACTCTACACTTTTTAATTGATCTACAACATCGACATAGGCCTGGATTTATAATTGGAGAACTGCTCTTCTCTAAGTCAGTTATTGTGGCCATTCTGATAGTGAATATTGTAGAGGTAGGTACTAGGCACCTACTGTTGGTTATAGTTTACTTTAGTGCCTTATTCATCGGAGAGATGTTTTTTGTATTGTGTCGGTAATAAACAATCATAAATATGTTTTCGACAACTAGTTGCACTTGCAGTAAGGGTTTAACTTCATTATTTCTCTTAGGATCTTTTTCAATCAACATAGGTACATTTTTAGTTTATTAATTTGCTCTTAGCTTGCATAATATGACTATGTTTTCTGTCTGTGTTTTCGCAATTTATTTGTGGAGTATGTATTGTTCTGAGGTAAACCCTTTGTTTTGTGTGTGGTACAGTGCAGGCCAAAGAGAAGTAAGGTGCAGGCAATAGGGCATGTCCTCTATGAGTGCGGGCCAGATAGGTCTGCGCATGGTCAAAAATAGAACTAAAAATTCGTCTGCTATTTTGTTTGTCTACGAGTGTCAATGTTAGCGAGCAGCGCCACCCCTCGCACGCAGACTAATCTGGCGTAGTGTATTATTATGTTTTGTTTTTTTAGTTTTAAATTCTCCCTATATTTTAGGGAAGGCAAAAGGTCAAGCCCATACAGCCATGTCTTTAGTGTATATTTTATCTGTAGTTTTATGAAATAATGAGTGGATGAAATTATGAACAAAATGAATATTACGTTAAAATATGGGTGTCACACATTTTAACGCATCTAAAGAGTGCTTGGCGCGAATTGAATGGTAACAGAGTTCATGATGGTGACTGATGAAGTGAGCAAAACCACTTTTTACGTGGTTTTCACCACAACATCAAACACCACCTCAAGACTTATTTTCAATGATTCTGCATAATTGCATATCAACACGGATGCTTGTGCATCAAAATAACACCACTTTCACTGCACAAAATCCACTCTGTAACAATTTTTGAATTAGTGAAAATAAATCTGACTGACACCACGAAACGCGCCAAACACTCTCCTTATTTTTTTTAAATTCTCCCTATATTTTAGGGAAGGCAAAGGGTCTAGCCCATACAGCCATGTCTTTAGTGTATATTTTATCTGTAGTCATATGAAATAATGTGTGGATGAAATGTATGAATGAAATGAATTTTACGTTAAAATATGGGTGTCACACATTTAAACGCATCTAGGGAGTGCTTGGCGCGAATGTAATGGTTACAGAGTTTATGATGGTGCCTGATGCGGTGGACAAAGCCACTTTTATAGTGGTTTTACCCCAACATCAAACACGTCATAAGACTTATTTTCAATGATTCTGCATAATTGCACATCAACACGGATGCTTGTGCATCCAAATAACACCACTTTCACTGCACAACTTTTTCGAAAATATCTGACTGAAACCATATTTTTTTTAGGAAAGGCAAGGGGATCTGGCGGCCATGTGTTTAGTTTTGTTTTATATTCTATTCTATTTTATTTTCCACAAATGTACACTCTCACACACAAGAGAACCTGAATGGCGTAGCGTTTTGCGTAAACGAAGCAATGTTTGCTAACGTCTTTCATATTTTTCCATTCAAAAGGACTCTGCCCAAGCGGGGTTGGGGGCCATTAAGGAGTGCATGGCGCGAATCGAATAACCTTTTCAATGGCGGTCAGATTTATGTCAGATTTTTGTTTCAATCAATCAAAAATTTGTGTTGCGAAGGTTACGGCAATAGCCATCCTGCCATAATATGCTGTACAATTTGCTTTATCAGGGACCTGATTGCTGTTCAGCAACACTGTATTTGTGGTATGTACATGGTCTCCATTTTAATGCATCTAGCTAGAGTTGCATCGAGCGCTCTTTAGGCTAGATGTAATACAACGTGCATTGGTGCATCATATTTTAATTAAAGGTTTTTAAAATAATTAAAGATTTTTCCTCAAAAAATAAAACTACTACCTGGCTGTATGAGCTAGATCTCTTTGCTATTTTCGATTTTCGCTAATCTAATTCAGAAATTGTTACAAAGTGGCTTTTGTGCAGTGAAAGTGGTGTTATTTTGATGCACAAGCATCCGTGTTGATATGCAATTATGCAGAATCATTGAAAATAAGTCTTGTGATATGTTTGATGTTGTGGTGAAATCCACTTGAAAAGTGGTTTTGTCCACTTCATCAGGCACCATCATGAACTCTGTTACCATTAAATTCGCTTCAAGCACTCTCTAGATGCGTTAAAATGTGCGACACCCATATTTTAACGTAAACTTCATTTCATTCACACATTTCACCCACTCATTATTTCATAAGACTAAAGATAAGATATACACTAAAGACTTGGCTGTATGGGCTAGACCCTTTGCCTTCCCTAAAATATAGGGAGAATTAAAAAAAGTAGTTGACTGATTAGTCTAAATTTGTGAAATAAACTGGACTATACAATAATCTAAAACATTCGGCTACGAATCTTACTGCCGCACTCAGAGACGTCAATTAACTTTAATGAGTATTTAATGACAAAAAAAATCATTCAAATCTAGACCATAGACCCGGCTAAACGTAGTGTATTATATACTCTTTGGACCCGGCAAGAATAGTGACTAGTTTTGAATTGTCATTTTTTGACGTTATGTACTCATTACCGTTAGAAGGTGTTTGGCGCGTTTCGTGGTGTCAGTCAGATTTATTTTCACTAATTCAAAAATTGTTACAGAGTGGATTTTGTGCAGTGAAAGTGGTGTTATTTTGATGCACAAGCATCCGTGTTGATGTGAAATTATACAGAATCATCGAAAATAAGTCTCATGATGTGTTTGATGTTGTGGTGAAGATCACTATAAAAAGTGGTTTTATCCATTTCATCAAGCACCATCATTAACTCTGTTACCATTAAATTCGCTCCAAGCACTCCCTAAATGCGTTAAAATGTGTGACACCCATATTTTAAAGTAAAATTCATATTCATACATTTCACCCACTCACTATTTCATAAAACTACAGATAAAATATACACTAAAGACTTGGCTGTATGGGCTAGACCCTTTGCCTTCCCTAAAATATAGGGAGAATTAATAAAAAAAGTGTCATTACCGTTATTTGACGTCTCTTGATTTTTTTTTGTTAAATTCTCCCTATATTTTAGGGAAGGTAAAGGGTCTAGCCCATACAGCCATGTCTTTAGTGTATATTTTATCTGTAGTTTTATGAAATAATGAGTGGATGAAATTATGAATGAAATGAATATTACGTTAAAATATGGGTGTCACACATTTTAACGCATCTAGGGAGTGCTTGGCGCGAATTGAATGGTAACAGAGTTCATGATGGTGACTGATGAACTGAGCAAAACCACTTTTTACGTGGTTTTCACCACAACATCAAACACCATCACAAGACTTATTTTCAATGATTCTGCATAATTGCACATCAACACGGATGCTTGTGCATCAAAATAACACCACTTTCACTGCACAAATTCAACTCTGTCACAATTTTTGAATTAGCGAAAATAAATCTGACTGACACCACGAAACGCGCCAAACACTCTTGACGTCTCTTGAGTGCGGCAGTAGTGTAATATATACTCTTTGTGCGGCACCGGCAGTTAGAAATACTAGTACTTTTATTATTTTATATTTTAAATAATCAATAAGATAGGCGAATATTAAAGGTATTTTCAGTGATCTACTAATTTTAGCATTTTTGCATAACTCAACGAACAATACTTTACTTCTTTATAAGTTTAAAATGTTGGATACATATTATATCTAAGAAACAATAACTTTTAAATATATTTGGAAAACAACAGGGCATATCTCCCAACAAAAAATTAATCATAAAATAAATTACTTAATTAATTCACATTTTTAAATTAGTACCTACTATATTTTTGTGAATGGCTTACATTACAGGATGTCTCTCAGGTTAGTGTCTTTCGACTAAGGCCTCCTCCAGCTGCCTCCACTGGATTCTATCTGCTGCTACTCTCTTTCATTTTGGTCCCTAGACCAGTTTGTAATCATCCTCCCATCTCCTAGCTGGTCGTTCTCTGCTTCTCTTGTCACCTTGTGGGTACCAGTTAGCTAAAATTATAACTACTACTTAAACAAAACCCATTCATTTTCTGTGTCTGTGACTAGGTCAAACACATCTTTTTTTATGTCAATTTGACAAAAAAGATCTGTTTGACCTTGCACCAGAACAGAAAAACACAGAAAATGAACGAGATTGACTCAAGCTGGTTGAAGAATGAGCTTCTGAGATGGGTCGGAAGCCCATTCGTTAATAACGATTGAAATCAAATCTGAAATTAAATTTCTCCTGTTTGTGCATTACCCAATCAATTAAACTTATATTGTTATTATTAAGCATTTATCGCTGAAATTATTACAAAATTTGAATACATGTGTTCTGTTTTTCTATAAACGTTTTAAATTATCAGCGTGTCCTGTGACACGTAGGCTTCCAGCTTCTTCCATTTCTCTCTATCTTTGGCTTTCCTTGACCATATAGCACTTCCAGTTTTTTATATTGTCTTCCCATCTTTTCATCTGTCTGCCTCTCTTTTCCCATCCCGTGGTTGGCATTCCGTTAGCATTTCTGACCAGAAAAATAAAAAATTATACTTATATAGGCCCATGCCCAACAGTAGGCGTCTCTCGGCTGAATGATGATGATGATGATGATGATGAAGTTTTAATAAAACCTAGGCACCATTTTAGCGCTGGAAAACTTGTAGAATATCTTACATTATATTGTTTTGGCATTGGCAACCGAGTTTAAAATTAATATCTTTGATATTTTTCTTGCCAGTACGACTAATTTTAGCATTTTGCTTCTCTCCATATTACAGTAGAATCCGGATATAACGACCTTCAAGGGACCGGCGATATTATGTCGTACTAACCGAATGACGTATTAAACGGATATTTACATATGTATGTAATTATGTATTATAAGTGCGAAAGTTTGATTTTCCTATTTAGGTAAATAAAACATGTTGTAGGAATCAGTTACATATGTTTATTTTAATTATTCTTTTATGTACACAAATAAGTAGTACATACCAAATTACAAACATAGGTACGTAATGTACCTACTGTAATACTGTCACTAACGTAGGAAATCTGTTATTTGGGTTTGTTTTTCACAGACTTTTGTTCGGTAGTAAGAACTTCGGACAGCATTGTGAATTCGTGACATCATTGTTTTCATATGGTCATCATCAAAGTTAGTCTGAACAAATACATTAAGCGTTTCCGCAGCCTTCAGAGCTTCAGATACACTCAAGGTTGGATAAAACTCTGGTTCGTCATCATCACCGTCTCTATCCTTGCTATTCGAGTCGTCGGCGATGATATTATCCACAATGTTTTCATCAGACGGCTCTTCACAAGTGGCGACAGCATCATCGACACGCGCGTATTGTTCAAAGTCCTCGTTTGTTATGGGTAACTGATGCTTATCAATAGCCTTCGCCCAAATGCTCAGCGGTACGTCGTCTTCTTCGTTAAAATCATCTGAAGTTATTGTAAATTCTACATTGCTTCGGACAAAACCAGCATGTTTGTAACAGTTAAAAATTGTTCCTTGCTTGGAGTTGAGTCCAGGCATCTTGAATCATTAGAATAGCGTCAAGAACAGTGATCTTCGGGCACTCAACACTACTGCATCCGCCATCTAGAAACTGGATCATTTTTAAAAACAAGGTTTTTACGAAAATGTCAAAGCTCGAATGATCCCTTGATCCATTGGTTGCTACACTGATGTCGTGTTTGGAGGCAGAAATACTAGGGTTATGCTTTTCAAGTCTGCAATATGGGGATGTGCAGGACAGTTGTCAACTAACAGCAGGATTTTCTTATTCTTTATCGTAAGTTCACGATCCCATGCGCGTGCCCATTTGGTAAAAATGTCACCAGTCATCCAGGCTTTTCGATTGCTCTCATAATCCACTGGCAAATGCCGTACATTTTTAAAACATCTGGGAATTTAAAAAAGGGAATTTAAGGAAGAAAATGTCATCATCACTAAATTGAGCACGTAGAGTAGGCCAAACTTTTTCTAACCAATCGTGTACATCACTCTGTTGTACCGACAAAGACTCGCCAACAATCTTTCCACTGACGATGTTGTGTCTTACTTTAAAACGGTTTATCCAACTCATGGAACATATGAAGTTTTGCATGTCTAACTGTCTAGCAAAAAAATTTGCTTTCTCTTGTAGCAGAGGTCCATTAAGAGGTATTTCCCGGTCGCGCTGAAGCTTAAACCACTGTAACAATGCCATATCCAACTGCTCATGAGTAGAAGTTCTTACACGTTTGCATTTCAAAACATTGGCATTAAACATAGACGGCCGCCTTGGTCGAATGCTCAGATTGCTGGGTATTGGCCAAGAGGTCCCGGGTTCGAATCCTGGTAGGGGCAAACTTTGTGATGACCACAAATGTTTGTTTCCGAGTCATGGTTGTATATATGTTTATGTAGTATATTTTCAACATTTATATACATAATTATATTAAAAAATATGTCCGTCATCTAGTATTCATAACACAAGTGCTTAGGCTACTTACTTTGGGCTAGATGATAGGTGTGAGTGTAATAATATTAAAAAAAAAAAAAAAATAGCGGCTCGATCTTGTATTTATTCTTCTTTATTGTTGATATTGTAGAATGAGATACGCCAAATTCCTTTGCGAGGGTCGCGTTTGATTCACCAGCTTCTAATCTGTGTAATGTTGCACTCTTTTCTTCAATTGTAAAACACTTTCTCTTCACAGAACTCATTTTATGAACTTGTCATAACAGGTGACAAACACTAACTGTGATTTACGCGCGCCAATAAGGAGAATTGAACGGTGAAGCGCGCGGGGAAAGTGAGGGGGCCGAGGTATTGGTCATTCGTTACCTAAATTGAAACAAAACACGAAAAATGGTCGCTATAAACAGTTTGTCGCTCAAACCGGAGTCGCACTAATCATTTACATTTTTTCAGTATCTAACTATTAAACCGAACTTGAGTAAATAATATCGACGCTAAAAACGGTTAGTCGTTACAAGCGACGTCGTTATAAATGAATTCTACTGTATTTGTGTTTTATAGGTGGTTTTGTATTTATAGGTATCAGAATCTTTACTGAATTTTGTCAGAGATTCTGTTTCGCTATCTACGTTTTCATGCTGTTTAAATTAAATTTAATTTTTTTTAATAAAACAATTTTATTGAGGAAGTTGAGAAAATTATGTGGTAATTAGGAGACAAGTATACTTACCTTAAACATAATACAAGTATTTTTTTAGTACCATTGGGTTCGCGAAATTTGGTATGCTTTCAATCAGTGAATGAAATTCCTCATATTGTGCTTTGTTCATTCTAAAGTACTGATGGAAATTCTCTAACTGCCGCACTCAGAGACGTCAAATAACGTTAATGAGTACTTAACGTCAAAAAATGACAATTTAAAACTAGTCGCTATTCTTGCCGGGTCTGTGGTCTAGATTTGATTGAAAATTTTTGACATAAAATACTTACTCTCTAGTTCTTTTGCAAAACGATGAAATTCATCTATCTTGTGTCTCTGTCTGTTTATAAGGTGAATCCAATACCTTCCTTTCTTTTTTTGCCCTCAAGAAGTTTTATTGCTAAGAGAAATTGAAGATCTTCATCAAAATACATACATACATAAATCACGCCTATATCTCCGAAGAGGTAGGCAGAGGTGAACTAGCACCCACGTTTCGCCAATTATGTTAGGTCCTATGTAATAGGTGGCGAGCCTATTGCCATTTATCTGGCACAAAAGTCGCAGTGCATTGCTATTGGTAGGTGGTATAAGAGGAACGCTGCTGCCCATTCCTCATCATTGATTTAGCCTTAGTCGCCTTGTACGACACCCACGGGAGAGATATGGGGTGGTGACAATTGTATTCTACTCTGCTATCACCACGCGGCATTCATCAAAATCACTATCCTAAACGTTGAAAAGGTTAAAAAAGGTATCTTATCAAGAAAAAAAAATAATTGAATTGAGTACTCGTCTCGTCATTACCAAATGTAGAAATTAAAAATATTTCTAAAATTTTCAAAAAGAATTATTTTAGAGATCGTTAAATTCTTCTAAGTCAGGGTCCACGTCATGGCTGCTTGAATTGGCGATGAATAACAAGAGAAACATAAGAAATCTTTTTCTTTGCCTGGCTTACAGGCAATGGTTTATCGTAACATTCCTGGGGATTTAACTTTGCCTCTTCTGCAAAAAAAGATACTTTTCAATTAAGTATAGGCATTACTTTTTTCATTTACGTTTTTTTTGTCATAAATTTCAATATAAATATTTTTTTTCTACGTCAGCATTAGTCATCACCGAATGATTTCGAACCATAACACTTGCACCATCAGATGCAATACCTATGAGGATTTGTCGATGTGTAACACAATATCTTTCAAAAAAGTTTAAAATAAGAAATGTTTCTCATGATTATTTTTGACGTACTGTTAGGAGGAGTCGACTCAGAGTCTTTTAAAAAAATTATAAAATAGAAACACGGAATTAATTTGAAAGAGACGACCGTCGGATATGGAAACTGGATTGAGACTAACTGTGGAGCGGGCGAGAGCGGAGTGGGAGCACGGGGCGTCGTGATGATGCTGAGTAGGCGCAGGAGAGTGCAAAGGTAAGCAAGAAAGGGTGCAGAGAGGGATTATAACACCTCCCGGGGGAAGACTAAACTTCGGGGTTGAAGACGCGAAGTTTGGGAGAAGAACTGTTTAGTAATTTATATATTGATCCTGATACTAGGAGACGGGATGTCTTCTGAACTGGAGTGTTTCTTACTGGTTTTAGCAGGAGTTGTGAGAGTGGAGTCTTCTGGTTGAACAGGAGGAGGTGAGTTTACATTAGTTGCTCGGAAGGCTACAGGAGGGAGTTGGAAGGAGAGACGGTGCCGAGATTAAATACATAAAATTAGTTTAAAAATACAAAATGAACTTAAACTGCAAATTATAACTATGAGTAATACCGAGTAATGAGTTTCATACTTTATAATCTGATGTTGGTTGAGAATGGAATCTGTTTGATCAGATAACGATCTTAATTTTGATTTAGTTTCTAACGTGAAAACATCGAAATCGATGTTCTGTAGTTTCAAAGGAATCTCATTACTTGTTATTATTTTAACACGTTAGCTGCGGCACCAATTTTTGCATACTTTCCGTTCCTGCGGCACGAGGTATAATCGGCCCGTACCGTGACCAGACGTTAGGGCGACACGCGGTCTATTAGACCCCACCTCCTTTTACAGACTAAAATCCATTTTCTGGCGCGAAATCAAAGATAAATGAGAATTTTGGTCCTTATTGATATAGACAGTGAATTGATGAACCCTAATCCACCGTCGCCCCGGGATCTGATGGCTAGTTTAGGAATTATTAGCAAAACAAAATATGGGATCTTATACACCTCGTAACGCACTGAAATAGGGCAAGTTTTCGCTGCGATTAGTGATGGGAAAAATAATATCGACGTTTTTAAACTGTCTTAACTACGCAACGACTTGACCGATTTTGATCAATTATATCTCATTAGATCGTTTTAAGGGCAAAACCTGGCAAAACAACACAAAGCTATCAAAGGATACATTTTTTTTAAATAATCTAAATTGTGCTTAAAGGCGCCATAAAGAAAAAAAAACCGGCCAAGTGCGAGTCGGACTCGCGCACGAAGCGTTCCATTCTATACCATTAAGAGGCACCTATTACAGACTTATTATTGGAAAATAATGGATTACGGTTTATGCATAAGGTTTATCTTTCTATTTGTATATGAAAATCTTAATGCGGTTCACAGAATAGAAAAAAAAGGCAACCAGAAGTAGAAAAGAAACTGTCCTATTTATTCTGCCTCGGGCTTTAAAAATACAATTATTAGAACTTGAAATAACATTAAAAAATCAGTATCAATATACTTTTTTTTATAAAAATCTCAATATATATGTTGTACTTATTTATGAGTGTTTTTCATTGAAACAGGGTAGACAATAAGATTTTTTGCACTGAGTGCACTGAGTCAAAATCTTTTTGGATTTTTTATCAGCTTCATGAGATGGTAAAAATGTGCGTAGTTTTTGGTAACAACCAACACATCTCCTTTTTTCACCTTTTTCGAGGCAATGGCGTGCGCTTTCAGGTGCTGAAAAATAACAAAAATGTAAAGATAACGTAATAAAACTGACATTGTTACTTAGGTTAGATCGTAGATGAGAATAACAATGATAATATAGGTATAACTGTTTGGGAAGTTGTATGGCCGGGTGCAATCTTGGTGGTTGCGGATGTGTTCCGTGGTAGTAAAAGGCAGGGTTCATAAAAATAACTGACTGTACTTCTAAATATGTACACGGTTACAATATATACAAACTGGACAGTAAACATAAATCGGAAATAATATTTATAAGGCTTAGAAAATAACCATACTCTCTAGCTCGGAATAAAATTCTCATGTAATTAATTTGACAACTGTCACTTAGTGAAAAACATTGTGTTTGTCAAACATAGACAAACAACAAAGGCGGTCGCATTACAAGAACGCCACACCACCCCCCCACGGAGAAGGAAAACCTAGTAGAAATTATAAACATCTAAATTTGACGCGTCTACCAGACCGAGTAGTGTACGGCGCGGTAGCGATGGCCGGAGTTGGCCCTGAGCGAACAGAAGGCACAGGCTTTGCAGTCTGCTCTGGACGATCAGAAAACGCAGGATTTGCAATCTGCTCTGGATGGGTGACAGTATGTTCAACAAAAGCTGGTTTCACACGATCGATACTGACGACAACACTTTTGCCCTTGATGTCCAAAGTCATAGTTTTGCCATCGCTGGCACGATTAACAACTTTATAAGGACCCGTATAAGGTGGCTGTAAAGGACGTCTAACTGTATCATCCCTTAAGAAAACGTGTGATGCAGAAGAAAGATCTTGAAAAATAAAAGTTGATGGTGATGAATGTCGAGATGCAGGAATAGGTCTTACAACTGACATCTTACGACGTAGTTGTACGACAAAATCTGATGGGTTATCAATTACATCTGATGGGGTTGATGAAATAAATAACTCACCTGGCAAACGAAGAGGTTCTCCATAGAGCATCTCCGCGGCTGTGGATTTAATGTCCTCATTGAACGCGGTACGCATGCCAAGAAGAACGAAAGGAAGTGAACGCACCCAAGAATCATGATGGCACATGAGAGCAGCCTTAAGCTGGCGGTGTACTCGCTCGATCATGCCATTAGCACATGGGTGATAAGATGTGGTCCTTATTCGTTTAGTGGCAAAGTGAATCATCAGTCGACGAAACAGGTCAGACTCAAACTGAGTACCTTGGTCTGTCGTGATGATTGATGGTACCCCAAATCTCGAAACCCATTCTCTAGTTAAGGTGTCTGCCACTTCTTCTGCGGTAATGGAGCGCATAGGCCAAACCTCAGGCCACCTGGTTACTCGGTCAATAGCTGTCAAACAATAGCGATACTCATTGCATAAAGGTAGAGGACCAATAATGTCAATGTGTATGTGACTGAAACGACCAGATGGAAGGTTGAAATCACCTAACGGAGAAGAATTGTGACGTGAGACCTTAGCCCGTTGACAAGCCTCGCAAGCGCGTGCCCACTGCTTACAATCCTTATTGACAGAAGGCCAGACGTAACGCTCTGTCAAAAGGCGGGCAGTTGCACGTGCGCCAGGATGGCTTTAGTTATGAAACTTATCGAAAACTGCTTTGCGAAAGGAAGGGGTCAAATATGGACGTGGCTTACCTGTAGATACATCACAAATAATGGAAATGTTTGTACCAGGAACGACGACGCTTGTCAACTGGAGACTGGAGCTCTGACGCATGTCTGATAGTTCTTTATCTGACTCTTGCGACTTCGCGAGGGCTTCATAGTTGTAAGAGTATGCAACTTAACCTAAATGTCAACTTAATCTAATGTCAATGCAGTGAGTGCCAAAAAGAAGAAAAATAAAATGCAAAGCGAGAGTTGTTTTCAAGACTTCTAATTGAACACTGATCTTAAATTCGTAAAACATGCATAAATATGAACCACGACAACAGACCGTAGTTCATTGCACCGCTAATTGTAGGTCGCGACCAAAGTGCAATATTGACGCGCCTAATGATAAAAATATATGCATAATGTACTTTGTACATATTGCCAACACCGACAGAAAACTATGTTAAAAAGACATTAAATTGAAATCAATGAAATAAGAATAACAATGAAATAACTTAAACAACATGAAATAAATGTAAAGTAACAGTACAGTGGAAAATCTTAAAAAGGTAAAAATAAAATGTCATTTTATCCTAAGTATAAAAATGAAAACAGTAAATAATAACAATTGTAAGAATTGAGACAATAATTATGTTAATTTAAAATGATTTAAAGTCCCTATGATATAATTTTAACTTAATTAACTTAACACACGTCACTATGTTTTTTAGTGTCAAATTTCACTTGGTTAGAAGAGTGTCCACCTTTTTCACATGATTTCACATTCTGTTGCACTGTACTATAAAGGTCTTCAGCTTCAGGCTTTTCGTCTTTCTTTAATACTTTTTGTAGCTCTATATGTTCAGTACGGCGGGAAGTGTTGAGAGCTTCCCGAGCGATCCTTCTCCAACACCAAACGGAAGTTACAGACAGTGCAATGCATATAAATAAAACAATGCAAATTCATGGATTCTGCGATGCATCGGAAAAGGTTTATGCATGTGCCATCTATATCATGACTCTGAACGACAAAGATGAACCTATAATTAGACTAATAACAGCTAAGTCGAGATTGGCACCTATCAGCAAAAAATTAACATTGCCACGATTAGAGTTATGTGGAGCTGTTTTACTTGCGCGTCTCATGAAGAAGGTTTTACAAGCTTTTCAATGGGAAAAATTTGACACACACACTTACGCATGGACAGATTCTATGATTGTTTTATCTTGGTTGCATGGTGATACAGCAAACTGGAAGACCTTTGTGAGCAATAGAGTACATCAAGTACATGACGTCATTCCTAAACAGCATTGGAATTATGTCAAGTCAAAGGATAACCCTGCTGATTGTGCAACCAGAGGGAACAGCTGTTTACAATTACTGCAGAATCAGAAATGGTGGCAAGGACCTGACTGGCTTAAAAGTTATAACGAAAAGGCCATTCCACCTTTACTTATTGCTGACACAACTTGTGAGACAAAACAACGTACTGTATGCGTCACACAGTCTGAACCGTCGTCTTTAATTATTGAATTGATTGACACACATAGTAACATGACCCACATAATACGAGTTGTCGCGTGGATTATGCGCTTTATGAGTAAACAAAAGAATAGACACGTGACAAAATATCTAACATCTGAGGAATTAAAGAAGGCTGAAATTATTATTCTTAAACAAATTCAGATTTATGCTTTTAGAGAGGAACTTTCAAAATTAAAACATGACAGGAGTGTTAGTTGCAAAAGTAATATATTTAATTTAAACCCATTTATTGACAATGACAACATTTTGCGAGTGGGAGGAAGATTAAATAATTCACACTTAAGCATGAACATGAGAAATCCAATTCTCTTACCTCATGATTCTAAATTGACAGACCTGGTAATTTTACAAGCTCACCATGAAACGCTCCATGGAGGTCCAAAATTGACACTTGCACATTTACGACAGAAGTTTTGGATAGTAGGTGGACATCGCGCCGTAAAACGTGTATTACACAGATGTGTCACATGTCGCCGTTTTGCTGCTAAGTCACGAACCCAGATCATGGCAGATTTACCTGAGCCACGAGTGACGATATCGCGTCCCTTTTTACACACCGGAGTTGATTTTACCGGACACATAGAAATCAAAGCTAATAAGGGGCGTGGAATAAGAACTTTATTGGCATACATTGCAGTCTTCGTCTGTTTAGCCACCAAGGCAATCCACCTGGAACTGGTGACAGAACTTAGCAGTGCAGCATTCCTTGCAGCATTTAAAAGGTTTTGTGCACGGCGTGGTAAGCCAAGCGATATGTACAGTGACAATGGCACGAATTTCATTGGAGCAAATCGTATTCTATTAAAACAATACAGAGATATTTTAAATACAATAGACGTTCACTTACTAGGGAATATTGAACAACTTGGAATTAAATGGCATTTCAATGCACCTATTTGGCCAAGTGCTGGCGGACTGTGGGAGGCAGCAGTCAAGAGTATGAAATACCATCTAAAACGAGTACTTGGAGAGCAACGACTAACGTATGAAGAATTTACGACTCTTCTACATCAGATCGAAGCATGCTTGAACTCCAGACCTCTGTGCACTCTCACCGAAAGCACAGAAGATATTGACTGCTTGACTCCAGGCCATTTTCTCACTGGCACCAATATTTTAACTATACCTGAAAGTGAAGATAATAATTTTGACCTAAGAAAGCGATGGCAAATGGTACAAAAAATTACAAATGATTTCTGGAAAAGGTGGTCTCGTGAATATCTGCAACAAATGCAAGTCCGATTGAAGTGGAAGACACATCAAACAGACGCTCGAATTGACGATATTGTGTGCATCCAAGATGAGAAGTTACCAGCAGGAAAATGGGCTTTAGGACGTGTAACTGAATTACACCCTGGAAAAGACAGCCATACTCGAGTAGTGACCCTGAAAACTGCAAAGGGTGACATTAAAAGACCAATTACAAAATTAGTGGCCTTAATTGATGCTCCAAGCAATGACAAATGTGAAGTAAAGTGTAGAACACGAAAAGGGTCATCTTGGAAAAGTTTAATTTGTTCTTCTTTACTTTTGATTTTGATGACATTTATCACTCCCACAATACAAATGCAAACAGCACGTGACATAAAAATTACCACAATAACCGGGAATCAGACAATTTACTTTGACAAAATATCAGATGTTCAAGAAATTAAAGATGAATGGAAATTAGTTTTCTTTTACAATATGACAAATTACTGGCAAAATGTGGCAGCCCTAGAACAGTATGTCATACATTTAAAACAATTTCAACGAGATGACTGGGCTATACAATTTCATGTTTTAATTAACCAGTTAGAACAAGGCATTAATGAACTTAATTATTATAATAATTTGCTTAAAACCCAACACTTAATGCATAATCGTTATAAACGAGGTTTGATCGACGGAATTGGTTATGTCGCAAATACGCTTTTTGGTGTCTTAGATCAGCGTTTTGCCGATAAGTATGAAAGTGACATAAAAAATATTCAGAATAATGAAAATCATATGCTTCAACTGATTAAAAATCAAACCAGTATCTTGGAAACTGAGAATAACATCTTGCAACGCAATGAAGCCACAATGATTAAACATTTTTATTTAATAAATGAGCAAATAAATGCATTAAAAACTGATTCGCTGAAAGATAAATTATTTACGGAAAATGGATTTTATGTCATAACATCATCTATTGCAGCTGAAAGTATGATACAAAATTTAAAATACATTCAACAGACTATTATTAATACATTAACTAATATGTATCAAGGCCACATAGACGTCCATTTATTGTCAGCTAATCAATTGCAAAAGGAACTTGACAAAATTGCTCGCTATTTGCCACGGAATTTAGCACTACCCGACGTACAGAATGATGTAAAAGAATTATATAAATTATTCCGGATTCATGCGCGAATCACAAAACAAAATCTGTTAATGGAAATCAAAATACCTTTATTGAGTGATGAACTATATGAACTTAGTAAATTAATAAGCATTCCTCAACGTGTTAATTCGACACACATTATAAATGTCATTCCAGTCACCGAATTTATTGCATTTAACATCAACAGACATTCCTTTATACCGCTACATCAATCAGAGATTTATGAATGTCAGAAAATTCACGAACTGAAATTATTATGCAAATTTAACCATCCTGTATATAACTTAGGCAGTCTCACTCAATCTATTTGCAATCAGCAAATAATTCGTAACAATGAACAACATGATATGTATTGTAATATCGAATTAAAAACATGCATGGACAAGTGGATACAATTACATAAACAAAACACGTGGTTTTATTATTGTTGTGAGAAATGCTACGTCCACATAATTTGCCCAGGAGGCATGACGTCAGAAACATTACTTGACCTTGGACTGATTACACTTGGTCGTGGGTGTGTCCTGAGAGGTGACACGTTCATGTTATATGCAAACATGGAATATTCCAGTCAAGTAACATTAAATTTAGATAATGTCATACAGCCTCCAGAAATATCACCACTAAATAATATTGTCAACACGTCTATAAATTCATCTCTTCATATTGAAAATCATAATAAATTATATAAACATATTGAAAAAAAAATTAATTTGATAAAGGAACAATCTGACATATCAAATACGAGTATAAACAATCATGACCTACACCACTATGCGATGATTTACATTGTCCTGTTCAAGAGCAATAGCTTCGACTCGTGATAAGGCGTCAGCCACGACATTGTCCTCACCTTTAATATACTTAATATCAGTTGTAAATTGACTGATAAAAGATAGCTGATTTAATTGGGCAGGGGGCAGTTTCTCCCTGCGCTGTACGAAAGCGTACAGCAATGGCTTATGGTCCGTATAAATAGTGACGCTCTGAACCTCCAAAATATAGCGGAAATGCTGTACACTTTCGTACACCGCCAGCAACTCTCGATAGTAAGTCGGCCACTCTGTCTGCTTTTTAGTAAGTTTCTTACTAAAGAAAGCAAGAGGAAACCACTCACCATCGACTCGCTGTTGAAGACAGGACCCAATATGTACCGAAGATGCATCTGTAAACAGTCCAAGAGGTGCGTCATTAACCGGATGTTGCAATTGCGTAGCCCTGGACAAACTCCGTTTGCAAACTTCAAATGGCTCCAGTAGTTCAGGCGACCATGTGAATGGTTTATTGCCTTTACCATTTATGGCAACTACTGCATCAATCAATGGAGCTTGAAATTGCGCGGCCTGGGGTACGAATCGACGGTAGTAGTTTAACATACCGAGAAAACGACGCACGCCCTGGACGGTTTTCGGAGCTGGAAAATCCAAAATAGCTTGAACGCGATCCTGAGGAGGGCTTGTACCTTCTGGGCTGACATGAAAACCAAGGAAGGTAAGTTCCCGAACGCCGAAAGAACACTTCGATGAGTTAATGACAACTCCATACTCCTGAAGGCGTTTGAAGAGGATACGCAGATGTTCGCAGTGGAGAGCCTCATCCGCAGAGAAAATAAGAATGTCATCCACGTACGGAAAACAGAAATCGAGACCCCGTGTGACCTCATCGATAAACCTCTGGAAAGTTTGACCAGCGTTTCGAAGGCCAAAGGTCATGAAGGGAAATTCGAAGAGGCCAAACGGGGTAACGATGGCTATCTTCGGTATATCCTCTTCAAATACCGGGATCTGATGATATGCTTTCACGAGATCTATTAGGCTAAAAACCTTAGATCCTGCGAGATTATGAGCGAAATCATTTATGTGACGGACTGCGTACCGATCAGGGACAGTTCTGGCGTTAAGGGATCGGTAGTCGCCACAAGGTCGCCAACTACTGTCCTTTTTCAAGGTCATGTGTAGCGGAGACGACCAGGCGCTCTTAGAAGGACGTGCAATGCCAGCTTGGATCATGTTGTCGAACTCCTTTTTTGCTGTTATCAACTTCTGAGGCGCCAGACGACGAGGACGACACGAAATAGGCGGGCCATCCATAGTCTTAATGTAGTGCACAGTATTGTGCAAAACATTACGAGGGATTCCAGGAGGCCGAGTGATTTCTGGAAACTCGGCGAGCAGTTTAACAAAATTGGAATCGCCTGAAACAACAACCTTGACACTTAGCTGTTCCGACATTGCTGCAATAGCGGGTGCTGACAAATTCGTTACGCCATCCATCAACTTCTTGAGTCGGCAATCTGGCAAAAGATGGTAATAACTTAAATAGTCTGAGCCAATGATCGCTGTCGTAACATCAGCAACAACAAAATCCCAAACAAATGCTCGTCGAAGACCAAAGTTGAGGTTTAAATGAATAGTGCCATATGTCTTAATACTACTCCCGTTAGCGGTGTTAAGTTCATAGTCCGAAGATTTTCGCGGAACTGACAACCAGCTGCGGGGGTAACAACAAAGATCCGAACCAGTGTCAATCAAAAATTGACGCTTTGTGATACGGTCAGTGACAAATAGACGGCGGCCGTGATGTTGTATGGACTTGCAATCAGATGCCGCCGCTACTGATTGCTTGTGAGGTTTTCCGACGCCCAATTGCATGGAGCAATACATTTGCTGGCATTCGCACCAAATGTGCGATGATACCAACAGCGTTTACTACCAGGTGTGCTACTGCGTGATGTCGCCTGGCTTCTGGAAAAAGAACGGTTTCGAGATCGAACAGAAGAACCGGTAGATAAAACAGCAACTTGCTTAGTTAATTCCTCTAATCGAGCCATAACGAGGTCGATCGAAGGCGTAGCAGCAGCAGCATATACGTTTGAAGAACTAGACTGAGCTTCCAAAATCTTGTCAGCTATATCTGCGATTCTATCAAGGGATAAGTCAGCTTGTGCAGCCAAAATCCCCTGTACGTGCTGTGGTAAACGACGTAACCATAATTGCCGCAAGATGTTATCGTCCGAGAGAGCCGTTCCCGCGAGCGAGCGCAAGTGACGGAGAAATTGGGATGGTCTCCGATCCCTGAGTTCTTCGTCACTAAGAAGGCGCCTCACTCGCTGTTCCTCTGATGACGAAAGTCTGCTGATTAAGGTCTCCTTCAGCTTCTGATACTTACCTTCAGCCGGAGGGTTGACAACGATGTCCTCGATTTCGCCGGCAATCTTGTGGTCAATCTGGCTAAGGACATGACTGTACATCGTGGCATCAGTGTTGATGCCAGCAAGCAAAAATTGTGCCTCAGCCTGTGCGAACCATACTGTCACCCTATCAGACCAAAAAGGGGGAAGTTTGACACTCACGTGACATACCTCACCCTCCCGTTGAGGTTGGGATTCCTTTTGGTCGCGCAGATTACGCAAAACTGCATTTTCTGCCTCAAGGGCTGCCAAACGCGAACGTAGTTCGTCAGCCATTATAAACGAAAACACGCTACTAAAATTATAAACGAAAGTAAATTAAAATTAATTCGTATAGAATAGAGAGAGAACGGACAGAAAAAAAATATTGCTATTCCGTGGGCGCGTGATGTGGCAAAAACAAAACACAACCGTCTAAAAATTCATATGTCGACATGTCAACAAAAACAACATAAGTTGTCAATATGCAGACAAAATTACACATAAAAAACAAAAGACAATGTAAACAAATTGTTCAAACCACGCGAAAAATACACACGAAAAACTAATGAAATATTTCCTATGTCACATTACACAAGTTGAAAAGAATAGTTTTCATAAAATAACGTAAAAATCAATACTCCGAACACGCTTTACACAACTAACTAAAAATCATTACTTGGAATAATAATAAAATGTTTAAAAAAAAAAAAACTCCAAATAATGGTGCCGATAGTACTTGCGTGAGCGATGTGCACAAATGGTATAATGCGCAGTTAGTCCAATGCATGCATGTGTTCAACTGCAACTCCCACGGAGACGTCACTCGAACTTGCGAATGTAGGAAACGGTGAATGCGCCAGGGGGCGCTCGACGCCACAGCTTGGGATGTGGTACCGTTTCACACGACGAAAATTTCTTCGAAGTGGCCATCCGCATGTCCAACGCAGCTTCCCATCCCGCGCCGGTCAATTGCCAATTATATTACACCCAAAGCTCTTGACGATCACGTCGGGGTCACCAATTTGGGAAGTTGTATGGCCGGGTGCAATCTTGGTGGTTGCGGATGAGTTCCGTGGTAGTAAAAGGCAGGGTTCATAAAAATAACTGACTGTACTTCTAAATATGTACACGGTTACAATATATACAAACTGGACAGTAAACATAAATCGGAAATAATATTTATAAGGCTTAGAAAATAACCATACTCTCTAGCTCGGAATAAAATTCTCATGTAATTAATTTGACAACTGTCACTTAGTGAAAAACATTGTGTTTGTCAAACATAGACAAACAACAAAGGCGGTCGCATTACAAGAACGCCACAACTGCATCAAATGAATGTGTTTGTTTTATACTTAAAATGTTGAAAGAGTAGGTAGGTAAGGTAGCTTAAATTCAGTATAATTAAAAGGAAACAATAATAAATAACTTAATAATGACCAAATGTCAAGCTTAGTTTATGAAAGCTTCAACACGTTGACTGTCAAGAAATATATCTAAGCATTACATTACTTGGGGTCTAATCGATTTCCATTTTTATTAAAGATTCTATAAGTTTCTCCACAAAGAGTCTTTTTGGTAACTTTTTTCCATCAGTTTGGATTGAATTAAACACAATCCAGGCATTAATTAGCGCCGTACCAAATATTAGCTCCATTACAACTTTTCTCCACCATTTGATTATTTACTTACTTTAGGTACATAGCTACCAAGATAAGAAAAAACTAGGTACTTACTGAAGATTTTTTCATTAAAAACTTACCTGTTTTGGCTCTGTTTCTGGGTTTTTTTTAAATTAACTTCTTCCGACATCGTTTAGACATGTTCGGCGCTGTAAAAGGACGTGCTCTCCAATCGACGTGATGCACAACACTGGTCGCGGGAAGCTCGCGTTGAGTGCGGTACGAGGTCAGGGGGGATATGGGACGTTTTAGCCTCGTTCCGCACTGCATTAAAATTATATTAATTCAGTGCGGCACGAGGCCTAAGACATCCGGTACCAAGGTAGGTACACCACCGAGTCCGGAACCATTAGTGATCTCAAATATATATTTATCTCTTTCCTACACTGGACCAAACCAAAGCTATGCCATTCGCACGACAGAGAAATTCACTTTTTTGCTTGCCGCACCACAGGGAAGTTGCATCAGGGGTGATTTAGGCCTCGCTTCGCACTTAACGTGTTAAACTTATATAATGTACAACAAGAGTCGTTTATAATATTAAAATCAGATTGGATGAAAGATGAATTTATATTTACGCTGTTGAATCTAGGTATCCATTTGGTACTTTTACAATAAGATATACAGTTGGCTGGTGTAGAGAGTATTCCTGTGCCAATAATATTTATTTCTACAATTTTTTGATTTGAACATTCAACATATAATTTATTGTTTTGAGATTGTACAAAAATCCAATTATTATTATTGAGGGGTTGCCACAAATCCATATTCCCATGTACAAAGTCGGTTTTGCACTGCGTTGGTAATACTTTTATCACTTTTGACATTAACTCACTTTCCAGTGGCGTGGCGTGAAAAAAAAAGTTAGGCAAGCCACAGTAAAAATTAGGACCCCCAAAAAATGGGTACTCGCAGAAACTTTCTTTAAAGCTCGTAATTTGTACACATTGTAACATTTTTCAAAATGAGATTCTGATACATACATACATAAATCACGCCTATATCCCCGAAAGGGTAGGCAGAGGTGAACTAGCACCCACGTTTCGCCAGTTATGTTAGGTCCCATGTAATAATAGGTGGCGAGCCTATTGCCATTTATCGAGCACAAAAGTTGCAGTAGGTACATAGCTAGATGGTATAAGAGGAACGCTGCTGCCCATTCCTCATCACTGATTTATCCTTAGTCGCCTTGTACGACACCCACGGGAGAGATTTACACTTTCGTCGTGCCCGCGAAACGCTAATTCTTGTTTACCTAAGAGAACAACTGTGTCTATGAAACGTTTTAACAGAATACGATTACGCTCGACTTTGCGATTATGAGCGTCAAAATTATTGTTAAAATATTTTTCTATTCTACTATTTCCAAATTCATGCAACGCTAAACAACTACGCATATGTTTCTCACTTTGAACATGTTTCTTAGCAGAGTTTGATAAATTATTTACATCAGAAAATCCCGTTTGATTCCAAACGCTACTTGAATCAAAAAACAAAAGACACGAAAAACAAAACATTTTATTTATTAAACCACTGCCTGTAAGGCAACTATATTTATCATAAAGTTAACTGTGGAAATGCTTGAAAAAACCGTCTTTACGCTTGTAATCTATTGACATATTTGGACGAGCTCGACCTAACTGTATGACATATTTTTTATTTTCTTTGAAAGGACAACTTTGTAAACTGCTTTCCTTCACTTAGCAAGAAATCGGACAATCTATGTGCATCAAAGCGGCCATTATTGTGCCGAGAGAGAATAAACCAAAATTATTTAAAAACTAAAACATACCAATTAAATACCTGCAGAGCTACATATAAATTTTATTTGACTCACCATGCATTCCCATATCTTTTGAGGTCAAGCCATGACATTTTCGAGCGGCTGATAAAATCTCATCCTTTTTGCAACGACTATGGAAACGAATAATTAGATTACGAGGTGCTCCTTTCTTTGGTCTCTTCGCTTGGATACGATGGACGAAATCTAGATCTTGCGAGGAAATCTTTACATGGAGGTAGGTGCTCCATGATACTATTTACTATAGTTGGCAGGGATTCACCAGCGTTCTCAGGAACTCGCACCACTTCGACGTTCTGGAGTCTGGACCACTGCTCTTGCTTTAATGATGCTTCCTCCATATCATTCAGCTTAGTCTGTAGTGTTTTTAATTTTGTGTTCAGACTAGTGTTCTTGGCCTACAGCTTTTTGATGGTAACCGAGTTTTTTGTAGTAGAGTTATTGACAGTATCATAAAGATTACTTAGGGTTTTCAAAGAGGTCTCTAGCTCAAGGACCTTGTTTTCGATTGCCCTGGTAACTGACGCACTAACATCTGCTAAAAATTTGGGCAGTGCCCTTTGGATGGCAAGTTCAACCTCTGCGCTTATTGAGGTAATGATATGGCTGGATAGTTTCTCATCACTAGCTGCTGGAGCACGATTCCGGGTTGTAGTGTTCACGTACTCATTACTGTCACCGGCAGCTTTCACCGGCGTATCTGAGTTGTCGCCGCGGCGTGACTGCTTAGCTTTGCACTCCGGGCATATCCAAGTCGGATCTCCTTTCTTAACGCCAACACAAACACAGTGATATTGAAGCTTACATGACGATTCAGAACACGTAATCGTGTTTTCCTTAGCTTTTAAGTCAATACCACAAGCACTGCACTTAACCATGATTCGGGAAAACAATCAGTAGAATACCAACTTATTGTTGAAAATATTTTCCACGCAAGAAAACACTCCAGAAAAGATAATACTTGACGATTTGTGTTGAATTTTTTACAATTAATATTTTTAAAAGTATAAAATAACGCAGCTGATGTTTATCGTAGCGACTACCCGCTTTTTTTTTCAAGCATTGCAGAAGGATGACGATTTGGACAGTTTATATTAGTTAAACTGCCATCATTTAATATACATAAATCAAAGTCATCAATTAGATCATACAGCTGCTGCCCCCTACTCTTCGTTGACAAACAGCCAAATGCACTATGATGAGCGTTGAAGTCACCAGACATAAATAAAGGCTTGATTGAAGACAATGTGGTGTACAAATCTTTATAGGAAATGTTGGTAGGCACATAGCGAATCACACCTTTTTTTTTTCAATTTGAGCAGCCGGAATATAGGCCTTCATATTGGGCTTCTCCAAAAATACATTGTTCATAATAAAATTATAAGCAGTATTATACTGCTTTAAAAAAATAGATGTTATGTTTGCATTAATCCTGTGTAGTGCTACAACACCCTTTATGGACGTAGTAAATATGTGGTTCAAATATTATTTTGTTTATATTTTTTATATATATTTTTATTTATTTATTTTATTCATGCAGTATTTCTTTTTCTTTGATATTCATTCAAGTTACACTTTTTGAGCGTGGTGACCGATAAGAAAACAATATAATCTATTATTAAATAAATAAAAAAAGTTAATATTGTTTAAAATATTTTTTATTATTTTACAATACATGTGGGTTTTATTATCTTACAGTAGCTGTTGGTTATTCAGGAATATTTATCATTGAAACTATAGGTTTATGATAACTGAAATAAGAAACATAAGTTTGCGACTTAATATCCTCTAAATACCTAGAAAATACCGCGTCAATGGTGGTCCCATATTTTGTTCTGGACTCTTGTGGATCATTATGAGCACTTGTCTATACAAAACAAGCAGCTATTAAAAATCTGTAAGACAAAAGCTAAAGATTCCGGTTACAAATTTGTTTGGACAAAAAACTGCCGTATTTATATAAGGAAAGCAGAAAATTCACCATACATTCATATATCCTGCGAGGAAGATTTAAAAAAAATTGTTTAATATTTTTTTCTGACATAATCGGCAAATGTGTTAATGTAATACCTTATATCATAACTTCTACTGTTTTTTATATTATTATGATATCGGAAACATTTAGTTTGCATGATAACGACACTATATACTCACCACAACAATACATTTCATATACATCCTCAATTACACATCAACACTTCATAAACACCACTACGTTTGTTTGTTATAATCACACCTATAGTAAATCGCTCTTAAATGGCCATATATGTGCATATTATGTTTTATTCACCATATTCAAATATAGCAATTCGAAATTCTATAGCAATAAATACATTATATCATTACTGTTAATAAGATCTGCCAACAATATTGTTGAAAGGCGAGGCTCATATTAACAACTTAACTTTTCTGTACCAGAATGTTCGTGGCTTGAGAACAAAAACAATCGATTTCTACAATAGCATTCTAAACTCGAATTACGACATCATTTTGGTTACGGAAACTTGGCTAAATGATAGTGTTTTGAATTCTGAATTATCGGATGATAGATACGAAATATTCCGTCGGGACCGCGGATCAAACGGAGGTGGAGTCATGGTGCTGTGCTCCCGTCGACTAAATGCGCGTGCGCGCACAGAGTGGCAGCGCGATCACTTTGAGTGCGCGTGGGTTACCGTGGACGGCCAGACAATAGGCTTGCAAAACAACTTACATATAGCGTTGGCTTACATGTCGCCCGACCGTGCGCTGCCTTCACGTATAAATGACTGTGTTCAAATGATCTCTGACATTTCAGGGACAATTGGAGAAGATTTGTTTGTGTTGGCTGGTGATTTTAACCTGTATAATATTGTATGGGGACCCTCTGGACCAACATATTTAAGAAAGGGTTCCATGGAACTGCAGAGCGCTGGCATTAATTTGGTGAATGAATCATATTTACATGGTCTGTATCAGAATAATTTTAACCTTAATAACGCTGGTAACACATTGGATCTATTCTTTTGTAATTTTGATGTGGTTCTTTCTATCTCTTCGTCTCCTTTAGTAAAGGAAGATATCCAACATACCACCCTGGATATCATAGCCACTGGTATACACGTAAAACCATTACAAAAAATAACTTACAAAAAATAACTAGGATAAAGTACTTGTTTCGGAAAGCGGATACGAACTAATTAAAAGAGAAATTTGTGCGATTGACTGGATTAGTGTACTGTCTTCTAATACTGTTGATAGTTTTTATTCAATTTTATATCGCACAATTCACCAATTTGTACCAACAGTAGATACTAGCAATATTAGTAAATACCCAGTGTGGTATAGTCGTGCCCTCATAAGCTTGCTCAAAGAAAAACAAAAAGCTCACAGGCTTTGGAAGCGATACAAAAATCCACTGGATTATGACTCGTTTTCTTTGCTCAGAGGGAGAATGAAGGCTATGCAAGCTGACTGTCGATTGAAATTTATACAAAATAGTGAAAAAAACATTAAATCCAACCCTAAAATGCTATGGTCGTACGTTAACTCTAAACGTAAATGCAATACGAGATATCCAGGTTTAATGACGCACAACGACAGGCAGTTAATGGGTAGTGAAGAGATTTTCGAAGGGTTTAACAAGTACTTTGAGAGTATGTTTGTTCGGCCGTCTGGTTCAGTTGCTGGTCATGTACATGCTGATGTTGAATCTAATCACTTAGTTCATACTTTCTCAGTTTCGCAAAAGGATGTTTTTAGCTTATTTTCCACATTAGATGTCAAGAAGGGCAGAGGTAGCGATCAAATTCCTCCATTATTCGTACAACGCTGTGCTGAGGCCCTATCTTTCCCCTTATGTATACTTTTCAATCGTTCCATTTCTGGAGGATTTTTTTCCGACAAAATGGAAGAAGGCTAATATTGTCCCTCTTCACAAAAGAGGTTCGAAATCCGCTATTGTAAATTATCGTCCTATATCAATTTTAAATGTTTATGCAAAGTGTCTGGAGAGACTTGTTTATAATAGAATCTACCCAATAATAAACCAGGGAATACCTGATGAACAGCATGGTTTTGTGAAGGGCAGATCTACAGTGTCAAACTTGAGCTTGTTTGTTAGTGATGTACACAGTGGAATGGGTTTTCAGTCTTAGGTTGACGTGATATACACAGATTTTGAGAAAGCCTTGATCATCTTATATTGTTGCAAAAACTTAATCGGCTAGGTATACATGGAGACCTGTATAGATGGGTTAAGTCATATACAATATCAAACCGCAAGCAGGCTGTGATTATTGGTGGTCATTGTTCCGATTTTATTACTATTCCATCTGGTGTATCCCAGGGTTCCCTGCTTGGGCCATTGTTTTATACAGCTTACATAAGTGACATCAGCTTGTGCTTTAAATATGCACATTTCTTACTCTATGCAGATGACACTAAAATTTATATGAAAATTAAGACAATTGAGGACTGTATTAAGTTACAGGAAGATCTGGATAATCAAATAACAGTAAATACTACCAAATGCGTTCATATTCGATTCACTAGACGTATGAACCCTATTGATTACAATTTTAAACTAAATGATTTTTGTATAAAACAAGTAGATTCTGTAAAAGATTTAGGTATTTATTTAGATTCAAAACTAACATTCAATATTCATTACGAACATACAGTGTGTCCCTGGATAAAGTGCAATCCCGAAAGGGGATGAAACTAGACCATAAATCATTGACTAGAAAAATATAAAAAAAAAAAAAAATATTGTAGGATTTATTGGTATTTTAAGATTTTCATGTTTCATTAAGGACTCTATGTACAAAAGTATTGATTTCTTCCAAAATAATGGGTCTATTTCTTTGAAATAAAAAAAACCAGTATGCCTAATACCTAGCGATGACCATGAAATAATAAATAGTCCGCAAAAAAGTAACTATCTTGGGTAAAAAAATGTATTTTTATGAAAAAAATTATTTTTTTAGACGTTTATTTTAAAAAACTTCAAATTACTAAAAAAATGTGCCCTATAACTATGTAATTTTATAGCTTACTTTTATTCTTTACCATTTTAGCTTCCAAATAAAAAAACACAATGTTCTAACTCAAAAATTGGCTAGGTAGGAGTTATTTACATTTTAGTAGGTAATAAAAGTCAGACTTTAATCACAATAACTTTATTAATAAAATTATCCGTAATTTACAATTTTGCATTTTTATTTAATGCATTAAATGTTCAAAATGGCCTCCTCGATTTTGCAAGCACATTACTGCACGAATATTAATTTGGCTAGTGGCTCTGCGAATCATTCCTGGATCATTTTTAATGTCATTTGCGCATTGAATTATTCGGTCGTGCAACTGTGCCTCGGTATTTATTGGCGTGCTGTATACTCTTTGCTTCATGACACCCCATAAAAAATAATCTAGGGGTGTCAGATCAGGTGAACGCGCTGGCCAGCCTACTGGCCCTCCTCGGCCAATCCACCGGTTCGGGTAATTTTCGTTCAAAAATCGCCGCACCTCCCGCCCATAATGTGCAGGACATCCATCCATTTGGAGATACATACGCCCACGCCGTCTCGTAGCCATGGGAACATCTTCCATCAACATGGGTAAATTTTGTAGTAATTCTAAAAAACGTTCAGCATTTAGGGTTGTGGGTAAAATGACTGGACCAATTAAAATGTCGTCGATTAAGGCTGCCCATACGTTTATTGAAAATCTTACTTGAAAAGTAGATGCCCGCTTCAATCGTGGCTTTTCGTGAGACCACTGGTGCAAATTTCTGCAGTTTGTAATGCCGTCTCGGGTAAATGTCGCTTCGTCCATCCAAAAAATGCGTTTGGGAAAATTTGGGTCAGCTCTAATTTTTCTTTGAATCCACGTCGACATTACGCATCTTGGACGATTATCTACATTTTCGTGTAAATGTTGTACTCGTTGGTAATGGGAAGGATGCAATCCCTCCTTTTTCAAAATTCGCCAGACAGACGTCTTCGATATGCCATGACGCAACGCTAATCGTCTTATGCTTGTTGTAGGGTCAGCAAACAGATCGTTTAAAATGGCCTCTTCTATCGCATTGTCAATAACGACAGCTGGTTGCTCACGGCGATCTCGTGCCAAACCAAGTCCAATGTTGGAGAGCCTCCTATGAATCTCTTGAAAATTTCGAGCTGAGGGTATGAGTCTGCCCGGGAAAGCATTTATGTATGCAGTCCGAGCGACTGTTGTGCGACCATGTGACATGCCATAATAATAATGCATGTCGGCTATTTCTCGAGGTGAGAACTCTGTCAATCGCGGCATTTCGTCAACACTTAACAGCAGAACAGGAACAGTCCAAACGTAACAAACAGTAGAAAACGTAACAGTCAACAATGTAACAAAAACTTAATAACAAATCAACGAGAACACAATGCGAGAACGAGAACAGTAGTAGCAGCGGCGAGAATATCGGAGCGACTGTGTAAGTCCTGTTTCGACCCCCTGCCTCCCCTCCCCTCGCCTTCCCTCTACCTGAGTGTAGAACAAAAGGACTGCGACTGCCGAAGGGCCCAGAGTAGGACGGAAACAATGTAAAAAACGGTCTCTACCTGCACGGTAACACGATTAGGCTCCACTTTAAAAATTCGTAGATAGCGTGTTTTTTTTAGTTAGAACATTGTTTTTTTTTATTTGGAAGCTAAAATGGTAAAGAATAAAAGTAAGCTATAAAATTACATAGTTATAGGGCACATTTTTTTTGTAATTTGAAGTTTTTTAAAATAAACGTCTAAAAAAATCATTTTTTTCATAAAAATACATTTTTTTACCCAAGATAGTTACTTTTTTGCGTACTATTTATTATATCATGGTCATCGCCAGGTATTAGGCATACTGGTTTTTTTTATTTCAAAGAAATAGACCCATTATTTTGGAAGAAATCAATACTTTTGTACATAGAGTCCTTAATGAAACATGAAAATCTTAAAATACCAATAAATCCTACAATAATTTTTTATAATTTTTTTCTATATTTTTCTAGTCAATGATTCATGGTCTAGTTTCATCCCCTTTCGGGATTGCACTTTATCCAGGGACACACTGTATAATAAATAAGGCATACAAAAACTTAGGCTTTATAATAAGGGTTACGCGTGTTTTTAAAGTTTATCAAAACCACTGATTACAAAAGTAAACTTCCAGCCCCATGATGGAATGATAAGTGCAAAGATTATGTTGTCAAATCATATAAAGCTTTATAATTTTATAGGCAATGACCTTAGAAAACTTCATTGCATATAAAAGATCTGAGACAATTAAAAAAAGAACAATAGCTATTGAAAAAGAATGGTTAGAAAAAATTGTGTGACAGCTTTAACACAACTACTCCTATTAGTATTAATATGGAATAATATTAAAAAGTTTAAAAATATCAAAGTGCACAATAATTCTTATTCTGATGTTTTTATTCAACCATTAATGGAAAAGTTAACACAATACAGTAATGAAGTTAATGTTGATATAAATACATATTTTAGTCTAAATAATTATAACAGTAATTCATGGTCCGAATTTTTGATTAGTTTACAGTCTCGCAAAAATACTGCTCCTGGTTTAGATGACTATCCTTATATTCTAATTAAAAATTTAAGTATAAGTCCACAACAAATTTTTTTGGAGATCCTAAATAGTCTTTGGGTAAAGCAGCTGGTAAAGCACAGTCATGGAAAACACAGTGTGTGATTCCAATTCTTAAGCCCAATAAACCGGCAAATAATGTTGATTCATATAGACCCATTTCATTATCCTCTTGGTTAGGAAAAATATTCGAAAAAATGGTAAAGATTCGTCTTGATTACTTTGTTGAGTCCAATAATATTATTCCGAATATTCAATTTGGTTCTAGGAGAGGCAGGAGTTGTGCAGACAGTTTTACTTCCCTTATATCCGACCTGAAAAATGCAAAAGAAAATAGACGTAGCATTGTTTGTGCTTTTTTGGATGTGCAGGGTGCTTTTGACAATGTTCAACCAGGCATTTTGGTATAAGTATTATCAAAGATAGGTATACCAGGGTTAATTTGTAAATGGATTTTTAACTTTTTAAATCAAAGAACACTATATATTAAATTCAATAATATTTTACATGGACCACAAACTATTTCTAAAGGTACAATGCAAGGTGCTACATTATCTCCATTACTGTATAATTTATACACTTGTGAAATTTGTAAATATGTAAATACAGGTAGTGGTGTAAATATTTTGCAGTTTGCTGATGATCTTGTTTTTCATAGTGTTGATAATGTTGATTGTGCTATTCAAAATGTAAATATAGCCCTGAAAGAACTGCAAGGTTATTACAACAGGAAATTACAATTAGATATTAACGCAAATAAAAGTACAGTTATGATTATTACAAAGGATATTCCTAATTTTGCAGTTCAATATGGTAATCAAACGATCCCTGTAGTTGATAAACATAAGTTTATAGGTGTAATTATATAAAGTAAGTTGACTTTTGGAGAGCACATCAAATACATTTTAAAAATATATAATAAAGGCTTGAACATTATTAAATGTTTAGGTGGTGTTTCATGGGGTGCAGATCCTTTGACACTCTCAATTTTATATAAGCCAATTGTAAGGAGTCACTTTGACTATAGTTGTATAGCATATTTAGATAGATATAATTCAGAACAAAGCTTTGAGAACGATTTCAGGTGCCATATGCTCTACTCCCATTAGAGCTATGGAGGTGGAGACTGTAATAATGCCTCTTGCAATCAGAAGGTTGCTTCTTGCTGAAAGATTTTCTATTAAGTTAATTTCCCAAAACAATCAAGAAATAATTAATAAAATAATTCTATCATAAAATAATTTTATACTGATGGCAGCAAAGGAGACTGTAACGTAAGAAGTGCAGTTTATGATCCACAATTAAAATTTTCTCAAACTTTTGTTCTTAATAATACTTGTAGCATATTTTTTGCAGAGGCTTATGCAGTCTTTGAAACGTATTTGTACTGTAAGGAGTCATAAATATTTTTTAATACTTACAGATTCTCATAGCCTTATTAATAGTCTTGAGAATTTTTCATTTCATTATAAAACTAATTATATGATATTTCGCTTGAAAGAAATGCTTACTGAAAATTCTCGTAGAGGAATATGTAGAGTAAAACGAAATTGTTTGCCTCTAAATTAAAAAAAAATTAATTGTCAAGTGCAAATGTAAAAGTGTGACTCCTCTCTCTTCTGCGATGTGTTGTAAAGCTGTGAGTAATAAATGCTGCGTTAAAGCTGCTAAAAATAAGTGTTTCAATTAGTATCTTTCCAATATCACTGCCAGAAAACCCCAACCTGAACAGAATAATGGTATCCTTTATGTAGATCCCTGCACATAAAGGCATAACTGGGAATGAAATAGCCGATAAGATTGCATTTGATGGGATTAACATCAAAATCTGCCGTTGGTCTGATGGATTTGTCCATACCCTCCAGCACCAATAAATTTTCTGCCGCAAAACACCACTCATCATAGTTCTCCCTGCCTTTTAACTTTGGCACACTAGCAATGTAGTTAGTCGTCATGTTTCCGCGAAACAACACACACAATTTATCTATTTTACACTAAAATAACTGATAAATCGAACGTAAAGCCCATAACCTATTGAAACACGTTAGTTGTTCGCAACAGACTGACTATTTTAAAAAAAGGTTTGACAATATAAACCAGATGGCGTTAGTGTCACTATCGATAAAGTTGTAACATTTTGATATAGAATCTTGACACATGTATAAACAAAAATCAATCTATATATGTATATATATATTTATATAATATATACATACATATTTATAAATGTAGTATTAAGAGCAGGGATGATAGGATAATAATTAAGATGCCTCTCCATTTCTAAGCATGTATCTATACCTACCCTCATCCGCCAATCCTTCAATGGACTCCACCAAGGCCGCTGTCTCGTCTTTTGATTTGAGTACAAATTTTATATCTTTTATTTTGTTCATGAATTCCACCCAATTCATGTGGAACTTATTTGTTTTCTCGGGATGTAATAAGTCGAAGTCTAAATGAATCTGAAAAAATAAAAATCAGCCAAGTATGCGAATCGAGCCGATTAGACTCACAAGAATAAGAACAAAGGAGATATTTTATCAGTCTCTTCCTGCCCCCCTAGCACGTCCACCACAACACGATATGATAAAGATAGGTTTATCGCGGCGAACAGTCAAAATACAATAGGGTTTCGACGTATTTTAACAGTTCACCGCGATAAATCGCTTTATCATATCGTATTTTGGTGGACGTGCTACGGGGGCTGGTATAGTTTGTATAATAATAATAATAATAAAAACTTTATTGCCAAAACACTTAAACACTAGTACATTTCTTGTGAGATCCACACTAGGCAAGCCTGTATCGTAGGTCTCAATACGAATTCCAAAAAATAAAAAAAGACGGCTCTTATCTAACTACTAACATATTCAAGCTTAAATTTAATTGGTTTAATTTGTTTATATATAATAATATATAGGTACATAGCCACATAAATATACATAGTAAACATAAATAAATAATAGATACAGATACAAAATAAATAAAATATAGGATAAAATAACTTGCAGGATAAATACAAATTTTTATATATTTTATGTCATCACGCGATCACAAAGTTACTAAAACTTATAACGTATAGCTTGTATAGTTTACTATACAACTTATGCAAATATATTCCAATTAATTATGTGCCTATTTATAACCAATTACAGTAAATACTATAGTTTATATAATAGGTAATTAATATATTATGTATTTGTATTTGTTTGTGATACATACTACTAATAATAAACCGGTAAAGTGCGAGTCAGGTTAACTCACAAATTACGAAAAAGTTTAGATACCTTAATAATAATTGAACCAAACCTTACCAATACATCACTCCTAATATAGTTTAAGATAGGCCAATATTCAATGAACGCTGCAACAGTGTCATAGTCTATCAATTGGCGGAGTTTGTAGGACGATTTCCACTTTTTTATGACATCCTCCCGGTTCAGTATTGTTTTTCAACCAAACAGTATCATCTTTGTGAGTATCTAAAAATTAAGAACAAAATTAATTTCCTAAGTAACGTAACCAGTTAAGGGGACTGTCCAGTTATGAGATTTCGGTCAACATTTCGTTGTTAACGAAACGCCTGGAAGAATTTCCTGCAGACCACGGGCTACAAGCCCGGAAAGTTATCTTTCTACTAAAATAAGGTATGTTAGAATGAAAGAAAAAAGTCAGACCTGGTATTGCATAACTAGACGTTTCTCCTTAAGCTCTACGACTCCTAGTCTACTACAATCTATTTAGTTTACTAAGGCAATATATAAGCAAACTTAACAGTTTGTTGAGAGCAGTGTACATAGGTCAAATTCTGGAAAAGCTGGTCTGTTTGCGAGCATTTGCAGCACAAAGTCGTCTTCCAGATCGGAGTTAAGTTCATCCACAGAGTTGTTTTTTGAACAACTTGGCATCGAACTGACACTTGATGTTGTACTCTGAAAAATATAGGCAAGTAGGTACAAAACAAAACAAAGATTTGACTGCTTATGAGCAGAGGTTGGAATCTCCTGGTCAGTGACAGATAGCATGGCATACCAATAAGAAAGAAAGTTTGGTTGGGATGTAGGAAAGGGTGCGCAAGGTCCTCTAGACTTAGAAAAATTTTGGGATGTAGCGTTGTTATGATAACACCTACTTTTTATGGTTGTATCGTATAGAATAGCTAAAAATAAACACTTTTTATTCTTGTCCATTTTTTCTCAAGTCTAATGGTTTGCGAGTTAATCAGATTTGAAAATCACAAGGGCCGCAGGACTTTTTGAAAATTTTGAGATGTTGTGTCGCTATTATCGCACCTACTTTTTGATGTTGTATCGCTATTATCACACCTACTTTTTGATGTTGTGTCGCTATTATCACACTTACTTTTTGATGTTGTGTCGCTATTATCACACCTACTTTTTATAGTTGTATGGTATAGAATCGCTAAAAATAAACACTTTTTACTCTTGTCCATTTTTTGTCAAGTCTTATAGTTTGCTAGTAAATTAGCTTTGAAAGAATTTATCTGTAAGTCTCAAGTCTTTGAAAGTAGAAGTTAGTTGTAAAATAGGGATCGGTTCCAAAAAAAGAGGTAAGTGACAGAACCGAATCAATCAACCCCGACTCCCACGTGGTATAAATCGGTCCTACCCCTAGAGTGTTTTTTTATAAGCGCGCAAGCGCTGAAGCTGCGGAGGTGAGCGTGGTGCCTGTGCTTCGTTACAGCGGCCGGGTCTGCCCCCCGCCGCGCCGGAGCACACGCATTTCTAAGGTGCGGGCACAACTTTATACTCACACGTAATCAAAAATTGATGAGTTAAAAGCTTTTTTTTAACTGTTTTATATGAAACAACCATAAAAAATTAGTATCATAATAACATTGCAACATCCTAAATTTTGTCTGTGTATTTTGTCTTACAAGATGAAGCAAAGGGTGCGCGGGACATAGAAACATTTTGGAATGGTGAGTTGTTATTATAACACCTTTTAAACACTTTTTACTCTTGTAATTTTTTTTTCAAGTCCTATAGTTTGCGAGTAAATCAGTTTTGAAGACAATATTGCACAACATTTTCAAACTTGTTTTCAGACACAAACATTATAAATAGCTTCTGAGGTCATTGACCCTTATGTGATTGACCCTCCCCCCCCCGTGGTCAAGGTCATGTCAAGGTCATGTCAAGGTCATGTCAAGGTCATTGACCTTTAAAACCTTATGTGTGCACCCTTTCGTTCACACCGATCGAAAGTTTTATAAATACACAGAAAAAAAAATTTACTTGAAGCAAGGAATATTATTTCATTCAAGATCTTTTCGAATTTCGATATAAAGAAACACGCAAATGTCTTCGCCCAAGAAATAAAATGTTTCGTATTATAGATATCGGGCCAAGAACTAATTTCTTGTTTCAAAACCTAAAAACTATAACATCAAGATAGAAACCATTTTTATGCAAGTATTTGTCATTCTTCTACTAAGATAAAAAAGTTTTATGACCAAGATAAAAAAGTTTTATGACCAAGATTAATACTCCAGTTCCAGGCAGCAATGCTAGTTTACACAACATCGGTTATTTCTTGTTAGACACTCCACATACTCCATTAAAATCATGTAAAGCTCTTTTTTTTAAAGTATAATGTTTTGATGGCAATAGGCTCGCCACCTATTACATGGGACCTGACATAGTTGGCGAAACGCGGGTGCTAGTTCACCTCTGCCTACCCCTTCGGGGATATAGGCGTGATTTATGTGTGTATGTGTATAATGTTTTGACCCAAGAATAAAAGTATCTTGTTTCAAGAAGCAGTTCTAATTTACTCGAAAGCTTAAACTTCTTAATACAAGACATATTTGATCTTTGATTAAACCGGCATTTTCTTGTATGAAGACGTTATTGAGTTTTCACCCAAAAGTTTCATTTTTTGTCTCAAATAACTAATAATGACTTGTTTCAAAAGCTAAACACTAAACCCCAAGATAGAAACTATTTTAATGGAAGTATTTATTATTCTCCTATTAACATGAAAAAGTTCTACGAGCAAGATTTATAGTATCATGTTAAGCTCTTTTTTAAAAATGTTTTGTCCCAAGAATGAAAGTATCTTGTTTCAAGGATCAATGCTAGTTTACTCAAGAGTTGCAACTTCTTATAACAACACATTATTGAGCTTTGATTAAAAACGGTTTTATCTTGTATGAAGACGTTTTTCAGTTTTGACCCAAGAGCGAATCTAATTTCTTAGCTCAAATAAAAAATAATTATTTGTTTCAAAAGCAAAAATTATAACCTCAAGACAGAAACCATTTTAATGGAAGTATTTGTTATTCTTCTATTGAGATCAAAAATCTCTACGAGCAATATTGATAGTATCTTGTTGCAAGTAACAGTTGCTAGTTTACTCAAAATCGTTTAGTTCTTGTTGTAAAACGCTACATACTCAATTCAAATATTTAAATCTCTTTGTTTATGCGTTAAATGTTTGGACCAAAGAAAGAAGTATGTTGTTTCAAGAAGCAGTGTTTATTTACTCGAGAGCTGCAATGTCTTATAATAAGACATTTTGGAGCTTTCATTTTAAACGGCTTGTTCAAGAACAAGCTTTCAATGAAGTGTCATAATTTCAATGAAAACTTAAAAAGGTCCTTATAGAAGAACAATCTGTTTTTAATCAAAGTCAAAAATGTCTTAGTGTCGTAGTGCCGTGTGATGCCGTGTGATGCCACGGCAAAGTAACGGTTACTTTGACGTAGATCACACGGCGCTACTACCGACACACATTAATACTGGAAGCAAGACATTTTTGGCTTTAATTAAAAACAGATTGTTCTTTTATAAGGACCTTTTTAAGTTTTCATTGAAATTATAACACTTTATTGAAAACTCAAAATCGTCTTCATACAAGAACAAGCCGTTAGTATTAGAAACACATTTATACCTAATAGGTAGGTTATCATGCTTAAATAATAAAAGTGTATTCTTTAAATCTATGTTTATTCACTTCAGTAACAAGACATTAATTTTTTAAATCGGAGAACAGCATTGGTCCTGAAAATTCTCACTAATGCATACAAACCAGTTATTTTAATATTTCATTTAACCAGCGTCGTCTGATATGATGCAATAAGTACAGCTTGTCTAATGACGATACAAGACAATTATTAAACATCTATGTTATATTGCTGAGTTTATATAAAAACAAATTTAAGGAAAAACTATTTTACTTTTATATTGAAAAGACTCCATACAAACCTAGTGTTGTTTCTATTTTAATACTACATTCTGGGTTTAAATGAAACCTGATAGGTACTGATGGCACTAATTTTTGTTTCTATTACAACTACATAAGTGATAGGACCTGCTTTGAATAAAATTTTAAATCCAACACGTTTTAAACTTACGAGTAATAATTATGTTGTATTAGGCCACGAACTTCAAGTCGGCGGCGAACGAGCGGCGCGACAAGCGCTGCGGAATTAAGAGGCATAAAAAATGTATAGGTTTTAATCTTCTCTCTCCGCACTGCTGGTGGATCCGCTCGCCACTTGCATGCAGAACGCGTCTTCAAAAATTAAATTATTAACTTATATATTATTTATATAATGACAAATATAAATCACCTCCTACTGAGCGGATAGGCATTGGCGTATGATCACAACATTCGATCAAAGACACATATTTGATCTCATTTGTTTTGCTTACCTTATAAGCTTTGAGGTGAGTATTTTACTTAATTATTTGTAATACATTACAGGTAAAAGCAACAGAATTAAAATCATTTTCTTTAATTAATATATGATTAACTAACAGAAAGTCTGGATTATCATATTTGCATTCAAACAAAAGAACAGACATAGAATCATAAATATATCCATTAGTTTCAAACGTGGAAATTGCATAATAATCATCACTACCTTTTAAATGATCCGGAATATTTACAAAGTGCTATAATTTTCCACACTTGTATTTATTTTCGAAGCCTCCATTGGATAAAAACCTGCTACAGTCTCTTAGTTGATGGCGGATTGCTATAGAATAACACAAGTTTGTCCTACTCGCTATAGACCGTGATACCCTTTTTAGCTCTTTATGTTTAGCTTCAAATTTAAAAGCAGAATAAAAAATAGGCGGTCCTATCTTGTTTATCACATCCGGGTAATGTATTAAGAAATGGTATTTTGGCTTTAAAGAGGTTTTGAATAAGTCCTGATAATGATACTTGATGATGTTCTTTAATTAGATGCTGTAAATAGACTAGATGGTCTGTAGAAATAGTTTGTTCAGTTAATGTCTCTGTCAATTTTAATAAGAGCAAATAATAGTTCCATACTTCGTCAGTTTCGTCAATTAAGTCACCGATAATATAACGAAAATTTCTTACAAAACATAACATTTCCGACGCCGAAAACATTATAACCCCATTACACAAGTGTTGCTTAGTTACAGGTGGGGGTTGATTATGCTCGGATCTAGAATATGTAAAGTACTTTATCCTTGTATTTAATTGAACTAACGTATGACTGTATAATTAAAGCCATACTATATCTGTGAACTCCTTCACACAGATCGTGCATAACGTCAACACTGGTATTTTCGAAAACGTGGAAGCTATTGAGATTATTCCACACATAATCTTCCTTTACGCCAGTATTATTAATTCTACTTTCCTCATAATCTGCTCGTAATCGTATTTTGTTTTCATTTTCTAAAATAGCAGTCTGGCATTCTCGTTTGTCCATAGTGCATATTCTACAATAAATATTAGCAGAAAAACTTTCTACATAACCTAAAATCGAATTGAGCCCAAGATTATCTCCAGATAAAGCAATTAAATAGAATTTGACTGTTAGTATCTCGTCATTTGAAAAAAGTTGTATACAATTCATTTCTAAAAATTTCAATTCATTAAGCAATGGTTCAAAAACAGTCTTATTACCAAATTTCAATCTTTGGCTGGAATAAAAGAGAATAGCCAAGAAAATATTTTCTAGTCGACTAGCATACTGTGGTGGAATAGTCGCAATACTGCAATAGACAGCGGCAATTTTATGCTTATCAGCATGGCTACCTAATGGATTGCCATTTTCAAAATCATCATAGTAGATATATATAGGAATTGCGATGTCTGAACTATGTTCAGTTCTTAATTTCCATAGCGTTCCATTAACAACATTCCGTAATACACCTTCAGTGTTATCAAGATCCTTTTGATAGTCTAGTATATCGTTTAAAACATGTGGTAACTCTAAAAATAACTTCAAACTATTTCTTAATGGTACCAAATAGACATATTCATCTTTTAAAGACATAATAACCGCAGAATTTACTCTTTTCAGCTCTTAAGAGACACCAATTTTTCTCTTAATTGGTTTAACTAATTTCCCACTCTCATTAAAAAAGTTTATGAGTTTATGTTCAGTGTCTATTGACTGGAAACAATTCCTAAATATATCTAAAAACATACCCAAGTTTTCAAAATGAACTTCATTATTTTTTTAAGACTCTGGAATTTGTCTTTCTATGTGACTTACAGGGTCTTCAAGGAATCTTTTAAAAAAATCAATTACACTTAGTACTTGACTTCTAAGCATGTTCAAATTGCTGTACAACTTAGATAAAAGAACTGTAATCGATAGGTTTAGATCATCTTTGAACTGCATTATTACATCTTTACTATCTTTGCTATGGTCTTCGATGTTTGACTTAAACATAGAACTACCTGACTCCAAAGACTTGCTTGGTTGAGTATCAGTGATAGTAACAGTTGTAATATTACAGTTTGGAGAATTTAGAACATATGTTTATTCAATTTGTTTACTGTCAAGTCGGCGCTTGTCAAACAATTTGTGGAAAAAAGTCAAATGATCTTTTAAAGAATATTTTGTTCCATAAATTCTCTGACAATTTTCGACAGGACAATGGTAACAGTTTTTTATATTATGAATTAGTTCTAAATGTAAAATATATTGTTTGAAATGAACATGGTCAATATTGCACTCGGGACACAGCATTTTACAAATTTACTAAATATCTAAATTTAAAACATCTATGATGTACGGTGGGACTGAATCATAAGCCGTGTGAATTTGAAACACTTTCTTTTGAATGATTAGATGGAGGTGCTCCGCTATTTGAGGATATTTGGCGTGGAAGACATGGTAAATTTTGAATAACAAGTCAAACGCCTTGGCAGCCGAATGCATGTGATACTTAACATCATCTATGATGATATATATCTGTGAAAAGTTCTGCAGCGGTCCTTGTATTAGCACATAAGGTTGCACGGTGTCACCTCGCACTGCAGCCTTCTGTTTTTGATTTCTTATCACATCATCGCTATCTCCAGCATCCTGCATTAAATAAAAGTAACAAATTAAACATCATATTATGTTTGGGCAGGAGAGTTGAGGTTTATTATTACACACACAGCTACATAAGTGAGTAAATAAACAAGTGAAAGTGATTTAAATGTAAACTAAGAGGTGTGAGCAATTTAATATGATAGCTTATTCTTATCTGTCCCCAACCAACAGTACCAAACCCAAGTCGACAAATGGGGGTGAAAAGAATTACACCATTCTGAAAACATTATGCTTGCAGAGTCGGCCAAAATATGCTCATCTAATCTGATACTGTTGGATCTAAATGCAACCCCTTTGACTACCGACATTAGAAAGAAAGCCACTGTATACAACGTGTCCCAAAATTCAAGAATAAGTTTCTACCTGAGGGTGGACCTACTCATGACTACTCCGGGAAAAATAAGAAAAATAATATATCTCAAATATATTAGAAATTATAAAAAAAAATATATATATTTTTTAATATTGACACCCCTATTTATGTTTTCAACTACCATGAGCACAATTTGTAAAATATTACTGATATTCTTTTTGCATCGGCAAGCTAGTAGCACTGCTTTTCATCACAATCCTTAAAAATCCCAGAATTTTACTATGTATCTGAAATATATATGTATGGTAATAGTAAAATTGATTACTCACAATAACAGCAATTAACGAGGTGTGGTTTTGGTTTAAATATCACGCATATTTTTTTGTGGCCAGTTTTCCTGCAGTATTATACAATCGTTTTACGAGTTAATGTATTGCAAGCCGAGCCGATACCTGGAATTCTTAAAACCTTTCTCACGGGTTCACTATGCGAGAGTGAGAGAATCGATAAATAGCACAACGTGTGTGAGTGAGATAGCAATTGTTGACGGTTAGCCGTTGCCTTGCGCTTGAGCCCCAAGTAGCGCGACCTCTGTCTAGTACTACTTAGATACTTACGCGTGCCGGACGTACCTATTATTCATACTAGTTATTTCATCCATCTGTTTCTTTGCTTTATTTCAATGGCAAGCTACAGTAGCGAAGAGTACGCAGACATTGTGTTTGTGTACGGATTCTGTGACGGTAATGCTGCAGCGGCCAGAAGGGAGTACATACACCGATTCCCAAATCGTCGCGCACCTAGTGTACGTGTCTTTTCTGCGGCGTTTCAACGGCTTAGAGAAAGTGGAAGTGTTCATGAGCGGCGTCACGATGCTGGTAGACCTCGTCAAGTGGATGCAGAGCACGAAGAAGAAATACTGGATCGTTTTACGAGAGATCCCACTACATCTACACGCATAGTAGCCAGGCAAATGGGATTATCTCAATGCAAAGTATGGTTTACTTTACATGCAGCGCGACAGTACCCATACCACTACACACCTGTTCAAGCGCTAGAGGAGGGAGACCCTGCAAGACGAGTAGATTTCTGTCGCTTCATGCAGCATATGGACGCTGAAGACGCAATGTTTTTAAGTAAAATTATATGGACGGATGAGTCCAAGTTTGACCGAGACGGCATAACGAATTATCACAATCTCCACTACTGGACTACACGGGGAGAAAATCCAAGAAAGTCCAAGGAAGGAGCTCATCAAAGAAGATTCTCTGTAAACGTATGGATGGGCGTTATTGACAGATACTTGGTGGGGCCATATTTCTTACCAAACAACTTAAATGGCGAAGCTTACGAGGATTTTCTTCGAAACCATTTATTCAACCTTCTCGAAGATGTTCCTGTTCGGGAAGATTTTCCACGAACTAACCGGGAAGAAATGATCTTCCAGCACGATGGCTGCCCAGCCCATTACCGGGCTAGTGTTAGACAATAAATAAATAATAAATAAATATTTTTTACACTCACACCTATCATCTAGCCCAAAGTAAGTAGCCTAAGCACTTGTGTTATGGATACTAGATGACGGACATATTTTTAATATAATTATGTATATAAATGATGAAAATATACTACATAAACATATACACAGCCATGACTCGGAAACAAACATTTGTGGTCATCACAAAGTTTGCCCCTACCAGGATTCGAACCCGGGACCTCTTGGCCAATACCCAGCAATCTGAGCATTCGACCAAGGCGGCCGGCCACAATGGCTGGATGAAACGTTTCCACTTATTACCTATGGGGTCACATGAAGACATTAGTGTATACAACTCCCGTCAATCAGTGTTGTCATTAATCAATTAATTTCTTAATCAATTAATTAATTTGATTAATTTTAATCAGATTACATTAATCATGATTACAGTAATCATAATTAAAAAAGTAATCTTAACCATGATTATTGACTTTAATCATTAATCAATAATCATTAATTGATTAACTTGATTACAAACCTAATACATCCATCAATGTTGTTAATTGTACGTAAAAGAAATGATGTTAAATAAAGACAGATTTCTTAAAATATTTTTATTAATCATTCAAAGAACAAAAAAATAATTTATAACATTCAAATACACAGAATTCTTTTCAAGAATATTTTCAATCAACTAACCGATCTTTACATTTCTAATTTCTTGTTTGGTTAAATTGCATTTCATAACTACTCTTTTCTCAAACAAGTCATCTGATAATCTATGTGATCTAGGCTTATTTAGCATAGTCGCAAAAGAAAACATTCTTTCTACCGAGCCAGAGGATGGCATTGGTGTATTGTACTTAATAAACACTTTGCCTATAACAGGATAACTAAGTAGAAGCTCTCGTTCTTGGCTTCCCTCGGCAAAAAAATTTGAAATGATCATATCTGCTCTCTTTTTAGCATCAACTAATTCCGCTTCACTGCCAGAGTCGGAATTGAAATCAAAAAACTCGTCTTCTTGGTGGTGTGTGTTATTGGCTTCATTGTTAACTGTTAAAAGCTCTGGGATTTCTGATATTTCCTTCCTTATGACTGATTTAAAAATGTTTATACACTTCTTTTGATCAGCGGCAGTTAGACATACTAGCCACTTTTTTTTAAATCTTGGGTAACACAGAGCTGCAACGGCTGCATATTTGCTTGTTTCACTGGAAAGAGTGTAAAATTCTTCAAATCTTTTCTCTACGCTTTGTAGATATTTTGCAGCAAGTGGTTCACAGAATTTTAGATTTGGAGTCGTCGTGATCTTCTGTAATTTTTTTTTTAGTGCATGCAAACAAGGTAATAATATTCCATAAAATGAGTCATCGCCCTGCAATATATCCAAAGCGGTTGCAACTGGAGCAGCGCATTGGCAATATTCCTGAATATATTGAAATTCAGAGTCTCGTAATGGATTTCTTATACCAAGTGCTCTGACTAGTTGAGAGTAACTAGTTTTGATATTCAATACATTTTTCAAAGCGTCATAGAAACTATTCCATCTAGTTATGCCAGGTCGTGTTAACGTATGTCCGAGAATGTTATGTATCACCTCAGCTGATTTTGGGCGAGCAGCAGCACTCCATAAATCGTTACATTTTTCCATTATTGTGGAATGCATTTTTCCAAGACATGTTGATTTGTCAGTCAACAAGGCTTGGACGTCCTTACTAGCGATCAGATTTAAAGTGTGCGCATTACACCTGAAGTGAAATGGTAACAAACTGTTTTGTGAATGGTCGTATACTATGTTTTCTTCTTCTAACATAAGATCATCATATACATGTCACTTTTTTGGGGGTAGGCAGCAAAATTAGCAAGTCGTGACTACACTTAAATTATTTTTTTTATTTAAATATAATAGTAAAATTTTATAAAATACAGTATATTTATGTTCTATTTTGCTTATCTAAGAACATACATTGTGGGAGTCATTTTCTGATGTGTATTTAGTTTGCACATCCACATACCTGCCGATCACTTTATCAAATTTAAATAAACTACACGGAGCACTAGAATGGCCACTATAGAAGCAGTTTTGGAAACACAGAGGTCCATAGAGGCATCTTTGACACAGAGGTTGGCTGAACTGGAATCCAAAGTGAAGTCTGCATCACCCTCAAAGTCATCAGCCCCGGCAATGGGTTTGGCGGAAGAAGTAAAATCCTTCAAAGAATCTGTTCACTGTATATTGTCACTCCTTAGAAAACAGATTGCAGAGATCTTCATTACAGTTGACAATACAGAAATGCGACATAGAAGGAAGTTTCTTTTGCTCAGCGGGGTTCCAGAAAGTGCAGATGAAAATGTTCATGAAGTGACTGCAACACTGCTCCAAAAACATCTTGGGTTGAATGAACTCTCAACAAGTGATATCAAAGTATGTTATAGACTGGGCTCTTCTAGTGTCATAGGCAACCGTGTGCGGCCTATTGCTGTGCGTTTTACCGATTTCGGGATTCGATCTAAAGTGTGGAAAAGTAAGACCAAGTTAAAAGGTACGTCTTTGGTACTAAGCGAATTCCTCACTAAATTCCGGCAAGACTTGTTTCAAACAGCACGGAAACACTTCGGCATGAGCAACGTGTGGACATCGGACGGAAATATCAACGTTAAGACGCCTGATGGAGTACGTGTTAAGATTACTTCGGCCGCTATACTGTCCGATCTGATGGCACAATTTCAACCGACAATTGTAGTGACTGGTACTTCTACAGCTAGTCAGAGCAGTAAAGCTCCAATAGGAAGATCCAGACGCCCGGTCAAAACTACTAAGTTCACGAAGTAAGACCACCGGTACATATTATTTGGCTTTATTCATACATTTTCTATTTTATTTTTGTGTGCCCAACCTAAATCGAACACGATACATTGTTATGTTCACAAATTATATAGTTAGACAGTTTCGTTTTTCGAGTTAACCTCAGAAATAACAATAATGTAATCACTTTTTGACATTTCGCGTTGACATAGACAGTTTTTTTTTTTTTAGTTTTAAATTCTTACTATATTTTAGGGAAGGCAAAGGGTCTAGCCCATACAGCCATGTCTTTAGTGTATATTTTATCTGTAGTCTTATGAAGTGATGAGTGGGTGAAATATATGAATGAAATGAATTTTTTATACTTTTATTAAATATTTTGTAATTTTTTTTTTTTTAAGTATGCCATAAATGTACAAACAGAATATTAGACATAGCACGATTGTGTGTAAAACTTGCTGATAACGTCTGGTGTAATTTTATTTTTCTTTTGATTGTTGTTGTTTAGGGTAAACCTGCTCAATGGTGGGTATGTGGATGTATTTGTTGAAATATTTATTTTATATTCCTCATTTAATTTTATTAGTATATATTTTATAATTTTTATATATAAATTTTTTTTTTTTTTTTTTTTTTTTTATATATATTTATATTTATAATTGTATATTTTATCTATATTATTTCCTATGTCTGACCTTGATGATTATCAATCGCTTAGTGACTCCAACTCTTCGTATCACTCATTTGAAAGTGATGATGGATATGCACTGGATACGGCCATTTCGCGACAATTTGGCAAGCTTGATAGCTGTCTTAATGTTTGTCACATAAATGCGCAGAGTGTCCCTTGTCATTACTCTGAGCTCTTAAGTACGTTTTCGGGTGGCACCGTACACGCTGTTCTTATTTCTGAGAGCTGGTTAAAACCCTGCCTGAGATCGGTGTCTGTGTCCCTACCCGGTTTTGTTCTAATACGTAATGACCGTGTGGGTAAGGGGGGGGGAGGGGTTGCAATTTATTTACGTGGTGGCATTCCGTACAAAATCTTAGATTCTTCTTCATCACACTTTGGTTGCATGGAATACTTGGTTCTTGAGATTGATGTCAGGGGTGTGAAAGTCGCTCTTGGCGTTATTTACTGTCCGCCCTCCGTTACCTATTTCTCAGACCTAGAATCTCTACTAGACAAAATCGGAACGGATCACTCGCACCACATTATTATGGGCGACTTTAACACAGACCTGATAAAGGTAGCTCCATGTTCTCTGAGGCTTAGGTCTATTTTTGAGTCCGCAGACTTTACGATACTACCGCTTGATGCTACTCACCATAACATATCTAGTGCTGACAGTTGGATAGATATTATTGCTGTATCTGCTACTGATCATGTTATCAAGCACGGACAGTTGCTGGCTCCAGGTTTCTCAAGACATGACCTTATTTTTATAACTTACAAGGTTAAGCCACCCAAACCAAAGCCTATTACTGTACAGTTGCGCAATTTTAGTAAAATAGACATGAATTTACTTCTCAGTGACGCATACGCTCAAAACTGGTCTTCCATTATAAATGCTTCCTCGCTGGACGAAATGGTGTGCCTTTTCGATTCAACGGTCATCAATATTTTCGATAGACATGCGCCAGTGAGGAACGTTAGGATTAGGCGACCGCCTGCCCCATGGATTACTCAGGGTGTGCGTATGGCAATGAGAAAGCGTGACAAAGCATTTCGGGTTTTCAAGCGGTGTCGTACTGATAGTCACTGGAACACATTTAAGTCCGCCAGGAACCTTTGCAACCGGATGGTGAGAGCAGCAAAGCGGCAACATATACAAGAGAAGGTTCTCAATTCTTCTCCCGCTGGTACTTGGAAGTTCTTGCGATCCCTCGGCATTGGTAAATCACTGGATAAAATCGCACCTTCTGTCAATCCAAATACACTAAACAGGCATTTCTGTTCAGTGAAGCCATTACCTGAATCTGTTAAAAATAAAACTCTTCTTTCCATATCTTCCAAGGCAGCGTCATCCTATTTTCAAAATCAGTTTTCCTTCACCCCTGTCACTGAGAATGAAGTTCATGATATTATTTTCTCTATCAAATCCAAAGCCATTGGCTGCGATGATATCGGAAGGTCAATGATTATCTCTATTCTGGACTGCGTGCTCCCTTTTCTGGTGAGTATTATTAATCGCTCTCTTACTTCTGAAGTCTTCCCAACGTTGTGGCGGAAATCGCTCATTATTCCCCTACCCAAAATTTCTAACCCTACTTCTGCCGCTCACTTTAGACCCATTAGTATACTTCCCTTTCTATCTAAGATTTTGGAGGCGGCTGTTCAAAAGCAAATGGCAATGTACGTCTTGTCGAATCAACTACTGAGCCCTTTTCAGTCGGGGTTTCGACCGGGACATAGCACATCAACAGCCCTCACCAAGGTCTTGGAAGACATTCGAGATGGCATGGAGCACTCTCATTTGACAGTGTTAGTTTTAATTGACTTTTCAAACGCTTTTAACGCTGTCGATCATGATTTGCTTCTTGCCATCCTCTCCTCTTTAGGATTTTCTCAATCGGTGGTCGCGTGGTTTTCTTCCTACCTACGTGGACGCCGACAAGCTGTATGTGTTAATAAGACCATTTCTGATTGGTGCGATTTAGTTGCTGGTGTTCCACAAGGCGGTATACTATCCCCTTTTCTTTTTTCTTTCTTCATAAACAGTATTACGTCATTGCTTCAATGTTCTTATCACCTTTATGCAGACGACCTCCAAATTTATACGCAGTGTGAGTTTAACGACTTAAACAAAGCCATCGAGATGGTGAATGACGATCTCAATAGGATACTGCATTGGTCGCTCAGTTATGGCATAGAAGTCAACCCGGGAAAGTGTCAAGCTGTTATCGTGGGTAGTAGCCGACGAACAGTACATTTAGATTTAAAGTCTGTCACTCCTCTTACGTATAACAGTAAAATCATACCTTTCGAGACTCATGTTAAGAACTTGGGAATCTTAGTTGACGGGTCACTGAGCTGGGATGCTTACATCAGCGATATTAGTCGTAAAGTCAACAACGCTCTCAGGACTTTGTACTCCCTTAAGAATTTTTTACCACCTTCCACTAAAATTATGCTGATACAAACGCTTGTTCTTCCTATCATAGATTACGCAGATGTCTGCTACACAGACATCAATCAATCCCTGCTCAACAAACTTGATCGTCTGCTCAATGCGTGTATCCGATTCATATTCGGCGTGCGGAAATACGATCATATCTCTAGCTACCGCAAGCAACTAAATTGGCTGCCCATTCGGGAACGTAGGAACCTGAGAGTTGCTTGCACGCTTTTTAACATCCTATTTGATCCACGATCCCCCGAATATTTGAAATCGAGATTTAGTTTTTTGCGGTCGACTCACAACCAGAACCTTCGCCCTAAACTTCTTCTTAGTACTCCTGCGCATCGAACCAGTTTCGTATCCAAATCTTTCACGGTCTCTGCAATTTGTATCTGGAATGCTCTGCCTGACAGTGTGAAGAAAGCTCCCAACAAGGTCGCTTTCAAGAAACTAGCACGTGACCACTATCTCAAATCTATTTCTATATGAGTTGGTGTCTTTCGTTTACAATGCTCATATTAATGCTATAGGAAATATTTATGTATTTATATATGTATTTATATATGTGTTTATGCTATGCCTCATTTATGTATTCTATAATATAAGTCGACAATAGTAGTAGTAGTAGTATATTATAGTACTTATAGTAAATAGTTGTTATGTTGTAGTTCATAATTAATTATGCTTTGCCTCCTTATGGTTTCTAACACGTCTTACTGGTTGACTGGTAGAGAATGCCATATGGCATTAAGTCCGCCAATTGTACAGTTGTTTTATATTTGTGCAATAAAGTTTTTATAAATAAATAAATAAATGTTCCTGTCTTGTGCCGAACTCTCCTTCACTCACTTCAAGTTCTTCTCCACTTAACTCGTTCTCGCTGCTACTTGGACTTGAACATTCATTATCATCATCATATTCAATCAAAGATGTCGTATTTATTCCAAATACCTTGAATGCTTTCACAAAATTTGACCCATTATCAGTAACAGAACATACTATTTTAGTAGGGTCAATATCAAAATCTGAATATATTTCTAGAAGCAAATCTTTTATGCGGTCAAAGGTGTGTGCCCCTTTAAACCGGCGACAAGCTAAAGCTGCGGAACGCCTCTTATAGTTTTTATCAATCCAGTGCACTGTAACACCTAAAAAACTTCTTTTTTTCCCTGACCATATATCAGCGGTGGTGCACAGATATTTCACTGCAGCTAGGTTTTCTTTTATTTCGCAAATCTGATTGAATGATTGTTTAGCTATTTTGTTTCTGAGAGAACGTCGCCCGGGTATCTTAATTCCACTATTTGTCACATTTAAATCCTCCATCATCTTAATGAAGTACGGGTCTTCCACAGCTCGAAAAGCAATCATTGAGTTAACGAAATAATTTGCTAAGTTACGATCAAAAGTTTCTTGAGTTACAGGTTTTTCTGAAGTTTGCCTTGAAATCCGATTAGTCCGAACTGTATTATTTTTATTTTTCTTATTGTCTTTCATATATTTTCTACATTCTTTTTCTGTGTCAGCGCCATGTTTGCGTTTTAAGTGTCCCAAAAAGTTAGATGTCGTTTTACAATAGCCCTTAACTTCTCTATTTTGCTGGTCCGAACACTTCATACAAACTGCTACTGTGTTCTTGTCTGTGCATTTGTCTAGTACAAGCTTATAATAGGTACCGTCAAATAAAGCAGAAGAAGAAAGATCCGAATCCGATTGCAATACCACTGTTGAATTCCCGGAATTGTTTAACGAAACCGACGAATTATTAGATTCAATAAAGTCATCATCAGAATTCATGTTTGTTTGTTAATCACTGAGTGAAACAATATCACAAAATGTTGCAAAACCTAAAAATAAATATCGCCAAACGAGTGCGAGCGAGCGTGTGTCGGCAGATAGTGTTAGAACGTGACTGATTGAACCCGCCACCCGTGTGCGTGCGAGTAAAAGTCCATTCGCTTAGATAAGGTCGCCTTTGTACTGCGCCGCCTAGGCACTTGGCGGCTTTTATGAAAGGAAAACAAAGGATGCCGCGTGGGGCGCACAGCCGCTAGTGAATTTGGCAATTTACATCGAAGCGCCAGGTTGTGTTTGTTGACTCTGTTACGTATATCTACCGAAAATGTTTTTTCGTACTTGGAAGGACAGTGAAGTGCCTCAAGATGAAACTATGTGAACCAACAATAAAAAAAGACGGGTGTTTTGGTAAACAATTTATAATAAATGTCCATCGGTATTGTGTTGAAATAAATGTGTTTGCACCTATCATAGACACTTCAAAATGGTAGGGATACCAAGAATCAATATTAAAAACGGGGCCATCAACACCAAGAAACCAATATTTTATTTTAGTATAGATTCGGAACGTGATGATGTTGGATCTCCTATAATAAATACAGGTGGTAATGACTGTGATTTTACGAGTGATGAAGAATAGTGTCTAATTTTACTTTACTAACGTGTACCTATTCATATTTTTCATTAAAATTCTCTTTGCTACCTTAGTTGTGTATTATTTATATTCGTATTTTATTACAATGGCCACAATTGTGTGCGGGTGTACTGACACTATCTAAGCGAATGGACTATACCTAGTTTAGTGCTATATAAGGCGAGAGAGATAGAAGCTATGTTAACGCAAAGTACCTCAGCCTCATCCCTCAGTGTTTACGCAGTAAATAGTTCATAAACTAGTAGAAATTGGAATAAGGAATGTTTACATTTTAAATTAGTTGCCATAAATTATACATTTTATTTGGCCATTATATATATTCTTTACGGTGAGTCAATAACAACTTTAATACATACATATTTTGCTTATTGCTTATAAGGTAGTTAATAAATTGTTAATCAAGTAATCAAATTAACGATTAATGATTACGATTGATAATCTTAATCAGTTTAAATTTGATTATGATTAATTAATCTCAATCATTTTTTTTGATTATGATTATTAATCATTAATTTTTAATCGTTAATCAGATTAACTTTGGGCCAACACTGCCGTCAATAATGTTGAAGAATTGAAAGCTAGAATCATAGCAGCTGCTAATCAAATACAGCAAGATCTTACGGGAGTTGTTACTAGGTCCAATTTTAGAAAACGACTACGGGCGTGTATTAGGAACCAAGGAGGTCAATTTGAGCAAGATTTAAAATAATAAGGTGTTTTAATTAAATCAAGTGTTATAAAACGTGTTTTTCCTACTGTGTTTTTGTTATTTCTTTATGTAAATAACTTGAGTATTTTAATTGTAAAGATAACTTGCGTTTTTCTTATTAAATCTTATTATTTTGTATCAGTATGAGTATTATTTCATCTACATTAGATATTTTTTTCATACTACTCTTAGTAAAATTAACCATAGTCATCCTTACTTGCTTGGAGAACCAAATGGGCAACAATACACAATGCATTCATAAAGTCCACTAAAGCAAATCAATGAGACGTCTTAGGAGGTAAATTAATGACACTTAAAGAAAAAACCTTAGCAGGGTAGTATGGTAAAGTGCTAATAATGTTATTAATGTGCAGTTTCCGTATTACCTACTCGCCAATAACTGAGTTTGTTGGGCGGTATCTTAGAATTTTGTACACTTATTATACCTTTTTAGAAAGCTAAGGAAACAAGAAATTTAAAGACATCGTTTGTACGACCAGTTCGGAGTGGATATTTTTCACTAAAATCAATTGAAATGTCGATAAAACTATTTTTTTTTTATTGTTACAAGTTTTAGCTCTCATAACTCTAAAATTTTAACTGATTCATAACATTTGATGTTTTTATTTTATGGATAATTTATCCAGCAATCAGATAAAATAAAAATAAAATCCATGCATCCAGTATTTATTTTTATTTTTAAGGATTTCTCCTGAATTTTGGTAATTTTCCTAAAAAAGTTAAAGTATCGTGTATTTCCGAAACCAGTAGATTTCGACCAGGTGTTCCACACATTTTTGAACATCCCATGGGCTGTACTCTTACCCCTTTAAAACAATTACACCTATTTAAAGTCACCCTGTATAACAGATTTCGCACCTTATCTGTTATGCCCGCTACACACGTAACGATATATCGTAGCGATTTCAGACTGTGCAGATAAATCGAACGTCCCTAGTGTCTCCACACGCCTCCGATATCGGCGTCGATCGGCAGTTCTCCGCAGAATCTCACGTAAGAAACACGCATGATGACGAACGAAGATGATGACGCGCTCGCAATATTAGGCCTGGTTATGTGTTTAAAGAAAAAAAAAGGCGCGGAGTGTGTGGTGTAAAGACTGGCTCATGAGAAGGAAGCGATTTTCTCATACCAACTTATTAAATGAGTTGAAAATTGCTCCGAAAGATTGGCATAATTACTTGAGGATGAATGAAGAAACATACTTTAATCTGCTGGCTTTAGTTACTCCACTAATAAAGAAACACGACACTGTAATGCGAGAAGCAATAAGTCCTCATGAAAGATTATCTGCTACACTGCGATTTTTAGCTACAGGACGTTCTTACGAATGTATGAAGTTTTCTACAATAATATCACCGCAAGCTCTTAGTCAAATCATTCCTGAAACCTGTGATGCTTTGTACGAGGTTCTACGGAAAGAGTACTTAAAGGTAAGCATGAGACAAAGAATACTGTAATCATGAAATTATTTATTAATTAAACTTACACGACGTATCACAACCAATAATGCTGTTTAGGTGTCGTCACATTTTACAAATCATCATTAAAATTACTTAAAAAGGTAGCAATTGTGTTATCAGATTGTGCATCCTGATTAGTATGTAATGGTGATGTAGATTCCATTGAAGATACACTTGAGGATTCATAGTGGACTACAGCATGTTCTTGAAAGCTGTGTTGGTTAGCTTGTAAGGCATATTCCCTTTCAGTGTGTGGTCGAGTGGAAAGGTTTTGAGTGTTTGGCTGAGTGAAAAGGATTTGAGTTTGTGGCTGACTGGAAAAAGCAGTGTTGGGAAAGTCATAATTTTTCTTACAGTGTGTGACATAGTTAAGCTACCCATTTCAGCCAAAAACAGAGTTTCGTTAATTATTTTTTCTGCTATGATTCTCTGTTGTTTTGGTAACTCTTGTAGTTTCATCCCCACATTTTTTCCAAAAACCTCAAAACGATTGTCGGGGAGTTTGGGCCGTTTAAAATGATCATTTACGGACTTAAGTACGTCTTCGGTTAATGTATTTCTTCCTGATCTTGGCCGACTGCGACTCGTGATTGGTGTATCTCGTTCGCTGTCAGGACGGTTCGGGGTCGGTGTGTCTCGTTCGCTGTCCGAATAGTTCAGTGTTGTATCTCGATCGCTGTCAGAACGGTTTGGGGTCGGTGTGACTTGTTTGTTGCTCGTTGAGTCGTTGCTGGCGGCCGCCTGATTCTGTAGAATATAAGAAATATTATGTTACTAAAATAATACTAATCATGTACTCATTTTGTTACAGTTTCCCAAAACAGAACAAGATTGGAGAATAATAGCGAGAGAATTCGAGCAGAAGTGGAACTTCCCTCACTGTTTAGGTGCCATTGATGGTAAGCACGTTGAAATCGTGCCTCCTAGTAACAGTGGCTCGTTTTATTATAACTATAAAAATAGACACAGTATGGTATTGCTGGCAATCGTTGATGCAAAATACAGATTCCTGTTAGTTGATTTTGGAACAAATGGAAGGGTTTCTGATGGTGGAGTATAACTTGAAAGGAAGACGTTAAATATTCCTACAGCAGAAAGGTTGCATGATAGTCCACGAATACTGCCGTATGTATTTGTAGCTGATGACGCGTTTCCTCTGAGAAAGGACATGATAAAACCATTTCGGCAAAATGACTTAGATAGTAGAATTAAGAAGATATATAATTATCGGACATCGCGAGCACGCCGCATTGTCGAAAACGCATTTGGGATACTAGCGGCAAGGTTCAGAATTTACAGAACTTAAATGAACCTGTCGCCTAAAACTATTGGGTCAGTCGTAAGAGCAACCTGTGCTTTGCATAATTATTTGACGTCAACATCGCTTTCATACGCTTCTTCAGAATGTTTCGATATTGAAAACTTTGAAGAAGGTACGATAACGTCAGGGCTCACAACAAGAGCGTCAACACTTGAACCATTACAAAGAACTATACAAGGCCGTGCACCTCAAACAGCTAATCAGATAAGAAGTCAATTTATGACGTATTTTGTAAGTGAAGGAAAAGTTCCTTGGCAAGACAATTTCATTCATTAATGTCAAGCAAAATGGTCTGCACCTTGTATTTGTGTTAATTTTTTTTTCTTCAATTTAATAATTTTTATAATAATTTGTTTTTTATTTACCATTATTCATAAAGCAATAAATAATTTTTGAAAAATAAAAGCTTACCTCATTATCGTCCTCATCCTCATCTATATTTGATTTCGATGGCCTCGGTACTTCTTGATCGTACAAAAAACTTAGCAACTCGAAGTACCATAAACGAGGAGTGTAAATCTCGTCAGTTCCTGCTCCGGATTTGCACGATTTTTTTATTTTATTTAGCTCTTTTTTGTAGGTTGTTCGAAGATTATTAATCCTCTTAACTACTATATCCCTGTTGGCATTTGGATCAATGGCTTTATATTTTTCGACTAGCCTGTTGTAGGCGGCATTCTTTTTGTTGCGATCGTGGTAATCCTTAGATTTGGTCATCCAAAGGCAAGTTTCGCTTCTGTAGCTCTCTATGAACTCTTGCAGTTGTTCGCGGGGACCTCTTTCTTCTTTCGACATGTTTCACAAGAGCGCCGCACGCACGTGCGCACACAAGCGAGTTCCGCGAAGTACTGCCGAAATCGCATCGATCGCCATCCAGACGCGACGATAAAACTGCGCAAACGCAATCGACAACGATTTATTTAATGTAAATTGCAACTGCTCCGATCAACGATAATCTGCAACGATTTGTCATACACACGATCGATAAATCTGCGCAAATCGGTCTGCACAGATTATTCGCTACGATATATCGTTACGTGTGTAGCGGGCATTAGCTTTCCTTTAGCAGGCACATATTTTCTTGTAGTAGATTTAGAAGTTGGTATTGCTTTCATGTAATAAGTGTATATACTTTCAGTTGGGAAAAGTGCTACAATTTTTGCAGCTAGTAAATTATACTCCTCTGCCTTAATGTTACTAAAAGGAAAGTAAGATTAATGTATTATTTTATTCTCTGACATAAGTACGGCATTAGTATCTACTGGAACAAACTATACAAGTCTACAATACTAAAACTATTCATAACTATATGATATTGTTCTGTCTCTGGTCTGTATCTTCTACTTGGGTAGTGCATAAACAGGTACAAAATATTATCATGACTAATAGGTACTACAGTTTACTACAGTTTACTACAGCTAATAAGTTTTATAACTAGTTCATGAAACCAGGGATCCATTTCACAATTAGCTACGATTTTATCTTTGGTTACAATATAAGCAAAGGATTTAAAACTGATTACATCACACATATGATATAATATTTAATAAAAAAATTCTTTAATAATTAGTAGTTACTTCAAAAAGAATAATAATCGCAGCAATAAAAAAAAAACAAAAGAAATCAAACTACATTTATCTGCTTAGGCCCTACTATGCCACAGTCAAACATACAGATAGGTATGATATATGTTTAGGGGGTTAAAAACACTGACTTGGAACTGGATCCCCCCTTATGAATTTTTTTTATCTATTTGTCGACATAGCAAACCAACAAGAAACTACATTTAGCAAAATACATAATATTGGTTTTAATTATTACTTGTTAATAATAAATGTGTAGTGATATTTGACGGCCGCCTTGGTCGAATGCTCAGATTGCTGGGTATTGGCCAAGAGGTCCCGGGTTCGAATCCTGGTAGGGTCAAACTTTGTGATGACCACAAATGTTTGTTTCCGAGTCATGGTTGTGTATATGTTTATGTAGTATATTTTCAACATTTATATACATAATTATATTAAACATATGTCCGTCATCTAGTATCCATAACACAAGTGCTTAGGCTACTTACTTTGGGCTAGATGATAGGTGTGAGTGTAAAAAAATATTTAATATATATATTTATATTTCACCACAATGTCAACAATAATGTTTCTTTTCTGAGAATTTAGTTGTTTATATCTTCTATAATAGATCAAGACACTATTTCCTTGTGGAGATGATTGCAGGATTGTTTTTAGGTCAAATTCTGGCAGTGTATGCCTACACCAGAGAGGACAATTGATGACTCTTCATCAAGTTGCATCAGTTCAGTGCAATTAGCTTTAATTATAGGTAGATCTGGGCTTATTGAAGATGCCGTTTCAGTATCAGCAAGCGAGTCCAAGTAGTCCAAGTCCAGTAGCAAACTCCTGTATGTGAGTTTGCAACTTTATTCTGTTCCCAATATGAGGGCAAAGTTCTTTGAGATATGTTTCATTGGAAATCAAAAATTTGAATTGTTCAATATTAATATCATTTTCTGCAATAGAATATAATATTTAAACTGTAAATAAATGCTTTATGAAATACAAAACTTCAAAGGTAGCAAACAATATAAGAGTATAGAAATTAACTCGACCCATTACAAAATTTACTTTTGGGTTCACTTGTCAATTGTCATTAATAAAGATGTAAAAACATATGGCATATTATTTTATTCATGTATAGGTACATACAATTAACACATTAAAGGCAATAATAAAATAGGAAAATAAATCTTTTTTACCGGTATGTAGGTAACTACTATACAATGGACTATAGCAGTGAAATCATCATCAGGAGATCATAGGTATGGGGTCGTCCATTAATCAGGTGAGGCTCCAAAGGGAGGGGGGGGGGGGGTTCGTCAAAAGTCACGAAATATCACAAGGGTGATTCATATTTATTTGTCATACGCGCGATTTTTAAACCGTAAAGCGGCGAGTAGTGTGACCGTTACTCGCCGTTGCCAGGCAACGAACGAATTAAGATATACTTTTATATCTGTATTTACAGATAATTCAAAAAAATTCAAGATTCTACTTTGTACGTACAAAATATACACGTGGTTTTGAGGGGGGGGGGGGGGGGGTGAAAATGTATTACTTAAATTATTTGAATTTAACTTTGTATGCACACAATCTGATAATAACTGTGCAAGATGCGATATACTATTTGAAATTCTAAAAAAAAAAACACCCAAATATTTGATAAATTACTTTAGACCATACTTTATACCAACCAATTACTAAAAAAGTTTGGATGAAGAAACAGGTTCATTCTTACTTCCTTTCCCGGTGACTGCGTATGTTACAATTTGCACTTATTGTGTTTATGCATCTATCTATTGCTGAGACATTAGGGCATAAAAAAGAAATCACATTAAAATTATCAAAATATTAACCTACAGCTAGGCTTCGCCAGTCACGAAAACTGAAGGCCATGCACGTCCTGACCTGTTGCACGAACACAATTTCCCTATGTAGGTATCATATTAGAATACGGGATGAGACGAGAGATATGTAATGTAAGGACTTGCTAATGCCAAATACTCTAAAACAGAGCTCTATTTGGTTCTATACAACTCTTTATTAAATACAGCAAATTTTGCTAATGCAAACTCGTTTCTATAGGTACTTACTTAGCGACCAATATGCCACTGTATGACTGCCTGGGCACCTATCGTTTTAGTAAATATTAGGTTGGGGAAAAAGTCTTTTCGCATTATAGTATGTATAAACTTGTTATAAAATCTCTTTGGCTATACTATTTGTATCTGGCTGGTTTTGGTATCATTGAAAGTTTAAATTTTAAAGAACATAATTCCAAATTCAAATTAGGAAAATGTGTGATTTTCATTTGTTTTTCGTACCGCCAAGATGAGTGAATCTAATGAAGAAATTCGATACATTTTAAAATTTAACTGCAAAAAAGGTAAAAATGCAACGCAAGCCGCGAAAAAAATTTACGATGTTTATGGACCTAGTGCAGTGTCTGTGAGAGTAGCACAAATTTGGTTTAAGCGTTTTCAATCCGGAAATTTTGATGTCAAAGATGCACGTCGCTCTGGTCGCCCTATTACAGATAAAATGGATGCCATTTTTGAAAAAGTGGAGCAAGATCGGCATGTCAGTAGTTACGACGTAGCTGAAGAACTGGGAATTGACCACAAAACAGTTTTAGCGTATTTGAAAAAAAACTGGGTACACAAAAAAGCTCTACATTTGGGTACCTCACGAGCTCACTGAAAGAAACCTAATGAACCGTGTACTCATTTGTGATTCTTTATTACGACGTAATGAAACCGAACCATTTTTGAAGAAGCTGATAACTGGTGATGAAAAGTGGATCACGTACGACAAGAACGTGCGAAAAAGGTCGTGGTCAAAGGCCGGTCAGGCTTCACAGACTGTGGCGAAACCCGGGTTAACTCGCAACAAGGTGATGCTGTGTGTGAGGTGGGATTGGAAGGGCATTATTCATTATGAGCTGTTACCACCAGGCAGGACCATCGATTCTGAACTCTACTGCGAACAACTGATGAGATTAAAACAAAAAGTTGAGAGAAAGCGGCCGGAATTAATCAACAGAAGGGGTGTGGTTTTTTATCATGATAACGCTAGACCTCACACATCTTTAGCCACTTAGCAAAAATTAAGAGAGTTTGGCTGGGAGGTGTTAATGCATCCGCCGTATAGTCCTGATCTTGCACCTTCAGATTTCCACCTGTTTCGGTCTCTTCAGAATTCTTTAGGCAGTGTCAGGTTAACATCACGAGAGGACTGCCAAAACCACTTGTCGTGGTATTTTGACCAGAAGTCCCAAAATATCTATAGCAATGGGATCATGTCCCTACCTACAAGATGGCAAAAAGTTATCGAACAAAATGGTACCTACATACTTTAGTTAAATGTAAATCAACTATATTAAATTTTTTTTGAATTTTCTTAAAAAATGCGAAGAAACTTTTTCCCCAACCTATTACAAGTAGGGTAGGTAACTTACTTTTGAAGTTGTCCACAACGTCTGGCGGCGTATCCCAGCTTGCCAAAATGCTCTCCAAATTGTTGTCCATATTCACGAAAAAACGTTTTATGTTCTGTGTACCTACTTACTTATTCTTATTATTTTAACACGAACCTAGTTAGGCAACGTTGCCGACCAGCCACTTCTTCAAAAATGAACGAGTCGGGAGGAGAGAGAAGGGAAAGCAAGCGAACGAACAAACGACCAGCCAGTCTGATCTGATTGGCTGATTGGCTACACAAACGAATGTTGCCAGCAATTGATTTGATTTCCCAAAATTAAAATTATGAAATCATAAATGTAATGAAATTATTATAAAGTACCGTTTTTACAAATATATATTAACAGGGTGTGTTTTGCTTATAAATACGTAAAGTTAAGAGTTATGACATTAAAACATGCGTACTTGGTGGTTTTATTGCTTCTTTACCCGACTGCGCAAAGCAAAGAAGGGTGAAGGGTGAATGGTGCCGATTCTGATGGCACAAACGAAATTAAACTCAACTAAATTTTAGTTTAGAGTTGCCAGATTGCAAACATTTTATGAAATTTTACTTGAAGCTTTCATCTTACTTAACAGGTACATCAAGTAGTAGAAATAGAATACTTTAATGAAAATAAAAATAGAATAGAAAACATCCGATCCAACAATCACAATTTAAATGCATCCATACCTCAAGGTAGCGTGATAGGATGCCTTCTTTTCCTTTTATGTATAAACGATCTGCCTTAAATTATAGAGGAGCACAGTGTTTTGTTTGCGGATGATATATCCCTGCTTCTTCCGTGTAAAAATACCTTAAATATAAAAAAAAACCTAAACTCTGTACTTACCAAAATAGTAGACTGGATGTACAAACACAACCTAGAAATAAACTTCCTTAAGACTAAATTAATGACCTTCCATCCCCATCAAAAACCATCTCTAAATATAAATTACATTTTTGATGGCATACAGTTACAAGTAGTAAACGAGTTCAACCTACTTGGACTAATAATAGATAACAATTTAAACTGGAAACCACACGTAAAGAAGGTGAGGGCAAAATTGTCTAGTTTTTCATACGCCCTACGTGAAGTCAAAAAGACCACAGACTTTTCTACTGCTCTGGTCACCTATTACGCTTATGCGTATTCATGGCTCACCTACGGCGTAATCTTATGGGGAAATAGCACGGATGCACCTACAGTTTTCACTCTGCAGAAGAAATTAATTAGAATATTAGTAAACATAGAACAGACAGATACCTGTAAATCACATTTTCAAGAACATAAAATTTAAACTTTTCCCTCCATCTATATCCAAGAAATATGTAAATTTGTCCGAAAATATCCGGAATTCTATACAACACGAGAGAACATACAAACAAAATATGACTTTAGATATAAAAATAAATTAAACTTACCAGTTTCTCGGCTGAAAATGCACTCATCTGGTCCTTTAGTCATGTCCGTAAAAATATATAATAAGCTACCAGAATATATAATAAATGACAATAAACTTAATTCATTTATCAATAAACTAAAATATCTTTTAATTAACAAAAACTATTACAGCATAAAAGAGTATCTAGACGACAAATTTTAATCTTAATTATAACTACACTAAATAATACCAAAATAATTATTTTAATAAGTACTTAGTCTAGTCAAAAAATATTAAATAAATCCTTAAATTTTATAATAGGTAATGAATAAATAATAGCAATACATATACAATATAAATGCATAATATTATTGACAAATTCTAATATTAGTTGTATAATACTTTATAAGTAATGCTAGTCAAAAATAATAATTAAGTACTTGTATTTATAATAGATAATACATACATAATAGCAATACAATATAAATACCTAATATAATTGACAAATTCCAATAATTATTCATTTAATTCTTTATAATTATAGTCAAAAATAACAATTAAATCCTTATATTTATATTTATTTTATACCTTACACGAATTCTTTTCAAGGGTAAAACAATTTATATAGCAACACTCATCAAACTGAAATTTTAAACCTTTTTGAAATTTTGCGACAAGACATGTCAAGATTCATGGTTCTTGGCCCAAAATTGTGCAGACAATAATATCTTGTCGTAAGATCGTACAACAAATAATATTTTGCCGCAAGTAATAGTCTCTTGAATTAACTTTTATACCTATAAAATATTTACTAGATTTGATATTGTCTTAATTCTTTATTTAGGTATAACTGTTACTTGGTACAATTAATATCTCCTGTCGAGTAACGTATTACTTAATTCAATGTTGACTTAGTTCTTCACTTCAGATTTAACTGTTACTTGTATGGAACAATTAATATCTCCTGTCAAGTAACGTGTTACTTGATTCAATATTGTCTTAGTTCTTTACTTCAGATATAACTGTTACTTGTATGGAACAATTAATATCTCTTGTCGAGTAACGTGTATCTTGATTCAATATTGTATTAGTTCTTTACTTCAGATTTGACTGTTACTTGTATTAAACAATTAATATCTCACGTCGAGTAACGTGTTACTTGATTCAATATTATCTTAATTCTTTATTTTAGATTTAACTGTTACTTGTATTGTGCAATTAATATCTCCTGTCGAGTAACGTGTTACTTGATTCAATATTCTGTTAGTTCTTCACTTCAGATTTAACTGTTACTTATATGGATCAATTAATATCTCCTGTCAAGTAATATGTTACTTGATTCAATATTGTTTTAGTTCTTCACTTCAGATTTAACTGTTACTTGTATGTAATGTAATAGGGGGCGAGCCTGTTGCCATTTATAGGGCACAAAAGTCGCAGTGCATTACTATTGGTAGGTGGTATAAGAGGAACGCTGCTGCCCATTCCTCATCATTGATTTATCCTTAGTCGCCTTGTACGACACCCACGGGAGAGATTTGGGGTGGTGACAATTGTATTCTACTCTGCCGTCACCACGCGGCAAATTAATATGTCAACTCTTAAATCAACACCGCAAAGATATGAAAGTGTAATTCTAAATGTGAGAAGCTGATCGGTTTTGATTCAAAGTATAAATCTTGAACAAAGTAATAAAATTCTTGTCACAATACTTTCAATCTTGAATTTTAAGAATTCAACATTCTTGAACCGTTAGTGTGATTATCTTAGTTCAAGTTATATATATATATCTTAGAACAAGATATATCAGCTAAGACATATCTGGTTCTTGTTTCAAAATAGCATTTTTTTCTGTGTACAAGATTGTTAAGCTATAAGTTTTAAAAAGCGACTAAGGGAGATTGCCCGGTGTAGACCAATAAGCACCTTGGGGCACCCGAATGGTGGAGGGCAATCCACATATCCAAAGAGGGTTAGTCTCAGGCAGGCGGCCGGCTGTAAAAACTAAGCCAAAACTTTGAGCAGTATGGATTGGAATGTTGTCATTCCAATCAATCTCTCTGCGTTCATCGGTCTCTCGACATGGGCACCCTTCTACGTTCCACATTGTTGCAATCCATTGGGTTGACTTATCTGGAGAGCGCCTGTAACCTTCGAGTTACAAGGTATTTCCTACTGGTACGTTTAAAACGGATCCAATTTCAAATGACTTCCGAGTCATCTAGGTTGACTTAGATCAGGAACAGAGCTTGATCTGCTTTTTGACAGGGCCCGTTGGACATGAATTTCAGGTTGATTGTGTTGATGGGTCCTTTGCTAGCATGCACTATAAACACGGGCATTAGCGGGAACCTAAAAATGATCATAATAATTTATTTGCTCTTCTACTGATCGGTTTGGTTTAATTTTGAATTACATTGATATACTTTTGTGAGCGGTCACCAGTGGTTATATTTGTTCTTGGTGAAGCGTTCCGCCAGGGTGTTATTAAGCGGTAAAGTCTGGTACTTCCTGCTCCTGATCCAGTGGGCGGATCGTGTTGCCCACATAAATGCTGGTGCACCGTACACTTCACTATCTGTATAACCACTTCCCGCACTGACTCACTGTTGTATACCTCAACTATAGAACCTCATTTAATCTGTACTTTTTAGTTATGTTTATTGTAGGCGCGCGCCCTATTTAATACCTATTTTGTCTAAGGTCTGCGGGGGAGGCGGGGAACGCTTCCCCGCGCGTGCGACGCCAAATTTTTAACGGCAGTGTGAGCCGATCGCCCCCAAAGGCACCCGGCGTCGCCCCGCATATTTCCTAATTAAAACTATTGTCGTGTGCATAAATCTAAATATACGTGTCCAAAAACAAGTGTTGTTTTATCGGCGGTACTCCATCCGTTACAAGTGTCCTTCGAGCCGTATTGATCGATCTATCAACGTACTGGACATCGATGTTTAATACACCGCCATTTAAAATGGTGAATACTCGCGGTAATTTGATGGATTTTTTTTATCACCCTTTTTATGTATAGGTTTAATAACTGTGGTTTTTAAATTTTCGGGGAATATGCTCTGTGAAAAGGATAGGTTTATAATGTGTGTCATTAGAGTTGCTAAGACATAAGAGCAATGCTTAACAACTTTAGTTGATATATTATCATAGCCAGTAGACCAGGTATTATTAAGGGATTTAATAATTTTTAGTATTTCTTTGTCATCAGTTGGAAATAAAAACATTATATTGTCATTCTGCTCAATGTCAAATTTATATAGGTCATTTTCAATGCTATTATTTGTCAAATCAATAAAATATCTATTAAATATATTAGCAATGTCAGATGGGTTATCAGTTTCTATGTCATTATGAATCAGTTTATGTTTGTTAAAGTTAACCTTTGGTTTATTTATAACATTATTAATTACTTTCCAGGATGCTGTACAGATATTTTGGGCCTTGTTAATAAATCTTTCATTTGAGAGCCTTTGGGCTGTGATAATGCATTTTTAAATATTTTGTTATATTTTAAGTTTTTTAGTTTATCAGAAATGCATTTTGTTTTATAGTATTGGAATCTTAGTTTTCGATTAATTTTGGCAGTTTTTTTAATCCTGTCGATATCCAGGCAGGCGATTTCTTTTTATTGTGAATTTTAATTAAATTATCAGGAAAACATAAATCTTAGTAGAATGTGAGAAACGTGTATGAAAATTATCGAACGCCTTATTAGTATCATTTTCATTGTAAATATCTGACCAAGAAATACTACATAGGCAATCTAAAAATTTTTTTCATGTTTTTAATGGATAGGTCACTTTTATGGATAAAATAGGATTCAGTAATTGTCTCTTTATAATCGGTATAGTTAGTAGTTGACCAGTTTCATGATCCGACAGTCCTAATGGTAAAACCGCACTAATTGCATTTGCCACATTACTTATTATTTGATCAAGACACGCATTACGTCTCGTAGCCTTGAATATATGTATTTTAAAGTTATAGTTTTCTGTTATTCTCTTATACTCTTCTGATGCTCTTAAGGAGATCAATATTAAAGTCTCCTGTTATTATTATTTTCTTTTTTATTTTAGTTTGTAGCTTATTTAATAACATTTCCAGTTTGTTGAGAAAAATGTGAGGATTACTATTGGGTATTCTATAAAGACAGATAACAATACAGTTATGTCCCATAAGTTCTATACCACAACACTCAAATAAGAATTCTGCACACAGATCCTTTGGAAGAATTAGCTATATAAATTTTATGTTTTCCCTACAAAGAATACATACTCCTCCGCGTCTTTGTTTAGATCGAGAATACCAATTAGCTAACGTAAAACCATTTAATTTTAAGTTTGATTCATTTCCAGATTTGATGAATGTTTCTGAAAGGCACAAAATGTCAACCTTTTGCTGATTGTCCTTTAGGGAAATTAAAACTATTTGTACAATATCTTGCTTGCTTAATATGCCAGCGATATTTTGGTGCAATATTTGTAAATATTTTTGTTGTTTATCGAAAAACTTGTAAGGGTTATTAGTGGAATGCTAAACAACAGTAATTATGGAGTAATTATAATAAATATATAATAAGAAAATACAAGACTAGAAAGACAAAACAACGAACACACAAGAAGAGTAGCAAAGACATAGAACATCACATTGACACTATTATAAAATATATATCAAAACCAGCCTATGTCGTGAGACCATGGAGATGATACTTCAACACACCCCCTTCAACTCATGGGCTCAACACCATAAATATTCAATCAGGTCTGCACGCACAAACCTAACTCACTAGTTAGTAATTCATGCCTTATGCGAGACAAAGGCTTGGTGAGGATATCTGCCAACATCTTATCAGTTGCCAAATGTTCTAAAGTTATATCTTTATTCTCACGAAGCACATCTCTAATAAAGAAATGCCGTATATCAATGTGCTTACTCTTCGCGTGGTAAGCACCACTGTCCTCGGCTAGGCAAATGGCACTTAAGTTATCAGCATGCATTCTTACCTTTGATAAATTAAGTAGACCTAGCTCCTTCAACAGACTATTTAAGTAAATAGCCTCTTTCATGGATTCTGCTAAACTCACAAACTCAGCCTCACAGGTTGACGTGGCTACAATGCGTTGCTTTTGTGAAGCCCAAGAGATAGCTGCACCCCCTAAAACGAAAACATAACCTGTAAATGATCGTCGATCATGTGCGCAACTACCCCAATCCGCATCCGCATATCCATGAACGCATAGCCCAGTTGGCTTATAAACTAAACTCTGACTCATAGTACCTTTTAAGTAACGAAGGATTCTTTTTGCAGCTCTCCAATGAGTCTCATCAGGTTTTTCTGCGAATTGCGCCAACTTTGCCGTAGCATTTGCTATGTCTGGCCTCGTCGCTACACTTAAATACATGAGCGATCCTATTAACTCCCTATAAGGGAAAGACTTTCCTTCCTCTTTATCTTTTTTCTCGCTCATTACAAACTTTCCTACCTCCATAGGAGTTTTAACGGGTTTGCTGCCCTCCATACAAAACTTTTTAATATGTCCTTGATATATTTTTCCTGTGACAAGTAGTACATATTGCCATCGTTCTTTATATCAATTCCCAGGCAAAAAGTTGCCTGACCGAAATCTTTCAATTCAAACCTTTTCGCAAGTTCATGCTTGAAATTCTGTCTAGTCTCCTTCTTTTCTGACGCAATTAAAATATCATCTACGTAAACGACTACAAAAAGATTAGATCCATCTTTATTTCGCTTGTGATACAAACAAGGCTCGTTTACAGTTGGACGCAAACCCATATTTTTTAGTTCCGTGTCCAATTTTATATTCCACTGTCGTCCGGCTTTTTTTGGAGTATTGTTTTTGTCTGATTTGTTTACTAGAGAAAAGTAGTCTAAAAGTGTAGTTTTTATTGATTTTCTGTTTTTTGTGATTGGTTTTGTCCTAATTGTGGGTGAAAAATAGCCTGGAATCGAACCCCTTACTTGAAAACGATTATTTTTGCTTAAGTCATTATTAACAAAACCTAAAGTACAAGTGGTTCCTATTAAATCAGTGATAAGCACTTTTAATTCATTTAACATGTTATCCAAGCCATAATTATTTATTTTTCCTGTTTGCTGTGAGAACATTTCAAGATTAAAATTTTGATTGGTATCGTACAGAAGACCGTAGCCATGAGTTCGCATATCGGAAAACAGCATATTGTTAAAATTTTCAACTCGACAATTGAAGAGCGTACTGCCGCATATACAGTGTGTCCCTGGATAAAGTGCAATCCCGAAAGGGGATGAAACTAGACCATAAATCATTGACTAGAAAAATATTAAAAAAAATTATAAAAAATTATTGTAGGATTTATTGGTATTTTAAGATTTTCATGTTTCATTAAAGACTCTATGTACAAAAGTATTGATTTCTTCTAAAAAAATGGGTCTATTTCTTTGAAATAAAAAAAACCAGTATGCCTAATACGATGACCATGAAATAATAAATAGTCCGCAAAAAAGTAACTATCTTGGGTAAAAAAATGTATTTTTATGAAAAAAATGATTTTTTTTAGACGTTTATTTTAAAAAACTTCAAATTACAAAAAAAATGTGCCCTATAACTATGTAATTTTATAGCTTACTTTTATTCTTTACCATTTTAGCTTCCAAATAAAAAAAAACACAATGTTCTAACTCAAAAATTGGCTAGGTAGGAGTTATTTACATTTTAGTAGGTAATAAAAGTCAGACTTTAATCACAATAACTTTATTAATAAAATTATCCGTAATTTACAATTTTGCATTTTTATTTAATGCATTAAATGTTCAAAATAGCCTCCTCGATTTTGCAAGCACATTACTGCACGAATATTAATTTGGTTAGTGGCTCTGCGAATCATTCCTGGATCATTTTTAATGTCATTTGCGCATTGAATTATTCGGTCGTGCAACTGTGCCTCGGTATTTATTGGCGTGCTGTATACTCTTTGCTTCATGACACCCCATAAAAAATAATCTAGGGGTGTCAGATCAGGTGAACGCGCTGGCCAGCCTACTGGTCCTCCTCGGCCAATCCACCGGTTCGGGTAATTTTCGTTCAAAAATCGCCGCACCTCCCGCCCATAATGTGCAGGACATCCATCCATTTGGAGATACATACGCCCACGCCGTCTCGTAGCCATGGGAACATCTTCCATCAACATGGGTAAATTTTGTAGTAATTCTAAAAAACGTTCAGCATTTAGGGTTGTGGGTAAAATGACTGGACCAATTAAAATGTCGTCGATTAAGGCTGCCCATACGTTTATTGAAAATCTTACTTGAAAAGTAGATGCCCGCTTCAATCGTGGATTTTCGTGAGACCACTGGTGCAAATTTCTGCAGTTTGTAATGCCGTCTCGGGTAAATGTCGCTTCGTCCATCCAAAAAATGCGTTTGGGAAAATTTGGGTCAGCTCTAATTTTTCTTTGAATCCACGTCGACATTACGCATCTTGGACGATTATCTACATTTTCGTGTAAATGTTGTACTCGTTGGTAATGGAAAGGATGCTGAAGCGGACGGAATGCGGCGATCGAATGAAAACACAGCAAGCTATGGGTGAAATCGGAATGTAATTATCTCTCAACAAATGTGTGCGACTATAAGCTACGAGAGTGACAGAAGTAATGTAAAAATAGACAAATAAAATCAATAGAAAACGATGTCACAAAAAGAAAACATATAAAAATACAATGATTACAAAAGAGTCCGCAACATCCTCCCCCTTTGTGCAAGCACAAAATTATATACTTAGGTACTCGAACCAGCTTACGTACTAGGGGGATGACGTAGCGTACTTGCCATTGTAGACACGTCTACCACCCTTACTACGTTACGTTATCTCGATTGGGACGGGGATATGTGCCGACACTGTTCTGTGGCCGTGATGAATCTGCTCCATGCGTGGATGAGATCTCCGATGGTTGTCCGATATGCTTGTGGCTGCTGCGGTCCTTGTGTGGGCTGCATTGTCGGCAGTAGCTCTTTGTCCACCGTGACCAAAAGAATCCGCTCAGCGGAGCTTTCTTCCATTCTGTCATTCTTAAAACGTGATCGTCTAAAGTGGTAGAATTTGTTGACAGGAAGTGTACGAGCTCTAGAGGCACTGCACGGGAAGTCAGATTTTAAGTACTGCACAGGAAATCACAGGGAGGGGCCAGGAGGGTTTTGTTCTGCCTCGTCCAATGAACACGTTCATTTTGCGGGCCGAAGTAATCCAAGCCGGTGAAGTGGGTGATCACCTACTGATGGAGATTGAGGCAAGTCAAGTTGAAGTAGCGCTTATGGTGCGTCTTTCATTGATGTGGAAGGTCGTCTGCTGTTTGTGTTTGAGGTAGCGCCTTCCGAATTGCATATTCTAAGCATGTGTGCCACTTTGCTTGCCGAACGCAATCGTTGCAGTCAGTATTGTTGGCGCGGTTCATTTATAACCCTCTCTCTCTGGTGGATTCCATAGCCCATCTTGACATGGCAGTGATGTGCCAATAATTGAAGATAAGGATGTTCGCCGTCGTCAAGAATAATATGGTTTTCGGCAGAGTTGATGAATTCGGGAGTGAAGGGAATGAGTAGCGGTGGCAGACGTATGTGGAGACCGACATGGGCGTTCTGAAACTGACAAATTTTGAATTAGAGGCCGAAACTAAAAAGCAGATTGGTGAGCACGCGCAATGGCACGCAGTTCTCGTTGCCAAACGCTGCACGTATGCTGTTACTATTACCGTTTAAAAAGTTTCCACCACCAACCGGTGAACCACCAACTCGACTGGTGCGACCCAATAGGACGTAGTCGAGTGGCATCATTAGAAAAGTTTAAGCTTGTTGTTACCCACGTCCAACATTTTACATGACAATTTCTGGTTATATTTCCGGAACAGTGGGCAACGAAAAGCTTAAACGTACAAGCGGCGTCACGCAGCCAACCAAGGACAGTCGTGTAGTACATATAAAATAATGTTGTGGTTGGATCATGAGACGCGATTGGGGTACCTAACCATGTTACATTGTTGCCTAGCTCCTGGTCTATAAAGGTGACAAATGGCACGTGGTATATTTTATTGTGCGACAATTCGTAAAGTATCCGGCCTAGCATGGACAAACAGGCTGCTGCTTCGTTGCGGGATCCCATACAAATTGTTGACAAAAGCCAAGTGTCTGCGCCAGTTAGAACCATGGGAGTAGAGATTACAACAATTAAGACATCAGAAAATTCATTTTGGGTATTACGTAACAACGAAGGCATAGCTCTGGCGCGTTTTATTTCAAAAGCATTGCGTTCGTATTTGCCAGTAATAAAAACTATAAACGAAACGTCTATATTTTTACCACCAACAACATTTGTGGTAATTTGTTGTCGAGGCCCTGATGCTCCGATACGCGCAGCGGCACTGGCACCTCTGAGAGTGGCAGTGCTGCCGTCGTTGAGCGAAACGTCTGAGTCGTAGCTGCCAAACAGACCGTATAAGGTGACAGGTACGACTTTGGGTGACGTTATGGTTTTAGTAGGACACGAATGCGACAATGTGTTTTGCTGACTAGTCGATGTGGATTTAGCCACTAAAAGATGAGATGCTTGAGCCGTATCTGCCACTACTTGTACAGTCTCTTTGGAAACAAGACGGTGCCCACACAGGTTAATGTCTACGGGAGGAGGTGGCGGGGTATGTGCCACATCCTCAGACAGAAGTGTAACCTGTAATGGTTTTGTGACCCGGTGCCCGCACAGGTCAATGTCTAAGGGAGGAGGTGGCGAGGTACGTGCCACATCCTCAGACGGGATTGTAACCTGTGAAGTTTTTGGTACCGGTTGCCCACACTGGTCAATGTCTAAGGGAGGAGGTGGCAGGGTACGTGCCACATCCTCAGACGGGAGTGTAACCTGCGCAGGTATTGTGACCGGCTCCGGTTGGTTGCTGTCCGCGTGAGACTTTAGCCTTGTCTCGGACGAGTTTATGCCATCTGAAATGTTTCTACAGTCGTCGCGTTGAGAATGACAATTATTTTTACGCACCGTATGATGGACCCACGCCTCTTTCTTTAATTGATGAAAACCATCAGAACCGTTACGACTGCGCCGACCGTTGCGGCTGCCTTCTGCATCAATCGCGGCCAGCTCCGCCTGCAACTCGTACTCCTCGACCTCCTGCTGCAGCTCGACCAGTGTTTCCAAAGAGACTGTACAAGCAGTGGCAGATCCGGCTCGAAGGACAATGAAGCGGACGGAATGCGGCGATCGAATGAAAACACAGCAAGCTATGGGTGAAATCGGAATGTAATTATCTCTCAACAAATGTGTGCGACTATAAGCTACGAGAGTGACAGAAGTAATGTAAAAATAGACAAATAAAATCAATAGAAAACGATGTCACAAAAAGAAAACATATAAAAATACAATGATTACAAAAGAGTCCGCAACAGATGCAATCCCTCCTTTTTCAAAATTCGCCAGACAGACGTCTTCGATATGCCATGACGCAACGCTAATCGTCTTATGCTTGTTGTAGGGTCAGCAAACAGATCGTTTAAAATGGCCTCTTCTATCGCATTGTCAATAACGACAGCTGGTTGCTCACGGCGATCTCGTGCCAAACCAAGTCCAATGTTGGAGAGCCTCCTATGAATCTCTTGAAAATTTCGAGCTGAGGGTATGAGTCTGCCCGGGAAAGCATTTATGTATGCAGTCCGAGCGACTGTTGTGCGACCATGTGGCATGCCATAATAATAATGCATGTCGGCTATTTCTCGAGGTGAGAACTCTGTCAATCGCGGCAATGTGTCAATTTCGTCAACACTTAACAGCAGAACAGGAACAGTCCAAACGTAACGAACAGTAGAAAACGTAACAGTCAACAATGTAACAAAAACTTAATAACAAATCAACGAGAACACAATACGAGAACAGTAGTAGCAGCGGCGAGAATATCGGAGCGACTGTGTAAGTCCTGTTTCGAACCCCCTGCCTCCCCTCCCCTCGCCTTCCCTCTACCTGAGTGTAGAACAAAAGGACTGCGACTGCCGAAGGGCACAGAGTAGGACGGAAACAATGGAAAAAACGGTCTCTACCTGCACGGTAACACGATTAGGCTTCACTTTAAAAGTTCGTAGATAGCGTGTTTTTTTAGTTAGAACATTGTGTTTTTTTTTTTATTTGGAAGCTAAAATGGTAAAGAATAAAAGTAAGCTATAAAATTACATAGTTATAGGGCACATTTTTTTAGTAATTTGAAGTTTTTTAAAATAAACGTCTAAAAAAATCATTTTTTTCATAAAAATACATTTTTTTACCCAAGATAGTTACTTTTTTGCGTACTATTTATTATTTCATGGTCATCGCCAGGTATTAGGCATACTGGTTTTTTTTATTTCAAAGAAATAGACCCATTATTTTGGAAGAAATCAATACTTTTGTACATAGAGTCCTTAATGAAACATGAAAATCTTAAAATACCAATAAATCCTACAATAATTTTTTATAATTTTTTTTTATATTTTTCTAGTCAATGATTCATGGTCTAGTTTCATCCCCTTTCGGGATTGCACTTTATCCAGGGACACACTGTATATGTAGGTGCGCATACAATTACGTTTGTCAGTGATGCATTTTTTTTCATAATGTCCCCAATGAAGCCCACTAACGAAGCATTGTTTTGTTATTCTTGAAAGTCTGCGTCCCCAATACAAACAATGCAGCAATCCTTCAATTTATTTTCAATATTATAAAATAACTCCAAGATTCCTGCCCCCGGTCTGATATAGTGACAATAATTGAAGTTCTGGAAAAATTTCTGATCAAGTACTTCTAAAATGGTGTTTGATTTATGTGTGCTAATTATTACTAAATTACCTTTTTCCGTTCTCCCCTGTATGGATAATGAGTCATTTATACTGTACAGCGACGTGTGTAAATTTTCCGATTGCCCTTTTACTGTTTGTTAATGCTGGGTCTGTGCTGTTTTCCGGATGTAATTTGGTTTCCAGGATATTGATTTCTTTGCGCAGTTCAGTTATTTCTCTCTTAGCTGCTAACAATTGTTCTTGCAGATCACTAACTTTTCTCTGTAAAGCTGACACAATTTCATCTGTAACATTAGGGAGGGGTCATCTTCACGGGTCTTGGAGAGTAGCACGTAGATTGTCTTGTTTAATTTTTTCTGGATGGGGTAAGTGTTGAAGGGTTGTCATTTGTAGATGTTGATGTTTGGCAGACATTTTAAGCACTTTTATTTCTATATTAACCTTGTTTATTTGTTTCTTTAAGTTGGTATTCTCAATAATAATATTTTCCAATTCATTTTGTGTTGTCAAAAGATTTGTTTTTAGTTCTAAAATCTGTTCATTCAATTCTTCTATGTCGCATAAGTCCATTGTCATGTAGTCTTCGCTCTTGGAAAGTCGTTCAGTTGAAGATTTGTCATGATTTTCACCACTTGAATCCAGGTCGTTCATAAGAGTATCTTGTGAAATAAATTGGGATATGTTTGGTGATAAAGAGTTGATTGTTGTCTCTTTTATTGTAGAGGGTAGTTTTTTTCGTTTTATTATGTTGGACAGGTCCTCTCTAGCACTCGTCGCAGCAACAACATCCATTGGTACCAGTTTGGAATCTATTTGAGTACACAACTTACATTTAATTTTTTTCCTTTTTCAGGCAGCATTAGTCTATATATTTTTTTCTGATAAACCAATACAATCAAAGTCATATCTTTTGTTGCATACTGAACATAATATTGTATCTCTCTCATCTCTAATATTTTTACACTTGTGACAAATTATAGTAGTCTTGCGACATTTAACATCCTTCTTCACTTTTCCTTCCATTATTTCAAGTGAATGTATAAGTATAATTATTTGAATTTAAAAATAAAAAAACAAAATCACTCAAATAAACTTAATATATTTTGTCACTAAAAAGTTTGAGCGTGCTGAGATTTGATCCGCGTGACTTTAGCTTAGACGTCTAGCGTTGTGCCACTCGGCTACGAGCTAGTTATTTGTATTGATGAAAATAATGTAGTGGTGTTAAAAATCTTCACCGTTAGTCCATCATTTGAATGTAGTAGTGTGCGTTTAAATTACAAATATTTCTGCGGTGTGTTAAATTCGCTGACGTTTGAGGGTAGACGAAGAAATTTTGCTTGTGGTGTAGGTAGATGTAGATCATGCGCGTTCTATTTACTAGCAGCTGTACGGGCAGTCACTCATACGCTACTTCTCACTAGATGTCGTAAGGGTCCTAATAAAACATGTTTAGTAGCTTAATTTAATAATATAGTTTTTTTTTAGTCACTGTTTTCGTGTCAATGTAGTCATAATTATTAATAGTCTTAAGAAATATGATCAATTTTTAGCAGATTTATGCTATATTCATATGTGAATAACGATGATTTTATATTGTCAATTTAAATTTTAAAACACTTTTCTTTTATTTGTTGTATGTTTTACTGTTTATTCCACTTTTTCACTTTACGCAGTAGTAATTTCAATATTTTGTTTTCGTATTATCACATTTTTTTCCACAGATTGTCACTTTTTTAAATTATTTATTTTATTTCACTGTTTTTGAGATATTTCTTTAAGATAACAATTGTTCATAGTATTTATACACCATTTTACACAAATAGATATTTTACTCGCACTATAAACAACTTTAACTATTAATAATATCGGAGCTTAATGTTTACATGGCAAGTAGCGCTCTCTCGTATAAGAATGGTAGATGTTAAAGTTAAGTCTGGTAAGGTCTTTCGGCGTTCGGTTGCACGCGTCGCCCCAGTGCCAATGAGAGAGGAGTGCTGGTAGGCAGCACTGGGGTGGGGTGTGTAGGCGCGCGACCTATTTAATACCTATTTTTTCTAAGGTCTGCGGGGGGAGGCGGGGAACGCTTCCCCGCGCGTGCGACGCCAAATTTTTAACGGCAGTGTGAGCCGATCGCCCCCAAAGGCACCCCGCGTCGCCCCGCATATTTCCTAATTAAAACTATTGTCGTGTGCAAAAATCTAAATATACGTGTCCAAAAACAAGTGTTGTTGTATCGGCGGTACTCGACTAATCCGTTACATTTATCTTATCTTTGATTGAAGTTTTCACTTTTTGATTTTAATAATTGTTGTAATAATAAATATCGCTAAAGTGTTAATTAGTGTATTAATTAATTATTCTAATACATATTTTACAATAATATAAAAATATAACAATTTGGCGACGAGGATTAAAGTGGAAATTTAATTTTGTCTACTACAAAACGCGAAAATATTGTAATACCTACCTAAAATTGTAGTACCTACCTTCAGTATTTTCTTAAAAAAAAAAAACAAAAATGATTGGGAAATAAAATAAGAAGAAAATTGTTTTCTAATTAATATAATTAGAAATACAAATGTTATTACACAAATACAGACAAGAAATTTACGCAAAGGGAATCACTTGGATTCAAAATCTAAAGATTTAAATTTAGATTGTGAGTATTTAACATTAGATAATCTAAGAAAAACAACAACAAAGATGAGAAATTGTGTCTATTTTTGAACAGTCGGTACAATCAGTAAGAAAAATGAATGCCGTATATGGACATATCGAACCTTTCAATGGAAATTATTTCTTCTTACAATTTAAAAACCTTTGTCCCCCTATGGCACAATCTCACTAACAAGTTAGAGAATTTGTACCATAAAAGGGACAAAAGAATTTGTTGTAAGAGGACTGGGTATTCTGAATGAAAAGGCAGTGATGATACAATAATGGTTCATTTATTAATAATATCCTTTACTTATTTATTTATTTTTCAAGCTACCGAAACTTATGGTTTTAATTTATACGGCCCCTAGGCCTAAAGGTGAAGCATCTGTGGCAAGTACTAAGTTTTTTGTTGGGTCGAAATGGATCAATACATTATTGTTTGCAATTGCTTTTTGATAGTGTCAAAGCTTTCATCGCATGGTTTCGTCCAATTATAATCAATGTTCTTCTTTAAAAGTGTGTTCAATGGTGAGGCAATGCTTGCGAGGTTCGGAATGAATTTATTATAGTAATTAGCCATGCCTAAAAAGGTGCGTAGTTCATTAACATTTTTGGGTTTTACAGTTTTAATTATAGCGTTGATTTTGTCCTTGTTTTTATGTAAACCATTTTGATCGATCGTGTGTCCTAGATAATTAATACTCGTTTTAAAAAATTGACATTTGTCTTTATTAATTTTGAGATTATTGTCCTTGATCTTTTGAAATACTTGTTTCAATCGACTCAATAATTGCTCTCGAGTTGCCCCTTGAATAATAATGTCATCAAAGAAACATTTTGTTCCAGAAATACCCTGTAATATTCGATCCATGAATTTCTGCCATAGATTTGGTGCCACTTTGACGCCAAACATAAGGCGGTTCACTTTAAACGTCCCTTTGTGAGTACTGATTGTTTGCATCATGGAACTCTCCTCTGTCATTTCCATATTGAGATATGCTTGCGTAATGTCTAATGTGCAGAAGTATTTCCCCCCATTCATTTCATTAAAAATATCTTCGATGACTGGTATAGGATGATTTTCATCCTTAATTGCTTTATTTAATGTAACCTTGTAATCTGCACATAGCCTTATTGATCCATTAGGTTTCACGATGGGGACTATGGGTGTACCTCATTACGGCTATACGGCCATACGGCTGCTAGCTGTAGTAAAAGAAAGGAGGATATATATCAGTTCAAAACCAAAATAAACATTTCAGACTTGTCAAATTCTAAGCTGGACATTAACTAAAACAATAAGGAATTTCCAGTGTTCAATTCATACTTATTTAACTGTAAGGGTATTTATTTAAGTGTATAATTATATTTTATTTATGACATTTATTAAAAGATAATTAAATCGACTTCGGAATAATTACCCTAATATTATTTAATAATTAGTTGGCAAATTGCGTTCCTACCCTGGCCACATCGACTGACCACAGATTACATGGTTTCTGCGATTCGAAGTTTCTAGAAGTAGGTTCATAATGAAAAAATGTACTGATTCCGTTTTGCTGAATTTCACTTATTTTTAATCTATAATTTATCTTAAATAAATCTAAGCTAATACCTATATAAATTGTTTTGGAATAAATTGCTCAATTTTAATCATGATATTTTAATGCATACTTTTTAATAATAATAATAATAATAATTTATTTGCCAAAAATACGGTATAAGACCTTATCTTATAAAATAACATTGAGTATCTCATATTTCACCAAAAGTGGCATGCAAATACATTTCAATGATTAATTAATTAATAATTCATAGCAATATATTCATGTCAAGTGTAAAAATCATTAGCATTGTTATATTTAATATGTCAAAATTTAATTATAAAAAAGTCATTTAATGAATAAAAGTTTTTGTCCCTAAGCCAATTTGTCAAATGCTTCTTAAATATTTCCTTGGGTAACAGTTTTATTTCATTGGGTATCGCATTATGAATAATGATTTTGTATACAATAAATAAATCAATAAACAAATAATTGTCATAGACCAATAGTGTACCGCGTCAGTAATAGAGGTCGCTAGCTGTTGTTGACAGTTGACAAATATTTGCTTGAAGCTGACAGATCTAGAATTCCAGTGTGATGTAAACATAACCTGATGTACGAATACTTTATTTGTTTTTATTAGGTCGTTAATATTTATCCAAATGGGAATTTTACTCTCAGCAAATGTGAAATTAATCTATCAAGTATGTTGTATATGAATTGGCGTTGCGAATCGTCAACTACAAAGATAAATGGAAATTCAATCAACAGATATTATGTGATTATGTTCAAGAGAAAAACTAGCTTCTTTCTATTCATTTTCAAAGGTACTTTTTATTTATCGAATAGCAAATAATAATGTGCCATGATGGCCGCAAGTAGGCACACAATTTACAACGTAACATTAATGGAAACTTTTTGAGCAGCAATTGGAATGCGTTATATATTAAATGATGTGCCGAAATCGAAACAAACTGCGTTATTGTTAACGAATTTGACTCCTAAAGTTCTGGACACACTTAATCGCTTATGTTCACCTGAAAAACCATTAAAAAAGACTATAGTGAGATTTTACAACTGCTGGAAGCTACATTTACAAAATCAACATCAACTGCCTTGGATCGGGCAGGAGCAGGGCAGGGATTGGCCAGCTAATATCTCAGCGGTAAAGTTATGGTGGGTGGTTGGGATAAAACCAGATTTGTGTGTAAGTCCTTCCTGGCGCCCTCGGTTAACAGCCGAAAGGTTGGTGGTTATATCTATATCTCCGAGTATATCCTAATATCTCAGCTCCGGTATTGGCTTGTCCCGATTTCTCCCAACCATTTGAGATTCATTGTGACGCATCTAGTTATGGGATAGCGGGCACTCTGACTCAATGCATAAACGGAGAGGAACATCCAGTAGCATATTGCAGTCGTTCACTCAATGCAGCCGAACGAAATTATTCAGCAACAGAACGGGAGGCCCTTGCGGTAGTTTTCGCTGTCGAACACTTTCGTCCTTACGTGGATGGCGGTCCTACGTTTAAGGTCGTAACCGACCACTCCTGCCTGAAGTGGTTCTTTAACCTAACCAACCCTTCTAGTCGGTTAGCTCGCTGGGGTTGTCGGCTATCTCCTTACATTATTACTGGCCCAGTATGTATAGAGACGTTACGGACTACGTTAGCAAATGCGATAAATGCGCCGCATACAAGCACTCACAGCTGCCAACTCCCGGTCTTTTGGGCGACGCCAAGGACTGCTCGAGGCCGTTCGAAACTATAAGCATAGATCTGGTGGGTCCGTTGCCTCGGTCTAGAGCGGGTTTTACTTATCTTTTGGTAGTCGTGTGCTGTTTTTCAAAATATTGTTTACTTTTTCTGTTATGGAGAGCGGGTAGGGAAAATAATAGCGCAGAAACTAGAGGACTACGTATTCCTGGTACACGGTATACCTCGTACTGTTATAGCGGATAATGGGACGCAATTCACATGTAACGAAATCCGTTCATTACTGGAGAAGTACAAAATACCCAAAGTACACCCCGTTATTGCCCTAGCTTGAACACCGTTGAACGCTATAACCGCACTAAAATGACGGCAGTATCAATCTTAGTGGAAGGCGACCATCGAGCGTGGGATATTAACATATCCAAAATTCAATACGCCATAAATACTTCCACCAATGAAGTGACTCGCTTTACCCCATTCTTCCTAGTGCATGGTAGTGAAGCAGTTAGTTGCGGTAATGTCTTCGGCAACGATACCGGTGGACAGCCCACTCTAGCTTGCGCCCCTCGGAGTACGTATGCAAATCAGCTAGGAATCTTAGGCGATATCTTTACTAAGGTGAAATACGTGCTCGTCAAATCACACGAACGTAGTGCTCGCTATTATAACAATAGAAGACGACACGTGGAGTTGAAGGTTGGCGACACTGTGTGGAATTTTTCATGGCAAAATTAGCTCCCAAATATGAAAGATGTTTTGCTAGAAAGAAACTTTCACCACTGGTTTACGAATTAGAAAGCTGTAGTTCCGGAAAAACCTTGGTACATGGCATATCAAGGATTTTAAACCTTAAAAAAAATGTTTTCAATTTTAATATTATGATAATTTGTTTTTTTTGTAATGCGCGATCTCGAGTTGATTGCTCGTTCACATTCTTTTTTCTTCTTCACAACATGTACGGGAAGTCGGTAGGGGTTGCTCCGGCCATGTTGTGTCGTATTTTATTTTGTGTGTGCGTTCCCAGGTAGGAATTCGTATGCGTTTAAGTCCCACATGTACGGTAGGTGGGCAGTGTTGCGCCGGCCATGATTGTGTGGTTGTTGGGTATGTGTTACCCGGAGTTGTGTGGTTATCCACATTTTTCTTCTTCACAACATGTACGGAAAGTCGTTAGGTGTTGCTCCGGCCATGTTGTGTCGTATTTGTTGTTGTTGTTTCCGATGCGGAAACCGGCTGATTCCACGTCATGCTCGGAAAGTCAGTGGTGTTGAGCCGATCATGACGGTGTTTAAGTGGCAGAGACTGGTGTTTGTTTCTCGTCAAGTTTTTGTGTACCTGTTGGCACATTCCATGAAGGAATGTCGTAACCTCCGGGCTGCTGATTAGGTAGCATTAGATTGTATATATCTATACTACTATCTTGCTAAACTCTAGAGAAAGCTGTAGTTAATTTATTTGACCAATGGTCAAGAATTTAACTATTGATTATGATGACCATCGGTGAAAAAACACATTTTACTGATTGTCGCGTACTGCATGAAACGGAACATCTAGATTGGTCGGCGATCGTGATTGGCCCACGCATTATACTAATTTTGAATTGTACTTTACCTCTAACATTAAACCGAAAAGCATCTATAAAAATAAAAATTCGTTTATTTTTATACCTACACGTAACATATGGTCCTTCGAGCCGGATCGTAATCGCGTGGCATGACTGTATCTATATTAGTTAATCTATCAGCTACAACTGCCAATCCTGGAATAGAGTTGCGCGCGATAAAGTCGTTGAATTTATCGTTGTTCAAATTAGCCGCAGTCAAAGTAGCGCGAAGGTTGAAAATATTAATGTAGAGAGGAGACTCATCCATCATTAACATTGGAACAACTGGCACGTCGTTCGCAGTTACAACACCGATGCGTTGAATGTAAGCTGTTATGAATCCAACGTTTAATTCGAGAGTTTTAAAACACTCAAGAATACCAGCACCGACGATGGGTGGTTCTGGGTGTGATTGATTCAGAGAAACACATAAGTAAAATATTAATAAGTTAAAATATATTTAGTTAGGTGTAAGCAATGACATGGTAAAACGAAGCCGAAAATAACAATTGTAAGTGATCTATCAAGATATTGACAAGATACTTAATTCAAATATAGAAAGCTGATGATTATAAAAAACATAAAGAACAGTATAAAAACCTCTTTGTTCTTACACTGGGCATACGCTGCGATAGCTGTAACGTGGTGCCTGTTCAGTCCTAAGTCGATACAAATGGTACGACAACTGAGCAAGTGAATGCCTGTAGAGTTGGTGAATAGAGCATCTCTCCGCAACTTTGGTTGCTCCTAGTTGTTCTTGAAGCTTCAAATAGTATTGATTGACAATGAAACCTAAGGCCTGAGTGGCAATAGGTAAAGGTTTTGCAAAATTGGTAACAGCCATACCAAGAAACTGTACAGAAGAAAGTTCAGGTGATGATTGTGTTTGGTTTATGGTAGATGACTGAGTTGATGATTGCGATGGTTGGTTGCTTGGCATACCAATGCTCGCAAAGCGTGCGTTACGTTCCGCTTCTTCCTGGGCCACGCATTTTGCGTTTTGTGAGTGTCGTGGACTGTGAGGTCCACGACCGCGGGATCCCCTTGGTCTTCGGACTGCGAAGTTACTCTTCACTCCTCGGGAACTATTATCTGAAGGGCCTATGATGTGAGAGGTATCCGTAGCTTCAGACATAGTGAGAAACAATTCAGAAAAGTGATTTTCTGCGGCAGGCAAGGCATCTGCGCTAAAAATCGCTTTTCTGAATTGTTCTGGACCTTCGTTAGCCAAATCTGAATCTGCGTTGCTTCAAATACCAAAATCAAAATCCAGGACCAAAAGAAGTGGATGACTGAGAGAACAAGGATATGAAGCTATAGATCAAGCCAAGAATACAGCGTAATAAGGTACGATCCCTCACTAGCTCTCATCCTTTCCTAGTTATCTCCTTGCCTAGCTTAGCTTGTGTTTAGTATTGTGGTAAATTACTTGCAATTTGTGATTGATACGCGGAGAGTACCTATTTGCTTTAGACGGTGCCGTTTGCTAGCATCATCTATCATATTACCAAATTTGAATACTCCAACTTTCACAAACTACCATAATGTCAAGCGAATCTGAAAACAGTGGTAGATCCCGTTCAAAGTCGCCTTTAAAAATAACCGTAACGAGCGACGAAGGCACAAATTTGCTTATTCGTGATTTAGTCAAAAAACGGGGCATAATTAAGGGACGGTTCACAAGATTCTCTAATTTCGTAAATGCTTTACAAACCGAAAGTGTTTTGTCTCTTCACTCAAAAGAAGATTTGAAATTACGGATCAAGGGTGGCTCGAAACTGTTTGCTGAATTTAGCGATCTTCAAAGCAAAATCGAAGAATCAGTTCTTGAAATCGATCTTGAAGAACAATTATTACAACGCGAACAATTTGAGGATTGTTATTACAGCACATTGGCTCGAGCTGAATGTCTACTAAAAGAGGAAGGGATTGCTTCAGGTTCCAAAACGAATTCAAGCGATTCTGTTAAATTACCTACTATATCTGTACCTACCTTTGACGGTACAAGTGAGCATTGGTTGCAGTTCAGAGATACATTTTCCTCTCTAGTACATGATTCGAATCAAATAGGTAATATTCAAAAGTTTCACTATTTAAAATCTTCTCTGATAGGCAGTGCAGCACTAGTAATAGACTCATTAGAATTTTGTGCTGATAACTACTTGATTGCATGGGAGTTATTGTTAAATCGTTATAATAATTATCGCCTATTGGTGCACAACCACGTAAAAGCATTGTTTAACATTCCAACTCTTACTAAAGGTGAAACAAATTCATTGCGTAACCTTATTGATAATATTTTAAAGAATCTCCGGTCTTTAAAAAAATTGGGTGAACCAGTAGACAGCTGGGATACACTCATTATATACTTAGTTGTGTCCAAATTAGATAAAAATTCCGAACGAGAATGGGAGCAGTATAAAAACACGATTTTAAAACAATCGAACAATTCCAAATCTCCGCTGAAGGTAGATGAACTTCTATCGTTTTTAAAAGACAGAGCGGATATGCTGGAGACATTACAAGCAAATCAAGCTTCCCACTCTTATAGCAACGTCAAGACTGAGAATAAAAAACAATCACAACAATATATCACCAAGGTTAATTGTAATGTTTCCACCAATAAGCCACAGACTCACTTTAAGAAATCATGTTCATTTTGTAATAACGGGTATCATCGATTATTTACATGTCAACAGTTTTTGAGCACTAATTTGGACACAAAACTTAAGTTTGTTACAGATAATAAATTGTGCGAGAATTGTTTGCGCTCGGGACATAACGTTAACGTGTGTAGATTCGGTCCCTGTAAACAATGTAACCAAAAACATAATTCTTTGTTGCACAGAGATTTTCAACTAGGCACGTCATTACTACCGCGCGACTGCGAAAACAACAAACAGGTTTTAGTCATGCACTCGTCCCTTTCGACAGCGCGGTCGCCTTGTCCCACCTATTCAAATACGCACACTGACGTATGCTCCCACTACTCTGGCGTACAACCGATTTTGTTATCAACTGCTATAGTTGAAGTGAGCGATATACAAAATTATTATCATAAAGCGCGCGCACTTTTAGACTCGGGAAGCGAACGTTGTTTTATTACTAGTTCTTTATGCAAATTATTACAACTACCTATGATACAGTCCACACAAGAAATACGTGGTGTTGGTAATTCGATAACACAATCTTTACAAATTTGTGAAATCGAAATCAAAGCCTCCACCGGTTCATACGTAACGCGCATGCAGTGTCATGTGCTGTCGAACATTTCATCTACTACACCGGGTATACCTATACAACATTCGAAAATTAGGATTCCCGATTATATTCAATTGGCGGATCCATCCTTTTATGAACCTCATAACATCGATATTCTAATAGGCGCTGATAAGTTTTGGGATTTATTGAGTGATGGTAGAATGCGATTGTCCCACGGCCCATTCCTTCAAAATACACGATTAGGTTGGATAATTTCGGGTCCCGTGGGCGTTAGTACGCGCGGTACTACAGGACATGTACAATGTAATTTGTCTCAAAACATTGATACTCAACTGCGGCAATTTTGGGAACTTGAGGAATTAACAAAGCCATGTGAGATATTAACTGATGAAGAAAAAGAATGCGAAAATATTTTCATCAAAACTACACGGCGCGACAAAGATGGGAGATTTTGTGTATGTATTCCTTTGAAATCATCACCACACGACTTAGGCGAATCATATCCTCAAGCTCTAAAGCGATTTTTATCTTTAGAGAAACGTCTGCAAAATAATATTCAGTATAAAAAACTATACTCCGATTTTATACATGAATATATAAATTTGGGCCATATAACGCGTGTTGATGCATATGGAACACCAAATTATATACTTGCCCACCATGGGGTAATGCGCGAGCACAGTTCTTCCACTAAACTACGTGTGGTATTCGACGCTAGTGCATGTTCAAGTTCAGGGCGGTCCTTTAATGACCTGCAACTCGTAGGCCCTCCGATACAAGGTGATCTGCTGGCTATCCTACTTAGAATGCGACAGCACAGATATATAGCGTGTGCAGACATCGAGAAAATGTATAGGCAGGTGTTAGTAACAGAAAGTCAGCGCGATTTGCAATTAATTCTGTGGCGTGACGATCCGACCCAGTCTATAGACTTTTATAGGCTAAACACTATTATATATGGCACGGCTTCGGCACCTTTTATAGCTGTAAGATGTCTGAAACAGCTGTCTATGGATTGCGAGGATAGTGACGTCATGAGAGTGATTGCAGAAGATTTTTATGTTGATGACCTAGTGACTGGATTGGACGACAAAAATAAATTAAACGAATTATGCGAAAAGATATCAAATACTTTAAAGGCGGGATGCTTTCCATTGAGGAAATGGATATTCAATTTTGAATGCGGCCAATCCATTCAATATTGTAGTGATACAAAAAACCTGAACATGAATAATAATCACAAGAATAGAACTTTAGGTTTAGGATGGAATTATTTATCTGATGAACTATATTATGAAACAAAGTTTAATAACGACTGTAAAATTACAAAGCGCACTATATTATCGCATATTTCGCAAATATTTGACCCTTTGGGTTTATTAAGTCCCGCAATTATTATAGCGAAAGTATTGCTACAGAAACTGTGGCTACATAGATTAGATTGGGACGACGCGCTTCCGCGCGACGTCACAGCTGACTGGAACCGGTTTGCTGACAGTATATCTGCACTCGAGAGTATAAGAATACCGCGGCATGTTATTGCAAATAATTACACACGTCTCGAGCTGCACATATTCTCGGATGCCTCTCAAACAGCGTATGGAACATGTATCTATGTACGATCTATTATCGAAACAAATGGTTATAAATCTGTTATAAATCAATTACTTTGTTCAAAAGGGAAGGTGGCGCCGTTAAAACCTGTTAGCATACCGAGGCTAGAGTTATGCGGTGCTTTGTTAGGCGCGCGTCTTTACGCGAAGGTGAGAGAATCATTGCGATGTGAATTTGCTCATGTTGTATTCTGGACAGATTCAACGATAGTATTAGGATGGTTACGAATGGCACCTAATCTATTAAAAACGTTCGTTCAAAACAGGGTAGTTGAAATACATGACCACACAAAAGGTTTATCGTGGCGACATGTAAGCGGCAAAGATAACCCTGCAGACCTGGTTTCGCGCGGTATGGGCGTGCTTGACTTGGCTTCTTCAAACCTATGGTGGAACGGTCCGACATTTCTACGCAGCGCCGAGTTCGTTTCCAATGGGTTAACTTCTACTGAACTACAGCTAAGTAACGACTTGCCTGAACTTAGGCCTGGTGTAGTTCGTGTGTTTCATACTGAACAGAAAACTGAGCTTAATATAATTACATTCTCACGGTTTTTCCAATTCCAACGTTTGTTACGTACGTTCGCATATGTGCTACGTTTTATCAATAATATTCGTTCGTCCAATACAAATAAAATGAATGGTGAACTCACAATTAGCGAGCTTAGACATTCTGAGATGCGCTTGGCCAGACTGTCACAAATAGAATCATTTAGTGAGGAATATCAAATTTTGTCAAAGGGGTTATCATTAAAGCATAAGCCAAGTCTATTTAAATTAAATTTATTTATAGATACCGATTTAAAATTACTGCGGGTCGGTGGTCGTATTAGTAACTCTGAAGAATTTGAGTATAGTAAGAGACACCCAATTCTGCTTTCTTCTAAGCACCATTTTACTATCCTATTGATGAAACACAAGCATATAAACTTATTTCATGCGGCACCTCAGGCACTCCTCTACAGTGTTCGAGATCAATGGTGGCCAATAGGTGGTAGGAGCGTAGTAAGAAAAATAGTACACGATTGTATTATTTGTAAGAGGTTTTTAGGTAAAACACTTAACCCAATTATGGGTAACTTGCCCAAAGAACGTTTGACTCCTACTTACCCATTCTTGTATTGTGGCGTGGATTACGCAGGACCGGTGCTCACTCTTAATCGTAAAGGCAGAGGTGCGAAAACTTGCAAATCATATATTTGTTTATTTGTATGCTTCGTGTCACGTGCGATACATTTGGAACTTGTAAGCGACCTTTCTTCAGCGTCATACATTTTAGCCTTAAAACGTTTCATTTCAAGGCGTGGAAAACCAGCTGAAATTTATTCAGATAATGGTCGAAATTTTGTCGGGGCCATGAAAGAATTTTCGAAATTTATATCAAATTGCTCACAAGATATATTTAATTACGCTATTACGCAATCGATAAAGTTTAATTTCATTCCACCATATACGCCTCATTTTGGTGGTCTGTGGGAGGCTGGAGTAAAATCGTCTAAGCATCATTTGTTGCGAGTCGTAGGGAATGCGCATTTAACCTTTGAGGAGTTTACTACAGTATTAACACAAGTAGAAGCGATCCTTAATTCACGGCCACTTTCACCTATGTCCGCAGACCCTCAAGACCTTTTACCTTTAAGTCCTGCACACTTCCTAGTCGGTCGTTCCCTTACAGCGCCAGTATATCAAGACATGAGAAATGATCCTTGCAATATTCATGATAGATACAAGAGAGTGGAGCTGATCCGTCATCACTTTTGGACTAGATGGGCGAAGGAGTACGTCTCAGAGTTGCAAACCAGATGCAAATGGAAGGAGAATGGCGATTCATTACAACCCGGCACTCTTGTATTATTAAAGGATGATCATCTGCCACCTTTGAAATGGAGTTTGGGGCGCATCATCAACACTGTTCCGGGCAATGATGGAGTTTCAAGAATAGCCGACATTCGCACAGCAGCTGGCACCGTCAGGAGAGCTTTTTCGAAAATATGTCCTTTATTTCAAGAATAATCTTCGCAGCAATTGGAATCAATCTTGCAGCTTCCAAGGCTGGGGGCATGTCGCGTACTGCATGAAACGGAACATCTAGATTGGTCGGCGATCGTGATTGGCCCACGCATTATACTAATTTTGAATTGTACTTTACCTCTAACATTAAACCGAAAAGCATCTATAAAAATAAAAATTCGTTTATTTTTATACCTACACGTAACACTGATATTTAACCATTTGTAACAATTTTAACAATTGATTGAGTTGACTTTGCATAAAAAAACCGACCCTTAGCAGATTCATCGCGTCGCTATTACTGTCAGCAGTAATCGGAAGGTTTTTAATTAAATCGATAGGCTCATTTTGGTTAGTATGAACGTAAGGATGTAAAAAAATTTTAGAATCAGGGGGCCTACCGCCTAACTCGATTGCTAAAGCAAAAGCTATAGTTTATGACGTCATGCTGTCATTTCGCACCAAATGCACCTAAACTATTAGCGATAGCTTTGAACGAAATATCACCAAATGATTTTATATGAATTTGGCACAAAATCCGTGCCGCCTAAAAATTTAGGATGGCTGCTATAGCCGTAAGCAGTGCATTGCAATATAGCTATCATCAGCAATCGAGTTAGGCGGTAGGCCCCCAGATCTAGACTTTGTCATAATGAATTATCGATTTATACATGTTAATAAAAGGCATAAATTCTGTAAACTTACTATAGAATGGCTTTATTTGTATTGGAGGTAAACTTTTTAGAACAGAGGTATTAGTGTTAGGCGACTCACTGGACAAAATGGAGGACTTCCTATTTATTTCAACATAAAGCACAGTTACGATTTTCAAATAGTTATTTTCTACCACGTCTATACACTCTTCGTCGTCAGTTTTTAAGCAAAGGATGTCTTGACACAATTTATCATAGTCGTTAGACGTACTTGTTAGTCGTTGACGCTTGTTTTTTTAAATATTCTGCAGAATGTGGAGCTAAATCTTCAATGAAGGATAACATTCTTGTAATAGTGCCTTTTAGATACCCGCAGGGCGGCGACTTCAAAGACATTTTACTATTACTGCGCTTCTAGCACTTTCTACCTAGGAATTAAATAAATAACGATTCTCACGAAATATGAGGGTTTTATATCTTTGTTGTATGAGTCCAAATGATGGTAAACTTTCTAAACATTTCGCAGTATTTAAAACTTATAAGCACTCCGTTATACTGGCCCAGTATGTATAGAAACGTTACGGACTACGTTACCAAATGCGATAAATGCGCCGCATACAAGCACTCACAGCTGCCAACTCCCGGTCTTTTGGGCGACGCCAAGGAGTGCTCAAGGCCGTTTGAAACTATAAGCATAGATCTGGTGGGTCCGTTGCCTCGGTCTAGAGCGGGTTTTACTTATCTTTTGGTAGTCGTGTGCTGTTTTTCAAAATATTGTTTACTCTACCTTGTAACGTTGTCATTTTGTCACTTGTCAAAGTCGTCAAAGTCAAAATTGACAAACTGACTGACAGTGACAATGACATTAGTTGTCATAATAATTTTGGGTTTGCAAAGAGAAATTGGCATAATTGGGGACTTATAAAAAAAAAAAAAAAAAAGGAAAAAGTTCAGATAAGAGTTGCTTGGTTTGGGTGGTTATATAACCCCCGTGTGTTGGGCGGGCGTAAGAATTCCTACACTGCCATAATTCCACCCGGCATGTCGTAAGAGTCGACTAACGTGGGTAATAGCACTCGTAACAACAGTTGGTGCGGCGGGTGTCCACCACCTCTGTGCCTCGGTTAAGATTCTCTTGTTTCCCATGTTTTCCCACTTAACGTAACTTTTTTCCAAATTTTGTAATGTAATTCTTTTTCTAACATTTATAATTTGGGGAATACACAAGAGAGTTTTAAACCGAGACACAGGGCGGGCACCGGCTAAATGGGCGTGGAGTTAATTTTACAACTTGCAACACTAGGCTTTCTAGCTTTGTGGTTTTGTGAGTTGTGTCGCCATCTGGTGGCATTGTTTTGTATTATCTCGTGAACATTTGTGCCTCTCAAGCATGCTTGTATCGCGAAATAATATTTTAATTATTCCAATCTTATTATTCGGTTTTTACCGTGGAATGAAATTTTCTTTTACATTTTAACATTTTACCTACTGATTAACTTAAATAGAAATATTTGCACGTTTCATTTTAATAAAGTTAGGACTTTATAGTCGGGATTATGGTTTGTAGAATGTGGGGTGGTTGGTATGACAGCTGTCATACTCGTACACATTTCTGTCTATCCTTTTCGCACTTATAGCATTTAGATATTTGTTGCCTGCTGTCATATCGATCAGGCTGGGTTTTGCGAACTATAGTTCTCGGAAATTTGAATCGTTTTAAATTTTTTTTTGGCAAAGGAATTATTTTAGGGGTTTTTCAGTATCCGTTTCAGTCGTATAGGTAGGAAGGTAATGGGATTCGGGTTTGACGTGGGCGTCAAGCACGAATTCACTTACGTGAATTCTTTCGAGGGAAAGGGGATATTGTAACGTTGTCATTTTGTCACTTGTCAAAGTCGTCAAAGTCAAAATTGACAAACTGACTGACAGTGACAATGACATTAGTTGTCATAATAATTTTGGGTTTGCAAAGAGAAATTGGCATAATTGGGGACTTATAAAAAAAAAAAAAAAAAGAAAAAGTTCAGATAAGAGTTGCTTGGTTTGGGTGGTTATATAACCCCCAAGTGTTATAAAAAATATTACTTCACTTTTTCCTTGGTTTCCAGACGATAATTTTGTATTTCGGCAGGTTAGGATTTTATTTAGTATTTATTCGGCGTTTAGGTTTTGTTAGGTCTTCAGTGGTCATATTTGTTGCCTAAAATTCCCTTAGAATCGATTTTTTAGAGATCGAAGAAATTGTCAATTTGTCAATGTTATCTTGGCTGTATGATACAGAATCGTTGCCCTAGTCCGGCCTAGTAGCCTTAAAGAATGTCAGGATTCGATTGTCAAACCTCACGGCCAATGACGAGCGCTTATTTTGAAATTCGGAAGTGGATTTCATTCCGTTTTAAAATTCCTGGCGAGACGCTGTAAAATTTTGATGGTCTTCTTACCTTGGTGGAATTTTCCAAATTTCAGAAGAATTTTATAAATATTATATCGGAGCAAGAAAGTGATTCTCCGAATAACAGCTGTTATTAAAAGGAATACATACTGTGTCACTGACCCGAAAGGTAAACATAATGAAATGTCATAATAGGAAAGTCTCGTCTTGTCATTTTTTCTCTGTTCTAAATTCGAAAGTAAATTAAGTACATAATTTAATGCCGTAATTGTTGTGTTTCGTCATCATTTTGCATATATTTGGATCGGCAAAGTCGGTTGAAAAACCGTTGCTCGGACAATTCTCTGGATACCTTAAGTTGTATGGACAAAATTTCAAAGTAGAGTTTTTGGCGATTTTCGATATTATTTGATCTAAATTGATTATTAATATCGTTTCTTTTTAACCTCATAGGTACTTGCTGCCGGCTCGAACGTGTGCGATAGCGTTCGTCGGTGGTAATTCAGCGAAACCTGTGTATATTAGTTGGTGTTCATGTCAATTTTAGGCTTTTGATTAGGGTGTTTTTCGCATATATTGAGACGTTTTATATTGCACAACTTCAGGGTCCTTTGGTACGAGTAAAGAGACTCCAGTTAAAGCGGTCTTGATTGTGGACTGGACCTAGCGGGTAATCCTGTGAGGAATTGCTACTCCCTACTACACTTCTCTACAGTCAGGTACCTTACTAACCACCAGGCGGCTGAAGGCTCGGAGATAAAGATAGACTTCTATAGATATAGACAGATTAATATAATTTAGATTCATATACTCGTCCCACTCGTCATCGACCAGAACGACTCCACCCGAACTCCTTGGTCTTGGTTCTTTTTAACTACCGCTTATGTAAATTTTAAATTATAAATTGTGTTAAATTTGTATTAAATTGAAATTATAAATTTACTACTGTCCAACTGGTTGTTTTTATTTTATTGTCACCATTAGGTATATTAGGTAGAAGGGGGGAAATCTAAATTATTATTATATAGGAACACATAAGCGGGAAAAAATACAAGTATTACAACCTTCTACCTAGGAATTAAATAACGATTCTCACGAAATATGAGGGTTTTATATCTTTGTTGGATGAGTCCAAATCTACACCCAGTAACACAGCTTTTTATGCCAAGCCAGTTGATAATATCCTGCAGTTACACGAATTAGAACAGCAGTTACAAGAGAGTAGCGTAAGACAAAAAATGAAAAACACGTATTCGGTGTTATGTAACGGAGGTAAGGGTATTTATGGCGCCTATACAGACATCTTATTTTCGTGAGATTTTCTATGCGAATGCACTTGGAGTGGAGGTAGTCGTGGAAGTGACACTAAAATTGCCTGTAAAAGTTTCAAACACATCCTGTCTTTTTTTTGGGAGATGGTTCATTCGTGTGATAAAACTTACTCAATTAATGAGAATAAAAGTTTTTTCAAGGACATCCTAAAGAAATCAAAAAACAGAAAAATGGCAATGAATCAACGAGCTTCGACTTCAAAAAAACGTTCAAAACTTTCAAAGGCAGAAAATGCAAATTATTCCGAAACAAATGATGAAGATACATCTAATGAGACTAATGACGATATCATTAATAAAGTAAATCAAATTAGAGACAAGAAAAAAGATTAAAAAGCGGAAAAGGAAAATGACAATGTTTATTTTTAACCGGCTTCTTATAGTCTGAATTTGTACAATGACCAAATTTTTATCGACCCATTTTCGAGTAGTGTTTGATTGAAAACATTTTACTTATGTATGGTTACTTTTATGATGGTTCCTAGAAAGCTATATTAATAATAACATTTAATGCAAGTAAGAATAATTGAATGATTGAACACATCGACACCTCTTACGCATAACTTTGCAAATTTAAAGGGGAGTCGTTTGAAACTTCAAACGTGTACATAAATTCTATTACTACAGCTATCGTCCTAAAATTTTGCAAGTGGGCGTTTATAACAGTTAATTTTCTAAATCATCGATAAGATTTTCAAAATTTCATATAGATATTAAGATATAAAACTTAAAGAGTTTTGACGCGAAACTAATCTAATTATTTTAAATTCAAGTACCACTTACGTACTTATGCTTGGAGAAAAGTTACCAGTAAAAGTCAGTAAGTGTTTAATTTCAGATTGCGAAATTAAACATAATGCACAATTTTGACCGTAACACCGTAATGCGATGTTACGGTCAAAATTGTACAATTGGGAGAATTTATTTTTCAGGTGGTCCAAAACGGGTTGAATCTTATAAAGTTTCGCCTGAGGACGGGTCATAAAAGAAAGATCAATTGCGTTGTTGTTAGTAAAATGAAGGCATTTGCACAGCAAAATAAAGCGATCATAGCGCATCGCTACGGTGAATTCAGGAGTATAAAAATATCCTTACCGGTATTCCAGTACTCCTCCATATATGTTTTTACCACAATCCCGGTGGCCTGGATTATGGCTAAAAACAGCTCCTCCACCGTAGTGTTGCGCCATTTGGTGATGCGGCTAGTAGGGCGCAAAGTCCCTGCACGCATCATGGACTCCGTTAGCTGCTGTGCATATATGTTCGTCTCCACCACCATGGTCTCCATGATGTCCCTGCTCCATATGGCTTCAAATGCATCACATGGAGTGGCATATGAAGCCGTAGGTCCTTGATTTAAAGTAAAGAACGGTTCCCTCCTGCACTCTGGCGCAGTCTGCTCTTGAGGGAACGCTCTCCACTTGAAATCAAACTTGTCTTGAGGCTGAGCACGAGCCTCCTCAAGTGGTGGTGGGACAGAAGGGGTACTGCTAGGAACATTTGGAGGCCAAGAAAAATTTAGCTCCGCCGGTGCATCTGCCAAGTCTTTCTCGTCGGACTCGTAGATCTGTTACGGGGCGGTTCAGGAGATTGTTTTAAAAAAAAAACAATTTAATTTAATCTAAAGAAAAAACTGTTTAATTAGAATTAAGATGAAATTAGTACGTCTAAGCCCGACGGAGGTCCAATCAGATCTAATGGAATAAAACGATGTTTACTGAGTCGCGATGCGCGTTTCCGATTGCATCGTAGTCAATATGCAATTGGAAGCTCAGCAGTTTTATTTTATATAGATTACTGGGAAAATTCCATTATAACAACCCCCCCCGTTAAGATCGATCATCACATCTCAAAGTGATGGGAGATTCAGGAGAGTTTATCTGAAGTTATGAGAGACGACCGTAAGATTCGACTTCGTTTGACTGCTACAAAATACAAATTACAACAATAAACATTTAACATCATTTTTGATTTAAGATAAAATTATTAAATTTTGAGGTGAAATCTAGAATATAATATTTATTAACAATACAAGGTAAGATTAATGGTTTCTTAACATTTATATAAGACAAATTTAAGATATTTTGAGATTACGATTAGCGAGGGCAATAACGACTGTTTTCTAATAATGAATAACACTGTTGCGTTATTTTCTGACAACTGTTATTGTAAACTGCTGTCTGTTATCCTGTTATATTGCTGTTTTGCCCAATGTCGCTGCTGTTAATAATATCAATCTATGTTGTTGTTATTACTGTTATAATATAATTGTTTGTAAATAGTTTGTTAGAGTTATTTATTTCATGCCGATGAATGAACTTCCCTTCATACTTTTTACAGGCTTAGGACTGTCAGAATGTTGGACAGTAAATATTTTAAATAAAAAAATACATTCTGGCGTATTTAGAAGTTCATTGATTTGTACATAATCTGATATTTACAATATTTTACATTGTTTATTTACACTGTTTATTAACAAATAAATAAATAAAATACTTATTTATTTACATTCAAAAACATAATTTGTGTGACTTTGGACGACATTAATCTTGTTCGCCTGTTGGATAATATATGGCCGGCTTTCGAAAATTCTCTTTCGCACGGCACTGACGTCACCATAATATTGCAATGCTTTATAAAAAGAGAGTACAGAGATGGATAAATGTGTTTATGATCTCGCCACCACTGTATGGGACATTCAGTCCTAGGGATTACTGCTTCTTTTACATACATTTCTACCTCATCCATAGCTTTAGAGTCGGCAGATCTCGGGGTGTGGACGGATTGAACTTTTTGGTCAAAAGTTGTTCAAATAGATATTACAGGAGCGGGGTCATCTGTGGCTGTAACTTCAATGTCATCGTTTAATAAGGCAGCAACTTTATCTTAGACCAAACATTTTATGGTTGCTAGCGCGTCAGGGTCGCTGAAGTCATGTTCTTTAAACCGGGGTCTAAATAGGTACACATTCCAATAGCTTCGTTGCGTTCCAAGCCAGATAATCTTTTTAATATGCCGGTTCTTAAGCTTAAGGCAAATTCCTTTACAGGTAAGTAAAAGTCTGTCGTTGTCAGTTTTGTTTCCAAAACGGCTAATAAGCCTTGGGTTACAACCGCTTTGCTTGCAGAAAGATAATTTTCTCCGCTCATCATTTTGGTGACTTCGTAGAAGGGTTTGAGTACTTCGATGAACTGCTCAAGACTTCTCCACTCTTCAATTGGGATTACCGGTAGATCAGCAAATAAGTTGGGTATCGTTGCTCTTAAAGCTTCTTGTAACTCACAAAACCGACTTAACATTAAGTACGTGGAATTCCACCTTGTTGGCATACTTAAAATTAAACTTTTGGCACATCCCGGTGCAATATTTAGTGCATTAATTTGATACTTTAAGAGCTTTTCTTTAGCTTGTGAACTTTTTTTAAAGTGCGTGACGGTCTTCTGAACTTTTTGTATTGTTAATCATACATTTTTTAGGCTCATCGCATCCTGGACGACTAAATTCAATTTATGGGCGTAACAGCCTAAATGATCCCATTTTAATAATTTTGCGGAAACAATCATATTTGCGGCATTATCCGTCACAAATAAATTTATTTTATTTGTTATATCCCAGTCATCAGTAATTTTCTTTAGTTCTTCCGCTACTTTCAAACTGGTATGTGATCCTTCTAGAGAGCTGCATTTAATTAGAATGGATTTATACTCTTAGGGTCTATATAATGACCAGTTACTGCAATATACGATACAAGATTTCTCGATGTCCAGCAATCGGCAGTAAGACACATGGATTCACAGTATTCATTCACAATTTGCTTGGTAGATTGAAGTCTTGTCTGGTATACTGCAGGCAATAAACTATTCGATAAAGTTTTTCGGTGTGGTAGCTCATAGTTAGGGTTTAGAGCTCGAGTGAACTCTTTAAAACCTTGATTTTCTACAATATTGAACGGTTGAAAATCGTTCGTTATTAATTTTAATAATCATTTATCTATTTTTTGTCATTCATCCAGCCCTAATTTTCGTGGAATATAAGACGTTACTTTTTTTTGTGTTCTACTCATTGGTTTAGGTGCTAATCGGTTAGTATCATCCTGGTTTGTTGACGGCATTGGATTATTACCACAACCACTACCTGCTACATTTTCCCGCCCTCCGGAGCCACAGGTGCCATCAACATCAGCAATAACAACTTCATTCCTATCATCAATAGGAAAGCCAACGTGCATAGAATTATTCCCACACTTCCCATTGTTATTAGTATCTGTGGCTGTGGGTTCTGAACGACAGAAATCCTCAAATACTCCAACATGTTTTTTACTTAAATTTAGTTTTAAGTTTGTAATTGTACTTTTGTACGAAAATATATTTTTACAATATTTACAACTTGCTTTTTTATTATTTACATCACTCACTTCAAAATAGTTCCAAATTGGTGCAGTGGTTGCTCTTATCTTCGGCATCTTTCAGCAATTTATTTCTAAACCTATCACGTAAATATAATATATACACTAATATTACAGTTTATAAGCAACATAAAAATATTTACACTAATTACCTACGACACTAATATAATTCACTTATATTAGAAAATATTTTAAAAACACGGGAGCGCGCGTATTTCTTAAGCAATAACGCATTGACAAATACAGTGTTACTAAATAATAAATAAGACAGAACAGCTAAGCAAAACAGCAACAGCAGTCAGATATTACGTGATTTTAAATAGCTTTGAAAATTAAAATGAACTTCACCATAGTTACTATAAGGCTCAAAATTACATACTTGTGATTTGTGCCTAACGTCAGAAACGCATTAGAAAAGTAAACAAATAGGAACTCTATTTTAATGCACTAAAAACTAGATACGCGTCTAGACTAGATGCAACGCTGTGCAACCGGCGAGCAGAAACAGAGCGGCAACAAAACGCTTTGTCTCGCTCAAACCTATTGTGCACTCTCGGTCTCTCGGTTCCTGCCGTACGTCTCATACAAGCGAAGCAGCAACAGCGCGCCCAGGCGTACGGGGATCCTGTTGTCAACAGCAATAGCAATATAACAGGATAATCCGCTGTTCCGTAATGTGGTATTCATTGCGGGAAAATAATTAATTATATTATCTGTTATTGCAATAACGACCACTACTAATTACGATGTAATTATAAAAATTAGAAGTTAAGAGTTAAATTAAGCATTTGAAGATTAAGATTAAGATTAATTAATAAGATGTTATCTGTGATTCGATTTTAATATATATAGAATTTAATAGCTATGCGATTAAGATAAAACAATATTCCTTTTAGTTGGAGTCGGAGATATGGAGGCTGGTTCATCTAATTCTTCCGACTCATCATTTCTTAGCTTGTTATCTGTATGATACAATGCGATTGAATTTGGTTGACTGGATTTTGTCGAATTGTGACATTGATTGTATATTTGGATGCAACACGGAGATTGTGTACAGCAAATCTTTCTTCGACATCGGTATAAAAGATACAATAAGAACGCTGTACTACTAATAAAGCTCAGGGACATGTAATGCACACCGTATGTGTCGAGATGAGATGGGTTTTCTAATTTATTTATCTCTTTATCTAGAGAGTCAAGATGGATGCTGGCATGCAGTAAGGAGTCCAAATTATTAATATTATTTAATTTGGAATATGCTAATTTGTCTAAGGTATGATTAATTTTAGATCGCTCGCAACGGTCGTCGTTACCGAGCGTCATATCACTGGTGGCAGTGAATTGTAGCGTTTTGTAGAACGCTTTGCAATATTTTGGCAAGGTTAAGATGCCAGTTCCGAAGAGGATCTCATCTGAATTTTTATCTTTATCGTTGCACGTGACATGACATTTCCCTGGTTCTGACTGAACAAATATTATTTAAATTATTAAAAACGGTTAAAATTAAGCTTATGAAATAAATCTACAGATCCATGAATTAATCTAGTTATACATCTATCTGGAAGCTTATCAACTACTTCACTCAATAGCGTCGTTTCACACGTAGGATTGGCAATCACTGAAAACACATTTGCAAGTACGCACACGTAACACTTTTCACTAATAACTTTGCACTTGTCTATATCGCTTATTAGTGAGTAGAACATACGATCAGCTGTTATTGCCACGTGCGAGCTCGTCGGCTCGATAAGAATGAAAGTGTCGGGTTTCGACTTATCATAAGGAACGGGTAAGGGAATTACGTTATTATTATGTTCAGGGAAAGGGGAACGCAAGTGAAACACAAGACGGCCATTTGCACACTGCCTGTATTCATTCGTTCGCGATAGGGATGCGACACAATTTAGTGATGCGACCTACATACGATACATTCCTTCCCCAATAGTAAGGACATAAGAATATAATTACAAGTTTGAACTTAATTAAAACCAGGTTCCCCAAAACTCCCAAATAACTCTGGAACATCTACAACACCCGCGCGCTGCCTTTCGGAAGTTTCGCTTTGATCTGGTCCCGAATCAGATAGATCGCCGTCGTCGTGTGACGATCGCGGACGACGCCCCCTGCGCCTGACCGTAATATGACTCGGCGATGGAGGCGACCGAGCCGCCGGCGCCGGCGACCGCGGCCGCTGCGCCCCGCGCCTCATTGTCACCCAGCTCGGTGATGGAGACCGCCGACTGTCCGACGATTGGCTCGCTATAGGCAAGTTCGTCGTCTCTGCGTTCTCCAGTTCCTGACCTCCATCCCCCTCTTCTCTATCGCCATCACGACTGGCTACCCGCTGCTCCAAATTAACCGTTGGTGTTGGCGCAGAATGGGGAGAGGGTTCGTGAATTTGTAGGTCATAGTTCCAGGGCTTAAATATCTCATTATTTTTACATAAAATTAATTGGTTGCAGTGTTTTTTGAGCTGGTTTAGCGTTAAACAGTCTTTAACTATGTATACATTCTTGCCAATTTTCTTAATAACTATACCTTTGCACCAAATAGTTTTATTGTTGCTATAGTACTTTTTAAACATAACATTTTGATTAGGTACAAAACTTCTTAATTTGCCACCTTTAGCTTTAGCCTGCATACACTGTTGGGATTCAACTCGATGAGCCAAGGAGGTAGACGCCGGCGTTGACGACGGTAGCGGGTTCATTAAATCTAAACGTGATCTTAATTTGTGACCGAACACTATCTGCGCCGGCGACGTTCCAGTGGTAGCATGTAACGAGTTACGATAGTCGAACAAATATTTATACAACTTTAGTTTACTATCCTTAGCATTTGAACTACCCATTAGACATGATTTAATACCTTTTTTAACAATTTTTACGTACGATTCTGCTTGGCCGTTACTAGCTGGGTGGTATGCTGGAGATGTCACGTTTTTTATACCGTTTAGATTACAGAACTGCAAAAATTCATGAGAACAAAAATAAGTGCCGTTATCAGTTACCAGTGACTGCGGTAATCCAAACCTCGACATAAACTCATACATTTTTTCAATGACCGCAGTGCTAGTCGCGCTATTCATGTCGTAAGCCTCCACCCATTTTGAGTACGCGTCTACAATAACTAGGTACATGCGTCCATTCATCGGACCTAAAAAATCTAGATGAACGCGTTGAAAGGGAAATAACGGATATTTCCATGGCGCTAGGGGAACGTGTGTTGGCGACGGCCGCAGTTGCAAACAAATCTCACATGTCCCTATCATGCGTTCCAAAGCATCGTCTATGCCAGGAAACCAAAAACGCGACCGAGCTTCTGCTTTCGTTTTCACAATGCCTAGGTGTGATGAATGCAACTCCGACATGACCTTGGGACGTAGAACTTCAGGTATTACCACTTTATGGCCCCTCATCACACACCCGTTTTCGTAAGACAGTTGCAATCTACAAAAATGATACGGCTTAATCGTAGGGTCATTGACCTTTTTAGGCCAGCCGTTTAAAATGTAAGAAACAATTGTTTGTAATACATTATCGCTTTTCGTAGTGGCTCGCAACTCGTTAACCGTGATAGGCATCGCCCCTTGTACCACAAACGACACATAAGCTGCGGAGTCCTCGGCGTGCTCCCTGTGCCCGCTCTCGGGCTCGCCCGGCCGGCCCGCGAGGCTCGCTCGCGATAGGTAGTCTGCACTATTATTCGCACTTTTAATGTACTCTATTGAATAATTATAACCGGCTAAAAATATTGCGTACCTTTGCAGTCTATTAGCTGATACCTCTGGTATCCCACGGTGGGAACCGAATATCGACAACAGCGGCTTGTGATCGGTTCTCAAGACAAAGGGTGTTGACCTGCCAAACAAATATTGATGAAACCGCCGTACCCCGAATATAATCGCAGTTGCCTCCTTTTGAATTTGCGAGTAATTCTTCTCGGCAGCGTTCAAGGTGCGAGACGCGAATGAAATAGGTCTTTCGCAACCGTCCAATCCTATTTGCGATAAAATAGCACCTAACCCGTTCGGGGACGCATCTACCGTTAAAACTATTTTGGCATTAGGATTAAAATGTGCGAGGGTTTGATCCGATACTAAAATTTTTCTTATATTATCAAACGCATCGCTTTGTAACTTCGACCATTGCCATTTTGTTTGTTTTTTTAAAAGATCATAAAGAGGACTTAAAATCGTTGACGCTCCCGGTACAAAATTCCTATAATAATTCACCAACCCTAAAAATGATTGCAACTGGCTTACGTTAGTAGGTACCGGGGCCTTCAATATGGCTTCTATTTTTTCTGGGGACTTTTTCAACCCATCTTTATTTATCTTATAACCTAAATAACATATTTCGTCTTGGAAAAAATTACATTTTTCTTTTTGCAAAGTTAGGCCCGCATCCTGTAGTCGCTGTAACACTTGGTGTAGCCTTTCCCAGTGCTGGGCGTCCGTGGAGCCCGTGACCAACACATCATCTAATAGGCATAATGTGCCGTCTAAGCCTGCGAGGATCGTTTCCATGGCGCGCTGGAAGATGGCTGGCGCGCTGGACATCCCAAACACGAGTCGCGTATACACAAAAAGCCCGCGGTGCGTATTTATGCATGTTAGCCTTTGCGATTCCTCGTCTAGACAAAATTGTCCGTAAGCCATAGACAAATCTAATTTCGTAAATTTCTGACCACCATGCAGTTTAGAAAATAATTCAGTAATAGTTGGTAAGGGATATTGTTCGACAACTAATTGTTTGTTAATAGTCACCGAAAAATCCGCACAGATTCGAACTGAGGCGTCGCGCTTCAAAACGGGTACTATAGGCGACGCGTACTCCGAGTGGTCCACCGGTCGAAGTACCCCTAGCTTCATTAAACGATTAATCTCGTGATCGACTTTATCTCTCAGCGCGAATGCAATGGGACGTGGTCTAAAAAATTTTGGCTGGGCGTTATCTTTTAAAATCAACTTAACTTTATACTTTGTAAAACATCCTAAATCGTCAGAAAATACTGTCGGGTAACGTAAATGTAATGACATCAATTGATCGTGTGGAAATTTGCATATATAAACGGGTGCTAGTTCTAATTCAAATTTTGAAATAAAATCTCGCCCTAATAACGGCGGCCCCCCGTCGCGGACTACATATACGTCGAGCATGCAGCCCCGCCCCCGCCACCGCACCGACATGGACGCGCGCCCGGCACAGCTCAACTCCACTCCATTATAACCTACAAGTTTCCTTGATGCACTCGACAAATTAACATTTTTAAAATGCTTATCGAACAATTTTTTACACCGTTACTGCCGATCCACTGTCAATTTCGAATTGTAAATTCGTCCCGTTTAAATTCACAGTTTCAATTAATGGTTCACCCCTAAACGAACGTATATTACAAATCTTACCGTCGTCGTCATCGCCCTCGTCTACCTCCCTGGTTGCAACATAATTAACTTTATTACACATCCTTCGTAAATGCCCCTTCTTATTGCACTTCCTACAGGTGTAATTAGAAAAACGGCACTCCGCGGCTTTATGATTCGAATAACCACACACGGAACACTTTTCTTTTGCACTTTGGACACTGTATGATCGCTTCTCGATTTTAAACAGCTGTTGCTCTCCGACGCCTGCGCCGTCGGCCCCCGCGCTGCCCGTGGCCGCAGCGGCGGCGGCGCGAGCGCTCCGCAGATTTTCCACCAATTCGACGCTTTTGGTGAGCGTCAGTCCGTCCAAGTCTTGGGTGTATAGCTTTTCCTTCTCTGATCCGGGTAGCATCCCCATTATAAATCTGTCCCGTAACGCCTCCTCGACGTTGCTAAATTGGCAAAAAGATGTGAGCCCGCGTAGCCTTGCCGCCCATTGTGACGCCGACTCACCCGGGTGTTGCGCAGCGGCGTAAAACTTATGGCGCTCACTGAAGCCTATCGTTTTTTGCGTGAAATGGTTATCTAAAACCGTAATGATATCCTCGTACGGAACAGCTTGGATCTCTTTAGGCAACACCAGATCTGATGCGAGTTTATATGTTGCCTCGCTGAGTGCACTTAGCAAAATCGCCCGCCTTTTTTCGCCTTTCGCGTCCTTCACCCCGTCGAAATCGTTCGCGATCAGCCACTGACAAAATCTGCACTTCCAGGTCTTCCACGTTTGAAGACTATGGTCGAAATTGTTTAAAATACCGAAACTGATACACGACATTTTGTTTTTAAATTTGAGGTTAACTCGTCGCCAATATTATGTTCAGGGAAAGGGGAACGCAAGTGAAACACAAGACGGCCATTTGCACACTGCCTGTATTCATTCGTTCGCGATAGGGATGCGACACAATTTAGTGATGCGACCTACATACGATACAGTTATAAAGGTTATAAGATTGAGGTAACACTAAATGAATCTTAATAACTATTATAATCTTATTTTGATGAAAATAATATACTAGTTTAGATATATCTGTTAACTCTTGAATATTTCGGAGAGTCAGTGGCACAGGTCATAATGGCTAGGGAAATAATTCCTATTTTTATCTAATTCACTATACAGTTGATCCGAGCTCAGTACAGTTGGATGCAGAATATTGAGTTTTGAAAATAAGATAGCATTATTAATATCGTCAATATCGAAAGATAAAGTTAAGATTATTGCTTCGAGGGAATTTAGTAAAGAGTTAAGTTGACAGTTTGTCTCTAATTTGTTATTCAAGTTGGAAACTGTATCTAAGATTTTGTATATAGTTTCCATATTCTTTAAGATATGTTTCTCATTTTGATCGACTTTAGACATGGAATTGTTAAAAGATGTGATCGTAGTTTTAATAACATGAATGTTATCTTTCATGAGGTGAGCAAGTTGTTTCTCATCCGACTGTACATCTTCGATGGCCTTAGAGAATTTTAATGCAGAGTCTAATGTACCGAAAATTGTTTTTAAGAATGATCCTCCTAGATCGATGAGGCCTCTCTTAAAACGATTGTTTGGTTTTTCATTTACGAGTAGCTATGATATAGAAGAACACTTATTTACGTTAGTTAAGTGTTGGTTTTTCAACGCAGATAGTGAGTTTAAACAATCAGATTGTATTTTGGACGAGATATAAGAATTGCAAAAGACGTTGAGTTTCTCGAATAAGAATTCTATTTTATCTAAATTAGGCTGAATATGACTAATGTCTACGTTAACTATAATATTCCAATCATTGTTAGAAAAGTTAACGTCTAAAAGCTTATCAAAATAAAGACCCGGACTACTTACTATAGGCGATACGTATTCGCCCTTGAATGACGGCAGCGCCGATCTGAAATTACGAAATGCAAGACGTTACTTACTATACTATATTACCGACGTCACCTACTGATACGTCATAACGATTACGTGTCGTCGCTTGCCAGAGTGATGACGTACGTGTTTACGATTGATAAGTATGGTGACCGAATGATTACCATTAAATTTTATTATTTTGTAAGGACCTTTCCACACTGGTGATAAGGCCTTATTTTGTTTGTGGTGGCAACGGACATACACCATATCACCGGCATTATAAGTTTTAGGTTTTGTGTGCGAATCATTACGTCTTAGATTTATCTTTGGATGATTGTATATTTTGGAGAGCTTTTTGACGGCTATAGTAAAGTCTATGGTTAAGGGCTCGTATGTAGTAGGTATAAGTATTATTATCAAGAGTATCGATACTTGTGGGTAAATAAGGTTTAAAACCGAAAAGCAACTCTAAAGGCGAGAAGCCTGTAGTGCTATGCACGTTAGAGTTGTATGAAATCATAGCGCTGGGAATATAGAGGTTCCACGTATGTTGGTTTTCACCGATGTAAGATCTCAGATACTCTTTAATAGTGTTGGAATAATTAGCATTAGCAATAATATTTAATTGCTATGGGACTATTAGCATTCATTAAATTAATTTTTGTTGCTTAATTAAATTAATGCTAATTCGTAAGCGTCCCGCTCCCTGCTGTCATACGAAATCACACAACGCGTGCAGTCAATCGCGCCGCAGCGCTATAAGACTGCTATTGCTATTTTTCATTTCGCGCGCTGCTAATAGCAGCGGCCTGCTATGCTATCTCACAACGCGTGCGTGCAATCGATCGCGCCGTAGCGCCAAGACTGCTAATGCTAAATAAATCTGCTAATAGTGATAATGCTATTTTTCATTTCGTGCCGTGTCACGACTCGACCCGACCGGACACGCTGGTTTACGAAGGAATAGGACGACTGAATTTGATACAGAAACGTAGTGTAGTATTTTTATACTCTTTGGAGACAGATTTTTTTTGATATTTATTCGGTAAACGTAAATGAAGTGTATTTAGGTATTGTACCTAGTTGAAATTAAATAAGTAGTCAGATTTTATCGTAGGTACAAATAACTATTTTTATCAAATCATTTTGCTAATGCAATTATTTTAGTTTCAATCCATGAAAAGCGAACGAATGAATTCACTCGAATACTGTTATGCGCTATCGTATTAAAATCGATTTTAGCAAATAGCATAGCAATAGCACTTAGCATGCTACATCGTGAAAATTAGCACGCTAATAAAATTAATTAAATTTAGCATTAATGTCCATTACTGCTCTTTAAGAGTGGAGTGGCTTCTTTCGAGTGCTCCACATGTTTGAGGATGATAGGGAGATGCAAATATATGTTTGATACTAAACAGTTTCTCAAGTTGTTTGAATACATCTGAGCAGAAATTTGTGCCTTGATCAGAGATAATCATCTTAGGGATTCCCATATGGGAAACATAAAGGACTAATAATTTAGCTGTTTCTTCGGCAGAGCGGATATGCTTGCGAAAATTTTGTCAAGTCGTCCTGTAAGGTAAGTAAAAATTTATATTTATGTTCGTGTGTTTCAGGAAGCGGGCCAACTAATTCAAGGAAGATTTTCTCATTTGGCCTTGTAGCGGTAGACGTGATTATCATGGGAGCTCGATTAGTTTGCCGTAAGGGCTTATTAACTTGACACACATCGGGTGTGCGTGCTGGCGGTGTGGGTGCTGGCGATGACGGTGCCACTTCAAACGGCACAGCCTGCTGTGCCGTTTGAAGTTGTTCAGACACGGTTTCAGAACTCTCCCTGAAATGTTACAATAACGGTATATGTGGTAAATATCATTATGATAAGCTAAAGCAAGAGCAGAAATATTTGAAAAATAAAAATTAGGACTTACATTTGTGCCTATGATGGCCCAGCGACAGCGTCAATAGACGGTGGGTTGGGTGGGTTGGAGACGTTGGAACTAAAATATGAATAAAATACATTAGTCAATAGTAAAGTTATCCCAGAATGATTAAACATCATACAAAAACAGTAAAAAAAAAGACGTGTGGCACTCGGGGACTGCTGCAGTAAAGCTATTGCATAGCATTTTGTATCAACTTATGCAATTATAATTTTATTTATTTATTTTATTCATGCAGTATTTCTTTTTCTTTGATATTAATTCAAGTTACACTTTTTGAGCGTGGTGACCGATGAGAAACCTTTCAGAAAAGAGAGAGAATTTTTTTTCTATTATTAAATAAATAATATGTAGTAGTAATTTTTTAGGTGACTTTCTTCATTAATAATAAATGCACTTTGTTCATTCATATTTGAATATGAATGAACAAAGTGCATTTATACACAAATTTTACAAGTACAGCTATTCACTGTTGTACATAAATACCTATACACCTATATACTTTCTCATAAACAGCTGCTTATGTATTCGTCCGATTTCGGAGCAGCTCGTCTCGATTCGTGCGAGTTTCGTAGAGTCGTACAATACGTCTAATCGCACGCACACAACGCCGTGTCGAAGACTGCCGAACTGAAACGACGTTAGACGATGCACGGCCTTCAAGCCACACCTCCTTGCGCATCGGAGTGGGGAGCGTGTTGTTTTTTTGTTACGGAATTTCTGGATTCGGTCCCCGCGCTCAAGGCCCGCGATAGAAGCTATGCAATAGCTTAAAAATACATACACCGATGGCAAAATCCTCATCCTCTTCGGACGCCACGGTTGCTCCAACCCATGCCCTTCCTCCACATCATGTAACATGGCGCTAAATAGGCTAAAACGGCAATTATTTAATTAATATTAAAACATACTTTTGTGATCTTAAAATGTAAGTAAAAAAGCTGATGATTACGGTTCTGAAATGGATGGCCTCTGCATGCCTCTTCCCATACCACCACGTGTGCGAGCACCACCACTTGTGCGAGCGCCACCGCGTGTGCACACGCCACCGCGAGCATCAACCACATTCATGCTTTAATAACAAAATACAAAGCAAGCATAAAAACAATTTTATTTTTCAAATTATTTTCATATTTTAGTTGCTAAGCCGTGCTTCCTGTAAGGCTTGTGAATGAAAGAGAGTAGGTTAAAATTGGGGCACCTGGATCAAAAAAGATCCAGGCACCCCAATTTTAATCTATTATTTATTCATGTTTTCATATATTCAATGTTCATCACTCGACTCTTTCGAGTAATGAAAAGTGAATAGTACGCACCATGCGAGGTCGTTGACAACTACTTAATCTATTTTATGTTGTATCTTACATATGTTGCAGCATACCGCCACCCCTCCGTTACGGTATTTTCTCTATGTGTTTATTCATGTTTTCAACTATTTTTTTTTAAGTATCCATAAATAATGAACTTACTCGAAAGGAGTTTTCAGTTTTCACTCATGCCATCAGAAATCAAATTTAAATCAGTCTTTTAATCGGAGATCCAGGTACCCCAATTTTCACTATTCGTTTATTCATGTTTTCTGCTATTCAATTTGTTAATCTTTTTTAATTATATATTTAATTCGATTAAAAAAATAACACCTAGTATTTGACAATAATTATTAAGTTAAAATAGGTATTGAACAGGAATAAAACCAAACAAAATATTAAGTAAATAGAAATTTATTGGTAACATAATATTTTTTTTTACAAAACATATATATCTAGTTAATATTTTAACTAAAAACTGAAAGCAACATCTAAGACTAGTCTATTAATATTTACAATTATCATACAATTCTATTAATTTCATTGATATTAAATTTCAGTGATTCTTAAAAGTAAAAACATTGTTTTCTCTACACCACTTATCCAAACAAAATACATTTTTTAGGGCACATACGTTATTATGATGTATACAGCTCATAATATCCATCGAAGTTGAATATTTCTCATACAGTGTTAATAAACTAGGACAATTTTTATCTTCTAAGTTATGTACGTTATTGTTATTAAATATATCTTTTATCCATAAAACTTTTTCATTGCCCTTAGTTAGTATACATTTATTGTTAAAAAAATTGCCTGTAATGTTTTTAATATTAAAATAAGGTATACATCCTTCATTCCAATAAATTCCTCTATTTTTTTCAATCCAGGCTACTTGCAAGCGTTCTTTTTTTGTTAATTCATAAAATGGGTATGGTGGTTTTATTAACCACACAAAGATTCGACTATTCCAGAGTATTGCTATTTCTTTTGCTATAAAATGGTTTTGCTTGTCTTTAAATCCTTGTACATCCACTATCACATTCATGATAATTTTCTTACAATATTACTGAGCGGTTTGTATTCAAATAGACGGTCATTTATAATCAGACAATAAGCAGTTGTATTATCTGGTATATCTTCTGAACATTCGATTTCTATCCGAACATCAACGGATCCAGTTTTTAGTGAGTCGTTTTGTCTTGAGCAATCGATCACAAACAACGGAGCTTTTTCTTTGAACTGAACAAAGTCAAGCAACGGATCAACACCGTCGTTGTAATACGACTGACGAAAGTTAGCATACATTTCGTATAATATACTGTATTTATTTTGATCAAATTTCAGATTTAGTGAGTCATACGGAAAGTATTGTGAATTCAAAAATAATTTAAGGTTAGTTACTTTACAATGATCGAACTCTGCATAGCTTTTAGCTTTATCACATTTTCTGTTAGTTTGTAAGCAAAAAATCACATATCTTGGTTTTTCCAACTGAGACGCCGTTTTGATCGACCATGAATGTTTTGCGGTTTTTGGTAAGAACGGATATTCATACAAATCCCAATTCCTGAATGCTATCTGTACAGGACGATCCTTTTCTAAATATTTAAGTAATAACAATTTATTACGATCAGAAACTTTTATATGTGGAACACGCCACTGAACTTTTTGAATTTCTATTTCGATACTATCATTACCTTCCATTATCGCACAGTTTGAAATGGAATTACTTCTTTGTAATATAAGTTCATGTCTGCAATTTATGACTATTTTAGAATAGTCTTCTGCAAAACCTAATATTTTATTTAATGGTATAATGACACTAAAATATCCCACTTTCAGAGTTGTACCTTTCATATTCCATCCCCAAACTGCTGCAGCTTTGTTTTCACCTTCATTCATAGATATATAGGACTTTATAGTGCTAGTAATTCCTGCATTTTTAGTACGATCGATTTCAACACCATTTAATTCATAACGAATATCTTGAAACAAATATGACATTGGGTTGTTAATAAACTTAACATCTTTTTTAACCACTTTTCCTAAGGAGTCTTTCGAAGTCACGTTGGCATAGCCTTCTATGTAAATAGAACTACCTGAAGGTAGTACGTAAACGTCTTGTTGATGGATAGGTATTCTTATTTCATCATTGTCTTTAAAGCTGTTATTATATGGATTATAATTATGGATTTCATAGCTTTCGATTGAGTTATCTTGACACGGTATATCACTGATTTGCAACATTATGTAATTTAAACCCAAGTTCTTGTAAAAACCTTCTATTCGCTGTAGTAATATTTTTTGTTTTTTCTACTCGGACACGTCTGACGTGTTTCGATATTGGGAGTGTAATATTGCATACTCTTTTTGGAGTAGGATATTTATTGAATATTAACATGTTACTATGTCAGGCGATAAAATATAAATCAGGATATATTTAGTATCAATACGTAGAGCAATAAAAATAATTAGTTTAGTACACAATAATATCTTATAGCTCCTTTCGCAATCGCTGGATGAATGTACCTATGCTATTAAAGTTGTCATATTATATATGTATCCGAATCAAAGTAATGAAAGCAAATTAAGCGATTAACTGCTTTTTTTTTTTTGTAAATTATGTCTTCTTTTCTCCCAAAATGACATTAGAAATTTTAAGCATAAATGACCGCAGTTAAATAAATGTTTTTTTTGTAAATTGTTGTAATTATAATGTATGTTACTTCCCATGTATTTTATCAATTCTTTTGGTGGTTTTAAGTTACCATAACTATCAAAATATTCGATATAATCTTCACATTTTGCATAGGCTACCCAATGAGTACCAGAGTTCTCGGAGGTATCAAGATTAATGACACCACATTCCATTGGGAAAGGTTTTTGCGGTAATTCATCTCTCATAAATACACCTCGAAAAAAAGGGATATTATACGAGTGCTTTATAATATCAATATTAGTTAAAGCTCTCCTGGGTAGCCTACAATTCAGTTTTTTTTCTTTGAAACAAAAATCCCTAATCCATCTTTATATGGCTTCAGATGTAAACCTTTACCAATACACACTGCTTCGATTTGCTTATTATGTCTTTCCAATTCAGACAATTGTTTTTTAGCAGTTTTATATTCATTTATCACTTTTGCGATTCCAGCAGCACCTCCAACTAAACTACCAGCAGCAGATAAGCCTGCAAATATTGGTATTAAAGGAAGAAATCCTCCAGTTTTGGGTATGGGTATAACTCTTGGTATATTTATAGGTATATTTGATGCTAGTTCTTGTGCTGTTGTGTATGCCAACTTTACTAAAGCGTTTTTACATTTCGGCTTTATGCTATTTATATGCTTTTTTGTGCGCAATACTATATTTTTAAAGGTTTTTTTCAAACTTATTTTGTCTTGATTGTTACTTTTCTTTTGTGTTTTTGTTTTTAAATTTAAATTTAGCAAAGTTGGTTCTCGTTTCCTCTTCATTTTAATGAAGCTTAAAACGATAATATTTAATGAACTCAAACTTTAAATGTGTCACTTGTACGAACGTGATGAATGGAATGAAAAAATATTAACATGCAACCACTTAAATTGAATTTGTTAGAGCGATGATGAAACTCAAATATCTATAATACATTCGCTTTACTTATCCAACTATTTTCGCTAGTTGGGAGCCCAAGCCATTTAACAAACACAAGGTTCCCCTTTCTTTTTAACACTTTTTCAATTAAATATATATCATGATATTTAGTTTTCTGAATTTCTTGTGAATAAAATGCTCCGAGTATTGGCCTTCTTTTTGAATCTTCTAATAAATAAGTTGTAGGCGTACTTTCTTGTATTTTAATAATTTTAAATATTTCCGTTGACCAATTAGGGGTATAACTTTTATCAAAATGAGCCTTATGCTTGCTTATTCTCACATAATCACCAACTCGAAATTTTTTACATTTTTTTATTTTTTTAGAGTGAATAATGTTCATATATCTTTGTACTACTTCTCTTTTATTGGCATGACAAATTGTTGCTGGAGGCTGACCAACAGTCCTATGCATAGTGTTGTTATATTCAGTCATCTTTTTCTTTAGTACTCCATTATTCCATTTATAATTTCCGATTAAGTTAAATTCTTTATACAATTTACCCTTTAGTGTTCTGATGAATCTTTCAACAATTGAAGCCTTTTTAGTTGAGTAAGTAGAATAGTGATTTATATTAAACCTATTCATAATATTTTTAAATTTGTTATTATAAAATTCTTTTCCATGGTCCGTCTGTAGATTTATTGGAACGCGTCCATTTTTTAAAATCATTTCAAAAGCTTTAGATACATGCTCTTTATCCTTTTTTATTAGCCCGATTGCCCATGCAAACTTTGTAAAACAGTCGATAACTACTAATATGTATTTGTAACCTCCATTAACTCTTGATATTGCTTGCATGTCTATCAAATCAGCTTGCCAAAGATCATCTATACCTTTAAGTATTACATTTCTTCGAGGATAATTAATTCTAGCGTTTCTACATATTTCGTTTACAACATCTGCTTTGCTCATAGTGCTTGTTTAATTTGCCCACAATATCTTTAACATTAATATTTACTTCAAGTTTCTTTATTTTGTTGATTAAAAGTATCATCAACTTGTTAATATCCTCAATTTTTTGAAAGACATTCGTTTTAAGATCGTATATATCTGCTTTACAACAATAAGCACACAATTTTGATTTACTTGACGATCCTAAGACTTCAATGTCATCGTTTAAATGATATTTCTGCATTCTCGATATTAACTCTGATTATCACGTTCATGAACATGCATGATCAATGTTCTTGTCGTACTAATCATCGATATGGTAGCGTGTGTCCTTTTATTTTTTTATAATACCAGCTTCTGTAAGCTCTTCAATAATTGATATAATTTCGTTATCATGATTAGTGTTACCAGCACTTTTTGATGCAATTAATAGTTTTAATCTTTCGATTAGTTCATTAGGGTCATCCCAATATACATAGTCTGTTTCACTTTTGTATTTCTTGTATATCGGGATATGACCCCCACATTTAGCTATGTCTTTTTCATTGGAATGATTCCATTTTTGAATGAATAATGGTTTGATTATTTCGCAATATTTCAAACTTTTGTCGCCTTTAATCTGACCATTTGAACTAAAGCCTCGTTTATGAGCATTTGTGTAAACAAGAATATCTTTATAAGTAATTTTGTCTTGTTCGCTAACAATATTCAGGTTAGGCTTATTGCGCATGAGAAGTTCCTTTAAACCTGGTGTTAACTTATATTGCTTGAAACCAATGGTCACTACTTGGTATTTGTCTGACTTTGATGTATTGCTAGTAGACGAAAATGAAACTTTGGAATTTCCCATCATCAAGTTTTTATTTTCACTGCGTATTCCAAATGGGATATTAATATTATTATCATATATATCTATTACTTCTTCTTTTTCTAGTGACATAAGGGTATCATTTATTTTTCTATCTGACACAAGTGTATCATCACTATAATCATAATATTCTAAACTTTCATCTGACTCTATCGGTGTATTCTTGCTTAAGACTGTATAATCTAAAGAAGAGTTTTGATCTTCTACGGAGTCATTTTTACTCATATCTATCGAGACGTTAAGCGTAGGTTTATCTTTATCGTTAGCTTTAATGATTGTCTCTAAATTATCTGTGATGGGTTTGAACACCTTCTTAAATTTCATATTTGCTTCATCTTCTTCATTTTGAATAGCTTTTATTTTATTTTTAATAGTGTCAACTGACTTAATTAATTGCTTTTTAATCTCTGTGTCCATTATTTTATTTTGAGTTATACTCGACTGTTGTTCACAAATATTAAAATGAAATAATATATTTTTAAAAGTCTGTGTTATTATATACTCGGGATTAGTCTTCATTTTTTTTCGATACTATAAATAAATGAATGTATCGAAGCCTTGTCTATACCTTCCTCTATCCAGAGCACAATCTTTGTTTATGGTTAAAAAACTAAATTGATTTAACCATATTGTAGCACATAGCTTTTTAAATTCTAACCAACTCATATCTGTATTCACATGTTCGTTATATATATGTTTTAAATTGATATCATCTTGTTTGAAAATAATCAAGAGATTAACATTATCGCGTATTAATTGTTTAGGTATTTTGGAATAAGTTTGAGACAGATAAAAACAGTCTATCTGACTGTGTCTGCCCATAGCGAAATAATTACGAATATTTACTTGATTTTCACACGCCACATCATCAAAAATAATGATGGAATTTTTTAAAGCATTTTTTGGTGAAATCACGTCCTTGCTATCATTAAAAATATATAATTTAGCATTAGGAATACATGTAAAAACGTTTTCTAAATAACGATATTTCGGTTGAAAAGATGTCTTCGAATACAAGTAAATATTTTTGAATTTAAGACCATTTTCATGTAACAATAAATTCACCATCACATTTGTTTTCCCACAATTTGATGGGCCACATATAATACATCGAATTGTGTTAGGCAGCAGTACACTATGTTTAGTTAAGCGGGGATTATTTCCTGTTTTTATAATGTTGACTTCTAAAGTGTCTGGTTGCTTGACGAACTTCATTTTAAGTATGAAATAAAAAATTGAGTTACAATCTTTTATATACCTCTTTCTATTCATTCTCACATCATGAAAAATAAAATAAAAACGCTCTTCATTGTTTTACTCATACATTTATTACAACAGTCGTAATAATGAAAATAGTAAAAAAACAATATACACACATTTGCGAAGTTACATATCTTATTCTACTTAGATTAGTATTATATTTATTTTATATTCTATCAGACTCGATATATTTTTATTGTTATGATATAGTGCTACAATGACCCCATGGGAGTGTATGAATTTTATCTTTTTGTATTTGTCTTTTATCATCATTCCCATTGAGTAGTTGCTTGTTAATCTGCTGCGTATATAAAATATGTTTAATTGATCTTATCAATCTCATGTTGCATCTTGTGCTGTTTTTTTTATAAAGAGTATTTTTGTAATCAATCATTTGTAATTTCTGAGTAACTGTTTTTGTAATACCTTTCGCTTTATTTATTTTACACTTTAAGCTATTTATACAATACAATTTAGCTCTTAAGCCAACAAATTCAGTAATTATATCACCACCCATCTCGTCTTTGAATAATCCAGGAACTTTTTGATTTATTTTTGGAATGTTATACTCATTACATGAAGAGAAGTTACTAGTATCAAATTGTGAAATGTTATCTCTTAAATCTTTATAAAAATCTTCAGTATATATCAAATATAACAAACTATCAGTGTCTGTGTAGCATAGCTCTGCCTGTTCTTTATATTTCTCTTTGATAAAATCATAGTGAAATTGATACATATGATGTTTTGCGTATTCTAATACAGAAAATCCAATGTAGATCGGTCTATCCAGCATCACTTTTTCATGATTTAACTGGATGGCTACAAAGTTTTCTGAAAATATATGAATGCTTTTTAGATTAGGCTTTGTAATTAATTTCTGCGCGGTTAAATATTTATTTGTTGAATCTCGATTATCTGTCCATCTATTAATTAATTTAATATGTACTTGTTTATGTTTATTTTCGATAGTTTTACCGAAAATTGAATTATTTAGTAGTTTGAAAAAGTCTTTTTCAAATGTTGTTTTTGATGATTGTCTGAGAGAAGTATTAAGATCAATGTAAGGTTTCAAGAAACATTCCTGTCTGAATCTTAGAATTCGATGAATATTTAATAGTATTAGACCATGTTTTATACATTGTTTTAAATGCACATAATGAATGACATAATTAAATTTATCATAGAGGCTAGCAATTAATTTTTTTACTTTACTTTCCGGGGATGACATTTTTTCCGCGAGGAAAGGTAAGTCTTGATGTGCTTCATGCAAGTGATCTGGATACAACAAATCCACTTCTAAAATATAGCCATAATCATTTTCATCAGAAATATCCATTACATCAAAATGTTTTATTTCTTCTAATGACAAAAATCTAAACTCAGAAACAGGGTACTTTTTTGTCATAGCGTACCCATAGAGATTATTACAGTCTAAATATACAAGATATGAAGACGGTACTGATTGATTATAGTTTGGTAAGTATTTATTAGATGCAGTAGCATGGCGTAAGGAGCACTGTGCTAGACCGCCACGAATACCATTTTCCAGCATTTGATAAATTTCTATATCACTAATCAGTTCTAATTTAACATTCGTATGAAAAAGCATCGCATCCCAACTCAAACTAGGTGATGTAATATAATAAGCAGGATCCAGTTTATAATATAAAAGACTTGTATTTCTAAATTTTTCGAATATATCACATAAAAGTAACACGTCAGTTTTCAAGTACAAATCTGTATATTCTCCAAGATTAGAAATATTAAAATAATTCCATACAGCACAAGCATGCGCATAATCTTCGTCAGAAATATGTACCCCACTTAGAAAATTCATAAAACATGATTTAGGTGGAAGTTGTATTTCATCAAGTTTTGACCAACTGTTCATGTAATCGTACGGATAAACACCTTTTTTTCTGAGTAATTGTAACTGTTCTTTATTTTTAAACTCATTTGATAAGTGAAAGAAATCATTTTCAGATAAACTTTTAGTTAACATATTAAGACTTGAACTTAGAAATTGGAAAGAATCTATGAACTTTATTTCAATAGGGCGCGTACTATTGGTGGATTCGATAATTTTTGTAATAGAAAGGTATTTTTCTTTAGTCTTTGGAATAATTTTAACCATTCCTTCATATTTCATTAGTTCTTCAATAAATAAATGTGCGTCATAGCCTGATAGATTATGAAAAACAACAGGAATGAATTGACACACTCTATGCATCAGGTTACAGTGAGAATGTGCCGCTCCTCTAAATTCAGACGTAACATGATCGTGATCTAAAACCTTATCATCGAATAATACTTCATTGCATATGTGACATAAGGTAGCGTTTCGAAACCGAGTCTCTTGATCAGGTGTTAAAGGTGACATCGGCTTTTTTTCTAATAATATTTTATGAATAAATTTAGCATCGTTAATTAATGATCTTATAAACACTTGAACACAATCTCTACCTCTATATGAAACATATTTGTTTAAGGTTTGATTGTGAGAACAACAAATATAATACCCAAAACAAGAAGGTTCATGTTTTAGCAATATTTCAGTATTTTCAGATTTCTGTTTATTATAATTTATTAAAAGACACTCAAAGTCAGCATAAATCACAAAATTAATTTTTTGTTGTCTTTCATAATGATTGAACTTCAAATAAGAATCTTTTTTCGGTAAAACATACAAAACTCCATCACACTTATGTGATCTGTACTTAGATTCATCAGAAAAGTTCTGTAAACAGGCATCACATAAGTATATTTTACCTTTATGATTTGTTATTTGACGTCGCACTAATCGATTAAGATTTTTTATTAAACAATAGTGCCCTTTATTACCTCGTTCGAAATAGAGGAGATTGATATGGTCAATTTTACGACATTTAGTTAAATATAAGGGTCCAGTCACACAACATTTGTTATCTAGTCCATACACGTTAATACTTATATCCGGATTATTGGATTCAAATTGTTTAATATCGAGCATTGTGGGAGGAAAGGACATTCCCTTTATATTAAATATTGATGAATAATGTGGATACGACTTTACTCTGCTTACGTTGTTTTCAGCAGGGTATAGTGCGGCAATTATTGACCACAGGAAGCAGTGACTGTCAGTATTGTGAATGTTAATACAACTCTTCGAATGTTTGATAGATGGTGGTAGACCTATGTAGGTACCACCTCTCAGAGGGCAGTATTTATTTACATTAATTTCCATATGACTAATTTTTAAGATAGTCCAACCAGATTCACAGTGCTGAAATTCAGTCAATTTTGTTATTAAATTATCTGACAGTCGTGAAAATGTTTCATCAAAATCTGTCGACTGATAAATAGTTTCATATTTTGTAATAAACGACTTTAGTTGAATTTCATTCGACTTTGGTAAAGTAAAATAAGAAAATAGTTCAAAATTTAATTTAATGCAAGTATGCTTTTTCAATGACATGTTAATCAAATGTGTAATGTCTTTTTTATTGTCGCTCAGAAACGATTCTGCTATGAGATACTCGACTTTCTGAGCTGGGTTTAAGCGATAAGTTACTATGCGCTTCTTAAATGCGCTAGTCACAATATTGATATTATCAAATTCGGTCTTCAATAAACAGTTCGATTTATGTATATTAGTTCTCAAATGGTATCTGTATTCATTTCGTGATATTAATATTTGGCATTTTTCACATTCGATTAACGTATTGTCTTCAACAGCTGGTGGTGGGAGCGGTACTGGTTGTAGTGGAACTGTTACATAAATAAAAAAACAATGTTAGATATAAATTTGCAAATGCTTGTATTAATATTAAAGTAAACATGATTAAGAAGTAATTGTTTGAATAGGTATAATTATAAGTTTTATTAGGTATGATTAATATTAGTATGAAATTATTAAGAGGCTGGCATATAATTCAAAGTAAATAAAAATGTTTTTATGAATATCCGGTAATAATTTCTGGCCGACAATCCTTGAACTCTTTACGAGTGGCTTTTATAAAGCTAGTTAGGTGCTCCCATGCCTCAGTACCAGCGTCCGACTTATTCTTTATAGTTATAATGGTATGACGCCATCTATTCATCGGTTGTATATTCTTGATTTCATCGCATTTGTAGACCTTTAACTCTACATAGTGCGATCCCTCTTTCTCCGCATTACTCTGTCGTACTACACCGTGCGGAACCCGTTTAGTAATATATGAATGAATCGTTGCTTGCTTTTTACCGGTTTTTGGTATGTTGAATGCTTCATCGTCGCTGTCGGTGCCGAACACATCGCTGGCAGAAGTTTTTCGGCAGAGTGTAGGCGTATTGGTGGGAAGTGGCTCGGAAGTGTGCGGGTAAATATTCTTCTTTTTCTTGGGCTCATGTTCAGCACTGCTACGATGTGATGATGGCAAAGTCTTGCATATCTTCTCATGTTTGTGCTTCGATGATTGATCTTGAAAGAAAAAGAAAATATGTTTATATGAAAATAACTTATTTCAATGGACTATCTTCTTCCAATATAGAAAATATTGTACATTGCTTCATCTGGCGTCGAGATACTTCAATAAACTTTTTAAGGTGGTACCAAGCTTCTGTATCACAATCTGTTCTATTTTTTACTACAATATCTGCCTCTAGTCGTTTATTCTTCTGATTTGCTTTATTTATCGGATATGTCTTTAATTCTATATAGTATTTTCCAACTTTAGTTTTATGTAATTGTCGACTATATGCCTTAGGGTATTTCATAACAAGATATGAATACATATTAGATGTATTATTACCATGCTTGCTGGGTTCGACTTCATCTTCGCTGTCGGTGCCGAAGAGATCGTAACTAGAATACTTGCTCGGCGTTGCAGGTACGATTGCTGGGGACTTGCGCTTTTTCGATGTAGAAGAGCGTGCAGAAGGTGGCGAGTGCGATTTCTTTGAGGTAGAAGGTGCGGGCACGTTCATCTCTTCCTCTGAGTAGTCGGATGCATCATGACCAGTTGTATGTTTCGACCTGAAAATAAATAATAACATTCAAATGAAAAGATCAAAACATGAATAGACAGAAAACATACAACATGAAAAAAGGAATAGATAAGAAGTCAGATTAAATGAATTACTTACATTTTTTTTTCCTTCTGGATAACTGTGTGTTTGCGGGGACTTAGTAGCTGTATCAGACTGTGACATTTTCCATCTTCAACCCGGCTTAAATATACAGGATTCAAGTACGCATTTTCCATATTCGGAAAAAATACAACGTGGTAGAAAAATCATAGAATAACGAAATAAACAGTATACTAATATCCGCATCGGTGTCGATATATCACTGTAGGTAAACATCTAACTCTGGTTGTGTGGTACGTTAGTAAGCAAAAGTAAACCTTATTTTCTTTCTCATAGCATTCATTCATTGTCAAGGTGTGTGCAAGACAATAAGAATGTAATATCACTGCATGAAGATAAAGTACTGCCTTTATCGGTTTCACTATGACAGCGAAATGCAGCGTAAGAGAAAGATTGCGATCAAAGTTCATCTTCGCCATATTTGGGGGCCAGCCTGCGATGAATGAATGACTTCGTAATAACATTAAGACAAGCAGATATTTCTATCCCAAAATGCCTCCAGTAAATAATGTTTTATTACCAAGGAATAAGGCTCGCTTTGAAAGTAACATGTCATTGACACTACTGTTAAGTTGTTATAAAATAATTAAAACACATAATTTTAAGCTTTAAAGGCATAATATTTGTAACATATAAAAGACACACGAAAATGGTAAATCACAGTTGTGAAATCGATTTCTGACTGCGTACAAGTTTCGTTTGTTTATACCCAAAATTCTGGGAAAAGACATGCCGGTAAGATCTCACTATTTATATTGTTGTTTTTTATTTAAATATTATTCATTCTGTATTTCTTAGAATGCGTACGATTTCAATAAGAAATTATAATTGTTTTCACGTCGTTGTTTCAGGGATCTGATGATATAATTTTTAATAGAAGCTACTCACCAATAATACCAGCAGAACAAACAATCCGTCAAAATGTTCTCAATTATCTCGAGCAGGAAAGACCTTTCGAAATAGATGAACGTCCGAACAGTGGCTCCAGCATCCACACCACCAACGTCGACAATAACAATACTCGACGGAAAAGAAGAGCAGATGAAATTTTGTGTTCGTACATAAAAAAACCGTGTAAGAATAATTCAAGATCTAGAGTAATAAGATTACAAATATTTGAGATCGATGATTTATGTAATAATATCGATTGTAACTGTACAGCTTCTATCTGTGCTCAGCATGTGGTTGAAAATACATTTAGTGATGAAGTGTATAGGGGTGCAAAAGACTTAATTTCTAAGATTAACCGAAAACTAATGTAATTGATTATAAATAAATTTCGAACGTTTATTTTTTGTTTTATTTTTTCAATCCTTTCATTGTATATTAAGACGTCTGTTGAATAATAAGAAGTAAATAGATGATAGTTTAAAAATTGGTTAAAAGAATAACTAACAGTAATAGATGAAGGGGTAAAATTGTAGTACTTGAATAAAAAAAGGTATTTTTTCCACCCGACTTTACCCTTTCATCTATTCACATAATTATTGTGCTGAAAATATGTAAGACATAACATAAATTAGATTAAGTAGGTAGTCGTCAACGACCTCGCATGGTGTGTACTATTCACTTTTCATTACTCTAAAGAGTCGAGTGATGAACAGTGAATACATGAAAACATGAATAAATAAAAGATTAAAATTGGGGTGCCTGGATCTTTTTTTGATCCAGGTGCCCCAATTTTAACCTACTAAATAGGTTAACATAATTGGCGAAACGTGGGTGTTATTTCACATCTGCCTACTTCTTCGGTGATATAGGCGTGATTTATGTATGTGTGTACATATATACATACATAAATCACGACACCGACACCCATTGGACCCGTTATATTTTTCCATTTGAAAAGATAAAACATACTGAATTGTTGAATGTACATAAAAAAAAATTCGATTAAATTCCAGAAAAAAATATTATGTTTAAAATGCAAATACTATCCACCGCACAGTAGAGCGGCAGGCATATCCATGTTAGCCCATCGTTACTAAAACAAATGTCAAACATTGTCAGTGCAGTGGACGAATTCGTCCACGAAAAGATCACTACGTATTTACATAGCGATTTCTCGCTTTTTATATCGAAATATACTATGCCTTTTCGTATTTAGCTCAAATATTAGTTTCACAACACATTTGAAGTAAAATATTGACAATAAAAGTAATTTATTAACCTAAAAAATAGAAACTCGCAGCAGTGGCGGCGTAGCATAGGTTGGCACCCGGAGCGACTTTCTATTGAGCACCCTCAAAATAAAACGACAAATATTAAACGTGTTTACGTGACTTTATTTTGCTAAAATATTCAATGACATTATCAAAATTTACTTTTCTGCCTTTTTCAATGGACAATATGGATGGACTAGCAAGTCGTGTTTGGCTCATTGTGGATCTTAAGTAAGATTTTATTAACTTTAATTATGAGAAACTTCTTTCATAAGAAGCCACCGAAACACAAATAGTTAAAAAAAATCTTAGACATAGAGCTAGACTTGGAACAGACTCAGAATAGTCCCATTTTACAATAAATTTCAAAAGCTCCAGGGTAGTCCATTGGATCGCTTCTTGAAGAGAAATGCTGGCGGCTTCCAAGTGGCGCCTCAGTCGTAAAATCTTCAAAATAATGTCCTCTGCAGAAAATTCATCATAGATTTTTGTAAGATTTGGAACTATATCACGAAGGTCTTCTTCTGTTGACGTAAGTAGAGTTTCAGACTGAACAACACCAAATGTTATGAGAATGTCATCCATTGCTTTGTAGCGATGCTCTAGTTCTTCGTAAAATCAAGACATTCTAACATAGCTCTATGCAACTCTTCTGGCAATGTTAGTCCAACGTCTTGGGATATTTCTCCTGGCATTCGACGTCGGAATCTCCTCCTCCCTCTTTTTTCAACGGAAATATCCAAGTCCTCACATTTTTCAGTTGCGTAGGAAATAGGTCTTTCCACTATTTGGATACGTTGAGTATGAAGAAAAATTTTTAGGGCTTTGATTTTTATAATACACTTTTCCAGCGATAGCCCAGATGTTTGGATATACTTTTGTGTCTGATCAACTTCTTCTATGATTTCACACCAAAAGGAAAGGTAGCATAAAAAACTGAAGTCACACAAAGCTGGTAAGAGTGTGAATGCTGCTTCTCTTGTATCGATGTTTTCTCTGCTGCTTCTGGGATCACACATGTCTTCGAGTGTTGATACAAGTTTCTCAAAATTATTCTTCAGTGACTTAACAGCATTGTGATCAGCACTCCATCTTGTCTCTACTAGTCTTTTAACCGATACGTCTACACTTTTCATTAGAATTTCCCATCTATGTGTGGATGACGAAAAGAACGTGTAAACTCTTTCTACTGTTCCGAAAAATGTTACATTTGAACTCACACTCCTGAAAGAGTGCACCCCACATAGATTTAGCGAATGATTAGCGAGTCTGCGAGTCTCGCAGCATGGCGGCGGTAGATTGTAAGTCAGTGTCCGCATTCAATTACAACTTTTTAATGAAAATAAGCCAATAATCATTGAAAAGTAGATAAATAATGATAGGTAACTTACCGTTCCATCTTCTTTTTAAAAGTTTCTTAATTTAATATATATGAGAACCGTTAGAGCGGCAGCAACAAGTCACTATGAGTCACTCGATAAGGCAAAACTTTAACAAGTGATTCTATTATTTTTTTTGTCTAAACACTGTGACATGGAAATTCTATCATAAAGCCAATTTCTTTTTAAATTCATTTTAAACTTTGTCGCTTTTGCAAAGCAAGGAAATCAATAGTGGGAGGCCTTGAAATATGACACTTAATTAGTGGACGATATCGTCCACCGCACAGACGGCCCTTTTTTTATGGACGATATCGTCCAGCGCACTGACCAGAGGTTAAAAACATTTATTTAAAAAATATTCTCGCGAGCAACCAAATTGACTCAAGGGCTACCTCTGCATTCAAACATTGTTTTAAGTAAAAGTATACAACATTTTAATAAAAATGATATTTCATTTGAAAGCTTGAAACTTCTGCTTTTATGAGATATCATCATTATTAATATCCATGTATACTTTTTTTTTATTAATAGTGTCTGAACTTAAATGGGGGGAATATGGGATTATGGATAAAGGAGTTGTGTTCAGAATTGACATAAATAAAACACGTTTTTTTCTTAATTAATATAAAATTGATTGGTTCAGTATTTGGTGTTACCCCCTCTAGCCCTAATTACAGCCCGTAGTCGATTCTTCATCTACCTTATTAATTTTTTGATGGTGTCCTGAGAAATAACTTCCCACTCCTCTAACAAAGCTGTCTTCAATTCTTCTAGGCTCGAAGGGGCTGGATTTCCTTCGTTTGAGCTCGTCCTATAAATGTTCGATGGGATTCAGGTCTGGACTGAGCGCAGGCCAATCCATTGTACGCAAATCGACTTCTCGAAGGAACTGCTGAGTAACGCGCGCTGTGTGGCATCGAGCTTTGTCGTGCATTAGTATGAAGTCTTCGCCAACAAATCCTGCATAGGGCACAATATGTTCCAGGAGAATATTTGTGATGTACCCATCCATTTGTGATGTACCCTTCTTACTTTTAAAAAACGTTTAAAGGAACATCTTCTGAGCGCGCAGCGGGAGTTCGGCAACATAAATGTGAATTTCTCTTTTATTTAATTAGTTATGACATTTATTCTATTTATATATTGTTATTTCTTTTCATTTTAGCATTTATCTAAGTATCACTCTATTTGTATTATATTTATATTCCTTAAAGTATGTATTCTAGGAGTATCGCGTTACGTCTTGTTACGTAGCTTATCTTGCTTGTTTGACATCTCACGTCAAAATCAACAAGGTACCAGTCGAAAACCAGCGTCAGGCTTCAGGGGTCTGGCACATGCTGAACTGGTCTCCTATTCTAACGCTAAAACAATTTTTTTGATATTTTATGAAACTTTTAATAATAATTTAAGGTTGTTTTGTTTTTATATGCTTGTAACTATGTGTGTTAGAATAAATAATTTCATCTGCCAGTCCTCCTCTTCGGCCTCCTCCAGGCATGAAAACGAGCTCGGTTTTACCCTCCAACGAGGTAGATGGAAGTACAAAATGCACTATTGCACAAAAAAATAAATAGCAGTCTGATAGCAGGTGGACGAACCGTTCTGAGAGCTCTTCAGAGGCTATTCAACACCATTTTACTCGAGGGAAAAACGCCAAAGGCATGGTACGGGGGCGTGGTGAGACTGTTCTTCAAAAAGGGCGAAAGAACCCAATTGAAGAACTATAGACCCATCACCCTCATTAGTCACGTTTATAGTTGTTCTCGAGGGTTATTACGAACCGTCTTGGGCGCAGGTTTACCGACTTCCAGCCCCCCGAACAAGCCGGATTCCGAAAAGGCCATAGGCCAAGTACCATAAACCACATACATACGCTGCGGCAGGTTATACAGATGACCGAAGATTATAATCTGCCATTATGCTTAGCGTTTGTGGACTATGAGAAAGCCTTCGATTCTGTCGAGAACTGGGCCGTGTTCCAATCACTCCAGAGGTGCCGAATAGTCTATCGGTACATCCAAGTGTTGAAGTCACTGTACGAAAACTCCACTATGTCAGTCCGCCTTCAGGATCAGACCTTTAAACCCACACAGCTCCAGCGGGGTGTGGGGCATGGTGACGTAATATCGCCGAAACTGTTCACCGCCGCGCTGGAGGAAGCATTTAACCTTCTGGACTGGAGAGGATTAGGCATCAATATAAATGGCGAGTACATGACTCACCTTCGCTTTGCTGATGATATCGTAGTCATGGCTAAGACCCTGGAAGGCTCGAGCACAATGCTCGACGATCTCAGTAGAGTCTCCCAACAAGTGGGTCTTAAAATGAACATGCATAAGATAAAAATTATGTCAAATTCTCATGTCGTACCAGTAGTGGGTTGGGAGCTCTACACTGGAAGTTGTTGACGATTAAAGGCAATGGAGAGGGCTATGCTCTGTGTTTCTCTGCGTGATCATATTAAAAATGATGAGATCCGCAGGAGAACTAAGGTCACTGACATAGCCCGAAAAATTGCGGACCTTAAGTGGCAGTGGGCAGGGCACATTGCGAGGAGGACTGACGGCCGTTGGGGTGGAAAGGTCCTCGAATGGCGGCTACGCAACGAGAGACGCAGCGTTGGAAGGCCCCCATAAGGTGGACCGACGATCTGGTGAAGGTCGCGGAAAGCCGCTAGATGCGGTCAGCGCAGGACCGACCGGTTTGGAGATCCTTGGGGGAGGCCTATGTGGGTGTCTCTCGGGTGAATGATGATAAATTGACATTTGTTACAAAATGGTTTTAATTTAAGGAGTCTCTCAGTACCATCTCTACTCGTGTAAGGTTTTCCAGAATTTATATTATTTCTTCTTTTATTGTCTATCCATTTGTCTTTATTAATTTTTCGCTCTTTCCCTTTATAACGTTTCCTCGTTCTTGATCTTAATTAATAAACTTAAATATGGGACAGCTTGTGCCCCATATTTAGCCACAAAATGTTTAGTAAGTCTGGCAACAAGTGCATTAGACAATGACGTAAAACAGGCCATTCAAAGGGACTTTTACGTCGATGACTACTTGGGTGGTTCTTCTTCCATAGAGGATACTGTGAGAATTTGTAAAGGTATAATATCCACTTTAGAAACTGCAAAATTCAACCTTAGCAAGTTTAAATGAAATAGTAAAGTAATTTTATATCAAATTAGCCTGTCTCCTTATAACCAAAATAATCTTTTAAATTTTTCAGATATTGATTTAAACTAAAACGGATTAAATTGGATTTGTGACATGGATGTTTTGTCATTTTCAATTAATGTTCAGATATGTAATACAGTAACTAAACGACATACACTTTCTGTAATCAGTAAAATTTTTGACCCTTTGGCCCTTGTGTTGTTGATGACGAATGTGGACTGTATTTTTGTATAGGCTGGTTGGAGTCGAATTGAAAATCAGTTATTGTTTACCACAAGTCTATTAGGTGATAACTTTCTCACTTTACAGATGAATATTAAACACTAAACTTAAACTGTTAATTAATAACAATATTTTCTAGAAGTTAACTTTTAGTAGGTTCGGACGTTGGCAGTTCCGAAGACAAGAGAGAGCCCGAACCATAAACATTAAAAAAACTAATATGTTGTGTTGCCAACATAACTGCGGGCAAGCAATGAATACATAGCCTTTTACAATATCTATATAACGGCTTGTTAATTTATTAATAAACATTGACAAAACAATATCTTATTACTATTTTTATTTGCTATCAATCATAAGACAGTATACAACAAACGTTTTAGTATTTAGTAAATAAAAACCAAAACAAATTACAGCTTTGAAACTATACAATAAACTGACTAGTCAGTATCAATAGGCAAAATACAAATTTTATGTATGGAACGAGTGTGTTGATGTCCATTAGCAGTTTTAACTTCAACCACTCTAACATGTCCATCTTTTCCAGGAAACACCTTAGTAACCCTTGCCATGGGCCAATACAAAGGAGGAGTATTAATGTCCTGTAAAATAACTAAATTCCCTTCTTTAACATTTGGAAAGAATAATACCACATAGTTCTTATTTGCAACAAATTTAAATAATGTTTATGCCAATCTTTCCAAAACTGCTGTTTCATATTTACAATGATATTCCACATTCTTAACAAGTTAGTTGGCGTTGTACTTAAATCGCGTTGCGGAATAGTACTCATAGGAGCATTAGTTAAAAAGTGTCCCGGTGACAGATATGTAAAATCACTAATATCATCTGAAAGAGCTGTTAACGGCCTAGAATTTAAAACAGATTCAATTTCACACTATACAGTATTTAGCTCCTCGTAAGTAAGGAGAGCCCTGCCAGCAACACGCCTTAGCAATTCTTTGGTTGAGCGAACACCACGTTCCCAAAGCCCACCATACGCCGGTGAATACTTAGGAATAAAATTAAATTGTATGCCTTTTTCTGCACAAAATGCTTGGACCTGATGCTGGTGGTCTTTGGAAACTAACAAACTTTGCAAATCATCTAATTTGTTCTTTGCCCCCTTGAACGTCTGATGATGAGGTCAATTCTAAATGAATTGCCTTAGTTACGAAGCATACATAAACTACAATATAACCTTTTGTTATCAATGGTCTTCGAATTCGACTCTGTTTCACTAAAATTGGACCGGCCATATCCATGCCACATTTCTCAAAAGCCCTACATGCAGTGACACGTTGGGCAGGCAAAGAACCCATTAGCTGCTTCGCGGCATCCGCTTTTAATCTACAACATATAACACATTTATGTATTACAGACTTTATAGCTCTAACTGCCACACTCAGAGACGTCAATTAACTTTAATGAGTATTTAATGTCAAAATTTTTCTTTTAGATTTAGACCAAAGACCTGACAAGAATAGAGACTATATTTGAATTGTCATTTTTTGACATTCAGTACTCATTAACGTTATTTGACGTCTCTGAGTGCGGCAGTTAGACTGTCAATTATCCAAAATCTTAAACTCAAATTAACTTTTACAAGCTTAGGACCAGCATGCAATAGCTTAAAATGTTCATGCCTTATAATCAATTCAGTTATCTTTGAACCCTTATGCAAGATGATAGGGTGTTTTTGCTCATAAGATATAGCAGCATTTTCTAAACGGCCACCAACCCTTAGAATACCTAAGTTGTCTAGGAATGGATTCAAAGACTTTAAATTAATCTTATAATTACTATTGTTACATAACGAATTATGAACTACATTATGAAAATAAATATTTTGTTGATGTTTTATTATGATCAAAAGAGAATTTATTAACTCTACAGCGCGCTGTAGAGTTTAAAAAATTCTCTATTGATCTCTACAGCGGTGAGAAAATGTAATTGAACTTTAGCACAATTCCTTTTTAAGTTATTATAAAATCTAAAGATATAAGCAACAATTCTTATAATTTTATTAATATTTGAGTGATTTTTTATGATATCACTAAGCACAGATAAATCATAATTTGTCTGTGAGGTAACAGGTAAACTGACAGAATCACTTTCTTTTAAAACATGATCCAAATTGAGTGATTGAATTTGTTCATATTTGTGCCCTATGTTTTCTAAGAATAGTGGGCCATGCCACCACAAGTTGGTGTCAACTAAATCTTTGGGCTTTATTCCCCTAGTAAAGCAATCAGCTGGATTGTGATCTGTTGGTACATAAAACCACTGAAAAACCTCTGTCAAATTTTGAATTTCTTTAACTCTATTAGCTACATATGATTCTAAACGTATAAAATTTGAATTTATCCATGCAAGCACTATTTTTGAGTCAGAGAACAAAGAAATACAATCTATCTTAATTTTAACCTCTAATGCCTTTCACACCTTAACTACAAGTTTTGACAACAAGAGTGCAGAGTTGAGCTCGAGCTTCGGAATGGTAAGTTTTTTATTTAATGGGTTAACCCTGGACTTAGAGCACAGCAAATTGATACTTACTTTTCCTTGAAAATCCGTAACTCTTAAATATATACAGCAACCATAAGCAACACTTGATGCATCAGAAAATCCTATTATTTCAGCCTTAAAACATTGGGTATGTATGCAACGAGGAACAAAAATTGGTTTCATATTCTCTAAATCAGTATAAAAGTCTATCAACAAATTTAAAATATTATCAGGTGGAGGTGAATCCCATGGTATATTTGATTCATGAACCTTTTGCATAATCAACATAGCAATAATAATAATGGGGCTTATAAATAAAACCCATAGGGTCAAAAAATTGGCTTATGTAACTTAGTATTTCTCTTTTAGTGTGCCTTTTCCCTAAATAAGGAGAAGCACAAATTTTAAAACAATCAGAGTTTAATTGAAATTGAATACCTAGTTTTTAAAGTTGGATTCTCCAATTGCAAATCAATGTCACCAAAATAGTGACTTGGTTTAGGTATCAATTGAAGTACTTGCTTTGAATTTGATGACCACTTATGTAAACTAAAACTAGCCTTCTTTAATAAATTGATAAGTTGATCCTGCCAATATAATAACTCGTGCTCACTATCAGCACTAACCATAACATCATCGATATACGTACAATTATCTAAAATAAATGCAGCTAAAGGGAACTCATTTTTATATAACCTTGCTAGCTCTATAAGACACCTAGTAGCCAGATATGAAGAACTCACGTATTTAAGCGTATTTAACGTATTTAAGCGTATGCATTTTACCTCTTCTTGAGGTGATTCGCGCCACAAAATAATTTGTAGCAACCTTTGATTAATATTTACTAAAATATTTCTAAACATTTTAGTAATATCAGTAATAAAATAATATTTATGAAGCCTAAACAATAAAATGATTTCAAAAAGATCCTTTTGAACCACAGGTCCATTTAATAACATATCATTTAGAGAATTTTTATATTTGTGCTCATAGAGCCATCAAATACAACCCTAAGTGGTGTTGTTTTAGAATTTAAATTAATTACAGGATGATGTGCCAAAAAATAAATTGGATCCTTGGATAAATTAAATGCATTAACATCTATTCACCATGGCCTAATTGCAAATATTCATCAATAAACCTTTTATACTGTGAGAATATCTGTCGGTCCTTTTGAAACCTTTTCTCTAAATTAATAAACCTAGTTAGGGCTAAATGAAAAGAATCACCTAAAAAACTATTAACCTTATCAAGAGAAACCTTAAGGGGCATATCTACGATAAACCTATTGTCTATTATTTTAATACTATTTTGAAAAATGTTTTCTGCTTGCTCATTCTCTGGCAATTCAGAAAAAAATTCAGGTATTGACTCTGCAGCCCAAAATTTATTCAACTGATCCTTCAATGTGTGGTCACAAGCCTGACAAAATAAACTAACAGCGTTACCTTGTTTGTACACAAACATTGTTGTAATATTAAGACTTGCATTGCATTGCATTGCAAGCATGCACCGCTGACAGGTACAAGACTGCTGATGATCTGCGTTACTCACACCATAACTAGACAGCGGCAGCAACACCTGAAACAGTATGTCAGCCCCTAAAAGCATTTGTACAGGCCTAGGCTTAGCAAAGCTATCATCAGCAAGCTTACATTCATATGGGAACTTAAGTTGTGAAATATCACATAAAATCTGAGGCAAATCACTAGTTAATCTGTCTACAACATGGCATGAAACATTGATATGAAAAGGATAGTGCAGAGAATGAACATTTAAATTAATATTTTTGTTTAACTAGATTTTTGTGCCAGTTATGCCAGACACTTGCACCTTATCATAGGAAGGTGTTTCCCCGAGCTGCTCAATTACACTTTGAAGGACAAATGAAAGTTGTGAACCACTGTCTAATAATGCTCTCACAATTACACTTTGCTTACCATTTGTTAGACTTACCTGAACAGTGGGTAACAAAACTTGTTTAATTTGTGATTGTGTAGTCAGAGAAAATGATGTAGCACTGACCTTATTGACACAATCACTTTTGTGCAACAAAGTGTTATGCTGCCTTTTACACACATTGCAACGAAAATGATATCTACATTTAAAATAATGTAAATTTAAGCAAATTTTACATAGTTTGTGCTCATTTGCAAAATCTATTCGCTTGTCAACAGGTGCCAAATTAAAAGTAGGACAAGAAAATAGTTTATGGTCATGCTTACTACAGTATTTACATTCAGCTTGAGATTGTAAGTCTACCAACGCCACAGTCTTACTTGGCTTTGAATTTTGCTCATCACTACTCTGTAATGCCAAGGATCTGCTTGCAAGAAATTTGAAAAATTCATCCAATGTAGGCTTCTTATCATTGTCTCTATCTAGCTGGAAACCTCTAAGGGTATAAGCATCTAACTTACGCTGCAGTATAGCCACTAGCAATGAGTCCCACTTCTCAATTGGCTCATCCAAGTTTCTGAGAGCAGCCAAGTGTTGCTTGGTTCCACTAAAAACCGGTATGTTAACATTTGGTAGTATAGGCTTACTAATATTATCACTACATTGTTCACTACTTTCGTTAAGAGCACTTTCAATCATTTCATATACACTGTAGTAAGAATCCTCAAAAGCCGCAACGTCTTCTTTGTCCTCGGGCTGCAGCGCCAAGATTTTTATCTGATAATCATTGTATTGCTTGAATAAATCAAAACACTTTGCTTCTTTAAAAGCAACTGTTGCCGTGACCCACCGGTTCTTGGTTCTAATAAACCTTTTCTAATGCGCGTCAAAGCCGCTTTTTGATAGCCGCGGCCCGCGATTAACAATTTCATTTGTTCTTCCATTTTCTTACTATAATTATTGTAATATTGCTTCAAATAAAATCCAAAATTATTTCAACAGACCCGCGACCGAAATAAAACGACACGTCAACGTCGCTTCACTGATGCTTCAAATTCACTCGTCCGTTCGTTGCCGGCGTCATCCAGTGATGCAGTTCACGGCGAAAAAATTGCTGCTGGACGAAATTTGATCTCTTATGCCTTGTAACAAGGGCGAAGTTTGCTTGTTTTTTGCGTACGTGACCAATAGAAAATTGCTGCAAAATGGCGTTCTCAATGCCTTTGTATGGTATAGCGATGCAACTTAGAAATTGCAGAATCCAAATTGCGTGATTGAGAAAAATATAACAATTCACACTCTTCTTCTTCTCTGAGCGCCCAAAAAAACTGCTTTCCAACTCTTACCGTGCGAAGATGGACCAAAATTTGTTGATGACGAATGTGGACTGTATTTTTGTATAGGCTGGTTGGAGTCGAATTGAAAATCAGTTCTTCTTTACCACAAGTCTATTAGGTGATAACTTTCTCACTTTACAGATGAATATTAAATACTAAACTTAAACTGTTAATTAATAACAATATTTTCTAGAAGTTAACTTTTAGTAGGTTCGTACGTTGGCAGTTCCGAAGACAAGAGAGAGCCCGAACCATAAACATTAAAAAAACTAATTTGTTGTGTTGCCAACAGTGTAGTTGAGGCCAAGTTAATCATGCAACGATTATGGATTGATCAATGCACTTGGGATGAAGAAGTATCCCAAAATGTAAAAGACTCGTGGTAAAATTTTACAAATACTTTACCGTTTCTCAACCAATAAAAAATTCCTCGGTGGGTTCTTAGTAATAATGCATCTACATTTGAATTGCTTTCGGATGCTTCGAAACGAGTATGTGGAGTGTGTGTGTATATTCGTTCGATTGATAGTAGCGGTTTGATTAGTGTACGTCTGCTGACATCTAAAAACAGAGTCGCTCCCATTAAGCCGACAACTATTCCCCGCCTCGAGCTTTGTTGGGCTCTATTAGCATCAAGACTGTGTACCAAAATATAATATCTTTATCTTTGCCCATAATAAAATGTAGATTCTGGTGCGATTCTACCATAGTTTTGGGATGGTTAAAAACTCCACCCAGTGAACTTAAGAGTTTTGTGAGAAACCGTGTTCATGAGATACAAGAGAGCACCGAGGGTCACACGTGGAGTTACGTATGATCGGCGGACAATCCGGCGGATCTTGTTTCCCGTGGGCTGAAGGCTGACCTAATCAGCAGTTCTAGCTTGTGGTGGGAAGGTCCCACTTATTTGTCACAAGACGAAACTCATTGGCCTAAAAAGCCTAACCCAAGCGTGAAGCATGATGTACCAGAATTAGTTGCTTGTTCTGTAGCGCGCGTAGATTAACCTAATGGCTTTGTAGATGTAGTTTGTTGCTTCATTAACTAAAAACCTAATTTCATTTCTTTGCAAAGATCAGTGGCATACTTATTGAGGTTTATTAATAATTGTAAAAATAAATATGATAAATTAACAGGCAATCTTTCGGTTCAGGAATTACAAAATTCGTTTAACTTAATTATTCGTAAAGCTCAGTTAGAAATGTTCCCTGATGAGTATGTCATTCTAAAAACAGATAAAACATTACCTAGTCAAAATCGCCTCCTTTCATTGTCTCCATTTTTAGGCTCAAATGAGATTATACGAGTGGGTGGCAGGCTCGATAATTCTCCCTATAACTATGACGTTAAACATCCGATCTTGCTATGCAGTAGTTGAATTTAACAATAATAATATTTAATCATTACTATATAAAACATATTCATGCCGGCCCCCAACTATTATTAGCTAATATTAGGCAAACATTTAGGCCGTTGGGTGGCCGCAATTTAGCCAAAAAATGTGTAGGCAAATGCGTTCGGTGCTGTAGGTATAAGGCTAAAACTATTCAGCCTATCATGGGTCAATTACCGACATCACGTACTGACCTAGAATACCCCTTTTTACATTGCAGTGTGGATTATGCTGGGCCAGTATTGATCGTCGACCGAAAGGGAAGAGGTTGCAAACTTTTTAAGTCATTTTTGGCGATTTTTATTTGCAATTCGGTTAAAGCCTTACATATCGAGCTCGTTACGGCACTATCTAGTGAAGCGTCCATAGCCGCCCTTAATCGTTTTGTGGCTAGACGTGGTAAACCCCAAAGCATCACGTCAGACAATGGCACTAACTTTGTAGGCACATATAACGAGCTTTCTAGATTCTTGGTGCAGTCCGATCTTGAAGGTCTTGGAGGGAATTGAATTTAAATTAAATTTATCCCAGCATACACTCCCCATTTCAACGACCTAGCTGAGGCAGCCGTTCGTTCCACCAAGCATCATCTAAGCGATTACAGATACAACGCACCTTACATATGAGGTTATGGCCACTTGCCTCGCTCAGATTGAAGCCATTTTGAATTGTAGGCCTCTAACCCAAATGTCATCCGATCCTTCCGACCTTTCTCCCCTCACTCTCGCTCATTTTTTAATTGGACGGCCACTTGTGTCCTTTCCTCATCCACTGATCATGAATTGCAACATCGCTCGCCTCGATCGATACAAGAAAATCGAGCATATAAAGCAACACTTCTGGCACTTAGGTGAAAAAGGTAGGTTAATGTAATTATTTTTTTTTTAAATTATAGGTTTATGTAATTTTTGAATAATTTTGATGAGTTGAGATTTCATTTTAGTTTTTCGCTTTTGTCTACAAAAATAAATATGTTTTATTTTTTGATTGTTTAATGAAAATTTTTAGTCTACTGTTTCACCTGAAAAAAGAATTAGGCTTTATTTGCTTGTTTTATAAGTTTATTATGTTTTGTTTTATGTTCTTTTTTTATTTATAAATGCCAAATGATTGCAACAATAGGACAAATAAATTATTGTTGTTATTAAACTGGTTAATGTGTGATTAATAAACAACTATAACTTGTAACAGATTTTTTATTATTAAGTATAAAAGTTATGTCCAAAATTACGTACGTACGTCCGGATTTTAGGGCAAAATGTCCGGCCTAATACAGCGTAGAGTCAGGCTTTTTCATTTTAGAAGATGGCAACCCTATGTGTTTGTGATCGTGAAAAAGTGTTTGTGCGCTTCGTTAAAATTATTTTAAATTTTAAGGATTTTAATTCATTTATCAATCAATACATTTAAATATTAACAACATGGCAACAGAAAGTAAGTTGAGTGATGAATTCGATAAATTTTCAAAAGATACTTTGCCTAAATTTGTGAGACAGCAAAGTACAATCAAGGGCTTAATAACAAAATTACACAAATATGTTTTCAGACAAAAATCTATCTATTACTGTAGAAAGTCTGTTCGTGGAGGAGGAACGCATTTAAAAATTATTGGGTCAGCGGAGCATGACGACGAAGACGATGACATTGTTGAGGAGAAATATACGCAAACCCTTGCAACAATGCTAAAGTTATGAAGTCTATTATCTAAAAAAGAGCCTTCTGTCTCAAAGTTCTCCATGCCAGTAAAGCTCCCTGACATTTAATTGGTAAATTTTTTTAACATTTCACTGGTAAATATACTGAATCTTATTCTTCTACCTGCCCTGTTCCCAGTCTATCTGGGTTCGGCGCAGTATGTTTCCTCTTCCATTCATATCGGTCAGATGTCATCAAGCCATCCACTCCCTTTTGATTCATATCATCCATCACACCGTAAAGGTGCTAGTGATGAATGAATGTATAGAAAAGAGATGGAACGGACCATGTCGAGAGATCGATGAACGGAGAGAGTGATTGGAATGACAACATTCCAATCCATACTGCTCAAAGTTTTGGCTTAGGTTTTACAGCCGGCCGCCTGCCTGACACCAACCTTCTTTGGGTATGCTGTTGTTGGTGGTTTGCCCTCCACCAGTCGGGTGCCCCAAGGTGCTTATTGGTCTACACCGGGCAATCTCCCTTAGTCGACTTTTACGACACCCATGGGATGAGTCGGGGCTGGCCTATTCTACGTTATTTTTTCGCTCCCAGGCCAGCATAGAAGACTGGTAAATATACTGAATATAACACTTTTATTGAGGTTTTTGAATCGCTTATTAACAAAAACTCAAATTTAGACAAAATACAAAAATTTTACCACCTAAGGGGTTTTCTTAGGGTGTTGTGAATCGGTTGGTGTGTGATATGTTATGGTGTATGATCGTGTTACGCTTCGTATTTCCTCCAGGGTAAATGGCAGGTTTTTAGTTCTTACCCAATGAAACATTCTAGTGACGCCAGGATGTCAGAGGTCTTCGTGTAAAGACATAAGTTTATTACATCGCGAAGACGTATCTATCATGGCAGACACCCTTGACAAGGTGTCAGCGACATAGTTGACTTTCCCGGATTTTTTTCATTTTTCGGTATACTTTTGCTTTTGCAAACATTGGCGAAGTGACCTTTCTTATCGCATATTTGACAAGTAGCATTAAATGCGGGACAGCTCTTTCTTGTATTATGCATATCTTTCTCACAAAAATAGCATTTACGGTTGCGATTGTTCCGGCTCGCAGATGCTAATAAGTCCCTCGTTAGCTTTGGCATCATCGTTTTGAATGGAGCTAAGAGGACTAGGTCTAATATAATTTTCAGCATTCTTTTCTGCGCTCTCTAATGTTATTGCCAAGTTGTATGCTTCGTCGACAGTGAGAGATGAGTTCTCTAGAAGTCGCTGTCTTATCTTTGGAGAGGTAAGGCCCGATATAAAAGCATCTCTTATTAGTCATTTCTATTAATCGCGGCATCGACATTGGCAAACTCACTATCTTTGGATAGTTGTTTGAGAATTTGCATGTATGAATCAATAGTTTCGGAACCGCATTGTTTACGACTTGCTAATATCGCGAATAAATTACATTCTTCGGTTTAGTGTATACTTTGTCAAGAATATTCATCGCATCGTCGTAGTTCTTACATTCGCTTATATATGCATACACATTAGGGGACACGTGATTTATTCTTCAAATTTCTCGCTCGTGATCATGACCCACTGTGTTACGGATGCGCACAAGAGATAGCCGTTAAGTGATTATTATTACGCGCTGCTGTCCAACTTCCCAGAAAGGTGCCGTGTGCAAACATCGATGCATTACCTTATATGGTGGCGAATTGGCGCGGCCAATAGGAGCGCGCCAATAACTATAGAGGGTTGGACGTTGGGCCGCAGCGTGGCCTCCCGAGTCTCTGCCTAAGCTCTCCTAGAGTTCGGTCGCTCTCACGTAAGACGATCACGCGGGCATATTCGTGATTTTGTAGTTTTGTATTCTAACCCGGGAACCAAACAGTGAGTTATAGTTTATATTAAACTAAAGAAACGTGTAAAGTGATCGAAAGTGTTTGGCGAAATAAAACGTCGGTGAAGTTGAAACCTCCTCCTTCTTTCATTTGAGCTCCTCACATTTAACACCGCCATCTCACACACCTTAGCAGCCATCTCGAGCTGGTGCTCCACATTAAGCTGGTCCATTTGAGCCGGAGGGAAAATCCGTGAGTGGAGCGACGCGGTCGCTCTGACGTGTGTGGGATGGTTAGGACGAGGAACCAGGAGCTCGTTGAGGAGGAGGCGGCCATGCCAGCGGTCGAAGCAGTGAGGGTTGATGACGCACACACCAGCGGAGTTTCCGCGACAGAATAGGACAGAGGACCCGAGCCGAACCTATCGCCGGAGTTTATTGCGTCATCCCCATCGCAACCACCCACGGCTCACAACAGCCGCACCACCACGACCACAGACTCGCCAAAAGAAGAAAGAAGAAGGAGAAAAATAGCACAGGCGCTAGAACATGAGCTCGCCGCAGCGAGACTAGCTCTCCTCGAGACGGAGACCGAAGCCTCGGACGAGGACTCCGAGTGCAACCAAAGCCCCGTGACGCCCGGCGACGGATCGCCGATTACAACGTCACCACAGCTCACCACCAGGACGTCGATGAAAGAAAACAGGCGTGCTATGTCGACCCCGCACATCACCGTTACACATACCGACGCGACACCTGCAACCATAGGCGATTTAGCCGTCACCGCAACCGACGAAGTAGTGACGCCCAGCGACAGAATGCCGGCGCACGCGCCACTCGACACAGCGTGGTCACAACAAAACGACGCCGATCGGCACATAAAGGACTTGGCAGCCGCAATAAGGGAGTTAAATCACGGGGATCGCCCCGCGAATCACAGTTACCCAGACTTACCTTATTTTAACGGCAGTTCTAGTGAATGGCTGTATTTTAAAATGGCATTTATACAGTCGCAATATGCGTTCTCGGAGCACGAAAATATTGCTCGTTTAAGGAAAAGCCTTCGAGGAACGGCTTTCGAAGCCGTAAAAGGCTCCTTTATTTGTAGCGCAAATGCGGTCGACATTTTAGGTAAGCTAGAAGCCAGGTTCGGCCGCCCGCACGCGTTAGTTACGAGCGAAATAGATAAATTGCGTAGTTTACCTAAAGTTACCGATAATCCTAGGGAAGTGTGTATTATATTTTCGCTTCAAAAGTGAATAATATTGTTAGCACAATTAAGGCATTGAACCAAACGCAGTATTTATATAATCCCGACGCTATCAATATCATATCAGATAAATTAACCACAGACTTACGAAATCGCTGGTACGATTTCGAATAATATAGCGACGATAATGAGCCCGGTCTTCTTAAATTGTCACGATTTCTCGATAGAGAAGCCGAATTAAACGCGAGACACGCCAAGGCCGAAACTATCGAAGACCGAGGCAGGCAAAATAAGGATCATAGAGTTATGAGTGTGTCCAGCGAAAGTGATAATAAATGCGCAGTGTGTAACGCGATACGTCGACATGCCCTGAGTTTAAAACTATGTTTACACGTAAAAAAATGAAAACATCGCTCGCTGCAAGTCGGTGCGATGCGAGGCGCAAGGATGCGAGCACTACCACCACCACAAGTTGCTGCACAGCGACAGCGGGCCGTTCATGCCGCGACCGGCGGCAGCTCCGGCCTCAACATCGCGGGCAGCCGAGGCCGCGTCTGCGCGTCAGCACAGCTGCGACACGCGCACACCTGACGGTTACCCGCCAGAGCAGCGGCACGCCGCGGTCACGTCCGCGTGCATGCCCACAGCAAGCACATTTCTCAAAGTGTTACCAGTCATACTATCGGGACCTAAAGGTAATGTAGACACTTTCGCTTTACTCGACGACGGCTCCACAGTTACGCTACTGACAGACGAAACGGCGCGAAGGATCGGCGTAGAGGGAACCATCGCACCGTTTCATATCGAAGGCGTTGGCGGCGCACGTTTAGACGCATCAAGCTCTCTCGGCGTGTAAGGCATTCGAGGATAGCATAACAATAATAGTTTAGATATAGAAGCGCGGACTATCGACTGATTAGATATATCAGCACAGTCAATACCAATGGACACGCTCCATGGCTGCATCCACTTGCAGGAGCTGACCCATCAGCTTATTTACGAATCGGGTGTCCCTTCAATTCTAATAGGTCAGGACAACTGGGACCTTCTCTCAGCAACCGAAGTAAGACAAGGTTCCTATAACCAACCGGTAGCGTCACTTACGCCCTTAGGGTGGGTGTTACATGGTCAACGATTATCTTGTCTGCGCGCCCTCACCACCACGTACCACTGTAGCCATATAAGACGTAGTAGCTCCCTTGAAAAGATGGTTCAAGATCACTTCGACTTAGAATCCCTAGGGGTAGAGCCACGTCGACCACGTTCCGATCCGGAATGCCGTGCCTTGAAAATTTTGGAAAACACAACACGCCCTCTGCCGGAAGGTGGGTATGAAACCGGTTTACTGTGGAAGGCAGAAGGAAAGCGTTTTCCAGATAATTACGCCACCGCACTTAGGCGACTAGAAACAACCGAAAGGCGACTGAACAAAGACCCTAATTTAAAAATAAAATATAAGGAACAAATAGATTACTTATTAAGTAATGGCTACGCCGAATGTGTCCCACCGCCTACGCCTAGCGACAACATCTGGTTCTTACCACATTTCCCCGTATTGAACCCAGCTAAACCTGGAAAGGCACTGTTATAATGGAATTTTCCCAGTAAGCTATATAAAATAAAACTGCTGAGTTTGACCTCCGTCGGGCTTAGATGTGCTAATTTCATCTTAATTCTAATTAAACAGTTTTCTTGAGATTAAATTAAATTTGAAATAAAACAACTTTTACGGATTAGACTCGCGTATATTTAGATGTTTGGCATTATTATTTATCCCGACGTTTCGATCACTTTACAGCGGCCGTGGTCACGGGTGACTAAAGATGACAGGTGTCTTCATCGTAGTTATAATTAACTACCGTCAAATTATTTAATATTTATGTGGTCCGATTTAAGCAGACGGAGCTCACTGTGTCTATGGATTTGGCAGTATGAGGACGGTGTTGGGATTTCATTATCCTGATGATCGGGTCCCAAGCAGGTGGTATATTCCAGCCATTGTCTCTATTGAAATTGGGGTATTTCTTTATTTCAATAGCTTCTCTTATCATTCTAGGTATGTAACGTTTCTCTTTTGCTAGAATTTGTGGCTTGTCAAATCTTATGTAATGGCTGGGTCCGTCGAAGGCATGTTCACATACTGCAGACTTTGTTTCGCGCTTGTGTTTGACATCAGCTATATGTTCTTTCACCCGGGTGCCTACACTACGTTTTGTTTGACCTATGTATGAGAGACCACAGTCACAATCTAACTTGTAAATTCCTGCATCTTGAAGTGGGATGTGACACTTTACAGGTCTTAGGAATTGGTTGATCTTCTTCAGCGGCTTGAAGTAGGTTTTGATTGAAGCACGCTTCAAGATGTTTCCAATTTTGTCAGTGACACCTTTCAAGTATGGCAGTATTGCAGGCTGACGTTCGACTGTGACGGGCTTCACTCGACTTCTATAATAATGCCAAACATCTAAATATACGCGAGTCTAATCCGTAAAAGTTGTTTTATTTCAAATGTGTAGTGCTCGTGCAAATATAAGAGAACATTAAATTAAATTGTTTTTTTTTTAAAACAAACTCCTGAACCGCCCCGTAACAGTGGTGTCAGAAGTGGGATGCCAGTGTTGATAAGCCGTTTTCGTTCCACTGGTATTCCATAACGGGTCGCGAAAATAAAATAAGAAAATTGCCAAAAATCTTTATCGCGCCAATCCGTCTCCGGAACGTGATTTTCTTCGGTCTCCGCGTTTCGTCAAGTTCCTGCACATCTCGCAACTGAGGCTCGACAGTAAGTCTTACTCCGTAAGCCTGCAGCTCAGTCCCGAGCCACCCTGCCGGTGCGTAGTACGCGCCGCCTGCTACCTTGCCGCCGCCGCCGTCGCCGCTGAAGGCGTCGCTGTCCTTGCGAGGCCGCCCACTGTGCGCCACCCGCCTTCATCTTCTCTGTCTCCGTGGTCGCTTTCCCGTAGAGCGCCACCCTGCTGCGCTCCACCTGTTGAGAGCCTGCTGAAACCGTCGCCGCCGCTGCTCTACCGCTGTTCCTGACCCTATAGCTGCGTTGCTCCAGTCCCAGATATGAAGTTCGTTCTGCTCGTGTTATTCCTGTAATTAAAGCATATTTTATTATCTGTTATTGCTACTATTTTTCGCCAGTAAGTGTAAAACATATTTCCTATCCTATATTCTTAAAATTCTATATCCTTAAAATAATAGTTATCTTTAACTAAACTAACAAATAAACTCCTAAGTAAATAAGTAGGTACTGAAATATATTTTCACTACACTCTGATCCTTACAATATTAAAATATTTTATTTCCTCGTTTCTATAATATCCTATATATTCAATATATTTTATTAAGTTTGTATTTATAAAACATTCTTTAATATACTAAATTAATACTTATATACTTATCATTATCCTTCCTAATACTTACCTTATTTTTTTACGTTAATTTAATAATAATAATTAATACTTACCTTATCCTTCTTTAAATAACAATGTCGATCGAATCTAAGAAAAGTGAAATAACAATAAGCGAACAATTTCCCATCAATGTGCTATGCAATTTTATAGGCACATATAAAGGTGACCGTGAAACTCTTACCGCTTTCCTTACGAACTGCCAAAACGCTCTAGATCTAGCATCACTTTCCCAAAAAATCTTGCTTACAAAATATATCCTATCTCGTTTAGAAGGCAAGGCCCAAATCGCGTGTTCTAATAAAATTTTCGAGGATTTCAATCAAATTAAAGTGTTTCTGAAACAGAATTTTGGTGAAAGGAAACACTACAATCATTTGTTGCTAGATCTACAGTCGTGTAAACAGCAATCTAATGAGATGGTATCGCAGTTCGCACTTAGAGCCGAAACTTGCCTCACAGACATTCAAGCCGAAATTTATAATTCGGAATCCTTGAAAAGGGATCTTTCTGGTCGCGTCGCAATGACCGAAGATCTAGCACTGTTCACATTTAACTTAGGTTTACATCCACGAATAAGCAACAATGTCAGATGTAGAAGTCCCAAATGAAATGAATGAATGAATGATGCTATTAATATCGCTCTCGAAGAAGAGAAGATCCAAAATCTTTTATTTAAGACAGTACATAAGCAGAAATGCAGAACCTGCGGAAAAATTGGACATTCGGAAGCTGAGTGCTATTCTAATATAAAACGCTTAACTCCACCACGTGGGTTTTCTGATCGCAGACCGTCAGCACAAATTCCCTCCGATAATTCCCAGTCCCACGTTTTCTGCAGATACTGCAAAGCCAAAGGGCATGATATTACACAATGTCGTAAAAGAAAATATAATAATGAGAAATATAATAATGCAAACAGGCCGGCGAACGTGCATCATATTTCGCATGAATCGCCGATAACGCCGACACCGCCGTCGCCGCCATCGCCTTACCAATATTCTCACGAATTTAATAACGATGACGATTTAAACTAAATATTCGGAAATCGAGACAGTGCCGTCGCTTTCCGCCAATTTTAGGCACACAGCCTTCTAATCCTAAATCTATTAAAACTAGTGTCCGACCGAAAGTTCGGTTTCGGTTTCGGCCGTGTTTCGGCCAAAAATCTAGTTTCGGCTGCAGTTTCGGTTTCGGCCAAAATTGGTCGAAACTTTTGCCGAAACCGAAACTGATTTCGGAAGTTCACGCACGTTCACGTTCGCCAAACTTTGTTTCTCGCGGCAACGCGTTGGCGGACTCTAGCGGCTCTGTTCGGGAATTGTCGTGCGCCGTTCGGTAGCTCTGTAGCAACAAAACCTAGTCAGTGCGTTACCGCCCGACGCAAACATTCTTTAGAGGTTATGTTTTGATGGAACTGATTACATGTAAGTTTTGTTTCGTTTCTGTACTTCAATGATTTATATAGTTAAGTTAATTAAATTTTGAGTCAGTAACTTTGTTTTGTTATTAACAAATTAATTCATGTAAAAAAGAAATTTTAAATGAACAATTTGAAGCGTTTATTTTGTTTAATTACGTTGTATAAGTAAACTTATTTCAAGATTTGTTTTTCATTCCGATGACCTATTGATGTAGTTTTGTTGTATTAGGGTTATTAATATCATTTTATAATTGTTTCAGGGTAAAATGTCGCAAAGAGAAAAAAATCCGACTTGGCAGTACTTTGACAAAAGTATCAGTGATACATCAAAAGCTGTTTGCAAGATATGTTTTTCGGCGGGTAGGCGTGAAAATAAGTTGATAAGCTCTGATTTTAAAATTATATTTTAATTAAATATACAGTGGTAAATTGCCTAATTTCACAATAACATTTATAATTATTGCCTAATTACAAACATAGTGTGTGGGCAAAAGCACTACATGTGTGTGACTAGAAATTAAGTGCACCAACCTGCCGCCAGCTGTTTTCAACACAACACTGCACTTGCAATTTTTACTTGGAAAATATCCTGATCACCATGACAAGCATTGTGGATGTTCTCAAGACTCAGAGAAGCCTGGAGGATACTCTGCTGCAGCGGATGACTGAGTTTGAGGCCCATTTAAAGGTAACACCATCAGCATCTCAAACTACAGACGTGAAAACCTTAGCCGAAGACTTCTTCAAATTTAAAGACATGGTTGTGGGTGTGCTGAGTCTTCTTCGACAGCAGATAGCGAGTTTGGTCAGAAGCGTTGACGTCATTGAGACCAGGCACCGCAGAAAAGCTATCCTTTTCAATGGTGTTGAAGAGCATGAAGGCGAGAATCTCCAATCTTCCATCATCTCAGTGTGTAAAGATAAGCTTGGGCTAAATGACATCTCCAAGCAAAACATCACATTGTGCCACAGACTGGGGACAAGAGGAAAGGAGCGTCAACGGCCCGTCCTGGTCAGGTTTGCTGACCTATCCACTAAGGTCGAAGTCTGGAGCAGGAAGACTAAACTTAAAGGCTCTTCAATAGTCCTGTCCGAGTTCCTGACCCGTCATCGGCAGGATCTGTTCTCCACTGCTCGTCGACATTTTGGTGTCCGGAGTGTGTGGACCAGCGAGGGGAACATTCTCGTAAAGCTGCCAGACGGGAAATTGGCCCGTATTTACGACGGACAGGACCTGGATAAGCTGACTCTCCGCCATCCGCAATGTGGTCAAGTCGAGTCTCCACTACCCGAATCGACGGCAACGGCGCAATCAGCGTTGGCCGCAAAAACAACGCTGAAACCGGCAAACATTAGAGCCAAGCGTGTAGTGAAGAAGTGATCGCTGGAATTTGTGTATGGGTGTTTCTCTTCGGTTGGTTTTTGTCTGTATTTATTCATTTTTGTTTCTGTTTCTCATAACGTCACTGTGGTTGTTTGCTATAATCGCGCTTGCACGAGAATACGGGTCAGTTTTATTTTTCTTTTCTTGTCTACTGTTCCTTGTAAATTGTAAGCATTGTTTCTGTATATAGGTATGCATGAATATCTTCAATTATTTATTTATTTCCAAGCTGCAGTTCAAGTTTATTTTTCTTTGTTTGACACTGGCATGACAACAGTGACGTTGACACTTCTTTGTCTTAAATTCTCTCTTTTTAGGGAAAGCAAAGGGATCTAGCCCATACAGCCATGTTTATAATTCTCTGTATATAACTTTGATTGCTGATACTCTTTGTCGTCACTTCTATTTTTATATATTAATTTTAATTTTGTATCGACTTGTGACCAGTGTTGCCTGTAGGTATTTTATGCATGACGATTTATGTTTGTGCTGGCTGGCAGGTTGGGCACAGCTAATATTGGTAACTTTAAATTAGCCTTAGTTATTATTAGGCATTAATTTATTTAGTATATTATTTATTATTATTCAATTTATTTATATTTTTATTATTACTATGTCAGATCAAGAAGATTTTAATTTCCAATCTTGTGAAAGCTCCGATGAATCATTTGTTTCTTTCATTGATTCGGAGGGTGAGGCCGAGACTCTGGGTGATAAGATCTCTAAAGCGTTTGGAATTACACCTTTAAGTTTAAATGTCTGTCACATTAACGCGCAGAGTGTACCGAGTCACTTCTCAGAACTACTCGACAATTTCTGTTTAGACTTCATTCACGCAGTTTTGGTATCTGAGAGTTGGCTTAAGCCTTGTCTCGACTCTGCCACTTATGCCCTACCCGGTTACACTCTGATCCGCAACGATCGCGTTGCGAAGAGAGGTGGTGGTGTAGCCATATATCTTAAAAATAGTATACCTTTCAAAATACTCTCAGTCTCTGATCATTTTTCTGTCAATATGGAGCAATTATTTCTGGAGATCGCGCCATCTGGGGTTAAAGCTGTTCTTGGAGTCGTATATTGCCCTCCTGCTGTCGACTACATCTCATCTCTCAATTCTGTCTTGGAGACTCTCGCTACAGATTATGCACATCACATAATCATGGGTGACTTCAACACCGACCTTCTTAAAAATTCTCATACATCTCGCAGTTTTCGGTCAACCATTGAGTCATGCAATCTCTCTTTTTTGAACTACAATGCCACCCATCATAACATTGAACTGACGATACATGGATTGACCACGCCATTGTTTCCTGTCCTGATCTCGTACAGTCTCACGGTCAATTTCCTGCTCCTGGATTTTCACGCCATGATCTCATTTTCTTAACCTACAACATCAAACCTCCCAAACGATCTCGTGAATTTGTCAAGTTGCGAAACTTTGCGAGACTGGATCTTGACAAACTCTCGCGCGGTGCCTCCTCTATTGACTGGTCTGGGGTTCTAACAGCCACTAGTGTCGATAACATGATTGAGACCTTCTCTAAAACTTTGCTCTCTTTTTTCGACAAGCACGCTCCTTTACGCACAGTAAAATTAAAAAGACCACCCGCACCCTGGATTACTGATTTAGTGCGTATGGCTATGAGAAGGCGTAACAAGGCGTTCGTTAGATTTAAACGTTGTAGGACAGCGGAAAACTGGGCTATCTTTAAGTCCAGCAGGAATCGATGTAATCAGATGGTGAGAGCTTCCAAACGCCGTTACTTTCACGACAACTTAACTAATTCATCGCCAGCTGACACATGGAAATTTCTAAAAACTCTCGGTTTAATTAAAAAGCAGACGAATTCCATTCCTGCCTCTTACACCCTCGACGATATTAACCAACATTTTTCAGCGAGTTCCAACTCTAAATTGTTGGATAAGACTAATGCTCTTAACGATTTACCTTTCTTGTGCAGCCAACCATCTAATGATTTCTTTTTTTCATCGGTTTCGGAGTCTGAGATTCGCAAAATAGTTATGTCCCTTAAGTCGAAGGCGGTTGGCCATGATGACATTAGCCGGCAGATGATTTTATCCTGCTTAGATGCTTTTCTCCCAATAACAACTCACATTATCAACACTTCACTTGCATCCGGCTTTTTCCCCTCTGCTTGGCGTGGGGCACATGTGTTGCCTCTTCCCAAGCGCAATAATCCGACATTGCTCAATCACTTCAGACCCATTTCTATATTACCCTTCCTATCTAAAATTCTTGAAGCAGTTGTTCACCGCCAACTATCGGCCTTTCTCTTTCAACACAATGTCCTCTCTCAGTACCAGTCTGGTTTCCGGCCTGGTCACAGTACGACGACGGCATTGTTGAAAGTCACCGAAGACATGCGTGAGGGCATGGAGGATTCGCGATTAACGGTATTAGTACTAATTGACTTTTCCAACGCTTTCAACGCCGTTGATCATGATATTCTTCTTGCTATCCTCTCACATTTGCGAGTCAATACTCCGGAACTTGATTGGTTCTCCTCTTATCTTCGGGGTCGCAAGCAAGCGGTTCGTGCTAACGATTCGTTGTCTGAGTGGTGCGATTTAGCGGCTGGCGTTCCCCAAGGCGGCATACTATCTCCTCTTCTCTTTTCAGTTTTTATCAACCTCATTTGTCCTATTCTCAGCAACTCTCACCATCTGTATGCAGACGATCTACAGATCTATGCGCAAGCTGAGTTGGATGATCTGGCTGATGCAGTGCAAGCTATTAATGAAGATCTCTTAAAAATTGCTGATTGGTCACATAAGTTCGGAATCTGTGTCAACCCGAGCAAATGCCAAGGAATCATTGTGGGTAGCTCCCGTACTTTATCCAAACTTGACATGACTACTGTTGCACCCCTCTCCTATGGTAGTACGTCGATTCAGCTCGTGCATAACGTCGTGAATTTGGGTTTACGCATTGACAGCACATTGAGCTGGCGGCCCCAGGTTGAATGCATAAGTCGAAAAGTCATCGGTATTCTAAGGTCTTTATATCATCTCAAACATTTTCTACCAATCTCTACAAAGATCCTCTTAGTTCAATCCACCATTCTCCCTATTTTCGATTATGCAGATGTGTGTTACACTGACATTACTCAGGAACTTCTCAACAAATTGGATCGCTTACTCAATAGTTGCATTCGCTTCATTTATGGACTACGTAAATACGACCATATTTCTTCATATAGGCGTAAGCTTAAATGGCTTACGATTCGCCAACGACGGGACTTAAGGATCCTATCTACACTTTATTCCATTATTAAAGATCCATATGCGCCTGGATACCTGAAATGTAAGTTTCAATATCTGGGTGCTTCTCATGACCGTAACCTTCGATCAGACAGCAAACTAACACTCTCAATGCTTTTCCACCGTACTGGTTTTATTTCCAACTCCTTCACTCTTCAAGCAATACGACTCTGGAACGCACTCCCACCTCATATACAAAGAGCAAAAAATAAACTTGCTTTTAAACACTTGGTGCGCAATCACTATTTGGAATCTGTTACACAAATCTCTCTTTAATTATCTGACATAAATATATAGTATGTATTCTTATTATATTTATTATAAATATAGTTCGTATTTATTATTGTAAGTATATGTATAACATATGTGTATTCATTAAGTAACCTATGTATATTAACTTATTTATGTAAGTATAAGTAGGTAATCATAAATTTTGTAAGGAAGCTTTGATTTAAGGTCATTTATTTACATAACGTTATTCACTTTCTGCACCGCCAACTAATATTTCTGTACTCAGCTTTTCGGTTGACTGGTAGAGAATGCCTTATGGCATTAAGTCCGCCATTTGTAACTTTTGTGTACAATAAAGATTAAATAAATAAATAAATAAATATGTAGCAAGTCCTATTCGTTAGGAAGCCATAAACCAAAAAAACAAACATTACACGGACTGAAGCTGCATTTATCAACATTTCATGATAAGGAATACAGGCAAGTACTAAAACGTTTATCAGAATTAAATGATTTCAAAAGTGAAGCAAAACTGAAGCGAACAGACTTCAGCGTATCATTGCAACAATCGAGCTCAGATCAGTCGACTCTTGTTCAGACAACCATTTCAAGTTTGACATCTAAGCCTAGAGTCGTACTGTGGCCTGATGATCATGAAATTACAAAAAGGATTGACAAAACTATAATGGATCTCATAATCGTGGACATGTTACCTTATACTTTGGTAGAAGGTGAAGCATTTCGCCGACTTAATTTATCTGATCCTCAAGGAGTTCGCAAATATCGGTTGAAATCTGAAAAATATTTTAGAACGTCACTTATACCGAAAATGTTTTCATATGTATGAAAACGTTAGATCAAAAGTGCTGCCACTATCTAGCAAAGCCCTCAAAATGTACGAGATGCCATTGTTTGTCACCTGGACCGGCGCCGTGGAAAAAAGGGCATGACTGGCGGAGACAGCAGACATTGTTACAGATGTTGGCCGTGTGGTGACGGCAGAGTAGAATACAATTGTCACCACCCCAAACCTCTCCCGTGGGTGTCGTAGAAGGCGACTAAGGATAAATCAGTGATGAGGAATGGGCAGCAGCATTCCTCTTATACCTACCAACTAGCAAAGTACTGCGACTTTTGTGCCCGATAAATGGCAATAGGCTCGCCACCTATTACATGGGACCTAGCCTAATTGGCGAAGCGTGGGTGCTAGTTCACCTCTGCCTACCCCTTCGGGGATATTGGCGTGAATTATGTATGTATGTTGAGGGGCTAATTACGCTATCACGAGGAGACGTGTTACTTGTAGCTAGGGCCGTAATATTAGACTGCTCATTTTGTATTTGTTGTGTTTGGGTAGGCAAAGATAATTGTTTATGTAATAAAGTGTTGTGTTTTTTTTTTACAGATTTTACAACCACCGAGTTTGCATTGGTATGATTGATGGCCACCGCGAAGACAATTATGACATAAGTTCCTAGAAGATACTTTAGCAATTTTTTGTTCAATTGATAATGACTTAAATTTGTTACATTCATATAACTTGTGACTCTGATTGCAACAAATGCATTTATAGTTTGAATGTGTGATATCAGACGAAATAAATGATTTAGATCCAAGTAATGTGTTATTTCTATAACCCTTATTTGATTTTATTGAATTAACGGTTTCTAATACACGTGCCCTTTGTCTAAGAAAACTATAAAAATCATTTAGTGTAGGGGAGTTAAGTCCACTCCTGTATTCTTCCCACTTAGCGGCGGTGATAGTGTCCAACTTAGCGGACGCAATATAAATAATAAGTGTATCCCATGACTCAGTTGGCTCATCCAGGGCCTTTAACGCACTTAGGTTTTTAGATAAAGTGTCAATCAATTTGTGAATACCCGTATCAGACTCTTTCGATAGTGGTTCTATGGCAAACAAGGATTTCAAGTGTTCATTGACCAAAATACGTCTATTATTATACCTATCGCACAGAAGTTTCCATGCAATCGGATAATTTTTACTTGAGACAGTCACTGAACAAATCACATCACCAGCGGATCCACCCAAGTATGCCTTAAGGTAGTGAAATTTACTTATATCCGGGATATTTTCGTTATCATGAATTAAAGACGTAAAAGTGTCCCTGAACGACAGCCACTCACATGACTCCCCGCCAAATTTAGGAATATGTACGGGTGGTAACTTTAAATTACTTGCACTGAAACACGAGCTATTTTTGGAAGAAGACCCGTCATCATTTTTATTTTCAAAAAATTCCAGCAATGCCTCAGCCTCTGCAATTATGTGAAAGAATCTATTTTCTGTGATTTCGCGTTCTAATATTTGTTTATCGGTATCTTCTTCCAAATATTCCATTTGGGATTGAACTTCCTCAAAAGTGTATGACAAATCACGTATTTTTGTTAATCGTAGCTTAAGTTCATTTAACTTAACCTTGCTGGTCTCTTTCGACTCCAACAATGGTTTTAAATAATTTTCAAATAATGTTAGACGTGACCTACTTGTGCCTCTTTGTTTATTAAGTTCCTGTACGTTGGCCATAATATTGTAAGTGCAAACAACAATTAAAACATACAAAAAATAAATACTAAAAACGACAAAAGTCTTCAAATAAAATAGAAATAAATAAATACCTTGTATTCCGCACGAAAGTAGGTCAAGTTGATAAGCGATGTAAACAAAAGATTCAATTCACTCACATACGGGGCGTCCGCAGCTATTTGTTTACATTAAATTAATCACTCTCGTCTTTCGAATTACCCTGGAATTGGCATAAAAATAACGTGAATAACTTAAAAGGAAACTTATATTTTTATTGTTACGATTTTTGAATTGCACAAATTAATACATAAATACCTACTTATGCAAAAAAAAACAATTTTAAAATTTGAGAAACTGTAAACACTTATTGGCACAAATTAAAGGCGCGTATGGATAAAAATAGGGATAAAATAGAAGGATAGAAGGCTACTTCTCTTTCAGATCAACGTCAGTTGCAGCATCACTTTCTCACAACATATGATTATAAGATTTTAGGCTCACAACACTTCTATTTACGCCGATCACGTCGGGGTCACCAATGTTTTGTGTTCTTCGGATTCAAACCCAATAGATAAGACTTGTAATTAGATGATAGAAAACTTTATTCGTACAGTAGATAATAAAAAAATATACAATATAAACAGTCCGCGGTGGCGGTTGTAATCGGTCTCATTTGGAACGCCCCACTCGAACGTCGTTTTTATGACATAATATATCAAGTTGAACTTAAACTCAGACAGGATGTCTACCCAAAATAATGAAAGAAACACTAACCGTTTCCAGCGTGGTAATCCCGCTAGCGGTGGTGAAAACCAGGACCGACGAAAAGATACCGGAACCCGAAATCAACGAAGAGCGTACAACTTCCAACAGCAGAAGGCAGCCGAGACCGATTGGTCTGAAGCCCGGGAGTTTGAGGAACGCCCTCCGAAACCAAGAGGCCCAACACAGAGGAGCACCAATTGGAAAGAAAGACAGCAGGAGAAGAAAAAGAACAAGCAGGAAAAGAGAGATGATGCCTCTGCCGCTTACGATTTTAAGGCCGTTCAGGAGACTGCTCCTGTAGACGAGCCCCTTTACGATTTAGGACCACATTCTAGCTCTATCCCAGTACAAGAGAATTATTCTCAGAACTTTGAATTCTCTGGATTTATCGACCAGGTTGAGAGATCGTATGAAACGATGCGGGGCATTGACCCCCGGCTTGATCGCAGGCTTCCGTTTTCGATGTTCCAACACTCGATGTGTACCGTGCTTAACTGCTACTTGATGGACCTAGCCCTAGCAAATGGTGAGAGGAAGCTGGGTACGGGGAAATGCCAGGACTTGCTTCCTGAGGACCTTTGCATCCCAGATAATCTATACCATTTTCTGGCAAATATAGGAAATACCACGACAGTTAACGGGGAAGAGATCAAGATAAACATCCCTGATGCCGCTGTCCCTCAGCCCCAAGCAGATGATATTCCTGCGGGCTCTTTTGGCGTAATAACGCCAGAAAATCATAACGTTTATGAATGTTACATTTCACCCTTAGTAACAATGAACAGAGTTCTCAATTCCCGCCGTCAACACGGAGAAGCTGAAGTTCCACCGCTCCCAGCAGTGATTATTCCAGCGGGCGGAGTACCAACCGAAAACCTGTTAGGTCATGGCCCTCCTGATATACTACAACTGGAGGCGCGGCAACGCATAGAAGGATTCGAGTTCCCGGAAGGCGATTCCGAAGCAACTCGGCTCCGAGTCTGCCCAGAGTTAATCAATGTTATGTGTTCTTCGGATTCAAACCCAATAGATAAGACTTGTAATTAGATGATAGAAAACTTTATTCGTACAGTAGATAATAAAAATTTTGAACGCCCCACTCTCCCATGCTTCGTCCGTCCGCCCGCTCCCCGCTCCCCGCCGGCATCTTCGCGCGCCTTAACACAGTACAACATACGTAATAAAAATCAAGCTGTATCAACTCGTGCTATTAAAAATTGGGTACAGAAGTTCGAGAAGACGGGTTCAACATTAAATCAACCACGATCCGGCCGACCTAGGACGTTGAGAGAGCCCGTAAACATAGAGCGCGTACGAGCATCTGTTAGAGAACAACCTGGCCTCTCTACTCGAAAGCGGTCTAGTGTTTTAAATGTGTCCAGGACATCTTTAAATCGTATTCTTCACAAGGGTTTACATTTACATCCGTATAAAATTCAAATTGTACAGCAATTAAAGCCAAATGACTACACTCAGAGACTGCAGTTTGCCAACGAAATGCTTGCGAGGTTTACGAGCTTCAATAACATCTTTTTCACAGACGAAGCACATTTTCACCTAACTGGGCATGTGAACATGCAAAATTGCAGATACTGGAGTGATGCTAACCCGCAATTGAAGCACCAAAAGCCCTTACACTCGCCCAAAGTTACTGTATGGGCAGCTTTATCAGCCAGTGGAATTATTGGTCCGTATTTTTATGAGACTCAGAGAAGCCGTCCCGTTACCGTCAACACACAACGATACATTGCCATGCTACAGAACTTTTTTGCTCCAGCATTACAGGACTACTCTGGTTTTAATCAACGAACATTGTATAAACATTAAGGTCATTCCTTAACTCCTAAATCCCTTTGCTTCATCTTTCTTTTCCTTCCATTTTAAAAATACTTGCCACGACTCGAGCGACGCCGACGCCAACGCCGCCGCGCGCCAATAACATGAAAAAACCGAGTGAGCGAGCGGGAAGAAACTACCTACCTGCTGTGTGTGAAAAAGTATGGCGGCCGCGTATAACTAACCGCGCGTACTTGCTTTGAAAATATAAAATTAATCGCTTCCTAAGAACTACTGGACTGTGTGATAGACTTGGTTAACCGTGTCTGAAGACGTGTGATAAAAAGAAGACGTCAATCTATAGTGTTCCGGAACTGTAGTTGTGATTTCAATATTAGCCGGCCGGCGCGAAGCCCCGTCGTTGGTAAGTCCCTACATTACCTACCTATCCAGATTTTCGTTTTACATTATCATCCACTTGTGATTCAGTGGGTTCCGTAAGTATCAGCAGGCGATGCAGTGTCCTTCCAGTGAAGTTTGTTCAAACATGGTTTCAACAAGATGGGGCCACATGTCACACCTCCAACGACTCAATAGCAGCGGTTCGTGAAATTTTTGGGCAAAAAGTCATATCCAAAAGAGGTGACATTAACTGGCCACCACGCAGCCCGGATTTGTCACCAATGGACTTTTTCCTTTGGGGATACCTCAAAAGTAAAGTTTTTAATAACAACCTCAGTCTATTGAAGAATTAAAAGAAAATATACGCGAGGAAATTTAGAACATTTCTCCAAACACTTGTCGGGTGGTGATGGAAAATTTTACCAAACTAAACTAAACAAGGGACACATTTGGACGACGTTATTTTTAAAAAATAAAACCCTGATTTTTGTACTTTTATAACTAATAAACAAATTTTCTCTCATATCTCTTTTGTATTTTTTATAACCATTTGAAATGTTACCAGACCTTTGGTCTACCATGTATTGCCATTTTATTATTATAAAACAATGTTAGGTATTGTTTAAAATAATAAAATCATGTTTACATGTTTACATGTTTACCTAACTTTTATTAATTTGCAACACTAAAGCGACGGTGGCGCTACCACTCAGTTCACAAATAAGTTGGTGGGTCTGTACACTGGACACCGAAAACCCGCTTACACACGATTTACTTTGGCAATCTCGTTCCTGGACTTCCCGCTCGGCCTTTCGATTGGATACCCACACCATACCATGAATCGTTGTATAAATTGTTTTAGCGTTAAATCATTAAATAATGAGGCCATATTGACTGTGTTTCGTCATTGGCGTGCACCTCAAACTGTAAGTTCAGTCTTCTAAACTATTTTCACTGTATTGTATCAAATTCTAATTGATCTATATACAAGTAAAGTTTAAGCAAATAGGCGCTTTTATATCCTCATATTTTAACCAAAAAAAGCAGTGTAAATATTCAGTTATTATGTAACTAATTCAATTGTTTGCTTTATTTTAGATAAACAACACCAAGCATGCTGGAATCTAGCTCAAGAAGTGGTCTCGGGGAGGCAGTCAATTGACGAACCAAGGTCAGGCCACCTCAATATATGTCTCCGTTGTTCACGTTCCCTATCTGCAACGAGTTGTTCACCAATTAAACACTGAATCTACCCGAGAGAAGCCCCATCCCTGAGGCATTGCGAAATCGTATGCTAGACGAGCTGCACGAATCGCATCTAGGCATTGTCAAAATGAAGGCGAACGCTCGCAATAGGATGTGGTGGCCGGGCATCGACGCCGACATCGAGCGGCGCGCGGCGGAGTGCGACACGTGCGCGGCGCTGAGGCCCGCGCCGCGCCCTGGCCGCGACCGCTCGCGCCGTGGCAGCGCGTGCACATCGATTCATGACAATTGACCAAAGAACGTATCTAACGATAGTCGACGCGTACACCAAGTGGATTGAATGTATCTATATGGCAAACGGCACGACGACGCAAGCTTTAATACGTAAACTTAAACAAGTTTTCGCTACGTTTGATATACCTAATGTTTTAATTTAAACCTCTTGACCAATACCCAGCAATCTGAGCATTCGATCAAGGCGGCCGTCATATGTAAATATCTTTAACAAGTCTGTCTCATATGGTACCAAAATCACATGACTCGCTTTTGTTGATTAAGTCTGTAAAAAAATCATCTAAACTTTCTTCTTCATTTTGCTTCCTTGTAAAAAATTTGTAGCTCTCGTAGGTTATATTTGCCTTTGCGACAAAATAATTTTCAAATTTTTGTATTAGCACATCATATTTTACAGTATCCACGTCTAAGTTGAATGTTTTAAATATTTCCAGCGACTTTTCACCATTGAAATGTAGAAAAACGGCTACTTTTCGATCATCGGATTCGTCATTTATGCCGCTTGCTCGCATAAATATTTTAAACGATTGCAGCCATTTTTTCCAATTTACTGCTAAATTACCTTTTAACAGCATTGGAGACAAATTATTTGATAAATTTATTCGCCTTGTTTCAGGTGCCGGTTTTCCATCGGTACTCATTTTTCCGAATAAAACGTTTCGTACTTTTATTTGACACTAATTTTATAGACACTTTTATTTTAACTTCAATTAGGCACTTCTGACACCATGTTTTACTATTAAAAAAACTTTTATTATCAAATTAGTTTTATTTGTAAGACGACCATGACATGACAAACTTATATCAGGTAGAAAGTGACAGCCGATGACAATCATTTGAGCGGGAAATAAAGCTGCGTTTCGTTCCACTGCTAATACATATCATAGTAATAATCCGACCATGTCATAAGAAAATGCCTGCATTATTTAGGTCGGATGTTGCTCCTTTTTTATAATTAAAATTTAATTGCGTTGTTGTTTTAAGAGTACGTAAGGACTAGTATAACAAAAAACATCATGATTTTATAGTCATTAATACTCACCTAAAGGTTCTTCGTAAACGTAATAGTGTAAGTTAGTTAAAATTCCTTCTCCTGTAAATGGACATCCGACCAGGAGACCTACCGCCTAACTCGATTACTTACCTAAAACAAATGAAATAAAATTTAATATTTGGAAATTATTGTTGAATCTGAAAAAGATTATTTTAGCAAATGATAAATTTGAAGACAAAATTGTATTAATATTGAAGGCAATATTTGAAGACTGCAAGCTATTTATTAAGAGTTTTTTGTCAGGCGGTGATTTCGTTGAACATCTTTTTAATCTATTTCATGGGTAAGGTTCTCAATATAAACATTCTACAATGGAACTCACAAAGTTTGAAACCGAAAGTTGTAGATCTAGACTCTGTATTATTTAAGGAAAATATTCATATTGCAATAATTAGTGAAACTTGGCTAAACGAGGACATTTCGATTAATCTACGTGATTATAACATCTATCGTAAAGATAGATTTGACTCTTATGGTGGTGTAGCTGTTATTACGCATAAATCACTAAACACTTATGTTTGCTCCATCAATAGTATCAATTCAGGCATTGAAACAATACATATAAGAGTTCTTAATTGTAAATATTTGGACAATATTATTTCTATATATTGCCCTTCAACTGTACGTACCAATCAAGCAGACTGGGATAAAATATTTAGTTTATTCAGTAAGAGAACATTAATCGCAGGTGATTTTAACGGCCATCACACCAATTGGTCAAATAGACTTGATCAAAGGGGTTTTCAGTTGTTGGATTCTTCATTGGAACATGGTTTTACGTCGCTTAACACTGGAGAGGCCACCAGAGTTAAATTAGTTAACAACGTGTTACAAAAATCGGCCCCCGATATTTCCTTTGCATCTTCGGATATAGTTTTACACTTTAAATGGCAAGTTCTTAACGAAAATTTGGGTAGTGATCACCTTATTATAAAAATGGCAATGAATTTTTTTGGTAACATGGATTATACAAACAAGCGTAACTTTAAAAAAGCAGATTGGATCGCGTACAGACAGACAAGACTTGGTAAACTCATTTTTCTCTTTTGAAAGTTCTCATTGTTTAAGTACTAATGTTCAAGAATATTATGATTATTTTTTAGATCAAATAAACCGATCAGCCGATAAAAATATTCCTATAATTAAAGTATGTACTAGCCCTATCAAAAATTTTAAGCCTAAAGAATATTGGTCTCCTTCTATATCCAAATCCATAGCGGAACGGAGACTGGCTTTTAGTTGTTTTCGAAGAAATTCAACTCCTGAAAATTTAAAAATATGGGAAGAAAAAGTAATGAAAGCCCGTAAACTAATACAAAAGGCAAAGAACGATAGTTGGAGAAACTTTTGTAGTAGTATGGATGAAAGCATATCTGTTTCTGATATGTGGCGTAAAATGCGATGGTATAAAGGGTATCGGCAATCAAAATATTCACCACCGGATGATAAAAAGAAAGAGTTACTACTGTCACTTACACCAGATACAGTTGCAAATTCCCCACCTATTTTTGAATCAAATAACAATGTACTAGAATCCCCCTTCACATTGACAGAATTGAGCAATTTATTAAAAAAGAAAGATACATCTCCAGGCATTGATGGCATTACTTACTCTATGCTTTATAACTTACCTAGCTCCGGTAAACAATTTCTCTTAAGCATTTATAATGTTATATTTAGGTCAGGCGTCGTACCAAATCAATGGCGTACAATATTAATAGTTCCTATTCCTAAAAATAGCGGAGATTTAATGAATCAGGAAATTAAATTAAGACCTATATCGCTTATCTCCTGTTTGTGTAAAATATTTCATAACATGATTAATAAAAGATTAGAATGGTTTGTAGAGAGACACCAAATTTTGTCAAATAATACATGCGGGTTTAGAAGATCTCAGTCATGCTTAGACTGCTTAACTAAGTTAGTAACGCATATACAATTAGGTTTTTCAAAAAATTATCCAACTGCATCCTGTTTTCTTGATATTGAAAATGCATACAATAATGTTTTAATTGAAAAAGTTACAAGTATCCTTGATGAATTAGGTGTAGGGAAGAGTATTTGTCAATATCTTTGGTCTTTTTTAAGTGATAGGCGACTTATGATTAGGAGTGAGGCAGCAACTACGAATCCTGACATAAGGCTAACTAATAAAGGACTCGCTCAAGGCGATCCCATTTCTCCATTACTTTTTAATATTGCCACTTTCAATATATGCCACCAAATTAAAAATGTTTTTATATCACAGTACGCAGATGACTATGTATTGTATATAAGCCATAAAGATTTGCATAAATGTCAAGTAGAGTTACAAACGGCATTAAATTCAATGATAGTAATGTTGGATAATATTGGTCTTAACTTGTCTGCAAATAAATCAAAGATATGTCTTTTTAGTAGAGGTTTTAGAAGAAATAGTCTTAAGATTTCTGTTAATAATATTTTTTTAACAACAGAAGATAGTGTTAAATACTTGGGAATGAGGTTGGATCGATCCTTAAGATGGAGTAAACATATAAATGAAATATCGGGAAAGACTTCTAAATTTTTAAATTTACTTAAGGTTTTATCAGGTTCTGGTTGGGGTATTCATCCAAAATATATGCGTACATTATATATATCATGTATCAGAAGTAGACTTGATTTTGGCTGTTTTCTTTATGGTAATGGAGCAAAAACTAATTTGGATAAACTTAATCGAATTCAAAACCAAGCCTTAAGGGCAATAGGAGGATTTGTGAGAAGCACCCCAATCCATGTAATGGAATGTGAATTATGCATACCACCATTATATATAAGAAGGTTATATCTAGCTTACAAGTATTGTATTAAAAGTATGTCTCTGTCAAATAATGTAACTATCAATATTTTAAATGAACTTAACCTTACTAATTGTGATCGATATTGGCAAAGAGTTAAAAAACCTTTGCTATTATCTGTTTATAGCGAATGTAAAGATTATAATATTCATAGTTCAAATCCTATTGAAATGTTTAAGCTGAATACATGGGTCAGTAATATAGAAGTTAGTGAAAGTATAAAATACCACCTAAATTGTGTGAAAGGAGCAAAGAGTGTCCAACATTGTGGTATTAAATTTGAAATAATTGAAGAATTAAATAGTAAATACCCTGGTTCGGTTAAGGTGTATACTGATGGCTTTTTTTTTTGCATGTGGGTAGGCATAAAATTAACACGTATTTCACAAGAGCTCTTCAATTTATATTTAAATAAATAACATTAATTGGATTTTATTACATTTTAATGGTATAATTAGCTTGTGACAACTGCCTGCACACACCACTATTATTATCTCACTTTGGAATAATACTCACTTCATTTCACAATGGACTCAAACATTGCCAGCAATATGGATGCTTTACACAAGTTGTTTGAAAGCCGGATGCAGGAGTATGAAGATAAACTACAGGAAGCCACGGCTGCATCTAAAGCTCCTCCTGCAGATGTCACTACATTGGCCCGTGAGTTTGCTGATTTCAAACATTTTTTTTGGACTGCACTTTCTAGTATTAAAAAACAGCTGGAATTCCTGTCCCTTGGATTTGATAGGCATGAAATTGCTCTGCGTAGAAAGGTGCTGCTGTTCCATGGTGTGCCCGAAAATAAAGATAATCAGTTACTCAGTGTTATCTCTAAGGTTTTAACTGACCATATGAAATTGCCCGATATCACACAATCTGACTTACTGGCTTGCCATAGACTTGGTGGTCACTCTCCGGGTAAAATTCGACCAGTGCTGATCAGATTTAAAAGCTACGAGCATCGTAGCATGGTCTGGGATAACAAGAGTTCATTAAAGGGTTCTACTTTCACAGTGTCGGAATTCTTGACCCAAGCCAGACATAAAACTTTTCTCGCAGCTCGCAAACACTTCGGCGTCAACAAGTGTTGGACTTTGCAGGGTAATATTTACATTATTCTTCCAACTAATACGAGATGTAAGGTGGAATCAATGACTGAGCTGCAACAACTGCTGTCCAAATTTCCATCCGCGTCTCCGTTGGTAGGAACATTGACAGATGTTACTGAATCTCCTAATAACCAGGCGGTTAAGAAGAAATCAGGCAAGATAACGAAGACTTCAAAGTTTACGGCCAAATCCTCCAAACAATAATAATATTTATTACCGATTTACGTTTCTAGCATTTTTATCTGTCTGTTTACTTTAATTTGACGTAAGTAATCAAATCAAAATCAGAAACATTTCCATAGACTAGAATAGTATTCTTTTTTTCTTCTTTTTTTTGGTGGTGCATGCTACTAGGCACAGAGATTGTATACATTCAGCCAAATCTGACGTATTTTTACTTAATCTTTTTTTTTTCTGTTGTATTTTCTTATATTATTGTCTTAGTGGTGGGTGTGCCTTGGAAAGAAAAATATTTTATGTTCAATGTTTTCCTGTTCATATTTTATATTTCTTATTATAATTTCTTAATTATAAAATTTGATTGAGTATATATATATATATATTTGTGGTTAGTGCAAGGCTCATTAGTCTTCTAAGCTAAGGTTTTATAATATTAAAGTTTATATTTTTATTATTATTATTTTTATATTTTTATTTATTTTGTTTTTGTATGGATAATTTGGTAAATTTTGAGGATAGTTTTTTCTCGTGCTCTTCTCTGTCAAATAGTTTTGCCAGTGCGGATGGTTTTGAGTCGCCTGATCCATTGCCACTGAACGAGCAGTTGTCATGTGTATTTACGCAAGTTTCTCAGTTCTTCAATGTGGTGCACATAAACGCGCAAAGCGTTCCATCCCACTATAATGACTTGATGGCAACCTTTTCAAATGGTTGTGTGGATGCTATCCTGATTTCGGAATCTTTTTTGAAACCATCTCTTCTTTCAACTTCTTTTTCAATTCCTGGATACGTCTTGATTCGGAACGACAGAACCGGTAAGGGTGGTGGCGGTGTAGCCATATATTTACGGGCAGACTTACCCTATAAAATTATTATTTGTTCTCCAAATGTGTATACGGAATCTGCTGAATACCTGTTTATTGAAATCAATATTAATCACAAGAATATACTTCTTGGCGTACTTTATAGCCCTAATCTAAACGTTCATTATTTTCCCACACTAGATAATCTACTAAACGATTTGTGTCCAATCTATTCAGACATCCTCTTAATGGGCGACTTCAACACTTGTATTCTTAAAAACAATTCTCGTTCTCGTCTTCTTCATGACACTCTTTCTTCTTACAGCCTTCACATTCTACCTTCTTCAGCTACTCATTTTTCTCCCAACTGTGAGCCATCGCTTCTAGATCTCATCATTGTTTCATCCCTAGATAAAGTTGCTACGCATGGCCAGCTCACCGCTATGTTTTCATACCATGATCTCATTTACGTATCATATAAAATTCGTTCGCCCAAGCGTAGGACTCAATATAATAATTTCCGCAGTTTTAATAACATAGATATCGATGCTTTGAGAATGGAGGTAAATAATACTGATTGGGCTGATGTTCTTAATCATGACACTATTGACGCCAAGGTGACTCTCTTCAATAATCGTATTCTAAGTTTATATGATAAACACGCCCCAATGAAACGCGTGAGAATCAAGCATTTCCCGGCCCCTTGGCTTACAGCTGGCATTAAAGAGGTGATGTTAAAAAGGGACAAAGCCAAAAGACGCTTAAAACGCTTTCCCAATAACATAAACCTTCTACGCTATAAAGTTTTCCGCAATCGCTGCAATCGTCTGTGTAGGGATGCGAAGAGAAAATATTTTCATGAATCATTGAATGGGAAGTCGTCCTCTGAGGTGTGGAGGTTTTTGAAATCGGTGGGTGTAGGTAAGTCTCATGACCAATGCTGTGAGGTTGATGCTGGTTCCCTCAATAAGCATTTCGCCAAGCCTGTTACTTTGTTGGACGCCAATATCAAAGCTAATACTCTTCGATGTCTATTGAACTCACCTATACCTACCTGCACTCCTTTTAATTTCAATCCAGTGTCTCCCGATGATGTTAGGAAATCAGTTCTGGCAATTTCTTCCTCTTCCTATGGCAGTGATAATATATCTTCCAAAATGATTTCTCTCCTACTCAATGAATTGACTCCAATACTCACCCATATCTTCAATTTTTCTCTTGCATCCAATTCATTTCCCAGTCAATGGAAACGAGCCTATATTATCCCCTTACCTAAAGTTAGTAACCCTAAGGGTTTTTCAGATTTTCGACCCATATCAATTTTACCTTTTCTTTCTAAAGTCCTCGAACATATGTCTCATAAGCAACTATCTTTTTACTTGTCCTCCAACAGCTTACTAAATTCTTTTCAATCTGGATTCAGACCGGGTCATAGCACAGTTACGGCCCTCGTTCAAGTCACTGATGATATCAGGTATGCCATGGAAAATAAGTCACTTACATTACTTTTATTACTCGACTTTAGTAATGCTTTCAATGCAGTAGATTTCGACGTTCTTCTGGGCATACTTGGTTCAATAAACGTGGCGCCGGATGCGCTTGCCTGGTTTGATTCCTACCTCCGTGACCGCTCTCAATGCATCCGCCTAAACGATGCCTTTTCCGACTGGTGCACTCTGTCTTCGGGAGTCCCCCAGGGAGGTATATTATCCCCTCTCCTCTTCTCATGCTTCATTGATTCTGTTACCAGAGTTCTAAAATGTAATTTCCATCTTTACGCTGACGACTTGCAGCTATATTGTCACTTCGCTCTATCGGATGCCGTAGGTGCTGTTTTGTCTATGAATGGGAACCTGGAGCAGGTGAGTACATGGGCAAAAGCATTTGGGCTTTCACTCAACCCATCGAAGTCTAAGGCGCTAATTTTAGGCAGTAACTACATGATGAGGAAACTTACTCCAAATTCGTTGCCACCTGTGACTCTCAATGGATCTATTATTCCCTTCTCTGAGTCAGCCAAAAACTTGGGAGTGATCTTGGACTCTAGTCTAAATTGGAAAGCCCATGTGAATGAAGTTAGTCGGCGTGTCTTTTCGTCTTTCCACATTCTAAAATCCTTACAATTCTTTTTACCTTTCCAAACTAGAATCTCCTTAGCTCAAACACTAATACTTCCAATCTTAGATTATGCCGATGCTTGCTACTTAGACTTGACTGAGGACCTTTTAAATAAGTTAGAACGCCTGCAAAATGTATGTATACGTTTTATTTTTGGACTGCGTAAATTTGATCATGTGTCACACTACCGTTCGCGTCTAAAGTGGCTCCCTATAAGGCTACGTAAAAATTCTCGTGTACTGTTTCTCCTTTTTAATATTTTACATAACCCGTCATATCCTGATTACCTTCGTAAGCGATTTGAGTTCGCGCGTCTTCCTGGTACATCATGTCGTCCTCACCTTCGCACTCTCCTCAAATTCCCATCACATACCACTCGTACTGATTTCTACGCACATTCCTTTACTGCTCATGCCGTTAAGTTATGGAACGCACTACCACCTCCATTGCGTGAAATTAGGACATTAATTCAGTTTAAGAAAAGAGTTAAAGAGCACTATCTCTCCATAGTTTAAGCAGTTTTAATCACCAAATTATCAAGTTTCTTTTTTTTTCATCTATTTATATACTTAATAAGTATGTTTATTTATTATAGTTATATAGTTGTACTTAAGTATTTATTATTATGATATTATTATTATATGTATTATTTTATATATAGGTTAGCATTTTCTTTTTTTTTCTCTATTATAATATTTATGTTATTTTTAACGGTACACGTGTTATCCACGTTTCAGTTTTTTTTTTCCTTTCACAGGTGGGCTGGAAGAGATTTCTTTAGAAATAAGCTTCACCTTTTGTACTATTTTATATGAATGTAATCTCCTTTGTGTATTTTTGTGTACAATAAATTATTAAATAAATAAAAAAATGGTTCAAAGAGCAAAACTGGGCTAGGAGCTGCCTTTTATGTTCCCACCAGAGACATATCTAGCATGTATAAAATCGAGGGTAAAGTTTCTATTATGACGCTGGAACTCATTGCAATCTCGCAAGCTCTTAAATATATTGAAGGACAACTTGATGGAAATTACGTAATACTTACTGATAGTAGAAGTGCCTTACAACACTTGGCTCGGTGCGCCTCTGGTTATAGCAGAGGTACTCTGATAGCCTACGAAGTGTTAAGCATTATACACAGAATGAAGGAAACGAGAGGTGCAGGCCCCAGATTGCAATGGATTCCATCCCACATAGGTTTAAGAGGTAACGAGGAGGCTGACAATTTGGCGAAATTGGCTTCGAGTTCTGGTTCGGTTTACACTATTTTACCTACCTATACTGAATTACTTACCGCCTTTAAAGATATTTGTCATGAACAATTTAAAGAATATTTTGACAAACGAAGTAAAGACAAAGGTATTTGGTTCAAGACCATGCAATGTCAACCTCCTCGAATACCGTGGTTTTTTAATAATAAGTTAAATAGGAAATATATTGTAATGTTGCATAGATTACGGTCTGGACATTATCCTTCAAACAAATTTGCTTTTCTTATGAAAAAAACTAGTTCTCCTAACTGCGACGTATGTGGCACGATAGATGATGTCCAGCATATACTGGTAGAATGCATAAAATATAGGAGCGACAGGGACTTAGTGATCCAAAAGTTAAATATTAATAGTCAGGATTTAGGAGCACTAACTAATATTTTAGCGGAACCAACATCCGAGTCTGCAAAATTGTTAGTTGGAATATTTTTGAATCACTGATTCTCGTCGTTCCCGCTGTGCATCTATTAGTAGATTTTTTGTAAACTTTAATTAGGTTACGATGGGACTGACATGTCTTTTTGTAGACAAAAGCCCCTAAATTAAAATAAAGATTTAAAAAAAAAAAAAAACTCGATTACTGATGATAGCTATATTGCAATGCACTGCTTACGGATATAGCAGCCATCCTGAATTTTTAGGCTGCACGGATTTTGTGCCAAATTCATACAAAATCATTCGGTGATCATTTGTTCAAAGCTATCGCTAATAATTTAGGTACATTTGGTGCAAAATGACAGCATGACGTCATAAACTATAGCTTCTGCTTTAGCAATCGAGTTAGGCGGTAGGCCCCCAGTTGGCTCTGATGTACTGATATATGACTTTATAATGTTATTCCCTGAAAAAGCGCTCTGTTTCAACATCTGATTTTCATAACCCCACTTTTTTATAATCTTTAATTTCACAGATCTGAGATTGCCAATGTCGGCCAAATTTTACAGAAACTGTTTAATGTCCTACTACCTTTCAAATAATACGACTTTCATTTTGTTACACCCTAGGCCAAAGGTTCCATGGAGGGTGATCCGTCTCCTTTCAGAAGTTTTTGCCCGCACATTAAGAAAATAACACACTTCGATCTTTTGCTCTCCTGTAAAGTTGCTATTTTGCAGATGTCTCTTTTTACTTTGCACCCGTCGCAACTTTGTTTTCCTTGCGTTCTTCCATATTCCAGAAATACTCCCTCCTGATGCAGCTGTGACAGCAAATGTTATTGCTAAAATTGACAAACTGACTGCCTAAACAGCGACACCTCCGATCTGCGTCGTGGCAAACTCCATGCCATTGAATTATCCACACCTGCAGCTGTTGCCGGATTTTTTTTAAACACTATTATTTGTGGAATGTCCACGTGTGCCTCTATCATCAAGATGGATGGATTTGGACAATAAATGGGGTAGAACATTTGTTCAAAAAATTGTCTACCCATAATATCAAGTCTGGCCAATAGGCGTTTGCAACAAGACCCACTTGAGAATTTGTATGGTTGTATTCGTGGCAACCGATTTTGGGTCCAATTTCAACCGAATTGTAAGCCAATTTGTAAGTGGACTTAAGACTGCTTACATAAGAAGCATGGCCCATATTGGGACCACTGGGAATTGTGAAACTGACAACAACGTAATTAGAAATATATTTTCTACATCTTCAATCACATCTGTGGTTAACGTGGTCACTAACATTTTTAACGCCTGAACTTCTGCAGTGTCACTTATATCTAATATTGAAAAAAAGACCATCCACCACTATTTTTAAAATGAAAGAAAGCGGGATTTATACCACGTAACCTTTGTTTTTTGGTTTATCCGATATTTCGGCACAGTTACATACGCCATGATCACGGAAGAACTCAACGCATGTAACTGTGCCGAAATATCGGATAAACCAAAAAACAAAGGTACGTGGCATAAATCCCGCTTTCTTTCATTTTAAAAATAGTGGTGGATGGTCTTTTTTTCAATATTAGATATAAGTGACACTGCAGAAGTTCAGGCGTGTGCCTATGTATGCAGATTTTTATTTTAAAAATGGTCAATTTAGACTGTGTAAAAAGTCAGTTCTTGAAGCAGGCAATATTAACACTGAACATATGTTTGTGCAATACAAATAATATAATGAGTTCAAAAATAGCTCAAATTATGCAAGCCACCAATTAATTGCTTGTGCCACAAATATTAACTTATTTTTAGAAAAAAATCGATGAAAAAAAGGTATAAAAAAATTATATAAGAAAGTTTAAAAAAAAGTGTTAATTTCGAATTTGTCCATAGCTGCCACGAACGTATGAATATTAATTTCACTGTCAATAAAGTTTTACATATATGCATCAAAAGATTTTGCACCCTTAAAAATAGATTGTTTGCAGAGGATGTATCAGCATCTGCGCTTAAGCGGAAAATGAATATAATCAGTTAACATTAACCCTAAGTAATAGAAGTAACATATTTGCTAACTAACCCAAACAAGTTTATTAAGAATTTAAAAGAAGCAGCTTTCTAATAGCCGTGTGGTGACGGCAGAGTAGAATACAAATGTCACCACCCCAAATCTCTCCCGTGGGTGTCGTACAAGGCGACTAAGGATAAATCAGTGATGAGGATTGGGCAGCAGCGTTCCTCTTACACCACCTAGCTATATACCTACTGCGACTTTTGTGCCCGATAAATGGCAATCGGCTCGCCACCTATTACATGGGACCTAACATAACTGGCGAAACGTGGGTGCTAGTTCACCTCTGCCTACCCTTTCGGGGATATAGGCGTGATTTATGTATGTAGCTTTCTAATATTGATGTGATCCTTGAGTACCACTTATTCATCCTGATTCTGTATTGTAAAGTGTCACACACAAGTTAAAGAAAACTATTGATGCAGCATTTTGTATTTTTATTGAAACTTAGAATTAATAGGTTTCTTACAAGTGAAATTGCTTATACCTCTTTCGAAATAACCTTATTTATTCTATAGTGGAAACTGAAAAATACATCATTCAGATTTTCCCGCCATATTTAATTTGCGATGGGCTAACTTTCAGATGGCGTTATTATAGAACATCCTCATTTTTTACTATGAAGTTGTCATTCTTCTCCGCTATGTGTTCTGTGCAATTGACCGACTGAACTGAATTGAATGCGTTAAAAGAGTTCGCAGGAAAGCGTTCCGATTCATAGCAATTTGTATGAAGATTTTGAACGCTAAAATTGGGCAAGTTTGTGATTTTTTACACAAATTAAAACTGTTTTTATTTTTTAAAAATCTTTTATATATGCGACCCATAATGCTTAACAGGTTACGGACCCAGTATCTAGTATTCAAATAAAAGTTTTAACATGATTTAGTACTCGACCACTAAAAAGTAAGAAATTCCAATGGAAAGTTATGAGGAGGCGCCGCCAACCGAAGCTGGTGTCATGTATCAATTGAAAAACTTTAAGGGGTTAGAAACTACTCCACATGGATGTTTCAAATGAAATGACTACTAATTTTACGGTCTATGTACAGAAGGCAATGACGTAAAAAAAGACCATCGAGCTTATGCAAAAAATTGCCTTATTAAAGATAGCTGTTGCTATCCACATGTGAAGCGTGCAAAAATATCTAAAGAACCGCTTTTCGTATACATAACGTTTCCTTGTTTTCCGATGTTTCCTTCACGGCTAAGCACGTGACAATTCAAACATGAATCCATACGTAAATTCTAAAGAATTTTAAAATTCATAAGAAGCTGTAGTACGAGACCGGGATCGAATCTGCGACCTTACAGTCGCAAGCTGACCGTACTCCCAAATGGGCTATCACGGATTCTATTACATCATTTATTAGTGATAATTTATTATTAAACTGTACCTACTACTTCTTTGTCAATGGTCGTTGTCATAGTTTCAAAATGTATTTATATCATAAATACATTTACCATGTATTTATACACACTCAAAAAATCGAGAAAAAATTAATGATGCTGGGAAAATTGCAAATAAATATAAATAATGTATAGTTTTTTGGCTTTAAAACATTTTAAAACCATTAAAATAACATGAATATGTAAGTAGGTACTCTCTCTTACAAGTTTCTTTTTTCCAGCCCGCACAAGAAAATAAGAAAACAATCTAAATCTGTAAAAAAGCTGGACTCTAAGAAAAAATCATCTAGGTATGTTTTAATTAAATGTTGTCATAATCTTACAAGTATATCGGAGATTATATATATGTTAAAGTCATTCAAATCTGACAGAAATTTTATTTAATTAAGTAATTATTTATTACAGAATTAGATGACTAGATTCATCAATACATTGACAACTAAATATTTACATTTTCAGTGACTCCCCTTCAAAGTCTGCTGAGAGTAACTCCGTAATAGCGGACTTATTTGGTGACGAGGCACAGCCGCCAAGCACCAGTTCCAGCCCACCATCACCGCTGTGGTCTTCGTTGGCGCAGCGAGTTGCAGGCGGTGCGCTGCGGCAGGAGGAACTGATAGACGACGACGAGCTATTCTTCGACGTGAAGGTTTATAACACTGTCGATATTATAAAAGCCTAAGGCCCGTATTACAGAACGTGACTCAAGTATCGTTTGAACTCGAATCACTCAAAACTAGTTTTAAGTCTAGATCAGTACTTAATTTCTCAGCTTATTACAAGTCGCGTTTTACGAGCGAATCAGCTGAAACTACGACTCAAGTATAGATTTGAACTCCGATCAAATTTGTCTATGGACAAGTAGGTTTTCAATGACACTTTTCAAATTACTGTTAATCAATTCCATTTCAAGCAGTCATATTTTATGTTATTGATATTGTATGAAGTGAGAGCAATATTTATAGTAAAATCGATTCAACATGTTTAGTATAAATGTAAAAATCTAAAAAATAGTAGTTATTTTCATTTTATTTAAGGCAAACATATGTAAAACTTATACTGTCGTGATCGTCGATTCTTTTTGCTCTACGTAGAACGGTTCTTATTTACATTGACGTTGATGCAGTGATGCTGTCATGTCATTGATGTCATTCATTGTGAAAAAATCTCAAATCTCAAAATGTCTGGAAGTGGGAAAAAAAGAAATTTCACATTGCAAGTACGTTATTTTATTATTTTGTGTACTCAGTTAATAACTCCCATTATGTACCTACTGTTCTGATACATACATACATAAATCACGCCTATATCCCCGAAGGAGTAGGCAGAGATGAACCAGCACCCACGTTTCGTCAATTATGTTAAGTCCTAGGTAATAGGTGGCGAGCCTATTGCCATTTATCGGGCACAAAAGTCGCAGTACATTGCTAGGTGGTATAAGAGGAATGCTGCTGCCCATTCCTCATCACTGTTTTATCTTTAGTCGCCTTGTACGACACCCACGTGAGAGATTTGGGGTGGTGACAATTCTGCCGTCACCACACAGCATGTTATGTATATGTAGGTATGTTGTGATGTGTGTATATTAATATTAAGTAAGATACCTATTATATTGGTACGTAATGCTTCCTGTGTCTTTTACAGGAAAAAAGTTTACTCATCGAGTTGTTGAAGCAGTTTAAACATTTAATAGAAAATAAAAAAACTGACAATGTCAGTTCGGCTCTAAAAAAAAAAGCATAGAATGATCTTGCAGAGAGGTATAACACATCTGCAATTGTCACAGAGTCGGTAAGAGATTGATGTTCTGCCAACTTGTTGCTGATATTGGTATGCTTCTTCTTATGATTATGTATGTAATTGATTTAAATATAATATTTTAGGCGACAGGAGAACAGTTACGTCGCCTGTGGACCAATCTCAAAATCCGACAAAGGGAAGGGTTGGCCAGGGAACGCCAGCATAGGTTGGCCACAGGTGGTGGTGGTCCCTGTCCCGATGCAGCTGTGGATCCTAATATTGCCGAAGTTGCCCCGGCTCTCCTAGTGGAAATATCAGATGCCATAGACTCTGACTCTACGGGTAATATTTTCTATTTTGCATGTTACTTATTTTAAATTATATGTTTTCAGTATGGTACAATGTTTTAGTCATAGGTAATTTAAATAGTAGAGCCATGTTGTGACAGCACAACAGAATACAATTGTAGTGAAATAAAATAGTAAAATAAATAATTATTATTAAAAAGTAAAATCATGAAAATATTCTATTATAAAGCAACTTTTATTCATGATTATAGAAAAATGTAATTCTAAGTAATTTTTTTTTTACAGCTTTGCAACTCATTGAAACATATGAAGAATCATCTCAGTCGCACGGCGAACAACAGTTTCTGTCAATCGTCCAGCCATCCCCATCCGAAGAAATAATATCCTTGCCATTATCAACAGTCAACACCACCATACCCATCCACATCACAACAAACAGCCCCTCTGACATCCTCATCCATAACTCCACCAATACAGTTGATACCAATCCAACACCCCCAACCACTTCCATCTTCAACATCATTTATAACCCATTCCCATCCAACCACAACTCACCAACAGCTGACACCAGAAAATTACGAACAATATTCACAAAATGAAAAAAAATTAAGAGTGCAGATATTGAAAAAAGAACACCTCAATAGAGGCGAGAGCAAAAGAAATACATAAAATAACAATAGATCATTTGAAAGAAAAACATAATTTAGAAATTCAAATTTTAGAATCGAACTTGAAGGAAGCTAAAGCCAGAGCAGAGTTAGCACAAAAAGATCTGTGTCAAAATATATGAATATTTCTACTAGGAGAGTCAATATCTAGAAACAATGCCCTCTCTGAAGATCATTCCATACATATTTTAAAGCAAGTTACTAGTACCTAAAATTATTAAATTTATTAGTTTTATGAGAGTTGATTATTTTTAAAATTTTAGGTGATGTTAATTATTTTTTTATAAAGACTATGTAAGAATTCATTGTATAAAGACTGATTACCGAAAAATGTTTTTAATTGGAAGTACCTTTACATTTCTTTTCTACTTCTTGAAAATTTTAAGAAGTTAATTACAGTTAAGGTTTGTATATCTGTTTATCCACACAATTAACATTTTGTGGGTAAATGATTTAAAGATGAAAAAATCATAAATTTTATTTATTAGGTTGGGGAAAAAGTCTTTTCGCATTATAGTATGTATAAACTTGTAATAAAATCTCTTTGGCTATACTATTTGTATCTGGCTGGTTTTGGTATCATTGAAAGTTTAAATTTTAAAAAACATAATTCCAAATTCAAATTAGCAAAATGTGTGATTTTCATTTGTTTTTCGTACCGCCAAGATGAGTGAATCTAATGAAGAAATTCGATACATTTTAAAATTTTACTACAAAAAAGGTAAAAATGCAACGCAAGCCGCGAAAAAAAATTGCGATGTTTATGGACCTAGTGCAGTGTCTGTGAGAGTAGCACAAATTTGGTTTAAGCGTTTTCAATCCGGAAATTTTGATGTCAAAGATGCACGTCGCTCTGGTCGCCCTATTACAGATAAAATGGATGCCATTTTTGAAAAAGTTTAGCAAGATCGGCATGTTAGTAGTTACGACGTAGCTGAAGAACTGGGAATTGACCACAAAACAGTTTATACCACAACATTTATCCCGACGTTTCGATCACTTTACAGCGGCCGTGGTCACGGGTGACTAAAGAAGACACCTGTCATCTTACGTCGTCCACCTTACGTCATTCCAAAGTACCAAAACTGAATCTTCCTTACAACGAATACATTGCTTTGAAAAACTTACGTTCCAAGCCCGACATAACTATTCTCCGCGCAGATAAAGGTAACGCAACGGTTATTATGGACACGTCGGATTACAATGCTAAAATAAACCACCTATTATCGGATGACAAGACCTATAAACATGTCAAATCTGACCCAACTAATAAATTAATAAAAAAGACCAGTGATCTTGTCAAAACTCACACCGAAGCATTAAATCTTGACGCTAATTATCTTATTCCTACATGCGCGAAACCCCCAAAACTGTATGGGTTGCCCAAAATACACAAAGATCACGCTCCGCTACGTCCTATAGTGAGCCAAATCGACTCACCAACTTATCGATTGGCCCAGCACGTAGCTAGGATACTTTCACCACTTAGAGGTAACACTAGAGCTCATGTGAAGGATTCTTACCATTTTGTTAGTGACATTAAAAACCTACGTGTTACTGACAATGAAACCATGGTCAGTTTTGATATACAGTCCTTATTTACTTGCCTACCAGTCCAAGATTGTATTGATATTACTAAAAGAAAACTAGCACAAAATAACATGCCTATTGAATATGCAGATCTACTGGAACATTGTTTAACATCTGGTTATTTATTGTGGGATGGAGAATTTTATATACAAATAGATGGTGTAGCAATGGGTTCCCCTATATCACCTTTAGTCGCAGACATTTTTATGGAGGACTTTGAGGAGAGGGCCCTGAGCACATCACCTGTAACACCTAGATTCTACAAACGATATGTAGATGATACTTTCACAATACTACCAACTAACCAAATATCTGCCTTTTTACATCATCTAAATTCCATCCATCCTAAAATTCTTTTTACTATGGAGTTGGAGGCTAACAATAAACTAGCTTTTCTAGACATCTTAATAATTAGAAATCCTGATCAAAGCTTGAGCCACACTGTGTATCGTAAAGCCACCCATACTGATAGGTACCTCAATGGTGACTCTCACCACCACCCATGTCAGCTATCTACCGTAGGCAAATCTTTGTTTCAGAGAGCAGACGGCATCTGCGACAATAAACATCTGGCATGCGAACTTAATCATGTCAAGCAAGTACTGCGGAAAAACAAATTGCAAGTACCACGGCCCCGCCGCAGAAGTCGAGTGAAGCCCGTCACAGTCGAACGTCAGCCTGCAATATTGCCATACTTGAAAGGTGTCACTGACAAAATTGGAAACATCTTGAAGCGTGCTTCAATCAAAACCTACTTCAAGCCGCTGAAGAAGATCAACCAATTCCTAAGACCTGTAAAGTGTCACATCCCACTTCAAGATGCAGGAATTTACAAGTTAGATTGTGACTGTGGTCTCTCATACATAGGTCAAACAAAACGTAGTGTAGGCACCCGGGTGAAAGAACATATAGCTGATGTCAAACACAAGCGCGAAACAAAGTCTGCAGTATGTGAACATGCCTTCGACGGACCCAGCCATTACATAAGATTTGACAAGCCACAAATTCTAGCAAAAGAGAAACGTTACATACCTAGAATGATAAGAGAAGCTATTGAAATAAAGAAATACCCCAATTTCAATAGAGACAATGGCTGGAATATACCACCTGCTTGGGACCTGATCATCAGGATAATTAAATCCCAACACCGTCCTCATACTGCCAAATCCATAGACACAGTGAGCTCCGTCTGCTTAAATCGGACCACATAAATATTAAATAATTTGACGGTAGTTAATTACAGCCTGGCGAAACTCCCATACTGCAGAAAAAATGTATGGAGTTTAGGCAATTTTTAATGGCGACTTGTTTTGTCTCTTACTTCCGATCTAACCTTCCTTGTCTCGCGCTGCCGGAGTGTGTCACTAATGTCATAAGTCACTATGCCGTTTTGAATATATAAATTAAAGCGTTGTTTTAGTTTAGTTTTCCATCTTGTGCTTATTTATTGTCTTCAGTGACTTATCATTAGTGTATATCTAACTAGTTTGTGTCATTTATTTATGTGCATAACAGCGAAATGTTTTACAAAAGGGGTGAAATATGTTGACTAAAATCTAGTAGGAAATTAAACCAAAAGAGGGTTTTCATGGCCAATTCCCACTAGATGAGAAGCGGTAAGTAGTTTTCCATGTTATTATATAAACGCTAAGTAATTAGAAATAAGTTCTGGTCACTTTAATCAAAAATCATATGCGCCGTAGCGATGTCCTTACTACTTACCAAATTATCGATAAAAAATCTATTTTCGTAAATTTGAGTATCAAATGTACTTGAGATGTTTCATTAGTTTTATACATATAAATATTGTCTATTGCAATATATTATAATATAGTATATCATATATAGGGTTATTTATAAAACAACAAAAACCTCCCATGACTAGATAGCTAACATCATTAACAACAAAGTTTGTTGTATGAGTTTTATTATTCATCTCTCATTATCATCATCAAAAGTTCTTCTGTGTTCAACTCCACTTATTTTTCAGATCACAGCGTGACTTGTTGAAAGGCGATGAGAGTCATGGCTGCAAAGCATATGAGAGTGGATCGGCATTAACCCCGTTGAAAAGCCGTTTCGGTTTGCGACTGACAGAGATGAATATAAAAAGCTGACGGCTTATCTTCCAAATTGAAGAGGCACTAGAAGAAGAAGACAGCGTGACTGCCGCCTTGGTACACGATGCCCGTCGGGTGTGATCGTTGCCTGCAACCGCATAAGCGCCTCTATTGGTAAGTTACATAACTTATCTTTCCGATATGGTTTGATAGCTCAATTCCTGAAGCTAATGAGTGGTTTATTTCAGAACCAGATTTCATTGATTGGGGAGAACCAGACCTTCGGGCGCGTTACACATAGTCCGCTATGGTAAGCGGTGAACAATAAATTGAATTGATGATGACCAGCGTAAACTCAAACGATATATTTACTAATCTCTATTTATTATTTCAGATCTAAATGTCCTGCTTACTTGCTTACACAACATTGCAAAAACGTGTGTTGATCGATCAGCTAACATCTGAAGACTCCGCCTAGAATATGAGATCAGAAAATTACCAACAATTTTAATTTCCACAGTGTAAACATAACTTTTATTTTTTGTTGTTAAATAAATTGTATTAAATAATTACACGTAATTAAATAATACTCAATATTTTCAAACGAACAGAGCTTTTTATTTTGCTTTTGTAGGATTAAAAAACCTGTCTGCAAGTTCTGCAAGGCAGGGGGGGGGGGGGGGTACCCATTCGTTTTTATCGATATCGACACATTCTGTAGCGTACACCACATCCTTAGTTTGCTTTTGTAGTATGTTGGCATTCTTATTATGATCTTAGCCTAAACTGCGAGTCAAAATTGTCAAAAAGCTTGTTTGAAGTCCCGACTCTTAAACGTAGTGTATTATATACTCTTTGGTTAATTATAACTACGATGAAGACACCTGTCATCTTTATTCACCCGTGACCACGGCCGCTGTAAAGTGATCGAAACGTCGGGATAAATAATAATGCCAAACATCTAAATATACGCGAGTCTAATCCGTAAAAGTTGTTTTATTTCAAATGTGTAGTGCTCGTGCAAATATAAGAGAACATTAATTATATGTTTGCCATCGAGGGCCCCCCACACATTTAGAAAAATGCCACTGGTTTTCAAAATCTTGTGATACTTTTTAACTATTCTTCTTGTGTTGATGGTATCTAAAAATTAAGTCACATATTTTTCTATTAGACTTAGGCTATCGTACTACTAAAATATAATTGGATGATTTTATTTTAATTTACAGAATGAAGAATTATTCGAAGAAAATGAATCGATGCGTGAAACTCCTTTTTCCAAGAGATCATCTTTGCCCCGCGATGATCAACAACAGATACAGCCAGAAACTTCAAGATCAAATAAAAGGAAAGTGACTGATGCTTGTGAAGATAATATAGATCTAGATAAAGTTATGGAAGTATTAAATTATACGGATGATAGTTATGATACGTCTGGTAAACATATTACTGCAGAACTTAAAAAATATGATCTTATTACTTTAGCTCACGTCAATAAGGCTATAATGGATATCCTATTTCAAGCTGATACCGGGATGTTACCGGGTACACGACAACAAGTATACTACACGCAACATACGGCCAAACTTCTGCGAACGTACAAAAATTCCCAACAATATGGGCAAAATTCTGCGAACGAACAAACTTCTGTGAACTCTCAAGATTCTACTGGAAATACTGAACAATTTACATCGCTGTCATTATTGTAACTTTGTACTTTTCTATTAATTTAGATTTATAAAAATTTAAGTAAAATTTTGATTAATAAAGAATTTTTACCATACCTGAACATATTCTTTGAGCACTTTTACCAAGGCATCACATGTTTCGCGAACAATTTTTGAAATAGATTGCTTTGACACTCTAAAAAGGTATTGCAAACTAACAAATGAATCACCACTTGCCAAAAACCTCAGGGTAATGGCCAGTCGTTCTCTTGTTGTGATTGCTTTGCGGAACGATGTATCTTTTTTCCAATTATTGGTTCAAGCTTGATACATAGATCTTCAAAGGTTTCAGAGTTCATTCTGGTAAAGTTTTTATGTTTCTTCTACGCCTTCAAAGGTCATATCTGACAAAAATTGTTTTGTATTAACATTTCGCTGACGATATATTTCCTTAATCCACCATCGATGTTTCCGTTTCTTATGTTGCTTCCTTTTGTAGTGACTAATTACTACTAATGCTGCAGCGACTTTACGTGCGTCAACCATGGTGGTTAACGAGGAATTGAGAAAATTGTGGCTCGGGTTAAGGCTTGCCGCTCGATACGATATTTTGTGAGCTCAAGTGGAGACGCATGTACTTTCCGCAGCCCGCGGCACGCTCAGGATGAGGCAGCTCGCCACGAGGCTGCGCAAGTGGATACCCAGCTTTACAAATACAAATATTAAAAAGTATCAAACTAATAACCAACATTATTTAATCGGTTATATATTTTGTAAATAATTTTATAAAGATTTAAATATTCAACTTTAAATTAATGAATGTAAATAAAATAAGTTTCATTCTTGAATAAAGATAGGCATTATTACTAAATATATAGTAATGTACTCGTCGTAATTTTAACGTCTCTTTTTCGCGCTCATTGAACTGTACGAGTCTTCAGACCAGCAGAGCTGCTTACGCCGTTTATTTTCAAAATTATTTGGATTACATCAATATTTTGAGGTGGCTGTATGTCACCTATACTGTTGCCCGCATTTTTTCCGAATCCTGACGACCCCGCGCCGCGCTCCTCCTCGCGGCCCCCCGCGCCGGATTTTCCTGTTATTCTCCCGCGCTTTATGTGGACGCTCCACCCGCGACATACAAAAATTACTTCTTCTGACTTCTTCTTCTTCTTCTGACTTCTTCTTCTTCTACTAACTTCTCATCGCACGCACCGCTCCGCTCTCTTCGCTACTCAAGACACCTACCGCCGTATCGCCGCATTTCAAGTTGTGTCCCTGTATCCTGGTCTAAAGGAGGAGGAGATTGCAGCTTCACGGTTGGTGCATATTAGCTACTTCATTTTGTTGATTAATTTGTCAGTGTGAAATGTAGGCGATCGACATTTTGTGTCAACTGTCAGTGCGGGAGTGGCGTAGTGTGTGTGTTTAAAATGGAAAATCGTAGGAAACGGTGAGTAATCTTATATGATTCTTGTTTGAAATTACCAAGAAAGGTTTGTAGAACCTTTTATAAGTATTGGTTTCTGCAAAATTGTTTCTGAAGTTAGTGAAAAAACCGAGTAACTTTTATAAACAGGTACATACCGATAGGTTAGGTCTCATATTACGTCAGATTTTATTTTTAAAATATGCAGTGACTGATAAGATATGAGTGTAACTTTATCGTTATATTATATATCAATCGGAAAATCATAGTTTAACAAACCAAAAATTGTTGTTTTTATAGGCGGCCATTTTTGTCCGTGATACTAGAAGTACCGTTAGCACAAACATTTCGTTTTGTAAAACCCGGTGATGAATAAAAAATGTGGGAAATTATTATATATACAAAAACGCTCGCAACTGTTGTAGCTTTCATATTATCACTTTCCCTTCTAATTGTTTCTTTTATTATTTTTATTTTATTATTATTTTACCCAACTTAGTGTCTGTTTTATGCTTATAGTCTTGCCAGACTGAGATCGGTCTCGGCTTCCGATCGGTCACGGTCGGTGACACCGAGCCGATGCCGGTCGCCGAGGCCGTCAAGGTCGTCCGCCGCAAGGCGGGCCCTCATCATGGGGCTCGCGCTACAGGGCCCAGAGCGCAGGAGCCCCGAGGTTGTGCCACCACCGCCAAAGCGGCAGTAAGTATTTATATTTTATTGTATATCTATGTATAATATGTATTTAGGTATTTACAAAAAAAGTATATAAGAAGTTTATTGGTTGTCTTGTGCCTATAGTAGAAGCTTAGGCTTAGTTTGGGACAAGGTTTTTCTGTGTGGCCCTGCGTAACATGTCCTAAAATTATTATTATTATAATTATAAATAATGGTTCTTAGTGACTTCCTCAAATACAAACTTTTACACTCTATTTCACCCTTTTCAAATAAATTATACCTAATCTACAGAAAAAATACTCCTATTTTACAAGTAAGACGCAAGGGATTTTTGACCCTAAGGGTGATCATGCGCAGCTGACCCGCGATTGTACATATATTTGGTCTTTTTTTGTTTCAGAGCCTTGATCGTCAACCAGACCCCTGGCGGTTCGCTGCGAGTCGCGGACTCGGTTCCCGTGCAGCAAACCTCAGGTGGTTCTGTTCGCCTCCGTAGGCCGGATCCGATACCTCTGAGGTAAGTTTCTTACACAAGTATAATTATATCTGCTTACAATAAAAAAATGGTGTATATTTGTCAGTCAGAATTGGACCTAGTAGGTGGCGTTGCCAAATAGGATTCCAGGTACAAACAATGTTTTTCTTTCAGCGCAAACGTTTTAGAACGTGTGGAGGCGATGGGGTTATCGGACGAGGAGGTGGAAGAGTTGCTGGAGGAGGCGCCGTGGCATATTCGGCGGTGGCTACATGGGTTGGAGCAACAGGGTCGGGAATGTTGTACTCCTAAGCCAATTTCGCCTACTACTACGGCAGGTGATGTCGTAAACGAGTTTGCAAGTGTTGCTTGTGTTCACGAACCTCGCGATGCGCAGAGCTCGCTTAAGATTTCATCTGTTGACGCTGATGTTCGTCCTTCAACGTCGGGGTTGTCGGGCACAATATCTAAGCCAGTGGGTAGGCGAAAGGACCAAGGCAGCGATTTCGATAGTGACTTCGACGACGAGTTCGACGTCGAAGTCACTAACGAAACCGGTGCTTTGCCAGGTGAAAGGAGACAAATTCCGGATGACGAGGAACTAGATGAACCGACCCGAGATGTCATTCATGCCGTGGAGAGAGCAATGGATGTGGAAGCGGATCGTATGCTTGGCGTTTCGAATAGTTTTGTTTGGCAACAAGACTTTGAGTCGTTCAGGGGTGTTCCTGAAGTTTTTTCGGGACCATCCCCTGGTCCACTCAAAGACTATGATAATCCCTATGATGCTTTTACGGATATCTGGAGTAACGACATCATGGAGCTTATCACCACTGAAACTAATCGGTACGCCAGACAAACCATCGACGCTATGAAGGCCAATGGGACATTGAAACCGACATCTCGTTTGCATCAGTGGCAGGACACTAATGCAAACGAGATAGCGGTTTTATTTGCTGTTTTTATGTACATGGGCATCGACAGCAGGTCATCTCAGCATGAATATTGGAAGGCAAATGATTACCTTGAAATGCCCAGATTCAAGGAACTTTTGTCTTATAATCGCTTTCTTTTGCTGAACAAGTTTCTTCACTTTGTCGATAACTCTGATGTGAGTCAGAACTTATCACATAGCGGAGGGGTTGAGTCAAAGAAGTTAGCGAAACTACAACCGGTGATTTCGCATCTGGGTTCCAAATTCTCTTCTCTTTACAATTTGCGTAAAGAAATTTCCATCGATGAGTCATTGACCTTATTCAAGGGCCGCTTGTCCTTTGTCCAAGCAATAAGATCAAAGGCTGCGCGTTTCGGCATAAAGTCCTACGAACTCTGCGAATCGCATACCGGCTATCTCTATAAATTTTTTATCTATACGGGGAAGAGCGATAACAGCTCCGCTGCTGTCGCACCTAGTGATGATTTAGACGGCAAGACTACGAAAGTAGTTCTCGATCTTTTGAAGGACTTGGAGCATCGGGGACATTGCGTAACTATGGACAATTTTTATAATTGTCCGTCGTTAGCAAGGTACCTGAAATCTCTGCGATTCGATTGTTTGGGAACATTACGTGTAAATCGTAAGCATGTGCCTAATGACATCAGTAAAATCCCGAAGAATGTGGTCAAGGGGACTGTGATAGCTCGTCAGTGTGGTGATCTTTCCATCGTTTCATGGAAGGACTCCAAACTGGTGTCTATCATATCCACCTATCATACCGACGAGACTTATATTGGATCGAAGGCCGGGAAAGCGCTAGTGAAGCCTGTCTGTGTGAAAGACTACAACAATACAATGGGAGGGGTTGATCTGAAAGATCAAAAACTCTCAATGTATTTGTTGGAGCGAAAGCGAGGAGTGAAATGGTATGTGAAGATGTTCAAAAGGCTGCTGAATGTAAGCATTCACAACGCTTTCGTGATGTGCACCAGTTCGTTGAGGCGCCGCGGAATGGACGCTTTAACGCATCGTAAATTCCGCTATACGCTAGCTAAATCTCTGGTGGATGGGCACCACCACAGTCCACCAGCGATTTGAGAGCAAATAGGGGAAGTCATGAGGCTCAGGCGAGATGTTCTGCACGAGCCCCATTACGCTTCTGGTAGAAACAATCGAAAACGTTGTCAAGTTTGCTATCGGCAGAATAATAGCAAACTCGTGCATACTAAATGCGAGACTTGCGAGGTTTTCTTGTGCTTTGGGACTTGTTGGAGAGAATGGCATTCTCTCAGCAAGCTGAAAGGACAAGAATCTCGTGGTCGGTCCAGGTCTGGCATTGAGTAAGCCGATTTTGATTGAATGGTGTTTGATAGTGCAATAAAAGCGGGATTTGAAGGTCTTACAATTTATACTGAATGTGTTCAAACGATCTCTTTCAAAGATAAGGACAAGTGTCGCTGTGGACTTATCAGTGAGCCAGATATTACTGATACGTAGCAATCATCACTAGCATTGGGGCTCTGGGCGGGGTTTCTCTACTTCAAAGTACATTTTCAATATTTGTTTTGAAATGTCTTGTGAAGTCCATGTACAAATTGACGGTGCTTTGGAAATTGGTCTTAGCAAACATTACCCTCACTCCGACACATGGTATTCGTATGACCTTTGGTTGATTTTCTAGTTTCTCTAGTTAAGTTAGGTTAGGCTTTTTTTTTGTATATTCAGGCACCTGCCCGGATAGCAGCGGACGCGGGTTCGATTCCCGCCTCAAGATCATAATTTTTCGAAATTCTTTTTCTAACCCCAAAATCTTTGTACTAATTTTTCTAACATTTATTTAATGTTAAAATTAAAATCAAATAGTTTTATTACTTTTTACTTTTGTTTTTTTTTTGTTTTTATTTTTATAATTAAACATGTAAAACTGTTATTTTTGTTTCTTTTACCCAGTGTTTACACTACATTTGACTCCCCTCCCCCCGAAATTGTCGATTCCCAACCAGGACAAACATTCATTTTATGAACATTTGGGAGTGAGGTCCTTCACACACTTAGGAGATGAATTTCCGATAACCCTTGCTAACAAACTTTTGTGTCCTAGTTCTAAAATAATGACCTTTCATACAAAGTTTCAACCCCCCTTTCCCCGGCTTCAAAGTTGAATACACAATTTTTTTTCTAAAACCCTTTTACACACGATAAAGAACGTGTACACAAATTTTTAAGCGTCTATCTTAAAAAATGACGAAGTTTCATACAATACCCCTAATATACCCCTTTTCCCTCTTAGCGGCTGAATTTTCCAAAAACCCCGTGTTAGTGCTCACTTTCACCCCATATTGAACCACTGTACAAAGTTTCAAGTTCCTAGCCCTCGTGGTTTGGGCTGTGCGTTGATTGGTCAGTCAGTCAGTCACCTTCTTTTATAAATATAGATAGATTCCACTATTATACTTTACTGCAAACAACAAAAAATGTTACAATAGGCGACTCAATACCAAAAGGCATTCCAGTACCTACTACCTACCTGTCATCTATCTACCTATTTACTACTATCTACCAGTCAACAGTGAGCTGAACAGAGATATTGCACGCGGTGCCATTATCAAATAATACGCATTCTACCGAAAAAAAAAAAAAATGTATAAAGTTGCTAAATTAGCATTTTGGCACATAGTAAATAAATAATCAATAATGACACAGTTATACAGGTTTGGAACACGTTTACTTTTATTATTTTAGACTATAACAAAAAAAAATATTTTTCTGTTATTCCGATTTTTCTGTCAACCTTATCAGTTATTAGTCGGAATCGCCTCCGCAAGCGCGATGGCCGCGCTCCGCGCATGACTTTGTTTATATTATGTTTTGAGTATCAAATAGCGTGTTTCAGAGTGTGTAATTCATGTCATCGTTTCTTTATGATGTAAACAATGAAGTGAAAGTGTTATTTGAATCAAAGTGAATGGCCTTTTTGTGTAAGTGATGTTGAAAGTGCAAGCATAGTGTAAAAAAACCTAACCTTGAAGTTTTGTCAACTGTTTTCAGCGACTGGTAAATACATTTAAACATTTTGATGTTAATTTCAAGTAGGAAATTTCATAAGGATTACGGTGATATATCATTCATAATATTTTATTGTACCGTATTGCTATGAGATATCGATTTTCGAAGTTCTAACAAAAAAAATTCTTGGTGCTGTGACGTCACGATCGTTACCCCCCCTTTATCGATTTTTCGAGTCCAATCGCGTCACGGGTTAAGTTACCAACTAACTATCGCCGCCGAATCAAAATTACACAATAGCATCCGCCCCGCATCACCAAAAGCAAAATAATATCCTACGTTTCCCTGATTAAGTTGAAATGTGCCGGCATGATTTAGTATCGGAAATACAAACGCGTTTTTCCAACTTGGGAATAACTTACTTATTTCACCGTTTCAATATTTCTCCACCGTTTCAAGGTTTCTGGATCAAGGTATTAATCATACTTTGAGAACCCTGATGAAGTGCACCGATTTTTATGAGAGTAATAAATAAAAATATAGACTTGATATAAAACGCTTGTAATAAAATTAAGACACGTTATTTGACACACACAACTAGACAAGACAATAATGACATAGAAAAAAATATAAACCTATCAATGATACAAGGAAACCTCTTTAGTTTCAACACTTTCCCTCATTGAATGGTCGATATTATCACGAAGTCATCCGATTCGCAGGCCTAGTTCTTCTCGTAATGGATAGAAGACGGGTCTTGCGAGACTCTTCGTCATTATGTCTGCCACTTGACTGTTCGTAGAAACTCGTTTTACTACGATCTCTTCCTCTGCAACGAGTTCTCTAACGTAGAAATGCCGGATCCTAATATGTTTCGTCCGTTTATGAAACTCGGGATTATGCGCTAAGCGTACTGCTGCTTCGTTATCGACGCTTAAGACAGGAGTACATTTCAATACTGTCATTTCCTTCAAAACTCGTGTCAGCCAAACCAACTCTCTAGCACCTTCACTTGCTGCTACGAGCTCAGCCTCTGTTGTGGATATAGCCACTGATATTTGCCTCTGACTCATCCAAGCTATAGCTCCACCTGCATAGCGGCATACAACTCCAGTTGTTGACCTTCCGGTAGACAGATCACCCCCATGATCGGCGTCACTGAAGCCTTCTAAGTATCCAGACAAGTGACCAGCTTTATATCGAATGCCAAAAGAACTCGTACCTTTCAGGTATCTCATTATCCTCTTAACTTTTAGCCAATCATCTCTTGTCGGCGATTCTAGCTTCCGTGAGACCACTCCGACTGCGTAAGCTATATCGGGTCTCGTAGCTACCATCAAATAAGCTAGTGCTCCGACCGCTTCTCGATATGGGAAAGAAGGCTTGTTTATGTCATCAGTGGACGTATTCCCTGATTCAAACGATTCCTTCTCTATAGGCGTTGTAATAGGATTACAATCCTTCATCCCAAACCGTTCCAGTAGCTTATTAGTGTAAGCCTCTTGTTTCAGTACAATGGACTCGTTGAGTTGACTAATTTCAATGCCAAGATAAAAAGTTGCTGCTTTTGTCGTAATTTTTAGTTTCTCCTGAAGCTGTCCAAGAAACTCGTCTAACAAAATCTTTTTCGATGCGGCAATAAGTCAAGTGTAAGTAGGATTTTCTCTTTGCCTACTTTCTTCGTGTATAAGCAAGGATCTGCTGTGCTCTGTTTGAAATGTAATTCCATAAGTACTTGGTGAAATTTCATGTTCCAGCACCGTGGAGCCTGTTTCAGTCCGTAAAGACTCCGGTTTAACCTGCATACTTTGCCAGTTCCGTCTTCATAACCTTCTGGTTGTCTCATGAATATCTCTTCTTGTAGATCTCCATGAAGAAACGCTGTCGTTACGTCGAACTGTCTTAGTAGCATGTTTTCGTTCGCAGCTACACTGATCATTGCTCTTATAGTTGCCATCCTCGCGACCGGGCTAAAGGTCTCAGCATAGTCTATCCCCTTTTTCTGGCTGTACCCCTTTACAACCAGACGTGCCTTGTATTTGTCAATACTGCCGTTGGGATTCCTTTTTATTTTATAGACCCATTTGCAGGGTATCGCTTTGCGACCTTTTGGCAATTCCTGCAAAGTCCATGTGCGATTCTCATGGAGTGAATTTATTTCGCTTTTCATAGCTTCTAGCCATTTTTCACTGTCACTGCTTTGAATGGCTTCTTTATATGTCAGAGGTTCCTGTGTTTCATAGGTTAGAGCAGCCATGATATAATCCTCAAATTTCGCTGGAGGTTTCAAGCTAGCTCTATCTCGTAAACTATACCTTAATCCATTATTAGTATCCTCTGAATCGTAAAGCTCATCCATTGGAGATATTTCAACATGTTCATCACGTGTTTCTTCTCCCTCTATCTCAATGGGGTGTGGTTCGTCGATAGTGTGACAATGATCGATGTTACTAGTAGTGGGCGCATCTTGAAGAACGTTATCTCCCTCTACTTCTTGAATATTGATGCCATCTCTGCTGAGACGAGGCTCAGGCCGTAATTGTTCCATGTTTGAAGAAGTTACTGGAGGACGTGTTAGAGATACTTCAAACTCGTTTTTCCTATCGTTTAGTGTATCTCTCTGCTCTTCATTCAGATTATCTTCAACTGAGGCCAGCGGTTTCTCTTCAAAAATAACATCACGTGATCGTATGAGGATATTCTTCTTGCCTTGTTTTGCCCATATACGATAACCGTCAGTATCGTAACCTATTAATATTCCTTTGGTAGCTTTCTTATCAAGCTTTCGGCGCTTTTGTTTCGGGACGTGTGCATAACAAGTGCTGCCGATAATACGCAAATGTTTTGTGCTTGTTTTCTTCCCGTACCAAAGTTCGAACGGCGATTTTCCTTCGACGGGTGTTGGACCGGAACGATTGAGGATGTAAACCGCGGTGTTGACGAATTCTGCCCAAAGTTCTTGTGGAAGTTCTTTGTGCGCGTGCAACATTGTTCGTGCTGCTTCAACAACTGTTCGGTTCTCTCGTTCAACGCAACCATTTTGTTCGGGTGTGTACGGACAGGCGAGTCTTTGCCTTATTCCCTCTTTCTGTAAAATCGATTTTACTATATGATTATCAAATTCGCGTCCATTATCGCTGAGAAGTTCCTTAACCGTATGACCAGCATTTTTAACTTCTGCTAAAAACAACTTCAGTTTAGTTGAAACCTCTGACTTTTGTTTCAAAAGATAAATGCTTCGAAATTTTGTATAATCATCTTTAAAAAGTAAAAAATAACGGTATTTCGAAAAAGAAGGCGGAAAAGGTCCACATAAATCTGTATGGAAAATCTCGCCTGGGGTAGAAGCTCTTGCTCTCGTACCGAATTTAAGTCGATGAGCTTTCCCATTTACACAACCTTCACATAAATCGTGATCAGGCGGTAGATCAATACCAAACTCACGCTTCACGAATGCTCTTACATGTCTCTTATTCTGGTGACATAGTCTCTCATGATAAAGTTGAGTTTCTGTTGCCAAAAATACTTCGAGTCGCTTGTTAGGCATGACGTTTTCGATATCTAATTTGTAGAGACCACCTACGATGCTGCGACTTCCTTTTAGTTTAATTTCTCCATTTATAGACATGCTGCAATGTCTCGGGGTCGAGGAGAACGTGCTGTTTGGATTCTTATCGTGTGCTGCTAAAACTGAAAATAAATTTCTTTGTATCGCCGGCACATACCAAACATCTTGCAGTGTAATTGGTACGGTTTTACCATTTACATGCGCGTTGATTATGACACAACCTTTGCCCTTGGCGTTAATTCGTTGTCCGTTGGCAGTAACTATTGTACACAATTCATCGAAATGTTCAAATGTTTGGAATAAGTCACTCCGATTGGTGATATGACTAGTGGCGCCGTTATCAATCCACCAGCCATTCCGGTCATATTCCGAAACTGCGAATGTATTCTCTGTGTACATTAGCGTTTGCGTCACAAGATTTGCGTTACCACTTTTATTCGATGTAGCAGGCTTAGACGAAGACGAAGGATTCTTAGATTTGGGCGGTTTCCCATCATTTATCCATTTAGGACAATTCCTCACTCTATGTCCCGTCTCTAAGCAGTAATTGCATCTTATCTTTGAGTCTTTCTTATGCTTTTGAATGCTCGTATTAGCACACAGGACGTCTTGATCTTGTACGGTTTTACTTGATAAGGCGTTTTCAAAAGCACATAAGTGGCTTGTTAGATTTTCGACAGTCCTCTCTGTTTTAGGCATTAGTAGCCAACTGCTTCGGAATGAGAAATAATCATCGCCGAGTGTATCCAGAATTTTACATACCAGAAGCAAATCAGGTAAGTCGTTATGACGTTCGGATGTCATTTCTAGATTCAGTTGCGTCCAAATATTTTTCAATTTCGATAAGTGAGTGGCTATGTCGTCATTCGTATCTCGCTTGAATCCGAAAAATTGCATGCATAGATTATACGATCGATCTTCACTAACGCCGTCGTAGAGTCTGTGTAATTCTAGCCAAACTTCGCGAGATGTGGTATATCGCATTACTTTCTTCAAGGTGTCTTCGCTCAAATTTGTCGTTACAAGGAGTAGAGCATTGGTATCTGCTTTATTGAAAGCTTGCAATGCGGCTGTATGTGCTGCAACGGCTGCATCACCGGATCCTTGTATTGGTGACAACGGTTTCGTAAATCTTCCTTCGATTACATCGAGGGCTCTGTCGACGTTACGTAGAAGGACGAGAATTTTATACTTCCAAGTCGACCAATTTGATTTTCCTTCGAGAAGGCCGATAGATATCTTCGACGATAAGTTATCCATTTTATGTCTTCTTTTGCGGTTTGAAAATCAGTTATTCTTATTTACAAACTCATATTACGTTGCACTGGGCCCATAACCTGATGAAGTGCACCGATTTTTATGAGAGTAATAAATAAAAATATAGACTTGATATAAAACGCTTGTAATAAAATTAAGACACGTTATTTGACACACACAACTAGACAAGACAATAATGACATAGAAAAAAATATAAACCTATCAATGATACAAGGAAACCTCTTTAGTTTCAACAAACCCCAATGTCGCCGATCAGACAAAAAAAGAAGTTATCGCACTGATAACAATAATTGTAACAAAAGAAACAAGTACAACAACGATAACAGAGGAGGAAACGGAACCAGCGAAGTCTCAGAGTTCCATATGGAAGCATTATTCTAAGAAAATGCAGAATATTCGCCCTGCAAGAACCGCCAACAACAGGGCGATAATGGAAGAACAGCGATACTTAGAAGATAGATAGACATGAATCCCTCGGATTGGTGGCAGTTGAACCAGATTGTATATCCGCACCATTGAGCTATTATTACAAGTATAGAGAAGAGGCCACTCATCACTACTGTGTTCCGTTCAACTGCGGCCGGCCGGCCGCACTTCACTCAGTTGCTTCCTGAGCGCGTATGGTGAACGTCTTGTTTATTTTAAAACGTAAATACTCCTTAAAAATGCCCTCGTATGTGTTACGATATTGCACTAATAATTCAAGTAATACAGCTAAGTGCAAAGGAATAACTTTCCATCGGTAATTAACTAGATAATCATTTTAAAACTTAATTAGAGCAAAATGTATAGCGGAGACGCCATGTTTTTTATAGCGGAAATTAATAATTTTACACTTATTTAGAAAACAACTGACTGTGATTTTAAAAGATCAAAAACAATCATAGACATAATTTGTTACAATGTGTTTTTCAAGGTCTTGGCCGTGAAGATAGGGAAAAATGGATAAAATTTGTCCAAAACAACCGCAGTGAAGAGGATAAATATACCACAAAAGCGGGAAGGCGTTTTCTGAAGAAATGTGCAGTACCTTGTATTGATGTAAGTAACCGTAATGAAAGTATTACCGTTTTGCAAAAGGGTTCGAACATTATTGTATGAAGCGTGGCCTGTCCGCTGTCCGCCATTTTGAAAAAATCGCAATCTCGCGGCCACTCATGAAATAGGTGCCATTTGACAGAAAATATAATAACAAACAAAATTGTAATAATAATTAAAATGTATGTTTTAAAATCCCCAATATCTCAGAATGTATACGCCTTAGGACCCTCAGTGATTGAACACTTTTTGTTTGTATTTTCTGTTGAATTATATTTTCTATAAAATGATACCTGTTTCGTAAGTGGCCCCGAAATTACGACTTTTTTCAAAATGGCGGACAGTAGACATGCCAAAGAGGTTCAATTCAAGATGAAAATAAAATATTACTTCATCCATCACTAACATTATGTTATGTTTGTTTTAGCCGAGGATGTGTCACAGTAGTACTGAAACAATGCAACCAATTTCCGAGCCTGTTAGTGAGTTCGAATCAATTTTTGATACACCCAGAAAAATTGCTCTCAAGCGAAAAATACATAACATAATTATTGCTAAAAAAAAATTAACAAATAAAATAAAAAAAGTCCAACGCCAGAACCGAAAGCTAAAGAAGAAGTGTGAATCTCTGACCTTCTTGTAAAATCTCTAAAAACTAAATTTTCACTCGAAGGAATAGCCGAAAATAATTTGCTTGCTAAAGCAGAGTTTTTAGAAATACACAAAAGGCTAATGAAAAAATATAAACGGAATAGAAACTTTCTGAAATATACACCTGCACTACGTAAGTTCGCATTGACACTGAATTACTATTCGCCAGCAGCTTACAAATATGTGAGAAATATTTATGATAACATCCTTCCACATCCAAGAACTCTTTGTCGATGGTATGTGACGATTGATGCTGAGCCAGGATTTACTAATGAAGCGTTTGAAGCTTTGAAAATAAAAAGTGAATCTAGTGACAAATCTCGTGTGTGCAATTTAGTCTTCGACGAGATGGCTATTCGGAAGCAAAAATTATTTCACAACCAACGGAAGCTCGGTGCCGTTAATTTTGGAGCAGGTCCTCAGGAAGGTGATCATGACGTAAACGTAGCATCACAGGCCTTAGTATTTATGTTAGTATCTCTAACTGAAAATTGGAAGCTCCCTGTGGGTTACTTTTTAATAGCAGGCATTACTGCTGAAACGAAGGCGAATTTAATTACAACCTGCTTACAAAAATGTCATGACGCTGGAGTTTCAGTAGTAAGCGTTACATTTGATGGATGTCCCGCAAATTTGACAGCTGCTGAAATTCTAGGTTGTAATCTAACCGGTCCAAATCGTTTTGTGACCCATTTTCCACACCCATGTACTCAACAGAAGGTATGTATATTTCTTGATCCATGCCATGTAATCAAATTAATAAGAAATACTTTTGAAAAGAAAAGACTGTTTCTCGATGAAAATGGCAAAAAAATTAGATGGCAGCTATTGATCAATCTAAATAAACTTCAAACGAAAGAGGGTCTAAGATTCGGTAACAGACTAACACAACATCACCTTCACTTTCGTAACCAGATAATGAAGGTCAAGCTGGCTACCCAATTGTTAAGTATGAGTGTAGCAAAAGCATTGCTTTTATGTGACGAGGTATTAAAGTCATCGCAATTTCTAGACTCGTCGGGAACTGTAATTTTTTTGAAAATCATGAATAATTTTTTTGACACAATGAATTAGAGGAAGTGTCACTTTTAAGGATTCAAGCGACCCATTGATACACAAAATAAGTCTGCAGTATTTGAGTTCCTTGACGAAGTAAAGAAATACATATTAAATTTGGAATTTCATGTCAAACATAGACGAGTGTATAAAAGAAAAAAATTTACGCCTCGTATTACAATATTACTTTCAAAACAGAAAATCGTCGAATCAGCAAATAAAACAGGATTTATTGGCGCTATTATTTGCATAGAATCTCTCAAAACTTTGTATAAAAATGCAGTCGAGGAAAAAAAAGTCATGAGATATATTTCAACGTATAGACTCAGCCAGGACCATTTAGAGCTATTTTTTGGGGTTATCAGAAAACATGGTGGATACAATAATAACCCCAATGTATTGCAATTTCTAGCTGCCTATAAAAAAACATTGAATCACCTAGAACTTCGCTCATCTTTTACAGGCAATTGTATTCCGTTAGACAATTTCAATATTTAGCACAAATCATCCACTGAAATAATTAATAGCACAACAGACATCAACCGCCATGACGATGAGCAATATGAAATCTTGTCGGCTACTCGCTGCTTAGAGTCTGACATAGAAGCCGAAAATAATTGTAAAATTTTTGCCGACATACTTAGTTGCGAACAAATACCATTTGGATCAAAATTGATTGTTGGATACCTGCATATCTGCGGGCCTACCGCCTAACTCGATTGCTGAAGCAAAAGCTATAGTTTATGACGTCATGCTGTCACTATCAGCAATAGCTTTAGAACGAATGATCACCGATGATTTTGTATGAATTTGGCAGAAAATCCGTACCGCCTAAAAAATTCAAGCTAAGTTGACAATTATATTTGCTGTCATTAGAGCCGTTGCTACTGACTCGCCATTTTCCAATATAGATACTGTCTCGTAGTGAACACTATGGAGCTTTGATTTAAACTCAAGATAATGATTTACAAGTATTTAATGCGAATTTAGTATAAGACAAACAATTTTCGTGCTTTCGGTGCAACGAATGAATTTAGAGTGATTGTTGGGGGGTAGGGGCACAGCCGTTGTACGGCACACAAGAGAGTCTCGCCTTGACGATTCTTCGAGGCAAAGTTGCACTTGTGGCCCTTTTGCCTGCTAGTTTCTAAAGTAGGCCGCAACATAGTCTCCCGCCCGTGGAAGACTCCCGTTCTTCCACTTCCATTTTCTTTTCATATTTTCGCTCTTCTAATATTCATCTGGTAACAAAGGGCAGAGACGAACCAGAGGACGTCGATAACAACCCGTCGACGTCTTGACGTCAGCAACACGTGAAATTCCATCCTGACCTGGATACAGTCTTGTTACTCTCCCAGTACGCCAACACAGAGGAGGGAGGGAATCTTCAGCTAGCAGAACTAAGTCCCCGACTGCTAATTTGGTTTGGTCTTGTTTCCATTTAGTCCGCAGCTGTAATTTGGAGATGTATTCTCTTTGCCATCTGTGCCAGAAATGTTGTAGAATCTGTTGCAGACAAGCATATCGATTCAAGCTTGTAATGTTCTCTCGGACAGCAGGTAAAGGTAGCGCATTCAGTGGCCTGCCAACAAGAAAGTGCCCTGGGGATAGGAAGAGAAAATCGTCAGGGGATGGGGATAATGGACAGAGGGGACGGCTGTTTAGAATAGATTCTACTTGTGCGAAAAGAGTTGTGATTTCCTCAAAAGTGAGGTGAGAATTACCCATCACTCGTCTGACATGAAATTTGGCTGATTTCACGCCAGCCTCCCATATACCGCCAAAATGAGGAGCATAAGATGGAGTGAAAATAAATTTAATGCCTTCCCGAGCAGCAAATTCACTAAATGCCGTATTATTATCATTAAAGAATTTTTGAAAGTCTTTGGAAGCTCCTACAAAGTTACGTCCATTATCCGAAAATATCTCGGCCGGCTTGCCGCGCCGTGCACAGAACCTATGCAATGTCATTTCAAACGCCTCTTTAGATAAGTCGCTGACTGCTTCCAAGTGTATGCATTTGTACCGGAGACACACAAATAGGCACATATAACATTTTATCAATTTTGAACCTCGCCCCTTACGATTGAGGATATAAAAGGGTCCCGCCATATCTACACCCACAGAGTTGAAAGGAAAATCAGGATTGACGCGTTGGGAAGGCAAATTTCCCATTTTAGGCACTAGGGTCTTTCCTTGAACCTTACGACACTGTACGCATCTCCTAACAGTGTTTCGCGCGGCCAGCCGGCCCTTGATTGGCCACACTGTCTGCCTTATTGTAGCTAACAATAATTGTGGCCCGGCGTGCATATTTCGTATATGTTCATATTTAAATATTAATTTACACAAATAGTGTGACGAATCTAAGAGGATTGGATGCTTCTGATCATATGCACAACCAGAAGCACCTATTCTACCCCCTACGCGTATTAAGTTATCCTTATCAAAAAATGGAGATAATGATAATATATTTGAAGTTGATTTTAATTTATTTTTACTAGCCAGTGCCTTATATTCGACAGGAAAACATTCCTTTTGGGCAATTAAACATAAAAAATTAAATGAATTGTTTAGCTCATTTAAGGATAAAGTATCGCTCAATTTAGATTTAGGATTTTTTACATCTATACTAATATAATAAAGCTGAAGAGTTTGTTTGTTTGTTTGTTTGAACGCGCTAATCTCCGAAACTACTGGTGCGATTTGAATAATTCTTTTTTTGTTGGATAGTCCATTTATCGAGGAAGGCTATAGGCTAAATAACATTACGCTATGACCAATAGGAGCAAAGACAGAGCGGTAAATGTGTAAAAAACGGGGAAAATTATTCATTTTTGAAGGCTTTCTTTGCGTGCGCTGCGAAAACGGTTCAAGATACACAAAAAATATGTATGAAAGAATTATTCCTCTATACATGATCTAAAAAAAAGTCCGCGACGGCATATGTCTATCTTTTAAGGTTTAGTCACAATGACCGTTTGGTCGAAATAATTTGTTTAAGTTGTATCAACATAATAATATTAATCTTTATTCAAATATAAATATAAATATGTTGTTGGTTAAGAGTACTTCATTGTGAATAAAATTGTCTTTGACATAGCTTAATTTCAACAAAAAACTTTAAAGATTACAATGATAAATAACTCCGAAACAAAACCAACTCGCTCTCTGCGCTCACTGCGCTGGCCGGCGCGGCGGGAGAGAGGCGGTGCTTGCGGGCAAGCCGGGAGGGGGGTGCAGCTCTACGAGATACCATGCCGCGCGGCTCACTCGCGCGGTCGGCTCCCTACTGAACGGTTGAATACAGCGCTAATTTGTTTATGCGATATAATTATCATCGTAATATTACTTTTTAAACACAGTTTCATTTTGAGGTTGTTTTCTATATAGTAGGTACTTTATTTGTTTTAGGATAGTATTTAGTGACACAATAATAACACTTTTTTGTTTTCATGTAGATTATTAATTAATAAGTATGTGTTTTTTAAAAGTATAGTATCGTTTGTTTTAAAAATAGTATTCAGTTTCTAATATTTTTTTGTGGTACATAATACCTGTAGGTACCTAAATAGGTATCGCCTACTTAATTATTCTTATTAGATTAGGGTTTAGTTTAACGTATTTAGTTTCTATTTTTTTTTCGCTTTAGGTAAAACCTGTAAATAGGTGTGGTCTACCTATTTATTCTCATTAGATTAGGGTTAAGTTTAAGTATAAAGTTTGTTAACTTATTTTCATTTTACGGATTTTCTTTTGACATAATCGTTAAAAATAAAAACAATTAGGTTCCTAATTATTAATCTTACGTTTCTTTTTTTTTACGAGTTACGCTTTAGTTAAGTTTTCATTTTCTACGTTCTTTCTTCATCACTATAATGCCGAGAAAAAGAACTCAGCTTTCTCGGCAGACTGCTACTGCAAAGCGGCTGCGAGTTTTGCGCAGCAATGAAACTGAGGATGAAAATATGCACAGGTTGGCTACACAACGAGCAATTACTGAACAAAACCGTGCAAGGGAATCAAGCGTTGAACGTTCGCAGCGTTTAGCGTCACAAAATTTCCGAATTTTGGCGAACCGGCAACGGGAATCGAGTGCTGATCGTTCTCAACGTTTGGCCTCACAGAATGCCCGAACTTTGGCTAACCGCGATCGGGAATCCAGTGCTGAACGTTCTCAACGTTTGGCCTCACAGAATTCCCGAACTTTGGCTAACCGTGATCGGGAATCAAGCGCTGAACGATCCCAACGATTAACACAGCAAAATGCCCGATCAACTAGGAATAGAACTCGCAGACAACATAATTTATTAAATGCTGCTTTTGCTTATGATTGTACCGTTGACTATTCTGAGCTAAATGATATTGATATTGGCAGAATGGATAAAATATGCAACTTATGCCAAGCAAAAAAATGGGCAGCTGAAACTCCTGGATTGTGTTGTAGTGGTGGCAAAGTAAATATACCTATAATTCCGGAACCAACATCCGTTTTAAAGGAACTGATATCAGGCTCACATCCATCATCTAAGCATTTCTTAAATCACTCAAGACAATATAATAAATTATTTCAGATGACTTCATTTGGTGCCAAAGAAATTCGTGAGGGAAACTTTATGCCCACTTTTAAAGTCCAAGGGCAAGTTTATCATTTAATCGGTGACTTACTTCCAGCTGTAGGGGCACAACCCGAATTCCTACAAATATATTTTGTTTCCCATGCAGATCAGGTATCCTTGCGCTCAAATTTAAACCCAAGCTTGCAAATCGATCTTATCGACGTTCTCCAAACATATCTTCATGATCATAATACGTATATTCAAAGTTTTAAGTACAATCTAGAAAATAGACCACCGAATGATTTAAAACTTATCATTCATGCTGATGTAAAACCTCCTAATGAGCATAGAGGTCGGTATAATGCGCCGGTAGTAGATGAAGTAGCTGTTCTTATGATAGATGAAGACAAAGGTCCCCGTGATATTGTATTGACTGCGAGAGATGGTCGACTTCAACGAGTTTCTGAAATTCATAGATCTTATGACTCGCTTCAATATCCCTTACTGTTTCCCTTTGGAAACGACGGATACTGTATTAATATTCCACAGCAGAATACTACGGCTACATCTAAAACTGTTTCATGTATGCAGTTTTATGCATTTAGATTCATGGTGAGAATAAATGACTTTAACAGTATACATTATTTTAAAGGATTATTCAACCAATATTGTGTTGATATGGCGGCAAAAATGATTTCTGAGAGGCTGAACTTCATCAAAAGAAATCAAAAAAAATTGAGAGCAGAAGATTACATTCATTTAAGAGATGCCGTCGTAAATGATGGACATTTAAACGCTTCTAATATTGGCCAGCACGTTATATTGCCGTCGTCATTTACAGGATCCCCCAGATTCATGAATGAAAAAAGTCAAGATGCCATGACATATGTCAGGAAATTTGGAAGACCTGACCTCTTCATTACATTTACATGTAACCCCGAATGGCCAGAAATAAAAAGTGAGTTATTGCCCAATCAACATTCTTATGATAGACACGATTTAATTTCTAGGGTATTTCATTTAAAACTCAAAAAAATGATAGACCTATTAACGAAGAAACATATTTTTGGCCCATCGAAAGCCTTTGTTTACAGTGTAGAATGGCAAAAAAGAGGTTTACCTCACGCCCATATTTTATTGTGGCTGGCTAACAAAGTTCAACCAGATTCTATAGATGCAATAATATCGGCTGAAATACCTGACATACAACAAGATCAGATTCTTCATAATATTGTCATAAAAAATATGATACATGGTCCTTGCGGATTTCATAATCCTGCATCACCATGTATGAAAGAAAACGTTTGTTCTAAAAAGTACCCGAGGCATTTTATTTCGGAAACACAAACCGGGGATGACGGTTATCCAACCTACAGACGCAGGTCTCCAGATAATGGTGGATTCACAGCTATAATTCGTGTAAAAGGTACAGAAATGAGCGTGGATAATCGTTGGGTGGTTCCCTATAATCCACTGCTGTCACGCATTTTCAATGCACACATTAACGTAGAGTTTTGTCAATCGGTCAAAGCTATTAAATACATCTGTAAGTATATTCATAAAGGTTCTGATCAAGCCACATTTTCGTTACAAAGTAATAACGACGAAGTAGAAAAATATCTAAATGGTCGCTATATAAGTTCCTCGGAGGCGTTTTGGAGAATTTTTCAATTTTCGATTCATGAACGTTTTCCGGCAGTAGTTCATTTAGCCGTTCATTTGGAAAATGGACAAAGAGTATATTTTTATAATAATGAAAATCTCCAAGATCGTGTGAACAATCCTTCATCAACGACACTTACAGCGTTCTTTGATCTCTGCAAAAGCGACGATTTTGCAAAAACCCTTTTATATCACGAAGCTCCCCAGTATTACGTTTGGCAAAGAAATTCATTTTCTAGAAGAAGACGCGGGCAAGATGTTGAGGGATATCCCGGTGTAAAAAAAGACACAACTTTAGGCCGTGTTTATAACATTCATCCAACTCAAACTGAATGTTTTTATTTAAGAATGTTACTGCAATATGTTCGCGGTCCAATGTCATTTCAACATCTACGAACCGTGAATGGTGTTATTTTCCAAACGTACCAAGGCGCTTGCAAGGAATTAGGTTTACTGGAGGGAGATGAACATTGGCAAAATACCATGTCCGATGCAATGTAGCGTTGCGAAAACCATATAATTTAAATGATTTAAATGAATATATCACAGAAAATGAACCAAGATTAGTAAATGACCAGGTGACAACGTATAATTGTGTCATGAAAAGTGTTAGTTTTAATGAAGGAAAAATTTTCTTTTTGGATGCTCCCGGTGGGACCGGCAAGACGTTTATTACTAATCTTATATTGGCAAAAGTAAGGTCTCTAGGAAAGCTAGCCTTAGCAGTAGCGTCGTCAGGTATTGCTGCAACTTTATTAGCAGGTGGACGCACAGCTCATTCCACTTTTAAACTGCCCCTAACTGTGTCTTTAGAGAAAGATAGCGTGTGCTCTATACGCAAAAATGGACCTTTGGGAAAAGTTTTACAAGACGTCAGTCTAATAATCTGGGACGAATGTACCATGATACATAGAGCTCACGTAGAAGCTCTAGACAGAACTCTCCGAGATATTAGAAACTGTGATAAAATCATGGGTGGGATTACGGTTATGTTTGCTGGGGACTTTCGCCAAACCTTACCGGTAATAGTAAGGGGAACCAGAGCAGACATTGTGAAGGCTTGCCTTAAAAGTTCTCCATTATGGAAATTTGTAAATATTTTAAAATTATCTACAAATATGAGAGCACATTTGGGGGGAGGTAGTATAACTTTCCCGTCAAAATTACTTTCTGTAGGAGACGGGAAAATACCTCATTCTAATAATAAAATTGAAATTGATTGCGATTTAGGAGTAAAAGTGGGTAACATCGAGGAATTAATAACTAAGGTATACCCTGACATCAGCCAAATAGAAAACAAGGACCACCAATGGATGTGTCAAAGAGCAATATTGGCGGCAAGAAATAGTAACGTTGACGAAATAAATGATATAATTTTAAGTAAACTCCCAGGAGATATTGTAACCTACACATCCATTGATACCGTGATGGATCAAGAAGATGTAGTTAATTACCCACAGGAGTTCCTCAATTCCTTGAACCCAAGCGGCCTTCCCCCACATTCTCTTAATTTAAAAATAGGTGCCCCAATCATTTTACTAAGAAATCTCAAACCACCAAATTTATGCAACGGGACCCGACTTCAAGTAAAATTTCTGCGCAATAACGTCATCGTTGCAATAGTTTTGACTGGTCCAGCAGTTGGTCAAACAGTCCTCATACCCCGCATCCCAATGATACCCAACGACTTACCTTTCAATTTTAAAAGAATACAATTTCCGATTAAATTATCCTTCGCAGTCACAATAAATAAATCACAGGGGCAGACATTCAAACACGTGGGGATCGATTTACGCCAAGACTGTTTTTCGCACGGCCAGTTATACGTCGCCTTATCAAGATCAGGTTGTGGCGAAAATCAATATATTCTTCTGCCACAAGACAATAAAACAAAAAATGTAGTATATGCAGAAGTTCTATAATAATTTAATTTACTTAAAAAATTGTACAGATATAAATAGTTTGGAACTCGAAAAAAAAACATAGGTTTTATCCTAAAAATTCTGCGGAAACTCGACCATTCCGAAAATCCCGCAAGAACGGGAACTATGTGGGAACTATTTTGTATAAACGCTATGTTAATCCATACTATATTCTAAATGCGAAAGTCTGTCTGTCTGTCTGTCTGTCTGTCTGTCTGTCCCTCAATCACGGCTAAACCACTGGATGAAATTTGGAATACAATTGAAGACCCAGGGTGGAACATAGAATACTATGTTTTTCAAAAATCAACCCCTAAAGGGTTTATAAAGGGGATGAAAGTTTGTATGAAAAATCTAAACCGCTGAACCGATTTTAATGAATTTTGGCACAAATATAGTTGATAACCCAGGGTTAAAAATAGGGTATTTTTTCTTTAAATTTCAATTTCAAATAGGGGATGAAAGTTTGTATGAAAGCTTTTTGATGGCGAAACGAAGTTCGCGGGCACAGCTAGTTATGTATAAAACGTTTAACATAAGCAACTGCTCTCTTTAGTCTGTTTAAATTAGAAAATCTCTCAAAGTTAACAAAGGGGGTAATTACAGTCACTGTAGTGACTACTTTTATTTCAGGCAAATCGCTTGGAATTTTAACCTTTAGGGTTGGCCAATCATTTTTCATTTCAAGTAAAAATTTAGGTCCATGCCACCAAAGTGTTGAATTTTGTATATTAATAGGATTAACACCTCTAGAAATCATATCTGCAGGGTTCATTTCAGTGGGCACATAATGCCAAGCGTTTGTGTGTGTTATTTCTTGAATTTCACCTATTCTATTAGCAACAAAGGTCTTCAGTTTAGACACATCGCCTCTTAACCATGCCAATACAATGGTGGAATCACACCAATAAAACACTTGACTGGGAGTGAATCTAATTGATTCCAACACAGACTTACACAACCTCGCAGCTAAAAGGGCTGCGCAAAGTTCCAATCTAGGTATAGATGTTGGTTTAAGCGGTGCTACCTTTGACTTTGAGCACAGGAGATTGACTGTAATGTCATTATTGAAACCAACAGATCGTACATAGAGACATGCACCGTAGCCAACCTGCGATGCGTCACTGAACACGTGAATTTCAATCGATTTTATTGAAACAGAAAGTACAAATCTAGGAATCTGAATTTTTGATATAACGTTTAGGCTATCAAAAAAGTCGTCCCATGATTTCTTATTGTCATCGGAAACGGGTTGGTCCCAGTGAACCTTATCCCTCCATAATCTTTGTAACAGCAATTTTGGTAGCATGATGCAAGGACTCAGGAGTCCAAGGGGATCGAAAATCTTAAACGCTGTGGACATAATAAACCTTTTTGTAATTATGTTATTTCTCTCTTGAGTAATATTTATAGGAAAATGTAAAGTATCACTATTAGGGTCCCATCCTAAACCTAGTGTACTAGTTGATTCACTAATAGTTAAATTTTCTTGTTTAGTATTAATGTTGTAATTTTCAAAAATAGATGGCAGGTTTGTTTTGAACTTACGTAGTGTAAAGCAACCCTTATTTAGCTCAGCAGATACACCATTCAGAATATAACGTAGTTCATTTTCATCATCGGTCCCGCACAACAAATCATCCGCGTAAAAATCCCTTTGTATTATGGTTTTGATAAGAGAATCCTTACACTCCTCACCAATCTGCCATAGACATCTAATGCTCAAATAACTTGCACTAGCAGTGCCATATGTTACTGTGTTCAATTCATAAGTCTTAATTGGTATAGATTCATTTTCTCTCCACAAAATTAATTGTAAATTTCTATCATTTTCATGAACTTGAACTTGACGATACATTTTACATATATCACCTGTTAGTAGGTATTTATGCTGACGAGCACGTATCAATATAGAAAAAAGTGAATCCTGAACATTAGGACCTACCATTTGCAAGTCATTAATAGAATATCCTGACGAGGAGGGAGCAGAGCCATCGAAAACAACCCTAATTTTGGTTGATTCGCTAGTCATTTTAAATACCGCATGATGGCACAAAAAATATGAAGGATTCGGTAAGCTATTTGATGCTTCAGAGAGGTGCCCCAAAGCCTCATACTCCTTAATGAATTCTACGTACTCTGCCTTTAAAGTAGGATTTTTACGAAAGCGTTTCTCTAAATTGATAAACCGTTTTCTAGCCAACGAATAAGAATCACCCAAACAATCCGATGAGTCGCGTAGTGGCAGTCTCACACAAAATCTGCCACTATCCAGGCGAGTAGTGTGAGTTAAAAAATGATTTTCACACTCCCTTTCTACCAAGCTTAATTTTGTCCTTTGGGGAAGTTCTTCTAACTCCCAAAATTTGGCAAGATTGTTATCAATTTCAGATTGTTTTGAATAATCTGTATGCACCTTTATATCACTACAACTAAAATTATTATAAAAATTAACTGGACCGTTGATTAACCAGCCGAACTCAGAGTCATGTAATTTAGGCTGGTTTGGCCCCAAGTTTAGCTGCTTGGGTTGAATAATATCCCAGAACAGGTCAGCCCCAATCAACAAATCTATGGGCCCTGGCTTATCGAATGTGGGATCAGCTAGCACTATGTCTGCTGGCAACTGTAAAGAATCCTTGTTTACAGGAAACGCAGGTAAGTTACCAGTTATATTTTCAAGTAATAAACAGTTTAATTTAGACTGAAAGCTACTATTTAGGGACTGAATTTGAATAAAACAACTTTCTTTTATTTTGCTATTTTCAGTACATCCTATGCCAACTACGTTGATAACAATAGGACTCGATTCCAGTGATAACGCATCCTTGATACGTGTGGTTATAAACGAGGACTGACTACCCGAGTCTAATAATGCCCGCACACGCATTACATTTTTAGTCTGTGGATTTTGAATACTTATCAAAGCAGTTGACAAAAGTATTTGTTTACTGTTCGAACAAAAGTTTACAATGGATTCTGAATTTTCCGGATTACATTTAGCAACACTTTGGTGCAATAAAGAATTGTGACGCTCTTTACAAATTTTACAAGGACCCATACGACATTGGCTTACTGGGTGACCCTGTCTCAAACAATTTACACATAATTTGTATTTGGACACCTCATCCAACCGATCCTTAATGGATTTATTTTTAAAAGAAATAAATTTTATGATCTTGGCTGCAAATTATACATAAGTTAATGGCACATTTATTATTTTGAGTAGCAACAGTAAAAGATTTATTATTATTATTATTAGGATTAAAATTGCGTCTATTATTATTGTACTGATTATTATAAGTTAAATTATTATTATGTGAATATTTTGAATGATTATTTTGATGAAACGTGTTTGGTGGCGATTTTGAATGATTGTCGTTTTTATTATTATGTGTGGTCTCTAATATATAAGCCCTATCGATTAAAAATGATTTAAATTGTTGCAATGTTGGTATGTCACCTAAACCATTTCTTTGTTCTTCCCATTTCGTAAGGGTAATATTGTCGAGTTTAGAGGTGACCATAAAAATAATTAAAGTGTCCCAATAGTCAGTGGGTTGGCCCAAGCTGGCTAGGGCACGTAGGTTTTTTGTGATATGATCAACTATATATCTTAGTGAACTAGCTGTGTCTCTGTTTACTTGTTGAACATTGAACAACGATTTTAAATGGTGGTTTATTAGCAGTCTTTTGTTATTGTAGCGGTCGTATAGCAATTGCCAAGCATTGTTATAATTGCAAGACGATAATTCAATATTAGAAATGACACGAGCGGCGTCGCCTTCGAGATACGAACTCAAATAATGGAACTTTTGAATTGCTGGAATGCGTTCATTATTGTGAATTAAGTTGGTAAAAGTATCACGAAACTCAAGCCATCTAAAGAAGGAACCATCAAATTTCGCGATTTGAATTTGGGGTAATTTAACATTAAAATCATGATCGAGGGAGCATTGAGCTTCTTGGAATACCGACTCACGTCTTTTTATTTCTTGTTGCACTAGTTTTATATTAGTCTGCTCTTCAATAATGTTTTTAGCTCTTGCAATGTACTGCACAAAATCCTGCTCAATGCACTCTCTCTCATCAATTTCCGCGTCCAAATTATCGGCATTAAGCAATTCTATTTGACATTGTAACTCGTCAAACTTGGCAGATAATCCCTCAAACCTGCTGACCTTTAATGTGATCTCAGCAAGCTCAACAGACGACAATGTAGGCTGTCCAGTAAATTTATCCAAATAATTTTTAAATTTGGTTATCTGACCCTTTACAGAACTACGTTTAATTATTAAATTATGAAAATCCATTTTAAATAATTATTAATAATAAAAAAAACAAATCACTAGACAACCACTCAAGAAAGCAATAAATCTATAAGAGTAATAAAATTATTCTCACGCTCCTCCCTGGCTTACGGCTAACGGCAGGCTTAACAGTCGGCGGTCGAACAGCTGATAACGGGCAGCGCAACAATTTTGATGATTACTCACTCACCCGGCAGCGAAACTGAAAATATTCGGCAAATAGCCTTTACTTTTATGGAATAAACCACTGCGAACTTTGGGGCTATAAAAGTTTAATAATTTTGAATAAAATAAAGAATTTTAGTTTACTTTTGGGAAATATTTTTACTTGTAGGTAGAAAATAAATAATTTATAAAAAGTGTTTTACCTAATAAAAAGAAATCACACAAATAACAATCTATTCTGGGATTGGAATAGGATTTTGGGTGGAGATAGGAAAAACCAAGGCACTTATCTGCTGGAAATATGCTGCGATGTGATGCTTTTGCTGCGTCACTGGTCGGCTATTGTCCAGGATGACCTTCAATTTCGTCCTCAAAATTTATAGTTTTCCAATCTAGATGATGTTATTAATCGATTGCACTTCTGTATGCAATTCCCTTGTGGTTATCTCGTTGAATATCTCACTGCTTCAACTTCCAATATCCAACGGCAACAACACCGAATTTCTTCTCGGAAATTTTGAAAATTCCACACTTTTGGAGTGTGTCCTGTCACGGTCGCCAATTTATGTCTCGTAGTGAACACTATGGAGCTTTGATTTAAACTCAAGATAATGATTTACAAGTATTTAATGCGAATTTAGTATAAGACAAACAATTTTCGTGCTTTCGGTGCAACGAATGAATTTAGAGTGATTGTTGGGGGGTAGGGGCACAGCCGTTGTACGGCACACAAGAGAGTCTCGCCTTGACGATTCTTCGAGGCAAAGTTGCACTTGTGGCCCTTTTGCCTGCTAGTTTCTAAAGTAGGCCGCAACAGATACATGTAATTTTTTCTATTTGCTTTATAGTTACCTCGAAGCTATTGCTATTTTTGCATTTCGAGATTTTAGAGACCTATTTAATCGTAAATAAAGCTTTTTGGTTTGTTCTTTTTTCTGTTGTAGTGAGATATAGCGCGAATCGTGTTGTTGGCTGCAGCAGAGGAAGAGAGGCAGAAAAATATGCTGGTGCTGCGTAGAAGACAGCTGCGGGAAGATAGCATGCCCATGCTTTTGCCCGAGAGTTCATTCGTCGCCACATTTCGCCTGACAAAGGTCATCTACCAGTCTTTGCGAGGATTTGATGCCTTATTTGCATCCGACGCAAAGATCGACGGGGATTAAGGCGGAGATCAAGGTATTTATTGGTGAATTACAATATTTCTGTTCTATTTTAGATATACCTGCTATAATAGTTTAATATCTTTTTAGGTCCTTGCTGCATTGCAATATTATGCTAGCGGATCTTATCAAAAATGTGTCGGCAATGACTTTACCCTGGGTCTGTCACAAACGTCTGTGTCTGATTGTCTGGCAGAAGTTACAGAGGCCCTCAATCAACCAGAAATTTTGAGGAAATATATACATTTCCCAAAATCACAAAGTGAACGCTATGCAGTCGTAAGAAGGTACATCTATTTAGATTTAATTATAAAAGTACTTATTAAAAAGCTAACTAAAGATATTGTTGCAGATTCAATGATCAATTTGGATTTCCTGGGGTCTTAGGTGTATAGATGGTACTCATGTTGCTATTATACGCCCTAAAGATTACGAGGAACATTATTTTAACAGGAAAATGTACCACTCTCTTAATGTGTTGGTCGTAAGTAATATTTTATAAATGTACTATTTGAAATTTCATTATTCAGTTCACACGCACATGCAATAACTGTATATTATAAAACTGTTGTATGAATCATACAGTAAGTATTTATGACAGTCGCTTCCCATAAAAAGAGTAATCATTACATAATTATTTTGTAGTTTTTAATTAATATTGTTCTACTGTGATGTGTTTTAAATATTTATCCTTCATGAATACCCTTAAACATACTTGATAATTACAAACATACATACATACATACATAAATCACGCCTATATCCCCGGAGAAGTAGGCAGAGGTGAACTAGCACCCACGTTTCGCCAATTATGTTAGGTCCCATGTAATAGGGGGCGAGCCTATTGCCATTTATCGAGCACAAAAGTCGCAGTGCATTACTATTGGTAGGTGGTGTAAGAGGAATGCTGCTGCCCATTCTTCATTATTGATTTATCCTTAGTCGCCTTGTACGACACCCACGGGAGAGATTGATTACATACATTCATACGTATATATCACGCCTATATCCAAGAGAGGAGCTCGCTAGCGCTTTAATAAATTGTTGCAATGTAATTAATTCATAATTTAAGATATGCGATGCAGATTTAAGAATCTTGCATGTGGATGCATCATTTGGTGGTGCAAGTCATGACTCCCATATTTGGAATTGTTGTCCAGTGAAGATTGGGATGCAGAGATTACATGAGCAAGGACAAATATTTTGGCTGCTTGGTGAGTGTTACACAAAAAAATAGCAAAACAACAGCTAAATAGTTTAAAGTTTCTGTTCTCACCTCCACTACATTTTCCCCACACTGTTTAAGCAAAATTGCTTATAGAATTTGTTATAAATGTCAAAATCCAACATCAATCAAAATTAAGAAAATATTTATTAACACAGGTGATTCTGGCTATGCCCAACGGCCATGGATGATGACACCAATCCTTCATGCTGCACAAGGTAGTCCAGAAGAGCATTATACCAACCAACATGTGCGGACTAGGAATGTGGTGGAAAGATGTTTCGGCATTTTGAAATCCCGTTTCCGATGTCTTTTGGCACATCGAACATTGCACTACACGCCTGAGAAAGCAGGCAAGATTGTTAACGCCTGTGTGGTGTTGCACAATTTAATGTTGGACTCACACACTGGACACTTGGACATTGATGAGGAGGCAATGGCTTGTGATCGAGTATTACAAGGGCATCACCCCTCACCCAGCTCTGTCACTGCTGGAAGCAGCCAACAGCGTGGCCTCTGTCAGGCCAGGCAGGCTGTAGTCAATAGACTTTGGAATGTACTATTGAGGAGGTAAGGTGTAAACAGTGATTAGTTAACCATTATATATATATATGTCGGTGTGTGTGGTAGCAAACAATGATTTATAAGTGATATAACTAAGATAGTACAATTTTTTGTTTACAGTCAAGCATACGGTTAGGAGAAATTACAAAATTGAAGTTGAAGAAACATTGATAAATAAAAGCTGATTAGAATGAAACCATGCTATAAATTTAACATAAAAGATGTAATATAATTTTCCTTTTTATAAAGTTGTACAATTTTGTTAGAAGTTAGATGAAGAAGAGGATTAATTTTTGCCGAATTGGCGCGAACACAGATTATACACTTTTTTAATTTATTTCACATTTTTGGAAAGCAAAGGAATCAATCACGGAATGTTTTGGCTGGAACATCCTCCCCGGGCTCGAAGTTAGTAGATGCACAGGTAGTATACTTCGAGGATTTACGATGCATCTTCAGCAGGAAGCAGAGGTGACAATTTGTTGAGTGATCGTCGAACAATGCCATTAGTTGTTAAGATGTCCACGACTCTAATAACTCCGTCTGGGCCGGGATGAAGTTTATGGACCCGCCCAAGACGCCATTTCAGTGGAGGCAAGTTGGAATCGTTCAGGAGAACCATTTCACCAATCTTCAGCTGCCCTTGAGTGGTGCGCCATTTGCCCCGTTGTTGGAGTTCTTTTAAATATTCGTTGCGCCAACGATCCCAGAAGTGTTGTTTGAAGTGTTCAATTCGTTGGAAGCGGTCTAATCTTGTTAGATTTTGGTCTCTGTGGTCATGTGAAGGCATCGAAGTAAGCGGTCTTCCAATAATAAAGTGGCCTGGTGTCAATGGTTGAAGATCTTGAGGGTCAGAAGTGAGGGGAGTAAGAGGACGAGAATTTAAGATGGATTCTACGTGAGCAAAGAGGGTCGACAATTCTTCAAATGTAAGGTGGGTAGAACCTAATACGCGTTTGATGTGAAATTTCGCAGATTTTACCCCCGCCTCCCAAAGACCGCCAAAATTGGGCGCATACGGAGGAGAAAAGATGAAATTAATACTTTCGTTGGCTGCTTTTTCGGTTATACTATCGGAGTTACTTTCAAGAAATTTTGCTATTTCGTTGCTAGCACCAACAAAGTTTGTAGCATTATCACAAAATAATTGAATGGGACGTCCTCTGCGGCTGATAAACGTTTTAAACAAAGTAAAAATATATCTGTCGATAAATCACTTGCCACTTCTAAATGCACGGCTTTAGTAGAAAAACAGACGAACAAACATAAATAACATTTAGAAATTTTACATCCCCGACCTTTTCGATCAGTTATATAAAAAGGACCCGCAAAATCAGTGCCACATACTTGGAATGGATAACTTGGTGTCACACGTTCAATTGGTAAGTTACCCATAATTGGACTTAAAGGCTTGGCTTTTAATCGTCTACAACGTACACAATTATTAATTGTACTTCTAGCTAAAATTCTGCCTCGTGTTGGCCAGAATCTATCTCTAATCGCATAGAGTAGCAATTGAGGTCCACCATGTAATAGTTTATTGTGTTCATGTGAAAAAAGTAATTTTGTAAAATGATGTTTATGATGCAGGATAGCAGGATGCTTTTGGTGCCAGGTGAAAGAAGACTGTTGAAGACGGCCACCCACTCTCAACACATTATCATCGTCGAGAAAAGGAGTAAGAGACAGTATTGAAGATTTAGAAGGTAAGTTTCGTTTACTTTTTAAACTTTTTATTTCAGAAGGGAAAGATTCGAGCTGAGCTTGTTTGGTCAGTATATTAAGAGACTCTTCAAGTTCAGAGGGTGAAATTGCACCGGTAAGTTTTGCATGAGGATTTTTAATGTTATGTATAAATCTTAAGACGTAAACTAAAGTTCTTTGCAATTTATTAAGCGATGAAAAATTTTCAATACTAATAAATCCCTTGCTATTAGAGTTAAGTTCTTCTGTCTCGGGTAAAACGAGAGCAAGGGCCTTAACCTTCTCAAATTTAGGCCAATGAGATGAATCCTTCAGAAGGAATGCAGGACCCTGCCACCATAAGGTTTCAGTAGGAACCCTTTGAGGCTCAACTCCCCGGGATGCAAAATCAGCTGGATTTTGAGTACCAGGAACATGTTTCCAACTAGCAGTTGAACTAAGAGTGTGGATTTCCCCTATTCTATTGGCGATGTAGGTCTTATGACCTTTGGGATCTGATGATATCCAACTTAGAACCACAGATGAATCAGTCCAGAAGAACTGTTCATCTATATTTATTCGTAGAGCTTTAGATACCTTATCAGCAAGACGAGCTGCTAATAAAGCTCCGTTCAATTCTAACCTAGGAATACTAACGGGTTTCACACTTGCTACTTTAGTTTTAGCACTAAGAAGATGAACAGTACACCCACCGTTAGAATCTATGGTACGTAAGTAAGCACAAGCAGCATAAGCGCTCTTGGAAGCGTCAGAGAAGGTGTGAAGTTGAATTATGATGGGATCAATTGATAACGCGAAGCGAGGAATTTTCAAAGATGAAAGTGTTTTCAAACCTGTAACAAACTTGAGCCATTGTTTCGAAATATCCTGAGGCACTGGTTCATCCCAGTCAGACTTTAAGAGCCATAACCTTTGAAGAATAATTTTTGGTATAATTGTACATATACTTAGTAGACCAAGCGGATCAAATATTCTAGCAGAATTTGAAAGTATTGTTCTTTTTGTTATGACACATTTTTTATTACATTCGAATTTGACAGGGAATTGCAATGTATCTGTTAGAGGATGCCATTTTAAGCCCAAAGTATTGGCTTCTGCACTGAGTTGCAAATTTTTAGGACCATCAACAGTCTGGCTGTCATCAAATATTGAAGGAGCATTTGTCCTAAACTTTCGAAGTGGGAACTTTGCAGAATTCAGTTGACTCGAAACAGCACTACAAATTTCTTTCAATTTTGGTATAGTTGGGGCGCCTGTAATTACGTCGTCCATATAAAAATCATGCTGTATGACTGTAGCAATTTCAGAATTCTGACATTCATTGGCTAGTTGCTTAAGACATCTGGTAGCTAAGAAGGGTGCAGAAGCAGTGCCATAAGTCACTGTATTAAGTTGAAGACATTTAAGAGGATCAGTAACCTTGTCTCGCCAGAGGATAAGTTGAAGATGTCTCTGCGAAGGATGTACTTGGATGCAGCGATACATTTTTTCTACATCTGCAGAGAAAACAAAACGATGTTGTCGAAATCTAAGAAGTATGGAGAACAAATCGTCTTGAATGGTTGGACCTATGTATTGAATGTTATTTAGAGACTTATTTGAACTTGTTTTCGCATATGCGTCAAAAACAACACGCAGTTTAGTCGTCTCACTGTGTTCACGTAGAACCGCATGATGAGGTAAGAAATAACCAAATGATGGCCGTGGAATTTCAGTAAGATGTCCCAATTCTTGATACTCCCTAATAAAGTCAACATAGCGCTGCTTGAAAGAAGGATTTCTAGACATTTTTCTTTCATTGTTCAAAAATCTACCCTTAGCCATTTGGTATGATTCACCCAAACATTGAGGATCCTCCTTGAAAGGAATTTGAACACAGAATTGGCCATCTGGCAAACGAGATGCAGTTTCAACAAACAATTTCTCACAAGTCTCATCCTCAACAGAAGAAGCCTTTGAAGTGGAAGGGACTTCTTCAACCTCCCAAAATTTAGCCAGTGTATCCCTTATCTCCTGACTAAAATTACATAAAAGATGATTGTTATAATTGGGTTGACGTATGCACCCTATAGGGCCACAAACTAGCCACCCTAGATGCGATTCTTGAAGTATTGGTTTATTTTTGCCTAAACTTATTTTGTCATTTTCAATTATATCCCAAAAGATGTCAGCACCAAGAAGAAGATCAATTTCACTAGGTTTGAAGAAGTTAGGATCCGCCAAAGACAGAGAAGAAGGAATACCTAGATTAGAATTTACTTCCACATTAGGCAGATGATCAGTAATGCGTGGAACCACAAGACACATAACTTTCCTACGGAAATTTTTATGAATAGAATTTATCAATATATTGCAACATTCCTTAATTTTAAGTGTCATGTTATTTAAGCCTGCAATACTACTGGGGCAGTCAATTGCTGATGACTCACCAATCAATTCCTTGGCAGATTCAGTTACTAAAGAAGTTTGGCTCCCGCTATCGAGTAAAGCCCTGAGAACTACTGTTTTATTGTTTTTGCAGGTAACCTCCACCAAGGCAGTAGAAAGAAGAACATGACTAGAAGCTACAGCTGACATGGTTACAGAAGGTAAGTTTTCACTACAAGATGCTTCAGAGGTAGGTAAAGTAGTAGCCACTGAGTTAGGTAAAGACGTTGAAATATTATTTCTATTAATTGTATTATATGAACGATGTAACAAAGAATTATGCTTTCTTTTACAGATTCGACAGCCGCCTAAATTACATTGTTCAGCATGGTGCCCGGTGCGAAAACAGTTTGCACATAATTTCCACAGATACACCTTGCTATTTCGTTCGTCTACTGTCATAGCTTTGAATTTATCACACAAATATAGCCTATGATTTTCGTTACAGGCCTTGCATTGCAACACCGAAGAAGCAGAAGAATTATTAACTGATGCTACAAATGCTACAGGCTTAGAAGAGGAGTTTGGTTTACGCTTTTGCATATTATTATTAGTATCAGACTTCCCAACTTGAATATTTTCTAAAACAGAAGCACAATTACGAAGGAAGATATAAAAATCTTCTAACTTAGGAGATCTGTCAAATGTGTTTCTCCGTTCCTCCCATTTCCTAGCTGTAGAGGCATCTAATTTTGCGGATACCATATATATAATGATTGTATCCCACTTATCCGTGGGTTCACCGAGGGAATCTAGGGCACGTAAATTTTTAGACACCATATCAATTATAAAGCGAATAGATTTTTCAGATTCCTTTACAATTGGTTCAATTGAAAATAGTGCATTAAGATGATGATTTATCAACAAACGCTTATTGTTATAGCGCTCACAGAGGAGGTCCCATGCAATTTGGTAACCTTCAGTTGACACAGAAATTGATTTTATAATGCTCGCAGCAGTACCTTCTAAACAAGATTTTAAATAATGAAATTTACTAATTTTATCAATGGAATCATTATTATGGATTAGCGAGCAGTATGTATCATGAAATTCCAACCAATTACTGCGGTCACCATTAAATAATTTCAAGGATATGACGGGCAATTTAATATTATTATGGTTTACAGTACCACTCTGAGCAATAGAGTAAGATGAATTAGCATCCACAAGTGGTTTATTTGAATCATTGTATAAATCTAAAATTTCTTGAGACTCAGAAATGGTACCAAAAAATTGAGATTCTGTATCTTCCCTTTGGAAAACCTGCTCCTCCGAATTGTCCTCCAATATGTCCATTTCGGATTGTACAGAATCAAAGGTTTTAAATAATGTTTGCAGTTTAGATAATCTTAATTGCAATTCATTTAATTGACATTTAGAAGGTTGATCAAATGATTTAAATGTTTTTAGATAATTTTTATATGAAGTGAGTTGCCCTTTAATTGATGCTCTTTGCTTAATGAGGCGTTTTAAGTCTGTTTCTATACTCATATTGCACTATTATAGGTAATAGAAAGCAACAACAAAATATATAAATACCTTAAAGTTCCAGTAAACAGCCAAAGAAAGTAGGAAAATAAACAATTGAATGAACTATTGCACTATTAATTGGTAGACGGGTTTACAATATTTATAAATTTATTATTTATTTATTTACTGCTCATAACACAAAAGATTACGATTCACTTTGACCAATTCAATTCCTGATGTCCTCTGTTGTAGCAGGTAGATAGACAATTTTCCCAGACCACAATAATTATTATCCAATTTTCAACTAGATTGCAGGTCCTGTCACGGTCGCCAATAACATGATTAGAATGAAACCATGCTATAAATTTAACATAAAAGATGTAATATAATTTTCCTTTTTATAAAGTTGTACAATTTTGTTAGAAGTTAGATGAAGAAGAGGATTAATTTTTGCCGAATTGGCGCGAACACAGATTATACACTTTTTTAATTTATTTCACATTTTTGGAAAGCAAAGGAATCAATCACGGAATGTTTTGGCTGGAACAAAAGCTTTTTAATTTTATAAATATATTTTCATTATAAATAATAATAGTCTTTTTTACCCTGTGCTATAAACATTTATAAATAAAAGACAACTTAAGATTATTAATTTCTATATATACAATGGAATTAGAATTCGAGCCGTGTGCCTTTTCAGTAGTATTTTCTCAAACGTGAAAATACTACTGAAAAGATGGTGGTGGGAGCAGAGGAGCACTCAACGCGGAAACTATATTTCTTAAAACCCCTAGCACATCTGCATGAAACTGCTTGGTGGTTTCAAGCAGCTGCTTGTCTATCTCTAGCCTTTGTTCCTCAATTTGGACTCGCCGTTGCTCTATTTCGTTGCGCTTGTTTTCGCAATCTAAGGCCCACTGTGGCGCACCCGCTGTAATAAATTTAGTTATTTACATAACCATGTAATAGTACCTAATAGTAACTGTGTATATACTTATGATACTCTAAATGTGAGAGTGGGTGCTAGTTCACCTCTGCCTACCCCTTCGGGGATATAGGCGTGAAATATGTATGTATGGATGTACTCTAAATGTTGATACATACAGAATGAGAGCAGAGGAGCTCGCTAGCGCAGTGGCTTGCAATTGTTTAAACTAAGCAATGTTCGCTAAGACCGGTCATTGGATGGGTGTCCTAAAATTTATTATTTTGAGTTCCTCCGTGCTTCGGAAGGCACGTTAGGCCGTTGGTCCTGGCTGCATCTGCAGTCGTTAATACCCACCAGTCCGCACTGGGCCAGCGTGGTGGGTTATATCCCAAACTCCCTATATTCTTCTATCCATAGGAAAGGCCTATGCGCCAGCTGTAGGGACATTAAAGGGCTAGTGATGATGATGCAATGGCATACAGAATATCTATGCCGGAGGGACATTAGACAACTGAGAATTATTAATGTTATGCAATAATAAAACAGACTATTAGGGATGGACTTAGCTCCACGACTGTCTTCTGCAGAGGCAGAGGTATGTTTCCTCTTATCTGAAATAAAAAGTTATTTAGTGTTATATTTCCATCTTCATAAACGAATGCAAATTTTTTCATGACTTCTTACGGGGGCGAGATGGAGTGCTAGTTTGCTTGCTTAAGCCTTCTCTCACCAAATCCACGACTAAAATTTAAAATATTTTATAGATATAAAAAAGGTCTTGTTATTAAGGCTCTGTGGGCCGAAATAGGCAACTTTTAAAACAATCTGAGACATTCAACATAGTGTTTACAAGTCTGAAAAAAATATATGTATAAGTTAAGGATTTATTCTAGTCAAATTCGCATTCACTTATAAGATTTAATAAACTTCACTCGATAGAAAAAAATCCCAAAGCAACCCCTTTTTACTAACATTTTTTCAATATTATGACGAAACTACTGATAATTTAAATTTAATTCTTGCGCACAATTAAAGCCATGTAATGTGTGTTCGCGTGATGTTGTGAGACAGGAGAGGTGGTGACAGATGACGTCACGGAGTTGAGCAGAATTTATTGAGAAGAGGAGATGATAATACAACAGGTCTTAAAAGTAGGTTGTCCCTCACGGCTACCTCAGGTGAGGCGGCGGACACGCACTACTCAAAAAGGTTATATTTGTTCAAAGACGCTGCCGTCACTAACTACGCAGTGAGTTCTCGAATGTCGTTCCAATTAGGATGCAACACCAAGATGCACACCTACGTAAAAGTGGAATACGCTTTGGTTCTGTTTTACAAAATTCTGATGTGGCTATATATATTACACTGAGAAGATCTGAACACCGCCAACTAGAATATGCACCAATAATGAGAGCGCCACCTAGTTTGATCTTGATGAACTACGTACTGCTTACTATTATAGGTGACTCCATAACGTTGTAGCCTTATGCCAATAGATGGCGTAAAACATCCTTTACAATCTCCCCCTCAGGCCCCGAAGACGTCCCGGCGAGAGGGACTGAATACTTCTTATTGTTTCTTAGGCCGTCCACGGCCACGTTTCTTCGCCAGTATCGGGGTTGGAGTAACAACATGTTCCTTCCTTGGGCGTCCTCTTCTCCGTATCGGTTGCACTGGTTCTGGCATGAGATTAGCATTGTCACACTTGTATGGAACTAGAGCAGATGCATGATATAGCCCTATCGGAATGTCTGGTTTATCTGGTGTGGCTAATTTAAAAGAGGCTGGTCCGTGTGAATCGACTATCATATAGGGTCCATCTCTGCGAGGCGCAAATTTAGCAGTGATACCTTGATTCGCCTTACTAATTGGATGTGTTTTAACCAGAACGAAATCTCCAACAGAATACTGTGGTTGTTGGCGTCTGTGCTTATCCACCCATTCTTTTCGAGCTTCCTCCTTCATTTCTTGCACCTCTCTGGCTCTTGCTAAAGCGTCCGCAAGGTTCTGCAATTTTGGTGTAATCTCGGGTATTATATTTTAGGAAATTAATATATTCCGGAAGTCAATCTCATTATCATGTGGTGCTCTTAATTCTCTTCCAAATGTCAAGTATGCTGGGGTTTTATCTGTAGATGAACAGTGCGTACTGTTCATAGCAAAACGAATGGCAGGCAAATGTTCTGCCCACTTGTCATGTGTTGCTTCTTGTACCATAATAGCTAATTGTGTTTTCAGATCCCGATTCCTGCGTTCAACTGGGTTTGCTTCTGGATGATACAGAGGCGTATAGTGATGTTTTATTTTCAAAGTGTAGGTGACTTGCTGCATGACAGCACTCACAAATTGTGTACCGTTGTCGCTGATCAACCTTCTTGGTACTCCATATCTTAAGAACACTTCGTTTATCAATGTTAATGCGCAATTCTCTGCAGTTGCAGTGGTTAAAGCAAACAATTCCACCCACCTACTGGCTATGTCCTCGACAATTAATATCCATGTTTTACCATCTTCAGTTTGTGGGAGAGGGCCAAATAAATCAAATGACACTACTTCAAAGCGTTGGCTCATAGAAGTAGTTTGGAGAAGACCTGCGGGCTTCTGGTTTAGGGGCTTGTAACGTTGGCATTTTAAACAATTCTGTACATAACTGGTAATATATTTCCGCATTCCATTCCAGTAGTACCTCGTGGCAATTTTCTTATAAGTCCTCTCTGCTCCATAATGTCCTGCCAGTGGGTCGTCGTGGTATACATTCAATATGTTTCCCCATTCATGTTCAGGCACAACTAATAGAGCGTCATCTACCTCACTGTCATGGTGTAGACGATAAAGCAATCCATAATTCATTAGGTACCCTTTGTTGCTCCAATATATGGCGTCTTCTATTTGTTTTGTGTTCTCAAGAGCTTCTGTAATTTTCCTAATCTTATTGTCTTTTAACTGTTCCTCTCTTATTTCTTTAGTACTTCTTGTAGGCATGTCTAATACGACAGTACATATATTACAGCTTTCGGATGCATCTTCACAACAAAACGGTCTTGACAGTGCATCAGCTACTGCATTTAGTTTGCCAGGTTGGTAGCAAATATCTATGTTGAAAGATTGGATTTGTAGTGCCCATCGTGCTAAACGTCCTGAAGGCGACTTTAAGTTCATCAGCCATTTCAAAGCTTGATGATCAGTGATGACGGATATTCGTGAACATTCCACGTATGCTCGAAACTTGTTTAAGGCCCAGACTACGGCCAGTGCATATCTTTCAGTTGTGGAGTAATTACGTTCTGATGCGGTAAGTAATCTACTTGCGTACTCAATTGGATGTTCATCCTCCAAACTCTCCCCCTGGATCAGAACTGCTCCTAATGCATAGTTACTCGCATCTGTTTTAATCTTGAAGGGTTTGGTCTCATCAGCCTGTTGCAAGACTGGAGCCGAAGATAATAGCTGCTTGAGTGTCTTATATGCAGTTTCTTGCTCTTCTTCCCAAATCCAATAAGCTTTCTTCTTTGTTAGTTTTGTGAGAGGTTGTGCTATACTGGAAAAGCCTTCAATAAAACGTCTATACCACGAGCACATTTGCAAGAAAGATACTAATTGCTTTAGATTTTTCGGGTTTGGTCTTTCAAGAATTTTGTTCGGGGTCAGTCCTCAAACCTTCTGGTGTTATAAGATGCCCTAAGTACTTAATCGAAGAACAAACAAAGCGGCTCTTTTTCTTGTTAATTGTCAAGTTACTTTCTTTCATTTTTTGAAAGATATCTCTAAGGTCATCAACGTGACTTTCAAAAGACGTAGAGAAGACGATCAAGTCGTCCTGATAAGCCAGCATTTTAATATGTCCCAGAGAAACACGAAGTCTGTCCATTAATCGCTGGAATGTGGCTGCTGCATTTCGCAACCCAAACGGCATTCTTTTAAATTTATATATACCAAGAGGTGTTATGAATGCTGTCTTGTCCGTATCTTCGTCCCTCATTTTTATTTGCCAGTACCCAGATTTTAAATCTAACGTCGTCATAAAAGGAGTTGGCTTTGCAGCATGTAACATGTCATCTATACGAGGTATTGGGTAAGTATCTGGTACGGTTATAGCGTTTAATCGACGATAATCTATGCATACTCTTACTTCTCCATTAGCTTTTGGTACGAGTACGACAGGTGACGCCCATGGGGATGAGCATGGTTCTATAATGTTATCTTTTAACATTTTTTGAAGTTCAGTCTTTAGAGTTTCTCTTTTAGTAGTGGAAAGCCTATAAGGCGGGACTGATACAGGACTGTCAGTAGTAGTAATAATACAGTGTTCGCCTAGTGTAGAAGGTTGAGGGTTAGCAGTAAAAACGCATTTATACTCATCCAACAAATTTTCTAATTTCTTAATTTGGGTATCATTAAGGTTGCGATTCTCTACATTAAAAGAAAGAAGACCAATTTTAGTATCAACTGTCTCAAAAAGACTATTAGAGACTGGAGACAATTGCGGCTCAGCTTCCATTATGTTTTTTATAGCATCTGTAGGCACATAGTTTATATTCCACATTTTTATTATCATAAATAATTATAAACTATTATGTACTACATTATAAAATAAACAGTATATATTTATACATTATTAACAAATCTAAATAATATTTATTTACACAAAAATACACTTATTAAATATAAACATAACACAGTAACATAATATCCGTTATTATTAGTATACACTATTTACAAATCAATTAATATGTATCACGAGAAAATGTTCGGGTGGTGCCGCGGGCGCGGTGTAATGTTAACGCGCACTGCTAGCAGACGCCTATTGTTCTCGTGTACACGGCGCAAGCGCATGATAACCGATCATTGACGTCACACCGGCGGCCGCCCGCCGGCAGTCGAAACAGATGATCCGTGCTAGTCGTATGTCGCTCGCTTGCCGCTTGCTAATGTTTCGCTCGCTACCGACATTATAAAATTGTGTGCCTAATTGTGATAATTGCTAAAGTGAATATCCAGTGCATAACTCTGTCGCTTTATTTCTCCTTCTTTAAACTTTCTATGTGTTGTGTGACTGTGAGTAAATTGTGTTGCTACCGCAAATCTGGATTATTATTTGCTGCATCGATCCCAGCTAAGTACCTAGCTATAAGCACACAAAAAACACACGCACATCGCTAAACATCCTCCATCATGTACTCTAAGCGAGGGGAGAAGCCATCAAAAACCGTTTTTTGCTGTCTTATAGGCGATGATTCGAGTGGAATCAGTTTGTAGCCTCTTTTGGGCATGGTGTACGTTGATGGACAAGCAGCAGACTCAGATACGTTATGTTGCTGCCAAAATGTGTCTCTGTGACTCATTTCAATCGAACTAATGTGGAAATTAACAAAGTCCTCTTGATACAGCTCATAGATTTCGTCTTTTCCGATGAACTGAAATGTATACTGCGGTAGGTTGATAACCATGCCAGCATCCTGTATAAATCCAACGCCTAATAGGGTGAGTAGTTAATTTATTGGGAACTCTAGATCAACTTCGTTGATCTAGAGCTTCCCAAAAATAGTTCACAGGCACAAGTTTGACACCGCTCCAATCAAAAAAATATTTACGTTCTCAAAACCACTGCATTGGGAACTCTAGATCAACTTTGTTGACATAATAGCTTCCCAAAAATAGTTCACAGGCACAAGTTTGACACCGCTCCAATCAAAAAAATATTTACGTTCTCAAAACCACTGCATTGGGAACTCTAGATCAACTTCGTTGACAAAAATAGTTCACAGGCACAAGTTTGAAACCACTCCAAACAAAATATAGATCTTCGATTTATCATTAAAATTTCTACCATTAAAAGCGATTGAAAATACTCACAATGAAATATTCACGTTCTCCAAATCACTGACACCGAGCACACAATCTACTTGGGTTTTAAATTATAAAATAGCATGACTTAATTACACACAAACCAAATATTAGAGTAAACTCACCTGGATAGTAAATGATACTGATATATTTTGTTTAAATACTTATGCAATACAACACCATGTCATTTTATTTAAATCCACGGGACATTAAAGTCAATAAATTTATAGATAATAATGAAAGGACCATGAGTCATTTTGGACCCAGTGTCCAACAGTGTTGGGACTTATGCCATATGAAAGCTCTTGAAGAGGACTTAATTTTATTATATGGCAGCTAAGGTCAAATCGAGCGCGAATATGGTGATTTAGCACACTAAAATTAAAAAAAAAATAGGCTTTTTTTATTACTGTTGTTAAAAATACATTCACGATATATTTTTATATATGTTGTGTCATGTTATGGAAGTACTAAATAGTGAGTTAAGGATTTTAAAATGTTCAACATTTGTTGCAGGAATATATTGTTCATACCCATAGGTAATAAATGTTCATACTCTAATAAGTTAATATTATTATTCCACCCGCGAGGTCGAGTGAGCGAAATAGGATTGCTCCTTCCTTTGTTATTTTTTTACCTGCGTGCGCGCGTTATCTCTTGCCCTCCACCCCCCGCCCCCTCTAACATCCGTACTTGTCATGCAAACCTCGATCGTCAGTCAGTCGTTGCTCGCAACTTGTTTACGCCATTTGTGTTACTTGTACTTAGCTTGACTTACGACTTACGACCCCGGCCTGTTAATTGACTCTGATATCATCTTGTGTAAAGGAAGTTGTTATCTGCTTTGTAACCGTGACCCTGGCTAGCATATGGACATCGATTTTAGCCTTTTCTCGGTGAATAGTGTACCTATATATTTACAATGGCTGACAACCGTTGTGTTATGTGTCTGCGATCGCGTATTATGCGATCAAGAAGACATGTTTTAGCAGATGATCTGCCAGTTAGTCGACCACAGCTTGCTGAATATGTTCAGCAGAATGCATTGATCGAAGTAAGTACCCTACCTATTGCAATCATTTTGTTCCTATAGAAAAGTATTTTTATTATTAAATAGGGTTTGGTCGGGCTACACTTGCGTAAACTTCACATTATAGCCCAATTACCTATTTCCTTTACCAGGGTTAAGCTCTCCATGCTTTTTATCAAGATAAGTTCAGTATAATAGTATGGATTACGCTAGTGTTTGCAGAGACATCATCATCACGGCGGAAAGGCTTAAAGACGTATAATTCATTAAGGATTTTTTAAAAAGCGTATTGTATTTTTACATACTTTTACTTAGTTGTATGTTTTTCAATATTTACATTCTTGAAAATGTGAATGTGACGCCCTGAGTACTTCAGTGGCCAACATGCCACGCATGAGGTCCCGGGTTCGATTCTCGACCAAGTAATGAATGATGAATTTTAACTGTTTCGGGCATGGTTGTTACTATGTATTATGTTTATGTAATATTTAAAAGTATCTAAGTAGTTGAACCGTAACACCCATAACACAAGCTTTGCATACTTTGGGGCTAGATGATGCTGTGTGAACTTTTACAAAAATATTTATGTAGTTTACCTCTTTATTTGCAGGTAGTATTCAATAACACACAAAACGTTTGTCACCGCTGCTGGCAACGAATTAATGCTGTTCAAGATCAACAACCTGCGGAGAACGTTCAAGACGATGTCGTTCCAGACCATGGACCTGAACCTGAGGCGCAGAACATGCAGCCATTTATTCATGTACCCGAATACGTTAGAGCGCCGAACTCTGCAAGGCGTTGTATATTTAATCATTGCAACAACGTTGAACGCAATAGAATCCCAGAGGCGTTTAAAGTGATCGTGCTTTGTTCACAACGTTTGTACATCCCGGAAAATGCTAGAGTGTGTACCGAACATCTGGAAAGCAACGAATGGCAATCATTACGTGATAATTGTAATGTATTACATGATTTTAACGTTACGTTTTTCACGGACATGTCAAATATCTTAATATCTGCTGTCACCCGGGGATCGAGATTAGATTTCGAAATAAGGGAATTAATAAATCCCAATGATCTATTTTTTTGGACTGGACTCACCATCGCACAATTTAATACAGTTTTGGAAGAAACTCCTTCGCTAACACAAGCGGTTAATCGAACACGCACTGTGATCGGTGTGTATTTATCAAAACTAAGGACAGGAGAGTCGAATGAAAGGTTGGCTACTCTATTCAATATGTCACGTAGAACTTTAGAGAGAAAATTGGCATTGGCCAGAGAACACTTGATGACCGATTTTGTTGCCATTCATTTAGGTATGGATAACATATCCCGACACAATATCCTTGAAAGGAACTTGTTTTTACCGAAAATGATTTTTGGAAATGAAGAAAACACAAAAGCAATAATGATATGTGATGGAACTTATATTTACATAGAGAAAAGCACTAACTTTCTTTTCCAGCGTTTAACCTATAGTCATCACAAGTTTCAAAATCTGCTGAAACCATTCCTAATTGTATGCAGTGATGGTTTTATAATAGACGTACTTGGTCCTTACGCTGCAACAACAAGCGATGCTACGATTATGACAAGCTTGTGTACCGACGAGGATAATCCATTCCATTGGATGTTTCATCAATACGATGTATTCATTTTAGATAGGGGTTTCAGAGACAGTATAGAATATTTGGAGTCATTAGGTTATGAACCACATATGCCTCCAACAAAGGATAGGAATGAAAACCAATTAACGACGGAACAAGCTAATAAAGCAAGATTAGTTACAATATGTCGTTGGGTGGTAGAAGCAGTAAATGGCAAGTTTAAAAATAGGTTTAAGCTTCTACGACAAGATTATTTTAATAGAGCACTGCCCCACATGTTTGTCGATTTCAAAATTGCTGCTTCGCTTATAAATGCGTTTTATAGAGTAGCCACTGACCAAAGGCTTTGTAATGAGATATGGAGTATTATAAGTGAGAAAATCAACTCACCGAATCTTCTGTTCGATTATGTAACACTGAAAAACCTGAACCGGCAACGGGTGGCTTTCATACGGATGGAAGCTGATCTCCCTCATTTAGAAGATTTTCCCCAATTAACGGAAGATGATATTATTTTGATTTCTTTGGGAAGTTATCAAATAAAACTTGCCAAGTCATACGCCAGCGAGAACTTGCGGGATGGTGGTGTCTATACAATAGAAATATACCGTGAAAATAATTTAAATGACTTAGGGCAATGTAATATTCACCAAACAAACGTATGGCTGCTTAGAGGACGTGTGCAGTCACGACACGTTAGATCAAGAACTTATTATACATATATCTTAATTGACCGTGATCAAATAGGCAGAGACGCGATTATTCAATATTACTGTACATGTCTCACGGGTAGACGCACTGTTGGAAGTTGTGCCCACGTCATTTCCATAATATGGTATTTGGGACTGGGTAGACATGGAGACGGTTTTAACCGACCAGCAATTCATTTAGATGATATTATTGTAGATGCACAATTCATTTAGATTTATTGTTGATATTATTTAAATAAAAAACATTTTTAAAATATATCACAAAATATATATGTATTTTTAACAACAGAAATAAAAAAAAGCCTATTTTTTTTTTAATTTTAGTGTGCTAAATCACCATATTCGCGCTCGATTTGACCTTAGCTGCCATATAATAAAATTGAGCCTACCTTAAGAGCTTTCATATGACGTGAGTCCCACCACTGTTGAAGAGTGGGCCCAGGGTCCATACAAAAATGCCCATGGTCCTTTGAAAAATATTACTAATATTTTTTTTTGTATCGGCAACCTAAGTATCACTGCTTTCCACCACAATCCTTAAAAATCCCAGAACCTTTATAGTGTTTCCACAAAAATCAACCAAATATATTTTCATTCCTAAAATTTTCCTACATTTGTACATTCAGTCAACTTTTACTGATCGTGGTGTAAAAAATATGTATGAACACTAGTCTGGCAAGTTTTTTTAAAAGTTGGCGCAACTAACCAAGATTTTGGAATTGTATAATACTGCAGGAAAACTGGCCACAAAAAAATATGCCTGCTATTTAAACAAAAACCACACCTCGTTAATTGCTGTTATTGTGAGTAATCAATTTTACTATTACCTGAAATATTACAGGTACATAGTAAAATTCTGGAATTTTTAAGGATTGTGATGAAAAGCAGTGCTACTAGGTTGCCGATGCAAAAAGAATATCAGTAATATTTTACAAATTGTGCTCATGGTAGTTGAAAACATAAATAGGGGTGTCGATTTAAAAAAAATTAAATATATATTTTTTATAATTTCTAAAATATTTGAGATATATTATTTTTCTTATTTTTCCCGGAGTAGTCATGAGTAGGTCCACCCTCAGGTAGAAACTTATTCTTGAATTTTGGGACACGTTGTATACAGTAGCTTTCTTTTTAATGTCGGTAGTCAAAGGGGTTGCATTTAGATCCAACAGTATCAGATTAGATGAGCATATTTTGGCCGACTCTGCAAGCATAATGTTTTCAGAATGGTGTTGATTAAGCCATATTATAAATTAAACGTATACATAAATATTAAAAATAAATATCAATATCCAGTTGTCTGAAAAGAATAAAATATCCGAATTCTTGGGTGGCCGAGCGGTCAGGCACCTGCCCGCATAGCAGCGGACGCGGGTTCGATTCCCGCCTCAAGATCATAATTTTTCGAAATTCTTTTTCTAACCATTAAAATCTTTGTAATAAAATATCTATTAATTAATTGTAAACTAAACGCATCACAACGAGCAAATGATTATCTCCCTCGCACGCGGTGCGTTCCTATACCCCTCTCTTTCTTATCCTGCAACCTCAGTTCAAAACTCAAAGTGCTACCGGCATCCACGAAATTGTGTGCTCCGATAAAGAGGTGTGAAATTTAGTGTTTTACAGTACTTTTAAAGGAAAGCTTTCCATAAGTGCGCATCGTCCATTACAAGGAGGCCTCCTGGACAAGAAATAAGGACTATTATACCTATTCTGACCGACACAAGAAAAATTCAGTGAGCACGTGTACGAGGTGAGTCCTTTCTTTCCGAATCCTATACTTCCAGTCATTTGCTCGTTTAAATTAACATCACTAAAAATAAAACAAACCCAGCGCGAGAACATATGGTCACTTCGACCGCGAATAATTAATTTCATTTCAAAATTTAGTTCGGTTTCGTGTGCGTAGGTAACCGCCATATTGGCAAAATGCTAGGCGACAGACAGTCTGATCAACCGGCGCCGGCGGCATCGGCGCAAGCACAAACTAATACTAATGAATTGAAAGTAATGATGTTACAAAATAAACTCAGTGCATTGTATGGACGAATACAAAAAATATACGATTCCATGTCCTGTTTAAAGCGTGATAGTGAACCGATATTAATCGATAATTTTTTGGCGGATACGTTTACAATTGATACACTTCGAAATGATTTCCTTGTTACGTTAGAAGAAAGAAATCAATACCAACTTACATTAAAGGAAACGCCTCCTAATTACAGTTCAATAATTGCATTTGATGAACTTTTCACTAGAATTAAATACAAAGTGCATCAATTGAACACGGCCTGTAACTCGGGTCGCGATAATCAGGGTTCTTTGGTTAAGTGCGAGAAAAGACCTTCACTTAAATTGCCAACATTGGAGCTCTGTTCGTTTGATGGTAATAGCGAATTATGGCCAATTTTTTACGAGACTTTTAAATCAGTAATTCATGAAAATAATGACCTCACTAATGGGGAGAAAATTCAGTACTTGATTGGTAAATTAAAGGGAAAAGCACTAAACATATGCCAAGGTATATTACCTTCGGCAGATAATTACCCTGCTATATGGAATGCGTTAGTATCAAAATATAATGACAAACGGGTACTGGCTGCGTCTTATCTCGATAAATTGTTTAAATTGCCGAATGTAAACGAAAATTCGTCCACAGATTTGGAATAATTTATTGATAAAGTTTCTTCAATACATTCAGGATTATACCAATTAAAAATTGAACATTTGCAAGATTTCATATTTATTTACATTATATCGAAAAAGTTGAATTTAAATATAATTAAAGAATTCGAGTCAAAATTTAATAGTAGTGAGAGTTTTCCTACCTGCACGGAATTCATTACATTCGTGCGTGGTCATGCTCACGTTTTGCAACGTGCTCAAAAAATGTCTTTATCTACGACTGTAGGTGCGAAGATGGGCAGCAATCAGGGGCGGAAAAATAATTACTCGAACTCAGCCAGCACCAGTTCGTCTTTTTCTAAAGTAGACAATAACAACGTAAAAACTTTTATTAATGTTCAACAAAATAGTAAATGTTTCTCTTGTGAGAAGACTGACCATTCTCAATTATTTGAGTGTCCTAAGTTTTTGTCATGGTCGCCTAGTGAGAGATTTAAATTTGCAAAAAATCGTAAATTGTGTGTTAATTGTTTAAGTAATTCGCATAATATTTTAAATTGCAATGATTCAACACGTTGTAGTGAATGTCAAAAATGTCATCATAGTTTGTTACATTTTCCAACAAATAATAATTGTCCGTCTAATACTAGTATGAATAATAGGCAGACCGTTACTACTGCAATAATTACCGAAAATATTCCGAGTGTGGCGGCCGAGCGGCCAGAGTACGGACCTGACGCCGGCACTGTTTCGTTATGTGCTGTCGGAGAGTGTGCGGCCGCAGCCGACGCCTATTCACTAGGGCAAGCGCACCCGTCGCGTGCGCCTGTGTCGTCCTCGTCCGTGTTATTAGGCACTGCGCAATGTCATGCGATAGATGCGGACGGGAATGTTGTTGTCTTGCGCGCTATTGTCGACAGCGCATCTCAAAGGGATTTAATTACAATGGAATGCTGTAATAAACTCAAGCTTAAATTGCTTCTTCCACAAAATAAGTTTGTCTCGGGTGTAGGTGATATTAGTAACCCCGTGGAAGGCGTGACTTGTTTAACGATCTCATCTCGGTTTGATAAGTCGACTCAGTTTACTATTCAACCAATAGTGGTGAATCGTATAACAGGCGAGTTACCAACGGCTCATATTGATAAAAATCGCTTAGATTATTTAAATAATATTCCTTTAGCGGATGATAAATATTATATACCAGCTAAGGTGGACCTCATCTTGGGTTCGGATTTATTTGCGCGAATTTTAGGTACTAATACTATTGCGCGCGCGGCTGGCGAACCCGTCGCAATCGAAACTTTATTAGGTTACGTCATAGTAGGGAAGGCTCCGGTGGTTTATCCTGTTCGTAATATTGCGCGTACTTTTTGTACAACCGATGAACATCTTGAAAATCGCATGAATCGGTTTTTTGAGTTGGAGGAAGTCCCTGACGTTTCCAAAATGTTGACGTTGGATGAAAGTAGGTGCGAGAAACATTATTGTGATACAGTGCGTCGTGATTTTGGTGGGCGTTATATCGTTTCTCTTCCTTTCAAAGAGGATACTTCTAAATTAGGTAACTCAATTTTGTCCGCCGAGCGTAGGTATTTATCTTTGGAGTATAGATTGCTATCTAATCCCGATATTAAAGGGGAATATGACAATGTATTCAAGGAATATCTGCAGAAAAACTATTTAAGACCTGTCGGTACTATTTCGGAATTTAAAAACTCTGACAATCAATATGTGATCCCACATCATGCCGTGATACGTACTGATAAGAGTACTAGCAAATTGCGCGTAGTACTAAATGCGAGTAATGCGACATCTAGCGGTAAATCTTTAAATGATTTATTGTATACCGGCCCAAACATTCAAAATGATTTATTTCAAATTTTAATAAAATTTCGTCTGTTTCGCGTGGCTATAAGTGCAGACATTAGACAAATGTATATGCATATATTGACAGATGAAACTGATATTAAATTTCAACGGTTGTTGTATCGGTTTGATCCGAAGGAACCTATTACCGTATTTGAAATGACGCGAGTTCCTTTCGGTTTATGCTGCAGTCCGTACCTCGCTTTGCGTACAGTGCGTCAGCTTGCCAAGGACGAACGTTTCCGCTTTCCCGAAGCAGCTGCGGTTGCCGAAAGTGATATGTACATGGATGACCTTACGATGTCCTGCCCTACCGTAGAGGAAGGATCAGACCTTGCCAATCAGCTTATTGCTTTATTTGCAGCTGGAGGTTTTGAACTTGTAAAATTCTCAAGTAACGTACCTGAGGTTATGGCTAAAATTCCGCCCTCTAATCGTGTCACTGAGGCGATCGAATTCAGTCCCGAAAATCATTTAAAAATATTAGGCATGTATTGGGTGCCAGCAGAGGATGCTTTTACTTTCTGTGTGAATCCCCAACCACGCCCATGTACTAAGCGTAACATTTTGTCCACTGTTGCTCGGTTATGGGACCTAATGGGTTTCGTCGCGCCAGTGACTCTTTTAGCAAAATTAATTATTAAATCCTTATGGAAGAGTAACATTGATTGGGATGAGTGTCCACCTTCTAATGTCACAACACTTTGGCAAAAATTTGAAGCGGAATTACCCTTATTGCGAAATATTAAACTGCCGCGTCACTTAGGTATTAATGACGAGTGTGTCATTTCATTGCTGGGTTTCGCAGACGCTTCCGAAAATGCTTATGGTGGCGTTGTATATTTACACGTTTATTTGTCGGGTTCTAATCAAACTTTGTTCAATATCGTATGTGCGAAATCGCGAGTGTCTCCTTCTAAAACTGTTATTTCTGTTGCCAGAATGGAATTATGCGCTAATTTAATATTGGCAAAATTAATGCGCTTCGTTATCAATGCGTACACCTCTCGGTGTTGTATTTCTAACATATTTGCCTTTACTGATAGTACTGTGGCTCTGGCATGGATTCATTCTTCGCCGACGCGCTGGCTAACTTTTGTTGCCAATCGTGTGGCGAAAATTCATAATAATTTGGATCCCCGTTATTTCCACCACATCCCCGGAAAGATAACCCCGCGGATTGCCTTTCCAGGGGCTTAACCCCATCACAACTTCTGGAACACCCGTTGTGGTTTAATGGACCTCCTTTCATTAGTTTGCCAATAGCCGAGTGGCCAGTGCGTCAATTCGAACCTTCCTCAGTAAATGAAATACCCGAAATTAAAGTCAATGTTCTTGCCACATTGCCAGAACCAGTAATGTCGAATCCTGTCTTTTATGAGTTAGGTAAACGAATATCTTGTTGGCCAAAATTGCTGCGTATAGTTATTTATGTTCTTCGTTTTATTAAACGACTACCCAAGAAATTTAATCTAGCTCATTTGGAGCAGGCTGAAAGGCTGGTGATCATTGACTTGCAAAAGGTACATTTTTCGAAAGAGATTAAGGAGGCTAGTTCGGGAGGCAAATGGCCCCCTGCCCTTTTAAAGCTACATCCTTTCATGAAGGAAGGTGTATTAAGAGTGGGCGGTAGGTTAACCAATGCCAATTTGACCTATGAAAGTCAACATCCTATGTTGTTACCCCGTCAAGACCATATTGTCAATTTGATCATTGATTACTATCATCGAAAGAACTTACATACTGGTCCCCAGTTATTAATGTCAATATTGAGACAAAAATTTTGGATAGTGTCTGCTCGAAATATAGTTCGAAAACGAGTGCATAAGTGCAATATATGTTTCAAGGTGAACCCTCGAAATGAATTTCCAATAATGGCTGATCTGCCGGCATGTCGAGTGCAAGAGGCAAAGGCTTTCTGCCATACGGGCGTTGACTACGCAGGCCCTCTGCAAATCGTACCATACCATCGTCGAGGTGTGCGCACGCATAAGGCATATATTTGCTTGTTCGTCTGCTTAGTTACTAAGGCCATTCATATAGAGTTGGCCTCGGACTTGAGCACCGAAGCTTTCCTTAATGCTCTAAAGCGTTTTATCTCGCGACGAGGACCCGTATCGGTACTCTACTCTGATCGTGGAACCAATTTTATTGGCGCCAAATCATATTTAGACAATCTATATCAACTTTTAGAATCTACCGAATATCAAGAGAAATTTACTAATGAACTCCGTGACAATTTTATTGATTGGAAGTTCAATCCCGCGTCGGCCCCACACTTCGGTGGTTTGTGGGAAAGTAATGTTCGTAGTATCAAAACACATCTTTCTAAGGTAGTGGGGAATCAATTGCTTACCTTTGAGGAAACAACGACAGTGCTCGCTCAAATTGAGGCGGTGCTAAATTCACGGCCTCTGTCAGTGTTAAGCAGTGACCCTTCCGACCCCTGCTCATTTTCTCTTATTGACACCATTAAAGTCACTTCCTTCAGAAGACTTGAATAACCTGAATGTTGATCTTCTCAAAAGGAAACGTGCCATAGATAAGTTAGTTCTAACCTTTTGGAACCGCTGGAAGGTTGAATATTTGAATACCTTACAGGTCCGTAACAAATGGTTGACTCATACTAATTCTATTCAACCTGGAACCGTTGTATTACTGAAGTCTGATAACAGTGCTCCTTTGGATTGGCCCATAGGAATTATAGAACGTGCTTTCCCAGGAAAAGATAATGTAGTTCGCGTAGTGGAAGTTCGAACTAAAACTGGTATCTACCGTAGACCAGTGGTGAAGGTCTTTCCTCTACCTAATCAATAATAAAATAATTGCTATCATACAGTCCACTTAGATTCTTAAATGTAACCAATATCTATTTTTTGCAATACCCGATATAAATTTAAATATTTTCAATTCATCAATACCTAACATTAATGTCAAATATATTCGTTAAAATAAATAAATAATTAACTTCACTTAAATAAACTAAATAAAACATTCGTTGAAAGGATTATATCCTGTCAACCCGAGGGGCATGATTAAGCCATATTATAAATTAAACGTATATATAAATATTAAAAATAAATATCAATATCCAGTTGTCTGAAAAGAATAAAATATCTATTAATTAATTGTAAACTAAACGCATCACAACGAGCAAATGATTATCTCCCTCGCACGCGGTGCGTTCCTATACCCCTCTCTTTCTTATCCTGCAACCTCAGTTCAAAACTCAAAGTGCTACCGGCATCCACGAAATTGTGTGCTCCGATAAAGAGGTGTGAAATTTAGTGTTTTACAGTACTTTTAAAGGAAAGCTTTCCATAAGTGCGCATCGTCCATTACAAGGAGGCCTCCTGGACAAGAAATAAGGACTATTATACCTATTCTGACCGACACAAGAAAAATTCAGTGAGCACGTGTACGAGGTGAGTCCTTTCTTTCCGAATCCTATACTTCCAGTCATTTGCTCGTTTAAATTAACATCACTAAAAATAAAACAAACCCAGCGCGAGAACAGGTGTAATTCTTTTCACCCCCATTTGTCGACTTGGGTTTGGAACTGTTGGTTGGGGACAGATAAGAATAAGCTATCATATTAAATTCATCACACCTCTTAGTTTACATTTAAATCACTTTCACTTGTTTATTTACTCACTTATGTAGCTGTGTGTGTAATAATAAACCTCAACTCTCCTGCCCAAACATAATATAATGTTTAATTTGTTACTATTATTTAATTCAGGATGCTGGAGATATCGATGATGTGATAAGAAATCAAAAACAGAAGGCTGCAGTGCGAGGTGACACCGTGCAACCTTATGTGCTAATACAAGGACCGCTGCAGAACTTTTCACAGATATATATCATCATAGATGATGTTAAGTATCACATGCATTCGGCTGCCAAGACTTGTTATTCAAAATTTACCATGTCTTCCACGCCAAATATCCTCAAATAGCGGAGCATGGAGGTGCTCTAATCATTCAAAAGAAAGTGTTTCAAATTCACACGGCTTATGATTCAGTCCCACCGTACATCATAGATGTTTTAAATTTAGATATTTAGTAAATTTGTAAAATGCTGTGTCCCGAGTGCAATATTGACCTTGTTCATTTCAAACAATATATTTTACATTTAGAACTAATTCATAATATAAAAAACTATTACCATTGTCCTGTCGAAAATTGTCAGAGAATTTATGGAACAAAATATTCTTTAAAAGATCATTTGACTTTTTTCCACAAATTGTTTGACAAGCGCCGACTTGACAGTAAACAAATTGAAAAAACATATGTTCTAAATTCTCCAAACTGTAATATTACAACTGTTACTATCACTGATACTCAACCAAGCAAGTCTTTGGAGTCAGATAGTTCTATGTTTAAGTCAAACATTGAAGACCATAGCAAAGATAGTAAAGATGTAATAATGCAGTTCAAAGATGATCTAAACCTATTGATTACAGTTCTTTTATCTAAGTTGTACAGCAATTTGAACATGCCTAGAAGTCAAGTACTAAGTGTAATCGATTTTTTTAAAAGATTCCTTGAAGACTCTGTAAGTCACATAGAAAGACAAATTCGAGAGTCAAAAAAAATAATGAAGTTCATTTTGAAAACTTGGCTATGTTTTTAGATATATTTAGGAATTGTTTTCAGTCAATAGACACTGAACATAAACTCATAAACTTTTTTAATGAGAGTGGGAAATTAGTTAAACCAATTAAGAGAAAAATTGGTGTCTCTAAAGAGCCGAAAAGAGTAAAGTCTGCGGTTATTATGTCTTTAAAAGATGAATATGTCTATTTGGTACCATTAAGAAATAGTTTGAAGTTATTTTTAGAGTTACCACATGTTTTGAACGATATATTAGACTATCAAAAGGATCTTGATAACACTGAAGGTGTATTGCGGAATGTTGTTAATGGAACGCTATGGAAATTAAGAACTGAACATAGTTCAAACATCGCAATTCCTATATATATCTACTATGATGATTTTGAAAATGGCAATCCATTAGGTAGCCATGCTGGTAAGCATAAAATTGGCGCTGTCTATTGCAGTATTGCGACTATTCCACCACAGTATGCTAGTCGACTAGAAAATATTTTCTTGGCTCTTCTCTTTTATTCCAGCCAAAGATTGAAATTTGGTAATAAGGCTGTTTTTGAACCATTGCTTATTGAATTGAAATTCTTAGAAATGAATGGTATACAACTTTTTTCCAATGACGAGATACTAACAGTCAAATTCTATTTAATTGCTTTATCTGGAGATAATCTTGGGCTCAATTCGATTTTAGGTTATGTAGAAAGTTTTTCTGCTAATATTTATTGTAGAATATGCACTATGGACAAACGAGAATGCCAGACTGCTATTTTAGAAAATGAAAACAAAATACGATTACGAGCAGATTATGAGGAAAGTAGAATTAATAATACTGGCGTAAAGGAAGATTGTGTGTGGAATAATCTCAATAGCTTCCACGTTTTCGAAAATACCAGTGTTGACGTTATGCACGATCTGTGTGAAGGAGTTCACAGATATAGTATGGCTTTAATTATACAGTCATTCGTTTCTAGAAAAGTTTTTACGTTAGTTCAATTAAATACAAGGATAAAGTACTTTACATATTCTAGATCCGAGCATAATCACCCCCCACCTGTAACTAAGCAACACTTGTGTAATGGGGTTATAATGTTTTCAGCGTCGGAAATGTTATGTTTTGTAAGAAATTTTCGTTATATTATCGGTGACTTAATTGACGAAACTGACGAAGTATGGAACTATTATTTGCTATTATTAGAATTGACAGAGACATTAACTGAACAAACCATTTCTACAGACCATCTAGTCTATTTAAAGCATCTAATTAAAGAACATCATCAAGTTTATCAGGACTTATTCAAAACCTCTTTAAAGCCAAAATACCATTTCTTAATACATTACCCGGATGTGATAAACAAGATAGGACCGCCTATTTTTTATTCTGCTTTTAAATTTGAAGCTAAACATAAAGAGCTAAAAAGGGTATCACGGTCTATAGCGAGTAGGACAAACTTGTGTTATTCGATAGCAATCCGCCATCAACTAAGAGACTGTAGCAGGTTTTTATCCAATGGAGGCTTCGAAAATAAATACAAGTGTGGAAAATTACAGCACTTTGTAAATATTCCGGATCATTTAAAAGGTAGTGATGATTATTATGCAATTTCCACGTTTGAAACTAATGGATATATTTATGATTCTATGTCTGTTCTTTTGTTTGAATGCAAATATGATAATCCAGACTTTCTGTTAGTTAATCATATATTAATTAAAGAAAATGATTTTAATTCTGTTGCTTTTTCCTGTAATGTATTACAAATAATTAAGTACAATACTCACCTCAAAGCTTATAAGGTAAGCAAAACAAATGAGATCAAATATGTGTCTTTGATCGAATGTTGTGATCATACGCCAATGCCTATCCGCTCAGTAGGAGGTGATTTATATGTGTCATTATATAAATAATATATAAGTTAATAATTTAATTTTTGAAGACGCGTTCTGCATGCAAGTGGCGAGCGGATCCACCAGCAGTGCGGAGAGAGAAGATTAACTGCCGCACTCAGAGACGTCAATTTACTTTAATGAGTATTTAATGTCAAAAATTTTCATTCAAATCTAGACCATAGACCCAGCAAGAATAGCGACTAGTTTTGAATTGTCATTTTTTGACGTTAAGTACTCATTAACGTTATTTGACGTCTCTGAGTGCGGCAGTTAATTCCGCAGCGCTTGTCGCGCCGCTCGTTCGCCGCCGACTTGAAGTTCGTGGCCTAATACAACATAATTATTACTCGTAAGTTTAAAACGTGTTGGATTTAAAACTTTATTCAAAGTAGGTCCTATCACTTATGTAGTTGTAATAGAAACAAAAATGAGTGCCATCAGTACCTATCAGGTTTCATTTAAACCCAGAATGTAGTATTAAAATAGAAACAACACTAGGTTTGTATGGAGTCTTTTCAATATAAAAGTAAAATCGTTTTTCCTTAAATTTGTTTTTATATAAACTCAGCAATATAACATAGATGTTTAATAATTGTCTTGTATCGTCATTAGACGAGCTGTACTTATTGCATCATATCAGACGACGGTGGTTAAATGGTTAAATTAAATATTAAAATAACTGGTTTGTATGCATTAGTGAGAATTTTCAGGTCCAATGCTGTTCTCCGATTTAAAAAATTAATATCTTGTTACTGAAGTGAATAAACATAGATTTAAAGAATACACTTTTATTATTTAAGCATGATAACCTACCTATTAGGTATAAATGTGTTTCTAATACTAACGGCTTGTTCTTGTATGAAGACGATTTTGAGTTTTCAATAAAGTGTTATAATTTCAATGAAAACTTAAAAAGGTCCTTATAAAAGAACAATCTGTTTTTAATTAAAGCCAAAAATGTCTTGCTTCCAGTATTAATGTGTGTCGGGAGTAGCGCCGTGTGATCTACGTCAAAGTAACCGTTACTTTGCCGTGATTCACACGGCACTACGACACTAAGGGCCTGTTTCACAATCGAAAAGTAAGTTCGAAGTAGCTTACTTCACAGATCATTTGACAGTTGTAATATGAAATATATGTCAATTGAACTTCAAAGTTAGCTACTTCGAACTTACTTGTCGATTGTGAAACAGGCCCTAAGACATTTTTGACTTTGATTAAAAACAGATTGTTCTTCTATAAGGACCTTTTTAAGTTTTCATTGAAATTATAACACTTCATTGAAAACTTAAAAACGTCTTAATACAAGAACAAGCCGTTTAAAATGAAAGCTCAAAAATGTCTTATTATAAGACATTGCAGCTCTCGAGTAAATAAACACTGCTTCTTGAAACAACATACTTCTTTCTTGGGTCCAAACATTTAACGCATAAACAAAGAGATTTAAATATTTGAATTTAGTATGTAGCGTTTTACAACAAGAACTAAACGATTTTGAGTAAACTAGCAACTGTTACTTGCAACAAGATACTATCAATCTTGCTCGTAGAGATTTTTGATCTCAATAGAAGAATAACAAATACTTCCATTAAAATGGTTTCTGTCTTGAGGTTATAATTTTTGCTTTTGAAACAAATAATTATTTTTTATTTGAGCTAAGAAATTAGATTCGCTCTTGGGTCAAAACTGAAAAACGTCTTCATACAAGATAAAACCGTTTTTAATCAAAGCTCAATAATGTGTTGTTATAAGAAGTTGCAACTCTTGAGTAAACTAGCATTGATTCTTGAAACAAGATACTTTCATTCTTGGGACAATATATATAAATCTTGCTCGTAGAACTTTTTCATGTTAATAGGAGAATAATAAATACTTCCATTAAAATAGTTTCTATCTTGGGGTTTAGTGTTTAGCTTTTGAAACAAGTCATTATTAGTTATTTGAGACAAAAAATGAAACTTTTGGGTGAAAACTCAATAACGTCTTCATACAAGAAAATGCCGGTTTAATCAAAGATCAAATATGTCTTGTATTAAGAAGTTTAAGCTTTCGAGTAAATTAGAACTGCTTCTTGAAACAAGATACTTTCATTCTTGGGTCAAAACATTATACTTTAAAAAAAAGAGCTTTACATGATTTTAATGGAGTATGTGGAGTGTCTAACAAGAAATAACCGATGTTGTGTAAACTAGCATTGCTGCTTGGAACAAGATAGTATTAATCTTGGTCATAAAACCTTTTTATCTTAGTAGAAGAATGACAAATACTTGCATAAAAATGGTTTCTATCTTGATGGTATAGTTTTTAGGTTTTGAAACAAGAAATTACATTTTATTTGAGACAAGAAATTAGTTCTTGGCCCGATATCTATAATACGAAACATTTTATTTCTTGGGCGAAGACATTTGCGTGTTTCCTTATATCGAAATTCGAAAAGATCTTGAATGAAATAATATTCCTTGCTTCAAGTAATTTTTTTTTCTGTGTATGTTACGGTATTTAGCTGAAACGTTTTAAGATGCATGTTCACATCATCGCGCCACACGATCAGCTGCAGGTGTCTTTGTGACTCATGATTTGTCTGTACATTTTCAGGATGTCCCCAGACAGTACGTATTTGTGTTGACGAAAACGTACTAATATGTCAAACAACTCATCTTGCACTACTGGGCCAATGCATTGGATGTCATTAAGGGATTTAAGAGACGTGGTTTTGGCGGAGTTGTCAAATACGACGCGCAGCTTGGTGGTTTCGCTGTTATCTCTAAAGACCGCATGGTGCGGCATAAAGTACCCGAATTGGGGCGTTTTACATAGACTTAAGTGACCCAATTCTTCATATTCTTTAATAAACATGCAATACTCCTGTTTTAAGCTAGGATTTTTAATAAGTTTTTTCTAAAGGTTAAAGAAACGTTTTTTTGCCATGTTAAAGGAATCCCCTAATGTCTGTTCGGGGGATTCATGGAAAGGTACAGACACCGAAAACCTGCCGTCCTTAAGACGCCGAGTAGTGGCGATGAAGTGACTTTCGCAAAATTCATCCATGGAAGAGACAGTCGGTTTTGTATTTAAAATTTCTTCCAGTTGCCAAAATTTGGCCAATTGATCACTGATAGTTTTGTTAAAATTGCAGTGAACTTTTTTGCAAAATTTATTACTGTTGTAAATAGGACCTGCTACCATCCAACCGAACTTAGTAGCCTGAAGGACGGGTTTATGGGGACCTAACTTGATTTGATTGGGATTTATAATATTGAAGAATATTTCAGCACCTAGTAATAAATCTACATCTGAAGGGCAGAAGAAGTTAGGATCTGCTAATTTAGTGTGACTAGGTAAGTTAAGTTCTGATACATTAATTTCAGCATTAGGCAGAAGGCCTGTTATCCGTGGAATGATGGAATGTTATATTTAAATTAAAAGATTCAGTCAAAGAACTTATACTCATTCTACAACACTCGGATACTTGAGCTTGACAACCACTTATGCCTGATACGCACAAGCTTTCTGGTTGTGTGCAAATTAAACCCATTTTATGTTTCAGGTTAGCAGTGACAAATGATGATTGACTACCCGAATCAAGGAGTGCACGTGCAAGGTAAGTCTTTTTATTTTTAGGATTTATTACTTGAACCAACACTGTACCTAGAAGTACTTGATTCGAAAATCTAGCAGATAAAGAGACAGGTAAGTTATTCGAAACTGTACTTATACCCGGCTGACATTCAAGTTCGTTACGATTTACATGCAGTAATGTATTTTTTTGTCTGCAAACCTTACAAGTACCTAACAAACGACAATCACCTGCCATGTGACCTCTTCGAAGACAGTTTGAACACAAATTAAGTTTTAAGACTTTACTACATCTACGTTCTGGGCTTAATTTGTTAAAGGAAGAGCAATCTATAATTCTATGTTGTTGATTACAGAATGGACATGCTAACTTTGGCTTAGCGTCAGCAGAAGCAACAAAACTTTTTGTAGGTTTATTATGAAAATAAGGTTTTAGATTATTCTCTTGTTTTTTCTCTTTAAAGTTTGAAGACTTATTTTCATATCTGTCACTTTTACTAACGGCCACTGTTTCAAGGATATCTGCACGATTACGCAAAAATTGCATAAAATCTGACAATAAAGGCAAATCTTTAAAACTGTTTTTAAATTCTTCCCATTTTCCAAAAGTGATCGAATCTAATTTTGTAGACATTAGATATATAATAAGTATGTCCCATTTATCTGTGGGTTGATTTAAGGCATCAAGCGACCTTAGGTTCTTTGAAACATGATCAACTAGGAACCTTAACGCTCTATGAGATTCACTTGTAATGGGATTAATTTCAAATAATGATTTCAAATGGTTATTAATAAGCACCTTTTTGTTGTCATATCGATCGCACATTAAACCCCAAGCAATCACATAATTTTGTGCAGTAAGTTCTATTGATTTTATAATTACTGAAGCACTACCCTCTAATGATGAGCGCAAGTAGTGGAATTTGTTGATATTGGAAATAGAATTGTTTGAGTGAATTAATGATTCAAACGTATCTCTAAACTCTAACCATTTCAAATAATTACCATCGAAAGTGGGTAATTTAATAGTAGGTAGTTTAATATTATTAGGGTTACAAGCATCTGAACATGTTGACTTTGCTGAATGAAGGCTAGCATCATTATCCTGAATTTTGACGCACGAATCAATAATATGTTGACCAAGGGATGTGGTAGTATAATACAAATTTTCAAAAGTATCAATTTCACTATCATCTTCCCCGGTAGATAATATTTCTATTCGATACTGTAGTTCGTTAAACTCAAGAAGTAAATTTTCTATTTTACTCAAACGAATTTTTAGTTCTTTCAATTGTAAATCGCTAATTTCATCTAATTTAATTTTGTTTAACATGAATACATGATCCTTAAATCTCGTCAACCTACCCTTAATTGCACCACGCATTTTGACCAATTCCTTTAATGTTCTTTTCTCAAGATCGGAATTATCGCTAGAAGAACCTAACCCCCCTTTCACAAAGTCTGTGTCGGTAGGCATATTTGAAGTGACGAAATCAATAAATTAATCAAAATAATCTGTGCACCAAACCAGTTAATCGTCAAACAGGAGACAACACGTTTCCGGTGGCTCAACGCACTGCAAGATGGCTGCGTAGGCACCACTCGGGCCGCCCGCAACCAGCAACCAGCGCAACAGCCCCCAAAAAATCACGCCGTATCGGACCGCGATCAAATTCGATCTGGAATGTTCGGCATTCAACGGTTAACAACCACGTTTAAATTTTTTAATTACAAATTATTGCCTTTAATAATTTTATTCCGAGGTTATTTAATTTTAAAATTGGTAATGAGAGCATAAAACTAAAAGAAAGAAAAATATTATATTATTGCCTATTTTCCTAATCAAAATGCAACAATAAGCTTAAGGGCCCCCGCGCACTAGGCAGCCTGGCTGCGGCAGCCAGGCTGCGGCAGCCAGTCAAACATATGACGTTGTATGGGAGCCCACGCACTAGGCAGCCACGAAATCTCGGCTGCGGCAGCCAATGAAACGCGCCTGAACTTGTGTAGGCGAATGTATGTGGCTGCGGTCAGTCTCCGCGCACTAGTTGTAGCAGCCAGACGTATTTTGCGTTCCGAACTTTGATAAGATGACTTTCGATACAGAGAAATTTATTCGGGAAATTGAAAGCCGTAAAGCAATTTGGGATATAACATCGGAAGAATACAGTGATCGGGATTTAAAGAAAAGAAGATGGGAAGAAATCACGAACCAAATGTGCTCGGAAAGTTTATCAGAAAATGACAAAAAAGAATTTGGTAAGCATGTATTTTTATTATCTGGATTATACAGTATAATACAGTACAGTACAATGATTCTGCAACACCAATCAATATTTTTGTAAAGTATCGCAAATAACTATGTATTCGTTATTGTTCTTTTTTGGTACTTAACTAGGTATTTTCACTTCAATGTTTTATTTAGATAAATAGGTAGGCACTATTCTAATGCATATCTGTTTTGCCATTCTAACGGATTTGCATTAATAAAATAATCCGCAAATAAATCCCTATAGGATGCTGATGATCGGCTTCCTCTATTTGTGGGTCCACCGGTTATTTCCAGTTCTGGTGGAACGTACAGTGTGTCTTGAAACCTATACCCGTCTCTTTCGCGCACGTAGTTATGTAAGACACAGCAAGCTTGTACTATGGCTATTGCAAGTTCCTGTCGGACATCTAGTGGGCGGTGAAAAATTCTCCATTTGTTGGCTAATATCCCAAACGTGCATTCTATGTACCGCCTTGCCCGAGACAGTCTATAGTTGAAGATTCTTTTCTCCGCTGTTAAACTCCTACCTCCATAAGGTCTCATTAAATTTTCACATAAGCCAAATGCCTCATCCCCCACTATGACGTATGGCATCGGTACTCCATTATTTGATATGGGGCGCTTCTCCGGAATTTGTAAATCTTTGTTGACAAGTTTTTGATACAAAATGGATTTTTTATATATCGATGAGTCACTACATTTTCCATAAGCCCCAACATCTATATATGTGAATTTGTAATCTGCATCGCATACAGCAAGTAAAACGATGGAAAAATAATTTTTATAATTATAGTACAGTGACCCTGAATCGCTGGGTTTTATCACTCTTATATGCTTGCCATCGATGGCACCAACGCAATTGGAATAATTTGCATTTTCATTGAAACCTTTTGCTATTTCAAGCCACCTCTCTTCATTTAATTCTGGAAACGATGACTGTCTCATATCCTCCCAAATCGCCATACAAACTTCATGTATGATATCTCGGACAGTTGTATGTCCAATCCGATAATTATGACTCAATTCCATTAAAGAACATCCTGTAGCAAGATATCTGTAACAAAGAACAAATATAATTTTCAGGTAAATCTCTACAGAGCAAGTGGAAGAACATCAGGACTAGTTACAGCAGGGAAGTAAAACGCAGAGCTGGTATTAAAAGTGGATCAGCAGCTTCGCGTAAGAGTCCATACGTATATTTCGAACAACTTCATTTTCTTCGGCCTACCGTGGTAATTAATGAAACTCAAAATAGCATGGATGAAACACGCACTGCCGAAACCAACGCTAGCAGCGGTAGTACTCAAGGTGAACGACCTGTTTCCAAAAAGAAGAAGACAAGTGACGACGATAATTTGGTGCAGGTATTAAGGGAAAGTATTGTAATGAGAGAAGAGCGTGAAAGACAGCAAGAGTCTGATTCAGATAGACTGTTTATACTTTCACTTCTAGATGATTTTAAAAACATCCCGAGACATCGTAAGCTTTCTACAAAAATGGAGTTAATTGAACTTATAAAAAGAGCTCAAATGCAAACTCACGATTCCGAATTTAGTCCGTTTCGCCAACGTAATGTTGATTATGAACCAGGGGCATCGGCCGCCAGATCATATAGACCACAAACATCGTTCAGTGGACAATATCGCCAAGGTCAAGGATACTCGACTGAATATGGACCGGAAACCACAAGCAGTGGGCAGTATCGCTATGGATACTCGCTACACTCGAATTATAGACCAGAAGCCTCGACCACTGAAGGCCGCCGTGGGTATTCTACGGCTATTCCAGACAGGCAAGATAATACTGTTTATACTGATGCGTTATCACCAACTGACACAAATGCAACAGATGTGTCTCAGGGTTCTGAATTACTAGAATTATTTACTACACAGGACAACTTGAACTAGGTAATTCATTACCATACATGTAAGAAATAAATACCTAATAAATGTTAAGAGACTGATTAACAATATCTTTCATTTTCGTACTCACCTCAAAGTTATCACCAGTTTTTCTTCAGGTTTTATACAAGCTCGCATAGGAGTATCAATGCCATTGATTGAATTTCGTATTTTTTCCAAAAGGTTATCAAACGATTGCACTGACATCCTCGTGTAGTTAAAAAACCGGTCTGGGAATGCGCGAATATCTTTGAAATAGGTTTGGAATAAGCCTTTTGAGTGTCTTTCTAGAAAAAGAGGATGAATCCAGTATCTTTTCTTTATTTTGCGTTTTTTACGAGATAGGTAAGCAATAATTATAAGTTCTTCCACGTCCATATTGCTCGACGGAAGGATCTAGACTAGTCGTTGATTGGCTGTTATAACTGGCTGCGCAAATACTCTGGCTGCCGCAGCCTGGCTGCGCAGCCAGGCTGCCTAGTGCGCGGGGGCCCTAAGACTTGAATTAAATAAATAAGTAGGTAATTTGTTTTGCAATTAATTGCAGTTTTTAGTCTTAACTATGAATGTCTTCTTCTTCTACTCTTCACTAGGCATGCACTCATGACCTAGCCTAGTGAACTACAATTCCTGACGTTGCGTAGCCGAATGGAATCTTTCGCTAGCGGCTCGGCGTTAGTCGACCTACTTTCTACTGGAATCTGTGAGGCCATCGTTCAGCTGGTGATAGACGCTAGTCTCCAGATCTCCCTCTAATAAATACTTACCAAAATGAAGGTATAGTTAACTTTATTCTTTTTCTAATTAATAACCAACCAACGTCATGCCAATTGCCAATTATTAGATATACTTTTAGTATTGCTTCGAAACAAATTGTTCTTCTTCTAAGAATACTGGGTGTTTCACACAAGAACACGTTGTCTTGCCTTGAAACCAAATAGTGTATATCCAAGAATAGCTGATGCTTCACCCGATAAAATGTCGTCTTGACCAAGAACCTATTCTTGTCAGACAAAACAATTTTAATCTTGTTTTAAAACCAAGAAAATCAGCCTGGAATAGTAGATGTTTCACCCAAGATAATATAGTGTTGACCAAGACAATGGACATTCTTCAACTAAGTCTACAAAATCCTTACATGGTCATAAGACCACATATTTTTCAGTCAAGACATTAGTATATTCTTCAAACAAATCCACTTAATTCTTCAGTCAAAATCAAAAGTCTCTGCGGAAGACAATGAAACTGAAACAATATTTTACTTAATCCAAGACAATATTGTTTTCCTGATATATGAAACAGGGATTGTCTTGAGCAAGATGATATTGTCTTCATCCAAGATTATCTTTTTTTCCGTGTAGTTCACCTCTGCCTACCCCTTCGGGGATATAGGCGTGATTTATGTATGTATTATGTTATTTAAGAACTGTTATTATACAATAGTAAATTCTGACATCCAACTGTCAAAATAAAAGTCCTTTAGCGCCCATTTGGTGTTAATGTCGTTTTGTGCAACGCAAAATACTAGCTAATGTGCAAGAATGACACTTCATTAGATAAATTTAAAAGAGCATTAAAATCGTTGCTATTTTGAGTTTTGTGTAACAAGTTGACGTTTCATTAGAGTTTAAAGAAAACATTATAATTTAAAATCTGTTTGTGCAACCGGCCGGATTATAGTAAAAAGTAACAAAACAACGAAATAATTCATCAAGTTTGGCTTGTATATTCCACATCTACTGATTCTGTATTTTGTTTTCACTGTAAGCTTTTTAAAATTAATGTCACTGCATTTAATGGCCATGTTTACTGGTTTCAAAGACTGGGGGCATTTGTCGAGAAATATAGAACGACATGAGAAAAGTTCAGGACACATATTTTCTTTAAAAAAATATTTGGATCTAAAAATGACTTATAGAAAGGGCAAACATTAGACTCGGAACTGAAAAAGATCCCGACAAAAAGAGGTGGACGGCAGTTTTGGAAAGAGCTCAGCATCGCATGCCATCGTGCAATACGTTATTGATGGCATTCAAGATTATGAGTCAAACAAGATGATATTATACGGAGCTACGTCATACGCTGCTATGAAAGAAAAATTGATCTTGTATGAGAAAATTAAGAACAAACAGGGCACAAATACGCAACCTGAAGGCAGCATGAAAAAAAATGCTGTTGGAGAAAAACAGTCCCAAAGTAGGCAAAGATGCTACTAAAAACTGCAGTGACTTGGATCATGTGGCTATTTCGTGTCCTAACGGCATAAAATGTTTTCGCTGTAACAAGTACGGCCAAAAAGCCAACCATTGTTCGGAGAGCGGAAGCTGTGGCGAATCGTCGGTAAAGCAGTATCAATTTAAGGTGAACAATCTTTTTGAGATTTATGTGATTCGAAAATAAAAAAAGGTAACTCAAAAAGACAGCAGAAAGCATTGGGCTCGAATAACGCTTTCCGTTCAACCTTCTGCGATCTGCCATATAAGAAATTCTAAATCTGCATTCGAAGCATGGCTTGGAAGCCTTGAGAAGGCGTATGAAGATCGAGGTTTGTGTTTGGGCTTGGACTCTTGCGCACATTGTTTGCGACAAAGTTAGAAGAAAGCGACAACATGGAGGTTTACATAAATAGAATTACAGAATTACCCCAACTACTAAGTGAAATATATTATTATGTCGATTTGTACTGTACACACATAGGGACCTTTGAACTAAGGTCTTGGCAACACTTCGTTGAGAAAAAATAGGTAGGTATTGGTATTGGTGGTGCCGTGTGGTGACGGCAGAGTAGAATACAATTGTCAGCACCCCAAATCTCTCCCGTTGGTGTCGTACAAGGCGACTAAGGATAAATCAGTAATGAGGAATGGGCAGCAGCGTTCTTCTTATACCACCCATCAATGTACTGCGACTTTTGTGCCCGATAAATGGCAATAGGCTCGACACCTATTACATGGGACCTAACATAATTGGCGAAACGTGGGTGCTAGTTCACCTCTGCCTACCCCTTCGGGGATATAGGCGTGATTTATGTATGTATGTATGTAAAGTTTCTTCTTACTTACTCAAGTTTCATTCCAAGTACCTAAATCTATAATTTTATTTAAAATTGGTTCTAATCTTATTTATTTTTAAAAAGGATTACGGGAGTTTCCTATTCTTAAATAATTTATTGATTTTTTTATTTTTTTTTTATTATGCAAGTTTTGTCTTATTTAAAGCACATAGAACTTTTCGAAACGGCACATTGCTTAGATATCGAGATTTTCAATTACAGAATGCCACCTAACGAAGAGTTTCAACTGCACAGCTGGAAGAAAGAAATGGTGTCATGGCTAGAACATCAGCCACTCCTAGCTAGGGGGACACAGATATTGACCCCAAAGACGAAACAAAAGTGAAATGTTCTCTGGGAGGAATTGGCCTCCCGGCTTAATTCGTTGGTGGATGGAGTAACGAAAACAGCTAAGAAGTGGAAATTGGTAAGCTATATTTACACTAAGGGCTTGTTTCTGAAGACTAAGTTCTGAGTAGCTTACTTCGCAGTTCAATTTTTTGTCTGCCGGGTCAGCTAGTATTGTCAGGTCAGCTTTTGTTTCTACCTAGATAAAAATAGCCAGAGATTTTAAACACACAAAATTCTCTTTTAATATCCTTTTTTTGTTTTAGCTAATCATGTGAATATTCAACTATGAACAGATCCTTATTATAAAAATATATGGTAATACCAATGAAATGTTTCAGAGTAAGTACAATACATTTTTATTGGAGACCCTGCTACCTAATGATGGGGGGTACCAAGACGGCAACTCACATTACACAAGAAAATTTGACGTAGAAATCACAAACAATTTATCAACAATAAGTGCGTTATATATCTATACCGGAACACCTCCGCACGGTTATGGGAGCCAAGCACCTAAAGTTGCAGATACAGTAGACAGATCTCTCGAATACAACGAGGCGACATCCCCCGGCCGAGATACCGCGTCGTCTATGGCTCGAGGCGCGCCGCCGGGCGCCCGCCCCGCGTGCCACGCCCGCCCCAGACGACGCGCCCACCGGACTGACACCGTGCCCGCCGCCCGCAGCCGAACGCGGGATATTGCCCCGTGCACGCGGCCTGCTGCGCGGGCACACCCACCGACCACGACAACCAAGTCACGGCTGATCGCGCGAGACCATCTCCGCGCTTGATCGCCGTGACCTCACCGTCGTACATGACACCACTGGATTGGACCATACCATCATCATCATCCCCACTTATCTCGCCGACTTTTTTTTTTTTTTTTTTTCATATCTGGTATGATTACAATACACTTATGAATCGTCAAGACGCTAGATACCGAAAACCCGTGTGTCCAAGAAAAAAAAACAGTGGAGTGCGCAGCATGCCTTAGTCTGTGTATAATGTATAATAATGATAGGTCTCCCAAACCCGCCCACGCCCCGGTCCGCAACGAAGCGCCGACCCTGCCGCGTTCAATACCAAGATGGTACTAAACGCATCAGGGCCCAACGCTCCGCTAGCAGAACGGCACGCAAGTAGGCTGTAGAGAAACCCACCATTGTCAACGAGTTATGACATTGCAGGTACATTGTAAATTATGCACCAAATACAATCCCACAACTCGCCAATCACATAAACCGAAACATGCCGCGCACTACCAATCAACCCCCCATCCCCCACCCTACCTATACGGACACACAAGTTTTCAATATCTAGCGAAAAATCTACGCCATCCGTTCGTAAGCTACCGGGAGGCCCTGTTCTGAGAAGAACGGGCAAGAAACTCAGTCGGGTATTTTCCTCCCTTAGTTACATATATAATATATAATCTAAATTCAATGAAAATTTAATGAAAGATGTCAATAGCTTTAACGTCAAGTAATAATAATTAGAGTCACAACTTCTGAAGCTATCAACATCCTTCATTACAGACAACAGCATATTAATCATCGATTACATAAAAATAAAAGTTATTTATTCCAAACATCCTTGTCATCTAGATAATCCTGAATTTTATAGTATCCTTTTGCCATTAGTACTTTTTTTACATAAGGCTTAAATTTGTGTTGAGGCAGTTCAGTCAAAGATCCTGGTATCTTATTATAGAAGAGTATACATTTCCCCATAAAAGAATTAGCAACCTTGTGCAATCTGAATCTAGTAAAGGCAAGTTTATTTTTATTTCTAGTGTTGTGTTTATAAATTTCACTAATTTTAGCAAATGTATTTAAGTATTTATAAACATATAAAATGCAATCGTATATGTATTGTGAAGCAAGAGTGAGGATATTAATATCTTTAAACAGACCTTTAAGTGAATCGCGAGGCTTTAATAGGTAAATAGCACGTATAGCTCTTTTTTGTAAAATAAATATATCCTGAATATCTGCAGCTGTACCCCAAAGAAGTAAGCTATACGACATTACACAATGAAAGTAACTAAAATAAACAAGCCGGGCTGTTTCAACATCAGTTAATAGCCTTATTTTTTTACCGCATATGCTGCTGAACTTAGTCTCTCGGATAAAGTTGAAATATGAGGATTCCATTGCAATTTGGAGTCCAACTTTATTCCTAAGAATACTGTAGAATTGACACATTCTATCGTTTCATTATTAATTGCAATCGGACTACTAACTTGCCTAACATTTGGTAATGAAAATTTAATACATTTGGTCTTCTTAGAATTGAGTAACAAGTTGTTATTTGTAAACCAATCAAGAACTTTGGAAATAGCTATATTGATGTCATCATAATTATCTTTACCTCTGTCTACTTTGAAAATTAATGAGGTGTCATCTGCGAATAGTACCGTATCACATAGAGATTCTGTGTAGAAGGGAAGGTCATTTATATATATTATGAATAGTAATGGTCCCAGTATTGATCCTTGAGGAACACCCATTTGCATTGGTGAACCCGAAGATTCGGCTTTATTAATTACTACTTTTTGAGTCCTATCACTCAGGTATGACTTTATCAGTTTCAATGAGGCAGCAGATACACCGTAATGCTTTAATTTTGCTAATAACGTTTGATGTGAAACACAATCAAATGCCTTAGAAAGATCACAAAAGATACCCAAAGCATCCTGCCGATTTTCCCAAGTATGAAATATGTGCTTAATAAGGGTTATTCCAGCGTCAGTGGTGGATTTTCCCCTCGTGAACCCAAACTGTTTAGCATGTAACAGTTTGTTAGCAGTGAAGTGAGAAAGCAACTGGTTCAACATAATTTTTTCAAAGATTTTACTAAGGGACGGTAATATAGAAATGGGACGAAAATTATTGGGTTCACATTTGTCTCCAGATTTAAACAAAGGTATTAGTTTACTATGCTTCATTAAGTTTGGAAAACAGCCGTTATCTATACATTTATTAAAGATTGATGTCAGCTGAGGAGCGATGACATTAATGATGGGATTCAAAATGCTAACTGATAGACCCCACAAATCTTCAGTTTTCTTCATATTTAATGTCTTGTACGTTTTGATAATAGTGTCCATATTAATTTTGTGTCAAAAGGTATATTACATTCGACTGTACTTAATTGTAGTAGAGACAGAGCTCTTTTTGTGCAAGAGTTGAGCTTGCTGGTTACTCGAGCAGGGATGTCGGTGAAAAAAGTTTCAAAGGCATCTGCAACCTCACCATCGGACTCCATAACCTTATTATCCATTTTAATTTTAAACGATCTTTCGCTGTTCCTAAGTTTTCCGGTTTCTGAATTGATAATTCTCCAAGTTGTTGTTATTTTATTATCAGAATTTTTTATTTTATTACCAATTGAGATCGATTTGGCAGTGTTGCAGACTTTTTTGAATATTTTGGAATAGTTCCTGACGTAGTCTATGAAGGTGGAATCAACAGAAGTGTATTTTTGGCTATATAAGTCATAAAGTTTCCTTCTACTCATATAAATTCCTGGGGTAGCCCAGTCACTGAATTTCTTTTTAGGGTGTATTGTTTTGGATTTTTGTTTAAAAATCTTATGAAATTCGTCTTTAATAGGATTAAACATATTATTGTACATTACATCAGGACAGTCATTGTTATCATTTATAAGGTAATTAAGTCTATTTGTAACATTTTTTCCAAATAACTGCAACTGCTTTTGTGTTATTGGCCGAAATATTATCTTTATTGGTTTAAGAACATTTTGATATTCAACAGTAATTTTTTGGCCAGTATGATCTGAATTAATACAATTTATAATTGATTTATCTAATATATTACAATTACAAAACGCGTTATCTAAGCAAGTGCCTGATGTTGGAGTAATTCTTGTTGGTTCATAAAATGTATAGAAAAGGTTATAGGATCCGAATAAGTTGATAAATCTTTCTGAGTGAGAACAAGTGACTAATATATCTACATTAAAGTCACCAAGGACGGCTAGTTTTTTGTTTTTATTACAAAGTTTATTTAGTATACCTTCCATTGAAGTCTCAAAAAGTTCATAGTTTCCCGTAGGGGGCCTGTATATACAAACAACAACTAGCTCCTCAAGTTCTACACAAGATACTTCAATTATTTGTTCAATAGAATATTGTACAATATCTTTTCGTTCTTTGTATTTCAGTCCTTCTTGCAATGCTATTAAAGAACCGCCTCTAATAGCCGTTTTCCGGCTAAAGGCGCTACCGATGTTGTAATTTTCATAATTCGAAAGTATTTCAGTACTTTTTAACCAATGTTCAGTTAAACATAAGACGTGAGCCTGTATACTATTTAGGTATAACAATAATTCCAGATCCTTACCCGAAAAGCCTTGGATGTTTTGGTGGACTATTTTCAATGCACTAGACTTAGGCAATTCGCTAGAGACTTTCTCTATTGTCTTACGTACTAATTTAAATTACTTGGAATATATTCCACTGTACAATTTTGTACGTCAGAACATGTTTGCTCAATAAAAGCATTGTCAGAACACGATCGCTCAATAAAAGCATTGTCGGAAGATGATCGCTCAATAGAAGCGTTGTCATAACGTGATTGCTCAATAAAAGCATTGTCAGAATGTGATCGCTCAATAAAAGCATTGTCAATATATTTTCTATTACTAATGATAGATGGATTAGCCAAATTATTGGCTAACGTTTTTAAAGTATAGCATAGCGACATGGCTATTTGTTTTTTGTAAAAATTGGATAGAAACATTCTACCTCCCGTTATACGAAAATTATGGGTCATTTTGTTCGTATCTATGACATGTATTTTATTACAGTACTGTCTCATGGTATGCAGACTTAAATTCAAAATGAATCTTTTATGATTTTCCTCTGATGACAGGCTATTACTGTACGGTAAAGTGTACAAAATTATTTGTTTCACATTTAACAAAGATAATTTTGAAATGTAGCCTTTAAAAGTATTTTTATTTTCAAGGCTCCTATTTCCTATAAATATAATAACTGTGTCAGTTTGTAAGAATGGGCATTGTAGTAATTTATCCATTACGTTCTCAAAGCTACTGCCTGGCATGCAGTAGTTAAATGCTAGTTGGCCACACTGTTCTGAGAATAATTTACTAAAGTTTTTACCAATGTCATCACTAAATATTAAATATCTATCAGTCAATGTACCATTAGAACTCTGACAACTTTTCACACATTCTACATTATTTGGTATTAGTTGATTGCCCACTGCTGGGACCGAGTTAGTCAAACTTTGACATTCACCCGCGGAACTCAGCTGGTTCAGCAGTGGACATGCAGCTATTTGAGACCTATTTTTTTGTAACAAAATACTACATTGTTTTTTGTTCAATGCATCAAACCTGTCAGCATTATAATTACACATATCTTCCATATCCCGACATAATATTTTTTGGTAATTTAATTTTTTTTCAGACAAGACCTCAATATTTTTAAACATTTTCACTATAGATTTTTCCAAAGAATTAAATCTGTCTTCTACCTTTTTTGTGTACAATCCATACTCAATTTCACTCTGTGAAGTTTTACTTTTGATATTCTGTAATTTATTTATTAAATCTGACCTTTGTTTTCTTAACATAATGTGACTCTTAAAATGATTTTGTCTGTTAATTAATTTATTAGTTTTCCTGATAAATTTATTTATTTTAATATATTTTTTAAGTTTTTTAGAAGAATTCATGTGAGGAGTATGGCTTGCACACAAAGTATTACTAATGACAGGTTTGTCATAATTACACAATGATAATTCACTGAACAAACTGTTGGAGCAATTCATATTATCTAAATTATTATTTTCTGACTTAGCTCTGTTTAGAGCATTGTGAGCCTCTGATAAACTACATTCTAACTCTTTTATTTTGTAAAGTGCATGTTCATGTGTGTCACTGCATTCTTGAAAGGATTTAATTTGGTCTTGTAATTCACTGCAAACTCACCACCAGGTTCCTTCCCCCCTACTCTCTGCTCCTTCGGGTACATGGTATAAGTCGAGGCCCGCTCGCTGGCTCTTAGCCGGGCCTTGCCCCACGGCAAACCACCCGGCATATGGTTAGACCGCGCCGAGGGCCTCGCCACCAGACCGGGGTCGAGCACAAGGGGCGATGGGGAGCCCCGCCGTCTTAGACGGCGGCTCAGACCACCGGGGGACTGATGTCCCCTGAGTTGATGCCCGGGCCATGAGCTACCGCTCGATGCCCGCAGCCCGCCATCAGGCGGATGACCCGGATGATGATGGTGATGATCGAATACAACCGAAAAACAAACACGCCAAAGACCATAAGCATAGGTGGTGTGGAGATTGAGAGACTGCAATGGGAAAAAACGGATGGAGACTTCCCTCACGACAAGGTTCATGGCAACTCATGGCAGTTCATGGCAACGGCTCTTAGGTTCCACAATATCTATAGGTGAAGAAGAAAAGAAGGCTAAAATAACGTCTAATATGGAGGTGACTGCACTAGATACAGAGCTTGCCAACCACGTTTCTCAAGGGACAGAGGATGCAACGAAGTGGAACGAATGCTTATCGCCAGGAATCTTTTTCCTAATGCACCATTACATCTTTGATTCATCATTGAGAGTTGAAAACCTTGTTCCACTTCCATCAAGAATGGGCAAGCTATTTCTGACGATATGCTAGTATGGCCACTTGTTTCAAGCCTGGAAGAGAATCCAGATTGGACCTGGTCCGATAGTAAAAAACAATGCAATCTATAGAGAATAACATGGGAGGACAAATATGAAAATGCCATGAATGATAGGACCAGAGAGTGGAACTGTAAATTGAAGCACAAAATAACAGAAGATAGAAAAAACTTCTTGTCAAGCCCAGGAATGCTAATGGGAATGCTTAACGCAGCTAGCACAACAGTGGGCCTTTTACCAATGAATTTCTTAATGCCTAGAAACATCATGAAGGTTATTTGTATGCGATCAAGTGACGATTCAACAACCAAATATCTGTCAAACAGTGCTGAGAACAATAAAATCTGTGTTATACGCAATAAACAGAATTTATCACTGCTAGGGATAAACTTGAGCCCAGACAAAACATTCTTTTTACCAGAGGGGATAGCAGAATATACTTCTTGGTATATCGATGGAAAATTCGTGTCTCAATATGGGATAGAGGTTCCAAGTATAAGACCACAAGGACAAAGTCCTTATGATGACTGTAGCGACATTATAGCATGTCCTACATAAATGCACGTTGTTACATTCCTCATTTTTATAAGTTAACTTAAGACACGCACCACAGTAAGATATAAGCATATTTGTATCTTCAAATAAACAGACTTAAATACCATCTTGAGTTTCATTGTACATATTGCCAAACACTGGCAAATTGGTGACCCCGACAAAGAAAATAAACAACATGACACAGTTACCGTGCAAATCAAGCAGCACCTTACAACAAGAAACATTGGAAGTAGCAGCGGGCACCACGATATTATCCCGCATTCCGGAGTTTTGGAGAGACCAGCCTAGATTATGGTTCACGCAATCAGAAGCCATATTAACACCACAGAAGCAAGGCGACGAGTACAAATATTATACGGTGGTAGCCAAATTATCAAAAGAGGAAATTTTACAGGTAAGTGACCTCATAACCTCACCACCACTCACAGAAAAGTATCAAGCGATTAAGGACCGCTTAATCGATTGTTATGAAGAATCCGAACAATGTCAGTTTCAAAAATTACTATCCGAAATGGACCTCGGTGACCAAAAACCATCACAACTCCTACGTAAAATGCGAGTTCTAGGTAAAGGAAAAATCGGCGACGAAACCGTTAAGCTTCTGTGGTTGAGGCTATTACCACCATCAATTACTACAGTTCTAGCTGTCACAGAGGACATGGACATTAACAAGATGAGCCAGATCGCCGACAAAATATTATCAAATTCAAAACTTACCGAGGTGTCAGCTGTAAACGAAAACATAAAACAAACCAGACGACAGCTCAATGACATGCATATTAGCGCAATTAGCAAAATTGCAATTAGAACTAAGTGCAATTCAGCGCGATAATAGAGACTATCGACGCAGCACACAAAGTTACTATAATCGTCAACGCTCGCCATCAAGGTCAAGTTCAAGAGCAAGCAGTCGGGAAAGAAAACCCTTTTGCTTCTACCACAATAATTTCGGAAAGTATGCCAAGAAATGTGTTAAACCATGTGAATGGAAGCAGGCATTTAGCCCAAAGAAACAGGGAAACTAATTAAAGCACAGACTACGGCGGATCTCTGTGCAATTCACCCATCCAACCGCCTCACTATTACCGACCGAAAAAGTGGTATGAGATTTTTGGTTGACACGGGAGCGAACATTTCAGTTATTGGCAAGCCACAGAGACATTCATTTATGCAAAATGAACAATATACACTTATGCCGCCAATGGTACAAAAATCAAGACATATGGTGAAAAAACACTCGCCTTAAACTTGGGACTGCGGAGATCTTTTACATGGAATTTCGTCATGGCCGATGTGACTCAACCAATTATTGGAGCGGATTTTTTAGAGCATTATAAGTTATTAGTCGACATAGCTGGTCGGAAACTTATTGACAGAGTTACTGAGCTGACAACGCCTGCATCCCTGATCAAATCGACCCAGCAATCAATTCGTACTATTGACATAGGAACGCATCCACGTATTATTCAACTATTAAAAAAATACGAGGAAATTACGAAACCTTCCTCCGTTCGCAACACTCCAAAACACAAGGTTAAGCATCATATTATTACTAAAGGACCGCCTGTATCAGCACGTGCAAGACCATTACCTCCTGATAAATATCATGCAGCAAAAAAGGAATTTCAAAGTATGTTGGAGCTTGGTATTTGTCGCCCTTCGGACAGCCCTTGGGCTAGTCCTTTACACATGGTTAAGAAAAAGAATGGAGAATGGAGACCATGTGGAGATTATCGAATGCTCAATAACGCAACTGTACCTGACAAATATCCACTTCCACGATTAACCGATTTCACTTACATATTAGAAAATAAAAAAATCTTTAGCAAAATTGATATTCGGAAGGCTTACCACTGTATTCCTGTCGAAGATGTGGAAAAAACTGCTATCATCACTCCTTTTGGACTATTTGAATATTTGAGAATGCCTTTTGGTTTACGCAATGCAGCGCAAACGTTCCAACGATTCATGGACTCTTTATTCAGAGATTTAGACTATGTATTCGTTTTTGTTGACGATTGTCTTATAGCGTCAGAAAATGAGCTTTCGCATTATCAGCATTTGGATACAGTTTTTAAACGCCTACAAGAGAATGGATTAAATATTAACCTCGAAAAATGTGACTTTCTCAAGAGCGAATTAGATTTCTTAGGTTATCATATAACGAGCCAAAGAATTCGCCCAACTGAGGAAAAGTACAAGTCAATTATTGAATTTCCTAAACCAAAGACAATTAAAGAATTAAGGAGGTTTTTAGGGATGATTAATTTTTATAGAAACAACCTCCCACACGCAGCTGACTATCAAACAATCCTAAACGATTACCTGCATGACACGAAAAAGAACGGCAATTCTCCTATTCCTTGGTCAACAGAGGCCGAAAAAGCTTTTGATAATTGCAAGGAAAATATATTGAACGCGGTATTGACAGTTCATCCTTCCCGCACCGCCCCACTGGCACTCATGACCGACGCCAGTTCTACATGTGTTGGTGCGGTTTTACAACAAAAGTCAGGACATAATTGGGAACCATTAGGATTTTTCTCAAAAAAATTATTCATTTAATTTTTTTGAGAACTCAACAAAAACTCAAAAAAATACTCAACATTCGATAGAGAATTGCTCGGAATATACATAGCAGTCAAGCATTTTCAAAGATTAATTGAAGGAAGGGAGTTTACAATTTTCACAGATCATAGACCTTTGACTTACGCATTTACCCAAAAACCTTCAGCAAACGATACGCCACGGCGAGTACGTCCATTGGATTTCATTTCTCAATATTGCACTAATATTCAGCACATAAGCGGACGTGATAATATTGTTACGGACGCACTATCACGTATAGAACAAATTGATATACCATCACCGATTAATTACGCTGAATTAGCAAGATGCCAACGTTATGACCAAGAATTAATAAGACTTCATGACAATAAGAATTTGAAATTTAAAAACATCACGCTTCCGTGTTCTACTAAAAGCATCACGTGCGACACATCTACTGGGAAAAATCGAACTTATTTACCAGAAAAATTCCGAAGGCAAGTTTTTGACGTCGTTCATGGACTGAGTCATCCTGGGAAGAAAACCACTAGAAAAATGATCACTCAAAGATATTTATGGCCATGTATGAACAAAGATATAAATAATTGGTGTAAATCGTGCATAGCTTGCCAGAAATCAAAAGTACAACGCCACACAATATCACCGATTGGAAATTTCATGCCATCACAGCGTTTCGAACATTTACACATAGATATCGTTGGACCGTTACCTGTTTCTCAGGGAAAGCGATATTTAATTACAATCATAGATCGTTGCACCTCATGGCCGGAAGTGATTCCTGTTGAAGATATCACAGCCGAAAGGATAGCTAGCACACTATATGAGACATGGATATCAAGATTCGGATGCCCGCTACGCATTACTACGGATCAAGGACATTTCGAATCTAGAATATTTGAATCACTTTCACAATTTTTGGGTGTACACAAAATTAGGACGACGCCTTATCACCCACAATCAAACGGAATGATAGAGAGATTTCATAGAACTTTAAAAGCTGCGCTCATGACAAGGGAATCTAACGCTAATTGGATAAAAGAAATCCCTACGGTTCTACTTGGTTTACGGAGTTGTTTACATGAGGACACAGGATATATCGCAGCAGAGATGACATATGGCGCAGCAATAAGACTTCCGGGAGAATTTTTTGAATCATCACATCAACTTTCTACATACGAAGAATTTGTGAAAAATATTCAAAAGGGCATAACTCAAATGACTTCAGTACCAAAACGCAAAAAATATAGCCAATCAATTTTTATTCACCCCGAACTTAACCACTGCTCCCACGTATTTGTGCGATGCGACAGAATGAGAAAAAGTCTAACGCCACCATATGAAGGACCATTTCCAGTGATAAAAAGAATGGATAAAGCATATGAAATTCAGATTGGAGATAAGAAAACAATAATATCAATAGACAGATTAAAACCAGCATTTGTCATCAACAGTGAAACTACGAACGTGCTAATTCCAGAAAATAACCACAACAATCCGAACACGTACATCACGAAATCAGGACGTACAGTTAAGCCGGCAGTGCGTTTCTGTATTCGCTGCCGCAAGTAATCTATCCATTTAAATACGCTCTGTGTATTAACAAATGCCATCGTTCATCTTTAGCATCACTGGAAGATCAATGGGCAACCAAAGCTCCAAAGACCAAATTGTCTATAACTCCGACAGTTGCCTAAATCAAAACGAAGCCGATCAACTGAGAAGCCTCATTCAAGAAGAGCTACGATGGACGAGAAATATTGCAATTGGTCAAAGTATCATCACACTAGGTATTGTCCTCCTTTACGGAATCCTCAAAGCTATAGATAGAAGAATGCGGAAACTCACGGGAAATGGCCAGCACAGATGCAACGGATAAGTCGCTGAGTCACAACAACGTCAGCATTTATTATTCTGCAAAATTATATTTACTATAAATTACTTACTGTTTAACTGTATATTAAAAATTAAGATTTTTTGTAATATTTTTTCTAAGGGGGGAGTATATGTAGCGACATTATAGCATGTCCTACATAAATGCACGTAGTTACATTCCTCATTTTTATAAGTTAACTTAAGACACGCACCACAGTAATATATAAGCATATTTGTATCTTCAAATAAACAGACTTAAATACCATCTTGAGTTTCATTGTACATATTGCCAAACACTGGCAAATTCTATATTCCATGGCAAAGTACCTTACTTCAACTTTACTACAGACTCTAGTAATCAATCACCTGGGGGGCGACAGCAAGAATTAGGATAGGCGTTTCAGCCTGTTAAAGTGTGTGGAGGATGAAAGAAACTAGCACGAACATGCGTGAAGGAGTTTCTCTCAGGGTCCAACAAATTGAAGATGGGGGGATGAACCTGTGGAACTGCGTAAATTGTCATCTCAATGAGATTGCAATGAAAAGGACAATAGCATTTACTGAAGAAGAGAGAAAGTATCTTTATAGAATAACTAACCCGGACAATCCTTTCAGCGAGTCCATCCAAGAAGAGCTAACCTTTTCAAAGGAACACGGGTGTTTAACACTTGGTACTGTCGACACTCCCAATTGCGTTTTTAGGTATTGTAAAAGATTAAATAGGAGCTTTAAAGGCCCAACCAATAAATCACAAGCTCTGAAAGAAAAGGCATGTTCAGAAGTCATGAGTCTGATAACTTTGCTAGATCCAACAATAGCACTTGATTTTCCATCTTCTTCCGTATCTATGCAAACCCATATAATTGCTACTTTGAAGATGTTGGCTGAAAAAGAGGATCTTGACAATGATGAAACGAATCTGGTAACTAAAGCAATCTCAATTGTTGAAACGTGTCAGAAAACAGAAGAGGAAGAATAGGAAGATTTTTGGTCAAAGGAGGAAGCAGAGTATTAGTATGACATAAATCATCACCTGGGTTTATCAATTAAAGGTTATGGAAAAAAAAAACACGTTGGGGCCACAAAGCTCCTGATATTTCTACATAGCAAAATTCCACACGACGGAACGTCATTCCAATACGTCAGGCATTGCGGTTTGGGACTCGACCGGCAACACATCAGCTATTGTACAATTATTAAATATTTTTATTGTCAACTACAAATTCAAGTATAGTCAAGTTTTATCAAGCTGTGTTGAGTCTCATTTCTTACGAATAAGAATACCTACACACCAATCAAAGCCCTTTTGCAGTGCATGTGCAAAAAATTAATATCGATGATTCACCCGCCTCATTTCTTCATCCTATCAACTTTGGTTGTTTTCTGTCAAAAAATAATTTCAAAAGTATTGTTTAAGGTAGCGTTATTTCCCGTCAATTCGGTGCTTCAACTGTTGCAGATTTGGTCATACCCTTCCCAATTGTAGGTCCAAACCTGGGTGCTACAAGTGTGGCGCTGATGATCACTCAAGAAAGTCGTGTGTGGTTGATTGTAGACAATGCCTACTGTCTATTGTGCACGGGTTCGCAATTTGCTATCAACAAAAGTTGCCCTGAGTATATGAGGCAGAAGTCGATTAAAATCACAATGGTGGAGAAAAGCATCTCGTTTGGCGAGGCTTCAAAATTGCACGGCAAAATCTGCTATGTCCCCGCCTAATAACGCAACAGTTCCATATAGGAAAACTATACATTTAAAACAAAAACCTCCTTTTTCTTTCATTTTGGTTATGATAAGGTTGTACACAACAATATTATCAAGACTCCTATAATTCCCAAGTCTAATATTGTTGTCACTGTCCCAGATCCTTCTCTATAGGCCACTTCACTTTCTGATGTTATACAAGCTTTAACTACTCTTCTACATACTTATGTTTTACCGTCCAACGCTGCGAATGAGTTTTCTCACACATCCCAAAATGGCCCAGGCAATCTAATGGAACTGCCAGAGTATACTCGCAAAGAAAATTGATTTTCTGTATATTTTGCATAAATATTCCCCTGTTATTGTTACTATCTCGGAAACAAGGCTTAAGCCAGAATCCTTCCTAAAGGTTCCTGGCTTTGTGTTTCCGAGATGACAGCCAAGATGGGTATGGCGGTGCTGCCATGCTCGTCAGTACATCTGTTTCCTCTTCCAAAATTATGGTTACCTCTCAGGAAAAAAATTTCATTATAATTAAGGTCAAGAGTATCAATTTCATCTCACTGCATATACCCCATCCAAGCGCTTCCATAATTCACAGTCTATGTGTAATTTTTGGCCCAGTTGTTATCATGGGTGACTTCACTTTTTGTGAATAAATGAATATGAATATGAATATGGGTGACTTCAACATTCACCATCCTTCCTGGGGCAGTGAAAAAAGAGACTTACAGATCGACTTAAAACCTTTTTGTTAGCAAAAGTTGTCAATATATTTTATTTTTAAAACTAATGACACAATGAGAAAAAAATGAATAATGAATGTGTGAATTTATGTTAAGCCTTGCTTGTGACTAAAATTAAATAAAACATTTACAAAACAGTCAAAAAAAAAGACACTCTAGCAGATCTCATTTTCAACACGATGGGCTCACATAATTTGTGTTTTATAAACGACGGTAGCCCAACACGCCTTACGAGGCCTTTTGAAAGGAGTAGTGCAGTGGACCTTACTTTTGCTTCACCTAACATATATAGTACCCGCCATGTCGTGGCAGGTATGTGCGAGTACTTTTGGCAGTGACCACTTTCCAATCTTGGTAGAAATCCCTTTTTCGTAACCTACCATGTGGTGACAGAGCAGAATACAATTGTCACAATCCCAAATCTCTCCCACGGGTGTCGTACAAGGCGAAAAATGGTAAAACAGCGATGTACTCATAATAAGGTGCGAAGAGTATATAATACTCTACGATAATTAAAGTGGTCAATCCCATCTTGAAGTACAAACTCACGGCACAGATAAGTCTTCATGGCTTTTGTTGTTGTTGTTTTTTAATTCTCCCTATATTATAGGGAAGGCAAAGGGTCTAGCCCATACAGCCAAGTCTTTAGTGTATATTTTATCTGTAGTCTTATGAAATAATGACTGGGTGAAAAGTATGAATGAAATGAATTTTACGTTAAAATATGGGTGCCACATATTTTAACGCATCTAGGGAGTGCTTGGCGCGAATTGAATGGTAACAGAGTTAATGATGGTGCTTGATGAAATGGATAAAACCACTTTTTATAGTGATCTTCACCACAACATCAAACACATCATGAGACTTATTTTCGATGATTCTGCATAATTGCACATCAACACGGATGCTTGTGCATCAAAATAACACCACTTTCACTGCACAAAATCCACTCTGTAACAATTTTTGAATTAGTGAAAATAAATCTGACTGACACTACGAAACGCGCCAAACACCGTTCATGGCTTTTTGCTTTCTCCCTCCCAAAGAGTATTTAATAAACTACGTTCTTACGTATTTATTAATGTATTCTCTTTGCCTCCTAGTATCAAAGACTTTTTGGACGGGTAACTGTTTTTTTTTTAGGGAAGGCAAAGGGTGTAGCCTATACAGCCATCAAACAATGAGTAGGTGAAATGTACATATGTGCAATGAAATTTACGTTAAAATATGGGCGTCACATATTTTAACGCATCTTGGGAGTGCTTGGCGCGAATTGAATGGTAACAGAGTTCATGATGGAGACTGATGACGTAAGCAAAACCACTTTTTATGTGATTTTCACCCTCAGAGTAAATAGGACTGGAGTAGCCATTAGTCAATTTCTCGTACATATTTTTCTGCCATTTTTTGCGGGGGGTGAGGTTACTACTACACTGAATGCCAGCCAACAAAAACTTTTTGCGTATTTACAAACGCACACATGCATAATACGACACACATTTTTAAAATTCACGCACACATACTTAAAATAGTGTGTTATGGTTCTATTCAAACACACAAATGTCATTGCGTGAGTAGTGACATGACATAGCACAGCACACAGAAACAAAAACTTTTTGCGTATTTACAAACGCACACATGCATAATACGACACACATTTTTAAAATTCACGCACACATACTTAAAATAGTGTGTTATGGTTCTATTCAAACACACAAATGTCATTGCGTGAGTAGTGACATGACATAGCACGAGAATATCAATATCGATATATCAGTTTCCTTCAATGAATGAATGCATTAATTTTGCGTAAGTATTCTTAAAGACTGGAAATTGTTAAATACTGGGAATTGGTAAATTTTAAGGGGAATCAAAAATCAAAATATGTGGAACTTAATAGATAATAGTAAGGAAGCTAAGCGTGTAATTACCAGTTCCATACGACGTTTTTCAACACAATTGTGAGGGAAAACAAACTTGTAATCTATAAAATCTTCTTCTATTGTTAGATAATTTCTGAAACTGAGACGGCTCAAAATTTACAGAACATATAGTACTTGTTCTTGTAAATGCCCAAGAGACGTACCTATTACAAGCATCAACCCATTTTTTTCGTATGTTGTATTCTTTAGGAAAACTAAAAATAAAAATTAAAAATTAGATGTTTCGGGAATGTGAAAGCTTACAGTATAAATACCAGCAATTAGGATACCGGCTAGGGGCAGAGGTATTTTTGCTTGAACTACACATACCGATCATTTCTGATTTTAATACTATAATAATATTGTCCAAAAGCTTCATTTATGTACGGAAGACTTTGGTGCCACATACCTAACTCCTAGTAAATCGAAGTATTGCACTTGGACCACCGGGTTTTTTAAATGAGCTTTTAAATATTAATAAAAAATTTATTTAACTTAAATGTTGACAATGACATTTAGCTATCATCATATAAAATGTCATCAAAATCCGTCTCGTAGTTTATGCATGATGCGTGCACAAACATACATACCGACAGACAAAATGTTAAAAAATTAGAGATTTCACTTCCTCTTCTCTCATACATACATACATACATAAATAAATCACGCCTATATCCCCGAAGGAGTAGGCAGAGGTGAACTAACACTCACGTTTTGCCAATTATGTTAGGTCCCATGTAAAATGTGGCGAGCCTATTGCCATTTATCGGGCACAAAAGTCGCAGTACATTGCTAGGTGGTATACGAGGAACGCTGCTTCCTATTCCTCATCACTGATGTATCCGTAGTCGCCTTGTACGACACCCACGGGAGAGATTTGAGGTGGTGACAATTATATTCTGCTCTGCCGTGACCACACGGCAATTACTAACATCATCTATGCCATTTGGCTTAAGGTGGACTTGACCTGTTTTATTCTATATCTCTATAGTTTTATTCTAGGATTTCAAAATTAAAGGAACTTCAATTCATAAAAGTATCATAAATTTAATCCAAATTAAAAAATGATCAATTTAATAGTCTGAATAAAATGCCGAAGTTAATGTATAACCTCAGGAACACAGTGTATAGATTTAAATCATAATACATATTTTAAATTTAATGTTACTTTCATTCATTCATTCATTCATTACTCCCTTGTAAAATCGCAATATCGATGACGTTGACATCACTATTAATGAAGTGCAATTCAATTAGGGTTGCTGATTACAACAAAAAAAAACAATTTGTAATGTGGCTCGAAAAAAAATTTAGGTTTCTAAGAAATAATCGGCTGTGCTGGTACCTTTTTACCCTTTTATTTAATAAAGTCAGGGACGCCGAAGCATATACAGAATAGGTACTCTTAATATTTATGAGCAGCGCCCAGCATGAATAAAGGGCAGCGCCCAGCATGAATAAATTCACTTATGATTTTATATTTCCATGTAGTGTGGCAAAAAATAGGCTTCAAGCGGCCGCAAAAGTGCAGGTAGGTATGTACTTAATACTAAACTAAATATAAACACGCAACGTATATTGTTAAAACGAAATTATAATTGGTAATTAATTAATACAAAATTACACTTATTTATTGACAACAAACTTTTTTTAATTATTGTCTAATTAATTGAAATGCGATAATGTTCAACCCTAGGTAGTCTCGTGGGGAGTGCGCTGGAAGATCGTTTGATGACGTCACGGCCGACTCCCCACGAGACTATAGCTCGAAATTTGAAATTGTAGTATGCTAAAACATGAAATTATGAAGTAAATAAATATCAAATCTTAAAAATAATACTAATTAAAATTAAAAATAAATGAAATGTGACGCCATCTTTTTGAATACTAGATGTTTTAGACTTTTTTTTACGGTAAAAAACAGCACAGGCAGGCATTTTAGTGGGAGCTCTGCACGGCAAGACGTTCTGAATTCTGATTATTGTGGTTTTAAAATGGCGGCTCAACTAGTTTTATATAACGCACAGGCATCCGATGCTTGTGCGTTTGGCAGAGGGGAATGTTAGGCAAAGGCTACTCCAGTCTTATTTACTGTGTATTATATACTCTTTGTATTTACTCCGAGTTTTCACCACAACATCAAACACATCTAAAGACTGGTTTTGGTTCTAGTTTATGTCACTTCACATCCTGCTCTAACATATGGAAATGTTATATTAGTATCCTTCTCTCACATATGGAAATGTCATATAAGTATCCTTCTCTCACATACAATGTAAATGGAAACTGCAAAGGTAAAATAAGTGTGAACGCACTGAACTTATTTAGCAGCCCGGCCTTTGAATCTCATCTGTCTTTTTTGTTTGCATAATTAAAACATTGGTTTAGAGCGGACTTTGTGCATTGAAAGTAGTGTAATTTTGAACAACAAGGATCCTGTGTTAACTTTCTGTTGTGAGGAATCTTTGTTAAACAAGTGTTGTCCTGTGTTTAGCATTCAGAATTTTGTAGTGGTTTTCACCACCTTATCAGTCGCCATTATGAACTCTGTTACCATTAAATTCGCTCCAAGCGTTAAAATGTGTGACACCCATATTTTAACGTAAAATTAATTTCATTCGTACATTTCATCCACTCATTATCTCATATGACTACAGATAAAATATATAAGGAGAATTAAAAAAACTATTTTTTTATATATTTTTTTCTCAGAACATGGTTCTATCAGATCATGTTTGGCAGAATTTATTTGAAAAATTATAACGGCTGTACAGGCTAGATCCGTTTGCTTTTCTTACAAGAGAAAAAAAAACAAGAAAAATGATTTTTTTTTTAATCTTTTGACATATTGAGAGAGAGTTCTTTTATCCCATGTACAGTTCACATTTTGTTTGCGTGCACACTTAAAAAATAAAAATAAAAACGAAGAAGAGTGTTTGGCGCGTTTCGGTGGTAAAAAATATTAAACTAAAGACGTGGCTGTATGGTAGTCCCTTTGCCTTCTGATAAAAAGAGGTTGTAAGACACAGGGAGATTTTAAAAAACACGAAGCAGAGTGTTTGGCGCGTTTCGTGGTGTCAGTCAGATTTATTTTCACCAATTCAAAAATTGTTACAGAGTGGAATTTGTGCAGTGAAAGTGGTGTTATTTTGATGCACAAGCATCCGTGTTGATGTGCAATTATGCAGAATCGTCGAAAATAAGTCTCATGATGTGTTTGACGTTGTGGTGAAGATCAGTATAAAAAGTGGTTTTATCCATTTCATCAAGCACCATTATTAACTCTGTTACCATCAATTCGCGCCAAGCACTCCCTAGATACGTTAAAATATGTGGCACCCATATTTTAATGTAAAATTCATTTCATTCATACTTTTCACCCACTCATTTTTTTTTTTTTTTTTAATTTATTTCTGACTTGGAAACAAAGTCCTTCAGTCGCATACATATTTAGTTTTAACACACAAATGAAAGAAGATATAGTTAATCACAAACATTAAAGGAATTCATTACAATAGTAGCGTAACTAATTAAATTTGCATATTAAATAACCCAAAAACTTAAAACTAAATGTTATTTTGTATGAGACATACCGAATTGAGTAAATAAACTTAAAATTGTTTTCAATTGCAAAAAACTTAAAAAAAATACATAAAAAACTATTACTCTATATACAATCAACATAAAAATTAAATTTTTTCTACACTATTTACAATATAATTGAATAACGAAATATAAAACTTAGGATATTTCAAAAGGTCCTGAACGCGGCGGGGAATACTTGAAGGTGATTGGTCATCATGTGATTGATGCTTATTGTTTACATCAGTAATGTCATTGAATAAAATTGCACGTTGTTGATTAAACTTATTACAGTGATAAATTAAATGGTCTAAATCAGCATTCGCCGTCGAACAATGAGGACAATTACTATTAGGCAATATGTTGATTCTGTTTAGATGTGCTGGTGTTAAACAATGCCCTAATCTCATTCTAGATATGCATGTGACAAATTTTCTACTGTTGCAATCTTCAACATGATACCAGGGAGCTGATGGTATTTCCTTTTGTATCTCAGCATACCATTGACCTTTTACCTGTACTGTCACATTCCAATGTTGTGACCATAAAATTTTACAATTTCGCTTGAAATATTGGTAGTAGTCAGTAAAAGGTACTAATTGGAGACTGGCATGATCATCATCATGTCCAGCACGTACTACTGAGTCAACAATTTCATTTCCCTGTATGCCGCTATGTGAAGGAATCCAAACAAAATCAACAAGAATGCCAGTGAGTTGTAACTTTTCAATTACATTCCTTATATCATACAGAATATAATTACATTTGTAAGACACTTTACCACTACTAAGTGCAGTTAAGACACTTAAACTATCTGATACTACAATAATATGGACACTATTCACAAAGTTAATTACATAGTTTAGTGCTTGATATATGGCATAGGATTCTGCGGTAAAAATAGAACATTCACTATTAATCAAAATACATTTTTTAAAGTTTTTTTGTGGATCATAAAATGCAGCTTTTACTACATTGCTATCTTTTGATCCATCTGTATAAATAAAGTAACAATTGGACATTTGATCTTTAAATTTCAAAAAATCTTGTTTATTTTTAATACTCTTAACTTGCATATCATCTATACAGCTATTTAACATATTTTCAAAAGAACCTGTATAAATGGGCCAGTTGTCACATTTATACAAATTCTGAGAGCTTGTCTTAACATGAGTGAATATTGTTATCATTTCAGGTCTAGCTGCAATATCACTAAGCCTTAAATTATCAATTGCAACAATGGACTGACAGATGGTGGACATTTTATTCAATTTATCAAGCAAGACATTATTACTGGACAATGTTTTTAAACAGAATCTCTCGGCCAAGTGTAAACGCCTCAAGAATAAAGGAGGTATGCAAGTTTCAATTTCTAGTGAGTTTATTGGTGTGGAGCGCATTGCGCCACAAATTAATCTCAAACCCATGTTCTGTACAACATCTAATTTTCTAAGGATAGCACTGTTAGCACTAATATAGGCTAAAGCACTGTAATCAAAATGACTACGCACAATACTTTTATATAACATTGTCATAATCTTGGGATCTGACCCCCAGAATGTGCCAGCTAAATGCCTTAGAATATTAATGCCTTTCATTGCATTTGCAGTAATATAATTTATATGTTTGTCAAATTTTAATTTATCATCTATTACAACACCTAAGAACTTATGGTCCTTGACAATAGGGATCATATTGTTGTTATATTTAATAACAGCATTACTAGTATTTTTACTGAATATCAAAACTGAGCTTTTTTCCGGACTAATTTCTAATTTAAGCTTATCATGGTAATATAAGTATAATTGTTTCAAAGCAGTATTAATGTTATTAAGTGCCACATCTAGATTTTGATTGCTGCTATATATAAGTAAATCGTCTGCAAATTGTAAAATATTTACATTTTCAGTATATACAAATTTTAGTATTTGTGAAGTGTACAAATTATATATTAAGGGAGATAAGGTGGCTCCTTGCATTGTCCCCTTATTAATAATCTTTGGTCCATGTAATTTATTATTATACCTTACATAAACTGTTCTATTATTTAAGAAATTATAGAGCCATTCAAGAGTCTTACCTGGGATACTAATAGAATGCAAAACTTCAATGAGAACTTGTATATTAACATTATCAAATGCACCCTTAACATCTAGGAAAACACACACCATATTGGAATGACTGGATTTCACCTGTTTTATATCTTCTATAAAACTTACAAAGCTTTCAGAGCAACTCTTACCTTTTCTAAAGCCATGCTGAAGTGATGGAATTAATTTAGTATTTTCTATAAAATAATCTAAACGGGTTTTCAGCATATTTTCAAATATCTTTCCTAAACAAGATGAAAGTGATATAGGCCTGTAAGATGATGCTATATTTTTCGGCTTATGTGGTTTTAATATAGGTATGATGCACTGAGTTTTCCATGAGTCTGGTATTATGCTATCTACCCAAAGTTTATTATAAATTTGTAAAAGAATCAACTTTGCTTTTTCATGGAGTTTCTTTATTAATTGGTATGGAATATTGTCCAGCCCAGGAGTTGTGTCTTTTCTGCTTTGTAAAGACATAGTTAATTCAATGAATGAAAAAGATTTAGTTAAAAGAGAGTTATCATTATTATCTTCAGACTTACATAAAGCTCTAATTTTATCCACATCTATTACTGTGTTATCTACTAAATTGTCTAGAAAGCTAGGTACCCAGTCATCGTTAAAGTATCTGTTGTTGCTAGTACCTATTCTTTTGAAAATTTTAATATATTTCCATATTCTTGAAACTGGGGTCATTCTATTAAAACTACTACATAGGTTATGCCAAGAGTTAATTCTTTCTTCCCTTATAATTTTCTTTTTTAGTGCATCTTTTCTCTTGTAACTAATATAATTTTCTAAACTAGGACTAGATTTGTAATGAGAGAGAGCCTGCTTAGATTTGATCACTGCGTCTTCACACTTTCCATTCCACCATGGCACTGGCTTCCTTTTTGTTTTAAAATTATTATTTGCCTTATATTTTGGAATTGTTTTATTTCTTAAGTCATTCAAACTATTTACAAAACTATCATATAATTCTAGGGAACTACCATTACTGGTGTCTAAATGAGAAAAGCAAGACTGAGATAATGTTTCATATTCGTTCCAGTTAGCTTTATTATATATGTATCTTTCTTCCACAGGTGGAATCTCATATGAAGACGGATGAATATTGACCTTAAGAAATGTTGGATAATGATAACTGCCCATTGGATCATTATGTACCTGCCATTCACATAAATGGGCTAGTGAAGAACTTACCAGAGCTAAATCTATAGCAGACTCACGCTTATTGTAATGGGGAAATGTTGTTGGAGCACCATCATTCATGATGCATAAATCATACTTGTCTATAAGATTGTACAAGCTACTGCCTCTAGTATTAGTAGTGTGACATCCAAATGCAACATGATGAGCATTGAAATCTCCCATGATAATATATGGTTTAGGAATCACATTAAGTATGGTTTTTAATTTATTTGAGTCAAACCTAGGACGGTTAGGTGGACTGTACACACAAACCAAAGATAAATTTCCTGACTGAGATTGAATGGTAATTGCTATGTTCTGAATTGTTTCATAAAATGGAGTATCAATAACATCATATTTTAAACCATGCTTAACAAGAATACCTACACCATTGTGGCTGTTTTCAGAATGTTTGTAAATTGAATTGTACATAGAGAAATTAGGTATACTAGATTTGTTACTTAACCAGGTTTCATTCAATATACAGATATCAATGTTTTCATCTATTAACAACTTCTGTAAAAGTGCTTTCTTACTCTGCAAGCTTTGTATGTTATATTGAACTATGTTTAAATATTTATCTAAACTCATGTTAAATTGGACAATAATACTTCTTTTATTTTCTTATTAGTTAAGGGAGTGTTGTCTTTATTATTACCTAGAGCTAACAAGGACTTTACAATGGCATTTATAATTATATCATTATTTACAATGGAATTAAAATCTAATAACTCAAGTGACTTATTATTGTCTTTTTTATATAAAGATGGGAAAGCTTTTCTGTTGCTTATAGGGGGAGGGGAATCCAACACAGAGGCATATGGCTGACAAACATACCTTCTCTTAATCTCTTCCATTTTTTGTATTCGTACTGGGCAGTCCCGAGATATCGCCAAATGATTGCCGCTGCAGTTGATACAGACAACTGCATCCACATCACATTCCTTATATGAGTGTTGGCCGGCACAAGAGCTACACATTTGTACTCCTCTGCAGACTTTAGCTGAGTGATTGTACCGGAGACACTTGTAACACTGTAGGACAGGTGGAATATATTGTTGCACTTGATATCTAAATAATTTTATGTATGCATATTGTGGGAGAACTGTGGCTGCAAATGTTACTGCAATAGTTGTTAATGGAGTGAATGTATTATCTGTTTTTTTCATGAATCTTTTGATGGATATTATTTCCGAGTCACAAGTCATATTTTTGTAAATATCTTCATTTGACATGTCCTTGGGGACAAATTTCAGTACTCCAATTTTTTCAGTCAGATAGGACGGAATAAACGCTTTAAAGTTATGCGTTATGAAAAATTCTTCCATTTTTAGAAAGTAATTAGCAGAAACGGCGTTCTTAAAAGCTACTCCAATTTTGTATGCATTTATTCTATGCACCCCAATAATGCCCTTAACATTTTCCGTAAATATATTTGTAAGATGAATTGGATTTTTGTTGCCAATCTTTTCATTCTGTGTTGATTCGACATAAACAACAAAGTCCCCAGTGCTATTCTCAGGGAATTGTCTTTTATAATTAGGTTTAGTAAATATTTTATACATATCTGAATGGCTTTTGCTGCTGTTGTATGTGTGGTCTGTATGAGCATATTTTCGTTTCTTTTTCCCCTCATTAGGGTCCTCACCTTCAATGGGAGGACCCATTGTAGGATTTAATTGTCAAATAAATTTTAACTCTGAGTAGAAATACAATAAAATAAATAAAAATATTGAAGCTGAAATTCAAAGTTGCCGCTCACTTTGACTTCCCGCCAAAAAAAAAACTCACCCACTCATTATTTCATAAGACTACAGATAAAATATACACTAGGGACTTGGCTGTATGGGCTAGAACCTTTGCCTTCCCTAGAATATAGGGAGAATTAAAAAACAAAAAACACCAAGCAGTCAAGGTGTTTGGCAAAGTATTTAATACACTGTGTTTGGGGCGTTTCAAAGGTGTCAGTCAGAATTATTTTCGTTAATAAAAAAATGGTTACAGAGTGGTTTTTGTGCAGTGAAAGTGGTGTTATTTTGATGCACAAGCATTCGTGTTGATGTGCAACTATGCAGAATCATTGAAAATAAGTCTTGTGATGTGTTTGATGTTGTGGTGAAAACCACTTGAAAAGTGGTTTTGCCCACTTCATCAGGCACCATCATGAACTCTGTTACCATTTAAGGCCTGCTTTGAAACTGCTCGGTTTAGACATTGTTTCTTAAAAGCTCATAGTAAGCCTCCAGTCTCCATCAAGAACTTTGTTAACATTCAATTCGGGCCAAGCACTCCCTAGATACGTTAAAATATGTGACACCCATATTTTAACGTGTAATTCGTTTCATTCATACGCTTAACCAACTCATTATTTCATAAGACTACAGATAGAATATACACTAAAGACATGGCTGTATGGGCTAGACCCATTGCCTTCCCTAAAATATTGCGAGAATTAAAAAAAATGTTTCTTTTTAATCTTTTAACATATTATGATAGAGTTCTTTTAACCCATGTACAGTTTACATCATTTAGGACAATAACACTACGGATATTACATTCTGTTTGCGTGCACAACTAAAAAAAAAAAAAAGACGTGGCTGTATGTGCTGGTCCCTTTGCCTTCCCTAAAAACACAGGGAGAAATAAGGCACATTTTATAAAAATTTAGGGTTTGTTAGAGAGTGCTTGGCGGGCACGTAGTATTGTATTCTTTTTGTGGCGGGCTTTCAATGCCGTCAGTCAAATTTTTATTTCAATCATTCAAAAATTGTTTCAGAGTGGACTTTGTGTAGTAAAAGTGGTGTTATTTTGATGCTTAAGGATCCGTGTTGATGTTCAATTATGAAGACTTATTGAAATAAAAGTGTTGTGCCGAGTTTGACGTTGAGAATTTTGTAGTGGTTTTCACCAGCTCATCGGTCACCGTAATTGACTCTGTTATTATTTGACTCGCGCCAAGCGCTCCCTAGATGCGTTAAAATATGTTTCACCCATATTTTAATGTTATATTCATTTCATGCATTTATATCATTTATTCATTTCATACATTATTATAATTCATTCATTTATTATTCATTCAAAATTAAGAAAAGTAAACGAAAGTATACAAAGAGAGTTCCTAAAAGACTTGTTTTCAGGAACGTTAAGTAAATTAAAAAAAAAAAATAGGGTTGTTATAGATAAACGTAGTGTATTATATACTCTTTGTTATAGATTGTTGGATTTATTTAGAAAATATTGAATTGAAATGATAATTTAATTTATAGGGAATTTCTATGGCTAGGCTATTTGTCTTATGATAAAAATAACAGAAGGCATGTCTGTTATATGTATTTATGTTCAGTAACTGACAAAAATGAGCAAGAAGAAGCCGAAAGGGCCTCTATTTGACCCTGGCCTGTGTAGATGCTGCGGCATCATGAAAAAATGTCGTGTACTAAACGTAGAATACGAGAGTTCTGGGGAGAAGGAAATTTATGCCGACATGATGATGGACTGTTTTGGCCTTCTAGTAAGTTACATACATACATACATACACAAATCACGCTGCTAATATTGTGCCTATATTCCCGAAGGGGTAGGCAGAGGCGAAATAACACCCATGTTTCGCCAATTAGATTAGGTCCCATATAATAGGTGAGGAGCCTATTGCCATTTATCAGGCTAGGTGGTATAAGAGCAACGCCGCCGCCAATAACTCACTGCTGTCTTAACCCTTAGCCACCCGCTTTAGCTTGTACGACACCCGCGAGAGAGATGGTGGTGGTGACAATTGTATTCTGCTTTGCCGTCACCACACGACTTCGAGTAAGTTGATCAAAAACTGCTAGGGTAGAACAAAATCAAAAACTAAGTAGACTGCATGGATTGTGAGAGTTGTGATATAAAGGTTCCCCTTACACCACCTAGCATTGTACTGCGACTTTTGTGCCCGATAAATGGCAATGGGCTCACCACCATTACATGGAACCTAACATAATTGGCGAAGCGTGGGTGCTTGTTCACCTCTGCCTACCCCTTCGGGGATATAGGCGTGATTTATGTATATATGATATGAAGGTGATGGATGTGGATGAGGAGATGATGAGTGACAGAAGAAAGTGAACATACTGAGCAAATTCCAAATATATTTTTTTCTTTTTCATTGTAGAAACAAACTAATGTCCTATTGCCGTTTCAGATGTCACATCTTGATGGTAAGGCATCAGAGCGTTTGGTGTGTGCTACGTGTGTTCTTCGGCTTCGTGAAGCGTTTGGGTTCCGTAGGCAAGTGTTGAGGTGCGAAGAGGCTTTCCTGCAAATGAAGATGCTGGATACTGATAATGAAGGTAGGTTTGGAGATTTTCTATGAATGTACATACATAAATCACGGTAACCTATAATATTTTCGAAAATTCATTGTTCGAATATCAAAATTCCGAAAACGGTTGACCGAAGTTTTGAATCGCAGATATATTTCTTGACATAATATTGTATGTAATAAATTTATTTTCCAACTGTTTCATTTTCCAGAAAAACTAATTGCCGATTTTCAAAACTTCTTTTTTTCCCTTTATAGATGTTTTGTTTGCAATAATTTTGTATTCTAGATGTTTCAAATATCAAAGTAATGTATTCTATATTGTTTCAAACACACTTATTTATTTGCCAATATCGTGATATTCTACATAACCAACCAACCAACTAACTAACTAAATAGGTTGAAATGAGTTTGTTAATAAATTGGTTAGGTTAGGTTTGTACATGAACCAACGAACAGCAGGAGCCAAGCGAGCGAAGCAAGCGTGCCGCGGCAGCGGCCGGCGAGTGCCAGTAACTTGTGCTTTTACAGAAAAGTTTGCAAGTTAAAGTTAAACAATATTCTATGTAATACATACTTTTATTTGTGTTTTGGTATTATAGAAATCAATTTTTTGGAAAATAAGTCATTTAAAATATGAAATAGTTATCAAAGGTTGAGTGAGATTCCGAAACATATAGAATTTGAAAAAATGCTTTTTTGAAAATCGGATTGTCAGCTATATAACTAGAAAAATTCGCTAATAACATAGGTAACCATAAATCACGCCTATATCCCCAGGCAGAGTTGAATTATCCCCACATTCCGACAATTAGATTTGATCCCATGTAGAATATAATAGGTGGCGAGCCTATTGCCATCTATAGGACACGTAAATCGCAGTATATTGCTTAAAGGTACAAAATGAATGCTGTTGTCCATTACTCATCCCTGTCTTAACCCTTATCACCTTGTACAACAGCCGTGGGTGAGATTTGGGGTGGTGACAATTGTATTCATTCAAAGTATGTGTGGTGATATATTACAATTGTCACCACCCCTGATCTCTTATGTGGGTGTAGTTCAATACCACTAAGAGTTAAGAAAGCGACAAGTAAACCGCCTTTGTGATGTAGTGAATCGCCTACTGAAGTCCTGGGTTCGATCCTCAGGGGATTACAGGTTTGTACTCGGTTTTTTGGTGGCAAGACAGATATAATCAGATCTGTCTGGCTAGCTATCACCATCTTAACAAAACTCGCGATAATTGGTATTATGAGGTAGCAGAGGTAATTTAAAAGTTTTACCTCACCCCCTGTCCAGCAATTTAGATTTTCTGTACACATAGCAGATGGAAAAGTGAGGTCAGGTATGAAATAAAGTATATTTATTGTTGCAGATGGGGTCAACCAAATGAGACAGCCTCTAGTGGATAGCGGCCCAAAAGTGGAGGTGAATGTGATCAAAGTTGAGCCCGATGAGAGAATAAGCGATGGGTCAGTCTGCGGAGATGCTCTTGCCGATGACAGTGAGTGTAACAACCTATACCCCATTCACTGGGCTTAAGACGAAATGTAAACAATCTTGATGTGTCTTTCAATTAAAATACAAAAATTAAATTTTGTACCACCAATATTCCAAACCAGACAACAGTTTTAGACGTGTGATGACGGCAGAGTAGAATACAATTGTCACCACCCCAAATCTCTCCCGTGGGTGTCGTACAAAGCGACCAAGGATAAATCAGTGATGGGGAATGGGCAGTAGCATTCCTCTTTACCACCTAGCAATATAGTGCGATTTATGGTTTTTTTTTTATTTTTTATGTTAGACAGGCAAGCCCTGTCACCTGGAACCCTCAACCACAGAGGGGCTGGCTATCTTATCACACATTGTCGGAACGCAATAATGTTGTTTAACATTATTATTATGGCGACAGATTTTGATAAGATGGTGGTAGCTAGCCAGGCGGACTTCAAAGAAGCCCTACCACCAACCAAACCGAGCACAAAGTTGTATCCCCTGAGGATCGAACCCGGGCCCTCGGGATCTTCATTCCGGTGGGCGAACCACTGGACCATGGAGGCGGTTATGTGCCCGGTAGATGCCAATAGGCCCGTCACCTACATGGGATATCGTTGGCGAAAAGTGGGTGTTTAATTCATCTCTGCCCTCCCCTTTGGGGATATAGGCGTGATATATGTATGTATGTGTAATAAATTCTAAAAAATATAAAAGTACCCCCGCATACAGAAACGCTACTCAAATTTTGAGCACTGCTTACAATGTTAAGTGGACATATACCAGTCAGAATTTGTAAGGAAAAACGTCAATTCATTACTTAAATGTTAAGCAGGACTCAAACTTTGAGAAGTGCCTCTGTACAAAGATTTACATACATACATAAATCACGCCTATATCCCCGAAGGGGTAGGCAGAGGTGAACTAGCACCCACGTTTCGCCAGTTATGTTAGGTCATTTATCGGGCACAAAAGTCGCAGTACTTTGCTAGGTGGTAGGTACAAGAGGAACGCTGCTGCCCATTCCTCATCACTGATCTATCCTTAGTCGCCTTGTACGACAACCACGGGAGATTTGGGGTGGTGACAATTGTATTCTACTCTGCCGTCACCACACGGCAGACAAAGATTTTGGTGGTTATAAAAAGAATTTCGAAAAATTATGATCTTTTTCGGGAGTCGAACCACCAAAATCTTTGTACTAATTTTTCTAACATTTATATAATGTTAAAATTAAAATCGAAAAGTGCTTCTGTATTCGGGGCATAGTTTTCTAGATGAGCGAAACTCCAAATGGTTTCGTAATTATCGTGACTTATTTTTTTTAATGTTGCCAATTATGTACCTACCTACATTTATGTATGTTTGTTGGGGCACACGAATGGTGGAGGGCAAACCACCAACAACAGCATACCCAAAGAGCGTTGGTGCCAGGCAGGCGGCCGGCTGTAAAACCTAAGCCAAAACATTGAGCAGTATGGATTGGAATGTTGTCATTCTAGTCACTCTCTCCGTTCATCGGTCTCTCGACATGGTCCGTTCCGTCTCTTTTCTATACATTCATTTATCACTAGCACCTTTACGGTGTGATGGGTGATATGAAACAAAAGGGAGTGGGTGGCTTGATGACGTCTGACCGATATGGATGGAAGAGGAAACATACTGCGCCGACCCCAGATAGACTGGGAACAGGGCATGGAGAAGAAGATTTATGTATGTTTTTTTTGTTTCATTGTCACACAGTTCCTGATGATGATGAAGTGAAATCGGAAACGAATGAGGACTCCAATGATGATTTGCCCCTGACTCGACACGCCACCAGAAAACGGAAGGCCCCAAAAACGTGTGTGCAACCCAAAAATGGTGTGCCAATTTCTAGGGAGACACCGATGAAGAGGCCCGGTAAGTATCGATTTATTAATTATTTATCCTCAGGGCCTGTTTCACAATCGACAAGTAAGTTCTGTGTAGCTTACTTGGTGGATCAATTGACATATATTTCATATTACAACTGTCAACTGATCTGCCAAGTAAGCTACACAGAACTTACTTGTCGATTGTGAAACAGGCCCTTAATCCTAAATCTATCCTTACAGACTAAATCCTAATGCCATAGATGTTTACACTTCTTCTCCCTGCCCTGTTCCATGTCGAGAGACCGCTGAACAGAGAGAGTGATTGGAATGACAACATTTGAATCCATACTGCAAGGTTTTGGCTTATGTTATACAGCCGGCCGCCTGCCTGACACCAACCCTCTTTGGGTATGCTGTTGTTGGTGGTTTGCCCTCCACCATTCCGGTGCCGCAAGGTGTTTATTGGTCTACACCGGGCAATGTCCTTTAGTTGACTTCTACGACACCCATGGTATGAGGCTGGGCTGGCCCATTCTACGTTATTTGTTCGCTACCAGGCCAGAATAGAAGACTGCGCGATTTATATATTTAAGCATGCATACATACATACATAATTCACGCCTATATCCCCGAAGGGGTAAGCAGAGGTAGAACTAGCACCCACGTTTCGGCAAATATGTTAGGTTCCTTGTAATAGGTAGCGAGCCTATTGCCATTTATTAGGGACAAAAGTCGCAATACTTTGCTAGGTGGTATAAGAGGAACGCTGCTGCCCATTCCTCATCACTGATTTATCCTTGTATCTATGTTTCTTATTAAATTAACTTGCTCCTATTGCCATTTCCAGCGCTTCCAATGTCGAAAGTGCAGCAGCTGATGCGAGAGAGGGACCCAACTTACATGACCGAGACGAACATCCTGACCATTGTGGAGTTCTCCTACGTGTGCCCGTTCAAATGTAGACACAACCACCTGCTCTGCTACTACTGCGGACAGAGTTTCTCGGATCCAACCCTTCTCCGGGACCACTCGGAGAATTATCACAACCCGAAGAAGTTCAAAGTGACCGAACACAAGAACATGATCAAAGTAGACCTGACCAGGATCGACTGCAGGTCAGTTTTTTTTGTTGTTAAATTCTCCCTATATTTTAGAGAAGGCAAAGGGTCTAGCCCATACAGCCATGTCTTAGTATTTATTTAATCTGTATCCGTATGAATGGACGTGTGAGTGAAATGAATAAATGAAATTGGTTAAAATATGGGTGTCACATATTTTAACGCATCTAGGGAGTGCTTGGCGCGTATTAAATTGTAACAGAGTTCATGATGGTGACTAATGAGGTGGACAATACCACTTTTTAAGTGGATTTCACCACAACATCGAACACATCACAAGACTTATTTTTAATGATTCTGCATTATTCCACATCAAGATGGATGCTTGTGTACATAACAACACATCCACTTCACAAAATCCACTCTGAAACAATTTTTGAATTATTGAAAAACAATCTGACTGACACCACGAAACGCGCCAAACACCAGCGATTTTTTTTACATACATACATACATAAATCACGCCTATATCCCCGAAGAGGTAGGCAGAGGTGAACCAGAACCCACGGTTCGCCAATTATGTTAGGTCCCATGTAATAGGTGGCGACCCTATTGCCATTTATCGGGCACAAAAGTCGCAGTTCTATTATTGCTAGGTGGTATAAGGGGAACGCTGTTGCCCATTCCTCATCGCTGATTTATCCTTAGTCGCCTTGTACGACACCCACGGGAGAGATTTGGGGTGGTAACAATTGTATTCTACTCTGCCGTCACCACACGGCTTTTTTTTAGTTAACCTCTAAGATCTTACTGCTGGTCAAAGGCCTTCCATCTCGAGCGATCCCGAGCCAATTCCGTCCATGTCTTCCAGTACGCCTCCAGATCGTCTTTCCACCTCTTTCTAGGTCGACCTCGATGCCTTTGACCATCCTGAGGTGACCACTCTGTAGTAACCTTTGCCCAGCCATCAGGAGGCCTATTCCCTAACTTTTTTTGACAGTTGAAAGTGATGATCACCGAACTATTTATTATCCATTACTAACTATTCCATTTTAATTTTAACATTATATAAATGTTAGAAATATTAGTACAAAGATTTTGGTGGTTAGAAAAAGAATTTCGAAAAATTATGATCTTGGGTGGCCGAGCAAGACACACAGTGTCTTGGGTGGCCGAGTGGTCAGGCACCTGCCCGGATAGCAGCGGACGCGGGTTCGATTCCCGCCTCAAGATCATAATTTTTCGAAATTCTTTTTCTAACCACCAAAATCTTTGTATCCATTACTACTTTACTATAATGCTATTGTGACACTTGTTCTGTGATAACAGCAATGTATTAGTAAATAGTTCGGTGATCATCACTTTCAACTGTCAAAAAAAGTTTGGGAATAGGCCTACTGGATGCATACGGCATACATGTTCTGCGAAGTCTCATTTGAGCTTCGCGGTTTCTGCACGACTAGATAGCTAACATCATAAACAACAACGTCTGTTTTATGAGTTTTAATATAACGCAATACATTGCGCAAAATTATTTTTGAAAGTTTTTATTGTACTGTCGTGACATTTATACGACTATGTTTTGATTCATAAACGAAAGGACAACGCTGCGCTAGGCCCGCGCGCTGCTTATGCCGATGCAAGTAGGTGTACGTAGAGTTATTGACCTTAGAGTGGTAAAATTAAATTTGTATTTATATTTGTATGAAAGTAAAATCTTACGAATCATCAAAAGTTGTAGAACAAACATTTTTGCTTATGATATTAGCTATCTACTCCTGCGAGGTTATTAATGTTTTAAAAATAACCCTGTATGAAAAAGATTTTGGTGGTTAAAAACGGACGCGGACGGACGCGGGTTCGATTCCCGCATAAAGACCATAATTTTTCGAAATTCTTTTTCTAACCACCAAAGTTTTTTCTGACATTTATATAATGTTAAAATTAAAATCGAATACCTGTGTTGCCGAGCCGTTTGGAAATTTAACCTTTTTATAAAACAATGTACCTTTTTTATAGTTATGATTTTTGTCTATTATTTTAAGATTGATTGATTGATGTGACATTTGCTTTTTGGTTCGATAGGTAGCTTCACTTTTCTGTTTGTAAGATATTATAATAAAAACCCAGTTTTCACCGTTGTTATTCGCTTTTTCATTTAACTAGGATTTACCACCACCCATCCACTAGCTCTCCGCTTCATTTTTTGGTCCTTCGCCGTAAGTTTGTTCCACGTACCTAAATTAAACACAAATATTTCTTTCCATTGTAATTTTGTTTTCTCATTTACATTTTTAGTTTTCATTTTCGTTTCGTACTGGTATGATCACACGTAGCAAAAGTAAAATCATGTCCTACCCTCAACCCGCTACTGCGTCCCCATCGAAGTCGTCTCACTCGTCCGCAACAATTCGCGCACGTAAGGCTGCGGCCGAAGCTCTTTTTCGTCGCCGGCAGCTGGACCGCGAGCTAGAGCTCGCCGCGCAAGAACGTGAGAGGGAGCGCCAGCTCGCTGAAATTAAGAAGCAGGTTGAGGAACATGAACTACAGGCAGAGTTGGCTGCTATCGATGCCGATGGAGCCAGCGGCCGTGCAAGTAGAAGCATATCAGTAAGCTTAGAGCGAACGAAAACCTGGGTAAAAAATCATAATTTTGGTAGTACTAGTGATAGGGACTTTCAAGCAGAAGAGTGTGACAATGTCCATGTCACACTCCCCGGCCAAGCTATGCCACCAACCTCGGCATGCGTGGCCACTCGGGACGCTGCATCCCCTGTCATTCACAAGCTTACCACTGTGGACAGAAAAGCTCCTTTCGTCACCAAAGCTCCCGAGGTGGAGGGCCTTCTGCCCCCATTCAAATTTGCGGAAGCTGTGAGAGCAAGCAACACACATTCGTCTGTTTTGTTACAAGCTGTAGCAGACACAGCCGCAGCAGCGAAAGCGCTTGCTTCTAATCAAGGAAAGCCTAAGCTTCCTAGTCTCCCCATGTTTTCTGGAGACACGCTGCAGTGGCTGCATTTTAAACGTATATATAATTTTACTAAAAGTTCTTTTTCTCCTCTAGAAAACATAACTCGACTTCAAAGCTCTCTTAGTGGGACCGCTTTCAAGGCCGTGGCTTCTGTGCTTTTGTGTAGCGAAGACCCTGAAGAGATCATCCGTGCACTGGAAGAAAACTTCGCGCGGCCTGAGCTGATCGTCTACAGGGAAGTAGCCGCCTTGAAAGACCTCCCCCGTCTCGGTAACGACCTGAAAGAGTTGAGTACTATAGTCAACCAAGTACGTAATAGCGTTTCTACAATTCGTTTGCTCAATAAAGTAGAGTACTTGTATTCACCCGAACTTTATTATGCTGTGTTAGGTAAGCTTAGTCCTACGATAAAGCCCAGATGGTCGGACTTTGCATCCCAAGATAATTCCCAGCGTCCTAAATTAGAAATTCTTTCCGACTTTTTAAAACGCGAGTTGGATCATCACATTAGGTTCACTATGTCACCTGAGTCTGTTTCAACATCTACTTTCCAGACCCATAACAGATCATTCAGACGTGATTCTGTACATTCTGCCACACACATTTTAAATGATAAAAATGATAAGGCAAAATCAGAGCCATCTAAAAAACAAGAATGCTGTTTTTGTAGGAAAGAACATAATATAAAATCTTGCCCCGAATTTAAGCTTCTTTCAGTTGACGATAGATGGCGTTGGCTGCGCGAGTCTAGAGTGTGCTACCGCTGTCTGCGGCGCAGCTCACATCAATGGAAGACTTGTAAGGTGAATCCTTGCGGCATTGACGGTTGTGTATCTCGTCACAATCCTCTCCTGCACGGTAGGCTACAACAACCACAACCTTTGTTACATAATAATGTTCGCTTATCAGTGGACGAGAATAATGCGTTACCACAAACGCCTGCTACAGATGATAAGTGTCAGAGTCAAGTCAAAAACGAAAACGTAGTAGTGTCTGTAACCGGTACACAATATCAAAACCGTAACCAACTTTTACACACATTACTAAAGATTATACCAGTAACTGTTTCCGGTCCGTCAGGAGAAATTGATACCTACGCTTTACTAGATGACGGTAGCACCGCCACACTAATAGACGCAAGTATAGCCACTAGGATCGGAGTCTCAGGTCCTCGGGAAACTATTACGGTGAACTGTGTCGGTGGTCTTAGTCGGGACGCAACAATTAGTAGGGTTAATTTTAGCATTAAGGGTAGGTACACAAGTGAGACATTTTTAGTGAAAAATGCTAAGTCTATTCAATCACTGGCATTACGCCCGCAAACTATCGAAAGGGAGTCTCTTACGTCTTTTGCACACTTAAATGGTTTGGTCGAACTTTTGTATCACGTGGACGCCACCCCTATGGTTCTCATAGGCGCTGACAACTGGCACCTTTCTATCAGTCAGGAGTTCAGGAAAGGCACCCGAAATCAGCCAGTTGCCTGTCTTACAGCGCTGGGATGGGTACTATATGGGTCGTCGACCAGTAAGACCAAAATTATTAATTTTGTTAACCATGTTAGCTTAAGGGAAGAATCTGATGACTCTTTGGAGGTTCTCATTAAGGAGCATTATAAACTTGAGTCAATAGGGATATCTAGGCAGGAAACATTACTCAATAAACAAGACAAGCGGGCGATTGACATTTTAGAGTCTACAGTTAAGCGTTTACCATCTGGGCGATTCGAGATTGGTTTACCTTGGAAGGAGGACATAACGCGCGTCCCAGACAGCTACGCCCAAGCCTTGTCTCGTTTTTTGAGTCTTGAACGCCGGATGCGTAGGGAACCTGAATTCACGTTAGCTTACGAGGCGTTCATGAATAATATGGTGCATAAAGGGTATTCTGAGGCATGCGACCACGGTACGTTTCACAACAAGCTCTCTAATAGCGATAATACTAATAATGTCAGGTGGTACTTACCACATTTTGGGGTGTATCACCCACAGAAGCGCAAGTTGCGTGTGGTACATGATGCCGCCGCCTTGAATGAGGGTGTCAGCCTCAACTCCATGTTGCTTCCCGGTCCCGATCTACTCCGGCCCCTAATCGGCATTTTGTTTCGTTTTCGAGAGGGTCGCGTCGCGCTTACCGCGGATATTAAAGAGATGTTCTCGCAGTTCCGAATTCGGAAGGAAGACCGCGATGCTTTGCGATATCTTTGGAGGCCGAAGGCGGGATCGAACGCCGGGGGGCAACCAATTATTGAGTACAGGATGACATCTGTCATTTTTGGTGCCTGCTCCAGCCCTTTTATTGCGCAGTACTTGAAAAATAAGAATGCTAGAGAGTTTGCTCGCCGGTATCCTAAGGCCGCAGATGCAATTCTAAACGACCACTACGTTGACGATTACTTAGGGTCGCATGACGAAGTTGTTGACGCGGCCCAGATCGCCGCTGACATCGTAACTGTTCATAAAGCTGCGTGCCTGGAGATGAGAGGGTGGGTATCCAATAATCAGGCAGCATTGAATTTACTTCCCGCAGAATTGCGAGCTGCCCCACCGTCGGAGATCGACCTTGGCTCAACTCCAGGCAGCATAAGGGCATTAGGTATAATCTGGCAACCTGTATCTGACGTGCTAGGTTTTAGAACTGGCCTTGAAGAATCCCTTCCCTCACCTCTTACTAAACGTAAGGTTCTCTCGCACTTAATGCGCGTTTACGACCCATTAGGTCTATTGGGCCCTATCATAGTCATGGGTCGCATACTATTTCAAAGAACATGGAGATCCAATATCGCTTGGGATACTGAATTTCCACCTTCAGAGGCGTTGAAGTGGTCTGACTGGTTTCAGACGCTGGCTCAAGTCACCGCCATCAGAATTCCACGTTGGTATGCGTATTCCTTGAACTCGGAGCCGTCGTACCGAGAGCTTCATATCTTTGCAGATGCCAGTGAGCACGCATACGCCTGTGTGGCATATTGGAGGCTTGTTTACGAGAGTGGCTCGGTGCGACTCGCCCTGATTTCAAGCAAGGCAAGGGTATCCCCTTTGAAACCAACATCGATCCCGCGTCTGGAGCTCCAGGCTGCTTTAATAGCCTCACGCCTCGCCATATTAATTAGGGACAGTCATGAAAAAAAACCGGCGCGCACATTTTTTTGGTGTGATTCCATGACTGTTCTTAGTTGGTTGCGTAGTGACGCACGAACATTCAAGCCGTTTGTTGCCCATAGAGTTGGGGAGATAGTCGAAAATTCTAACGTGTCGGATTGGAAATGGGTACCAACCGACTTGAATGTTGCGGATGATGCGACACGAGCGGTTAATTTGAATTTGTCGCTATCATCACGTTGGTTTAGTGGGCCCCCTTTTCTTCTCAAGTCCCATGAGGACTGGCCCACTGAGCCAGCAGGAGTCACACCAGTTCGCGAGGAGCTCAAAACATCGGAATTGGTGGGACTCCTAACCACATCACCAGTAGCTTCAGGAGTCACACCAGTTCGCGAGGAGCTCAAAACATCGGAATTGGTGGGACTCCTAACCACATCACCAGTAGCTTTGCCGACTCCCGTAACTGCAGATTTTAGCCGTTTTAGTGACTGGCTTCGTCTTTTACGCGCTACAGCTAGGGTCATTCAGGCCGTCAAAATATTTCGGGTTTACAAACGTCAACGTAACGCAGTGTCCACAACTCTGGCCCCTCTATCAGTGGATGATATGAAAGCCGCAGAAAGGCAACTATTGTGTAGAACCCAGATGGACAGCTTTAAAGAAGACTTCCAGAGCCTCCTTCGTTCAGAGCCCATTCCCAAGAAGAGTCGACTCGTTAAACTATCACCTTCGTTGGGAGAAGATAACCTGCTTAGGCTGGCTGGCAGAATAACCGCTGTCACAGGTGTTCATCAGGACGTACGTCGACCGGTTTTGTTGGACGGAAGACATTTAGTTGTGAGACTGTTGGTCCATTACTACCACAAGGCCGCTGGACACGCCAATAACGAGCTAGTTATAAATGAGCTCAGACAGAAATACTGGATACTTCATTTGAGGCCTACTGTAAGAAGTGTAGCGAGCTATTGTTTGTTCTGCCGAATAAAAAAGAGCCAACCAACGGTACCAGTAACGGGAGACTTGCCCCCACAACGCATGGCACATCATCGGCGGCCCTTTATCTTTACTGGTCTCGATTACTTTGGTCCCGTGTCAGTAACGATCGGCAGAAGACACGAGAAACGGTACGTGGCCTTATATACGTGCATGACCACTAGAGCCGTACATTTGGAACTAGTCCATAGCCTGTCATCCGATTCCGCTATAATGAGCTTGCGACGGTTTATAGCTAGAAGAGGAACACCTGAGATCTTGTTCTCGGACAATGGAACGGCCTTTGTGGGTGCAAACCGGCTGCTCAAAGAGCTTTACCGAAGCGACGTAGAGGACTTTGCGACGAACAGAGGAATCAGCTGGCGCTTCATACCTGCTGCGGCACCAACCTTTGGCGGATGCTGGGAACGAATGGTTCGAGCGGTCAAGACTGCTTTACAGGCCACACTGCACGAACGAGCTCCCAAAGAAGAAGTTCTGGTGACACTTCTGCTCGAAGCTGAAGCAATAGTGAACTCACGGCCTTTATCCCACGTTTCAGTTAATCCAGATGACCAGGAAACCTTGACCCCTTTCCACTTTTTGATAGGGTCATCGTCAACACAAATCCTACCAGCCAGCCTTTCTGATGGAGATCTTAGCAGTCGACTAGGGTACCGGAAAGCTTTGCGTCTTGCTGACCACTTTTGGAACCGCTGGGTTCGAGAGATCCTACCTACTCTGCAATCGCGACAACCAGGAGGTCAAGCACTGGAACTGGCAATTGGAGATCCTGTCCTCATTGTTGATGAGAATCTGCCTAGAGGAACTTGGCCACGTGGGCGAGTCGCCGCGCTATATCCGGGGAAAGATGGAGTGGTCAGAGTGGTGGACATAAAGACTGCTGGTGGCACGTTGCGTCGCCCCCGCCGCAAGCTAGTTCCTCTGCCTAAGTAATCTGTGCTTTCTGCACAAGGGGCCGGAATGTTGCCGAGCCGTTTGGAAATTTAACCTTTTTATAAAACAATGTACCTTTTTTATAGTTATGATTTTTGTCTATTATTTTAAGATTGATTGATTGATGTGACATTTGCTTTTTGGTTCGATAGGTAGCTTCACTTTTCTGTTTGTAAGATATTATAATAAAAACCCAGTTTTCACCGTTGTTATTCGCTTTTTCATTTAACTAGGATTTACCACCACCCATCCACTAGCTCTCCGCTTCAACCTGTATGAATAAACTATATTTTCATTTTCAAAGCTTAAATAATTATTCTATCCCTACTGCAGGCTGTGCCCGACAAAGATCAACAGCCTGGAGGACTTCAAGCGACACATCTCCACCACCCACAGCAAGAAATACTACTTCGACTACAAGGACTCAGTGCTACCGTTCAAGCTGACCAAAGACGAGTTAAAGTGTGCCATATGTGAAGTGATATTCCCCTACTTTCACGCGTTAAACAAACACATGAACGAACATTTTAGTAATTATGTGTGTGAGACGTGCGGCTTGGGGTTCGTGGACAGGGGCCGGTTTGTGATGCACCAACAGCGGCATGAAACAGGAGATTTTCCATGTGAGACGTGTGGCAAGATATTCAAGGCACAGTACAATAGGGATCTTCATGTGGACAGGTATTTATTTATTTATTTACATTATGGTACAATTACAGAATATAATTCAATACATTTTTATAATAAATAATGAGAGATAATTCATTTTCAAATTGCAATCCGATGAGTGCTGTACACAGCATTGACATAAATACGATAAGAAAAAGAATAAAAATAACCAGATACTTGAATATTAACTTACACTTTCTATAAATAATTTAAATTTAGCTTCAAACAGTAGGTGCAGTATACGGCAGTTTTATTTCTTTATAAAATGAGTATGAACTCTGAGAGAATATATCCAAACCATTGATATTATCATTATATGACCTACACATTCGAAAAAGTGTGACGTTGTTATTGCAAAAAGGCACGGAAAACAGCTTAAGCTTTCGATTACTACCGCTAGTTTTAAATGACTGTTGGCACAGGCCATTTATGTATTTAAAAAGTATATGTAAGACAGACGTTGTCATCTTCCATCTTTTGTTCACAAGTAAAACACATATATTTTTCCATGAGTGGTTTTTATTCCTATTTATTACCATTACACCGAGTATTTTAACATCTGGCGACCGTTTAAAATTAAAATACTTTAATTGTCGGTGTTTTAAATCGGAATAAGTAATATTTCCACCTAAAATATGACGTCGGAAGAAAAGTCAATCGAAGAGAAACATTTCATGAAAGCGAAGGCCGATAGAACAAACACCAGAAAAATGTTCACTAAAACTGTAAATTCGATCACGGAGGCGCTGAAAAACGAACAGATAAGTGACATTATTTCAGTTCAGTATGAAAGTCTGTCGGAAAAGGCTAAACATTTGCGTGCACTCGATCAGGTTGTCAAAGAGTGGTATTTAGAGCAAAATTTGGATCTCGAGTCGGAGTACGAGGTTGCAGATGAGTACCAAAATGAATTTAGACTCTTGACACGGAAATATGAACGAGTTTGCAAAGAAGTGAAGGCGAAGGCAGAGACGTTTGAAGCTCAGACTAGACGACAGTTCAAGCTTCCACATTTAGAATTAGTAAAGTTCGATGGTGACATCAAAACGTGGATTAAGTTCTGGGCACAGTTTTCTAAGATACACAGTGATGATTCGATTGACAATCATGACAAGTTTCAATATCTAGTTGCTGCCATCCCCAAGGGTACTACTGCTAGGGAATTGATTGATAGCTTTCCTCCATCGAAAAAGAACTACCCAATTGCCATTGAACACTTAAAGCAGCGTTTTGGTCGCGAAGACCTCCTAGTAAACGTGTATATTCGCGAGTTACTAAATCTTATTCTTTCGCAGGCTAATAACAAATACGCATTGCCGTTAAGTTCGTTGTACGACCAATTGACGACTCAGCTTCGAGCTTTAGAAACTATGGGATTAACTAGGGACAAGTTCGCTTTATTGTTATTTCCCTTGGTCGAGTCAGCATTGCCGTCGGAGACACTAAAGGCTTGGGAACGTTCACAAGCAGGTACTCAGGCTAAAGCAGGTAACAATCTCAATGATATTTTATTGTTTTTGAAACTGGAAGTAGAGAGTAATCAACGTGTCTCGTTAGCTCATTCAACATTTGGTGTTAAATGTATTAAATCGAGTGACACCAATGAGCGAGACCTAACTCCTACGACTTCTTGTTTCACGACGAGTGAGCAAAATACTACAAAACGCATAGATAATTGCATTTGGTGTGACAAGGATTCGCATTCGAGTAATAATTGTGTCAAGGCTTTAGGCATGAGTCTTGAAGATAGGAAAAAGCACATCAAAAAGATTAGAGGGTGTTACAATTGTCTCAAGATAGGACACAATACGTTTGATGAACGTAATGACAGTCAGCTGACATTGAGTCACGTTAAAAATGTCACTCTTTTGCAAACGTTGTTGGTAAGAATTGTCTATAACAACAAAGAGGTGACAGTTCGCGCTCTCATTGATAGTGGTGCGCAAAGGTCTTATATAAAGCGTAGTGTGGTGCAATATCTCAACATACCAATGATTGCCGAAGAAGAGTTGGGGCATATAGTTTTTGGAGGTATTACGACTAAAAAAGAACTACATAGATTATATAATATTAATATTACGGATTTACGAAAATCTACACAATTTAATATGAATGCTTATGATGAGGAGCGTATATGCGGTTATCTTCCTAGCGTGCATGAATATGAAATTTTAGAACTATTACGTAATAATAATATTTATTTAACAGATGTAGGAAAATCCGATATGGATATTAGTTTACTTATAGGTGCGGACTACTGTGGTTTGTTGTTGACAAATAGGGTTATACAGTTAAACAAAACACTAACCGTCGTAGATACGTTACTAGGCTGGACGTTACAAGGTGTTCAAAGTATATCAGATACTAGCTCCGTATTGACTAGTCTATTGGTAAACGATATCAATAATTTATGGGAACTTGAACATTTAGGAATTCGTGATCCAGCGGAAACCAAGAGTAGACAAGAAGTTGTAAATGAGACATTGGTGAGGTTTGAAAAATCAGTCATAATAAATCAAAAAGAGGCTTTAAATGAAATCAAACCCCCAAAAGTATGTTTGAATGTTGAGAATATTTCTAGTACTTTTATTGATGATATTTTATATATTTTTAAATATTCAAAGATTATTAGAATGGTTGCTTGTGTTCGAAGATTTATTTACTATAGTCGATTGCGCGATAAAAATAAAAGAAGGGCTGTGGTCATTTCGTATGAAGAATTTGAAGAGTCCGAAAAATTAATATTAAAAATGATTCAACAGCAGAATTTAGAATTAATTAATAGCAGAAATTTTACAACTTTTGTTGATAATCAGAATATTATTAGATTGAAGACGAAGTTGCTTTTGTTGGATACTCCCCAGAGCATTAAGCTGCCTATCATTTTACCGAATAAAAATAAAATTGTTAAAAGATTAGTAGAAGAACGCCACATTGCACTGCAGCATGCAGGGTTTAATATTCTAATGGTGAATCTTCGTAATGATTTTTGGATTATAGGGGCACGTAAGCTTATAAAATCTGTGATATTTAGCTGTGTTATTTGCAAGCGATATAGCGGAAAACGGGCGTCAGCTCCTGTTGCACCATTACCAGTAGACCGCTTGGAGGCTTCTGCACCGTTTCAAGTTACTGGCGTGGACTTGGCAGGTCCACTTCTGTTACGCGGTGGCTCAAAGGCCTGGGTGGTTCTTTTTACGTGTGCAGTTTATAGGGCAATACATCTCGAACTGACGAACTCCTTGTCCACCGAAGCTTTTCTTCTGTGTCTCCGTCGGTTCATAGCTCGTAGAGGTCGCGTGCATACCGTGTACTCGGATCATGGTACGAATTTTGTAGGTGCCAAAAATATGCTCGCATCATTAGATTGGGATAAAATTCAACAGCAGTCGTCAATTGGTCGTATTAATTGGAAACTGAACGTTCCTTCGAGTCCTTGGTGGGGGGGTTTCTGGGAACGGCTAATACGATCGGTCAAAGATATTTTACGTAAAATTTTAGGCAAATCGTGCGTAACTTATGATGAACTATTAACCATGTTATGTGATTGTGAAGCTACAATTAACGCCCGTCCTTTGACCTACATAGGGGTAGACAGTGGCAAAGAGTTAGCTCCCCTCACTCCTGCATGTTTTTTAAATCCGTTAGCTCACGCAGATATTACTGCAGATATAGACGAAATCGACAATAGAGTTCTCTCTGCACGGTCACATTATTTAAATGAGTTAAGGTCACATTTTCGTCAAAGTTTTAGAAGCGAGTACCTAACAACACTGGTTTAAAGAGGCAAAGAAATTCGTGTAAACCTTAAGGTAGGGGATGTAGTTTTGATCGAAATCCCTGAAAAACGTGTTGAATGGCCTTTGGATAGGATTACTGAGATACGAATCGGTAGGGATGGTAACCCTAGAACAGCGATAGTTCAAACTGCCTCTGGACTAAAAGCTCGTCCGTTTCAGAGGTTATACCCCTTGGAGGTGTCAGCGACTGAAATGAGCAGTTTGAATAAGTAGTAAAGTGTGTTTTTTTTGTTTTACCGTTTTTCACATGAATTTTGTTTGTTATTTATTGAATTTTGTGTTGAATTTCTTTCTGTGTTGGGAGGATGTTGGCACAGGCCATTTATGTATTTAAAAAGTATATGTAAGACAGACGTTGTCATCTTCCATCTTTTGTTCACAAGTAAAACACATATATTTTTCCATGAGTGGTTTTTATTCCTATTTATTACCATTACACCGAGTATTTTAACAATGACAGATGGCTCAATAAATCCATGGCATCCCACCGATTATTAACAATTTTATGCAGTATGCAAAGATAAAGATCCTGAATTGAACGTCTGGACCCCAAAGTATCAAGTCCAAAGTACTGCAGTCTTGCTTCGTATGTTAATAACTTTCGCCTTCTGTATCGTGTAGGCAATAATTCCGGACTTAACGTATATTAACATTAGTTTCTATATATATTTTAGAGGTAGGTCTTCTTCTCCCTGTCCTGTTCCCAGTCTATCTGGGGTCGGCGCGGTATGTTTCCTCTTCCATTCATATCGGTCAGACGTCATCAAGCCATCCACTCCCTTTTTATTCATATCATCCATCACACCGTAGAGGTGCTAGTGATGAATTAATGTATAGAAAAGAGTCGAGAGACCATGTCGAGAGACCGATGAACGGAGAGAGTGATTGGAATGACAACATTCCAATCCATACTGCTCAAAGTTTGGCTTAGGTTTTACAGCCGGCCGCCTGCCTGACACCAGCCCTCTTTGGGTATGCTGTTGTTGGTGGTTTGCCCTCCACCATTTGGGTGCCTCAAGGTGCTTATTGGTCTACACCGGGCAATCTCCCTTAGTCGACTTTTACGACACCCATGAGATGAATCGGGGCTGGCCTATTCTATGTTATATGTTAGCTCCCAGGCCAGCATAGGAGGCCTATGTAATGTACCACATTTAACAAATAAAGGTTTCTGATTGCAGGGTTCATATGAAGCGGGGACGGGTATACTGTCCCAAGTGTGATGTCAAGCTGATGTCCTACCCGCAGAAGCTGAAACATCTGGTTGAGGTACACGGGGAGGAACCGTTGAGTTTTCCGTGCAACATGTGCGATAAGATTTGTGAGACGAGGCGGACTCTCACAATTCACAGGCGGAAGGATCACTTGAAGGATTACAGGTATGTTTGGGGACATATTTTTCTTCTTACAAACTTACACACGTAAATCACGCCTATACCTCCAAAGGGGTGGGCAGGGGCCCCTCTTTTTCATATAATTTTTAACACAATCCATCCATCGCTTCTTCGGTCTTCCTCTCATTCTTGGTCCATGTTTAACATGCTTAACAGTTATGTAACATTCAACCCTCCTCGACACATGCCCGTGCCACGCTAATTTGACATTCATAATAGGCGTGACGAGATCATCAAACAATCAGTGATTTAATGATTTCAGTAAAAAATACATATTAAGGGGTTTTAAAAAACTGATTTACTTTTTGGTGGTTAGAAAAAGAATTTCGAAAAATTATGGTCTTGATGCGGGAATCGAACCCGCGTCCGCTGCTATCCGGGCAGGTGCTCGGCCGACCAAGACCTAACCACCAAAATCTTTGTACTAATTTTTCTAATATTTATATAATGTTGAAATTAAAATCGAATGATTTACTTTTATTTAAAAACACTGCACATTAAAATACAGCAAACTGCCATTTTGGCAGAAACGCCAATCCCTGTGCATGACGTCAAGCCTATGTAATCCATATGACGTTCTATACACAATGTTTGTTAGCTTCTCCTCTCCTTTGAATGCGTTGACGTTTGCCTAGGTGTGACGTCAGACCCGACGCCATGACACTGCAAGTTTTTTTCGCGCACTATTATAAAAACCATTAGAAAAATGGCTTTAAACTAAGTTAAACGTTAGTTCATTACCGATATAAAATATAACAAAATATTTTTTGTAAATAGTAAATGTGTGTGTGGTGCCTTGTGGTGACGGCAGAGTAGAATACAATTGTCACCACCCCATATCTCTCCCGTGGGTGTCGTACGAGGCGACTAAGGATAAATCAGCGATGAGGAATGGGCAGCAGCGTTCCTCTTATACCACCTAGCAATAGTACTGCGACTTTTGTGCCCGATAAATGGCAATAGGCTCGCCACCTATTACATGGGACCTAACGTAATTGGCGAAACGTAGGTGCTAATTCACCTCTGCCTGATATAGGCTTGATTTATCTATGTATGTATGTAAATGTGTGCATACACTACGGAAGAGAATTTCAAAATCTTTCCTCATGCCTATTGTATTTAATGTCTAAAGGGCTGGTGATGAATGATGGTGTGATGTTCCAGATACCAGTGCCAGTGCTGTGGACAGAAGTTCTTCACCCGCTTCGCCCTGAACAACCACATGCCCACCCATACAGGCGAGAGGAACTTCAAGTGTAAGGTCTGCGAGAAGTCCTACCCCCGGCTGAAGACCCTTAAGGACCATATGAGGATACACACCAACGATAGAAGATACAGGTATCTTTCTGGTTTTTTTTTTATAAATTATTCGATTTTAATTTCAACATTATATAAATGTTAGAAAAAATTGTACAAAGATTTTAGTGGTTAGAAAAAGAATTTCGAAAAATTATTGTCTTGATGCGGGAATCGAACCCGCGTCCGCTGCCATCCGGGCAGGTGCCGACACAAGTGTTTTTTTGTATATTTATTTGTTAGGAAAACCAACGGCTACAATAATATGATAGAATACAATATGATAAACAGGGGGTGCTAGTTCACCTCTGCCTACCCCCTTCGGGGATATAGGCGTGATTTATGTATGTATGTATGATAAACAGCAAGCCAATTTCAGGTTTCCACTGATAGCAATCGCTTAGAAAAAATAAATGCGCGAGTGAAAGTAAAAAATAAGAACATAAACGAAAAAAAGTCCACTGAAAAAAATTACAGCTCGGACACTGCTTCATCATAGATACGGCACATGTAAATAAATCTAGGTTTTGCTCTTTACAAGCCGTGTTCACCAGTCTACACGATGTTCCATCGATATTTCGTCAACGCCGATGGCACAGATGAAGGTGCATTAAATCTAAAAGATGAAGAAGGTATTTTCAGGTAGAACTTACTTGCCGCGTGGTGACGGCAGAGTAGAATACAATTGTCACCATCCCAAATCTCTCCCGTGGGTGTCGTACAAGGCGACTAAGGATAAATCAGTGATGAGGAATGGGCAGCAGCGTTCCTCTTATACCACCTAGCAATAATAGTACTGCGACTTTTGTGCCCGATAAATGGCAATAGGCTCGCCACCTATTACATGGGACCTAAACATAATATAACATAATACAAAACATAACATTTATATAATGTTAAAATTAAAAATCGAATAAAGTACTCATTAAAGGCGGCAGTTAGTGTAATAAACTAATAAGTCTTGAGATTTGCTTGAATATGATAATCATATTTTTTTCTTAAAATATAACAAACCACTTAAAAAAAAAAAACTTTAGGCCTTTTCTATCGCAATGGATTCCCTTTGTTTCTGCATGAAAGTAATTTCTATCGAATTATCACAAGTGGCAGAACAAACTTTCAAACGTTAAAGTCGGTCATTATTATAGCATACAGCCTTCCTCGATAAATGGACTATCCAACACATAAAGAATTTTTCAATTTGAACCAGTAATTTCTGAGATTAGCGCGTTCAACCAAACAAACAAGCAAACTCTTCAGCTTTATAATATTAGTAGGTGTAGATTACTGATATTTATTTGTTTCTTTTACAGATGTCATATATGCGGTCAAGCCTTCATACAGAACTGCAGTCTCAAGGGGCACATGAAGAGTCAACACCCAGAATACGGATAAATGGCGTGATCGAGCCACGTTAGACTTAATTCCGTCGCGTTAAAGTTGAAAATCGGCTGGACCGGATTTTCCACCTTTAAGTTATAGACTGTACCATCTAACTTGTCTTATTTGGTAAACAATTACGGCACAACTTTTTAAAAAAATCACCCATTTTCAAAATAAAATAATAACAAAGTCAATAATCGATTACAGCAAATCGTTATTATAGTGAGGTGACGGCAGAGTAGAATACAATTGTCACCTCCCCAAATCTCTCCCGTGGGTGTCGTACAAGGCGACTAAGGATAAATCAGTGATGAGGAATGGGCAGCAGCGTTCCTCTTATACCTACCACCTAGCAAAGTACTGCGACTTTTGTGCCCGATAAATGGCAATAGGCTCGCCACCTATTACATGGGACCTAGCATAATTGGCGAAGCGTAGGTGCTAGTTCACCTCTGCCTGATATAGGCGTGATTTATGTATGTATGTTTTTATTATAGACTGAAACCTATTGAATCTAGTTATCACTTGATTTTTAATGCTGCATTTTCAATAAAAAGCTGTGCCAAGATTGATTACCATATAAGTTAAGTTAGATGGTACAGACTAACAAAGAAATATTTTGAAAAATTATGTCTTGTGAAGATAGAGAAATGTCGCCAATTTTTATTTGAGTTTGTGCAGAGCCCCATCTCTCCCTAGGGTGTCGTACAAGGCGACTAAGGATAAATCAGTGACGAGAAATGGGCAGCAGCATTCCTCTCATACCACCTCTACCCCATTCACTTGGCCTTGAGACAAAATGTAAACAATCTGATGATGTGTCTTTTAATATAAAATACAGAAATAAAAATGTGTAATACCAATATTTCAAAGCCAATGCAAGCCGAACCTCCTCGTATACCCTGGTTTAATGATATAACTCTTAACAGGAATCTAGTTGTTATTGCGCATAGGTTACGATCTGGACACATTCCGCTAAATAAATTTGGATTCCTCATGAAAAAAGTACACTCCCCTAATTGTGATGTGTGTGAAAAAGAGGAAGATATTTTACATTTGTTGGCAGAATGTGTCAAGAACCAGACCAAAAGAATAAAATTAACATTGGATTTGAGAATTGACAAACAGGATGTGGGTACATTTCAGAGCTTATTATCAGAACCATCTTCTAAGAAAGCTTTGTTGATTTACAAATTTGTAGAGGAAAGCTTAGTTATAAGACCTTAAACTAAGAAACAGTCACGATGGGACTGGCATGTAATTATATTTACAAAAGCCCCTAAAATAATAAAAGAGAAAAAAAAACATATTTCAAAGCAGCTAACAGTTTTGTTTTTAAAATTGATGATCAGTGTTGAGAAATGGGCAGCAGCTTTCTCTTATACCACCTAGGCTAGCAATGTCCTGCGACTTTGTGCCCGATAAATGGCAATGGGCTCGCCACCTATTACATTGGACCTAATATAATTGGCGAAACGTGGGTGCTAGTTCACCTCTGCCTACCCGTTCGGGGATATAGGCGTGATTTATGTATGTATGTATGTATGTAAAATTGATGATGTATTTTAGAATACACGTTTCTTGTTTTAAAGAGCATTTCGTATATAAAGTGGCATATGTGTCAAGATTGTTGACACTTTGTCTCAAGCTTAAGTGAATAGGGTATAGTGGTGTAAGGCGTCTGCACGGATTGCGGAAGTTTTGGGTTCGAGTCATGCTTGTTGACAAATAACAATATTGTATAAACGATGTATCGATTTTTTAATACAAATAAAATTGTGGCTAATTTGGAAAAATTACAGCCTCGATGCGGGAATCGAACCCGCGTCCTCTGCAATCCGGACAGATGCCCGTACTACCTTACCACAATTTTCTTTAATTTTTGTTACATTCATATACATAATGTTCGAATTGAAATCAAATTAATGATAATTTTAAAACGATATTTCCTAAATGTATAATTTTTTTTTATCCACTTCTTTGTAATGATTTTTGTAATATATAATAATAATTTATATGTATAAATAATGTTGAAATAAAAATCGAATAATAATGCCTATATGTTTTTTAATTTATTTGCATACTGTAGTTATACTGTCTATCTGGGGTCGGCGCAGTATGTTTCCTCTTGCATTTATATCGGTCAGACGTCATTAAGCCATCCACTGCCTTTTGATTCATATCATCCATCACATCGGAAAGGTACTAGTGATGAGTGAATGTATAAAAAAAACTGAAACGACCATGCCGAGAGAGATCTCATTGCGAGCTATACTAATTTTCGTTTTACCTTTCGAGGCAACCCTGAGTTACGTAATGTTTTTTTTTTTTAAATAATGACAACATTTCCACGCATGTTTGAGGAAAGTCATCATCACTAGCCCTTCTGAGCCTCTGCTAATGTGCATCTGGATTGAGTGACCCTTTTTTAGTTTTCAACCAAACCAAAACGTACACTAACTGCCGCACTCAGAGACGTCAAATAACTTTAATGAGTAACTGCCGCACTCAGAGACGTCAAATAACGTAAATGAGTATTTAACGTCAAAAAATGGCAATTCGAAACTAGTCTCTATTCTTGCCGGGTCTATGGTCTAGATTTGAATGAAAATGTTTGACATTAAATACTCATTAAAGTTAATTGACGTCTCTGAGTGCGGCAGTTAGACACTCACAGGCGATCGAAGATATTGCCCAACATGTGGAGCTCTCAATTCAGACATGTGTTGGTGCAAAAATCTGTATTTATGGAGCTGCTAAAATCGTTTGCAAAGAAAAACCAACCAGAACAGCTAATCCAATCTGAACCCATTTAGGTTCGTTACGAACTTGCCAGCCATTTAATGTCCCCACTGCTGCCCCCGTAGCACGGGACGTGGACACATCTCTTTCGGGGGACAGAAAATCGTTTCCCCTCGCTCTAACTCCCACTAAATCCCGAAACAAAACACTGTGAAGTGGTGGAGAGAGACTTGTCCACATCCCCGTGCTAGGCCCTCTGGGGCACAGGCCTTCCCTATGCTGGCAAAGCTGGCCCAGTGCAGATTGGTGGATGTTGGCCTTAGCGAACATTTTCTTTCCCCCCGAGGAGATGTGTCCACGTCCCGTGCTCTCTCTCTCCACGGGCAAAAGAAAATATTTTCCTCTCGCTCTAACTCTCACTAAATCTCGAGACAAAACACTGTCAAGTGGTGGAGATTTTGTCGACGTACCGTGCTAAGCTTACACCGCTAAAACACTAGCTTGTCAATTTATCGTCTAACCAAAGTATCGAAACATGCAGCGCTAGAGCGCTGATCGAGTAGCTTTCTCGCGACAAAAACGTCGTAAGCGCCGCTTATTTCATGGCGCTTACGCATTTCTTTCAACGTAGTGTAGCATTAAAGATTGTGCATCGCAGAGGAGACAAAGATCTAGATATTATTTAGTGCCTACGAAACTTAATCGGAATGCTTGTCTACTTAATATAAAACGAAATTATTATTATTAACTTATTATTATTATTAATAAATAAATGGAAAGGAAATAAAGGAAAAGTACATGAACTGTTAAAGGTTAAAAATAAAACTATTTATTTTTATTTTTGGTTTTTAATTGAACCATCATCTTAGAAAAAATATTACAAGAAAACATAGATAATATAGGAATAGAAAAACAGGAATATTTTCGAAAACTTATTCATGTAGCTCAGGCTGTCTGGACAAATCTTCAAAATAGCTTACATTAATGTAGGTCAATAGGGCATTTAATGTGATGGCTAAACACTATTATTTCCTGTTTGAGTCCAGTAAGGCCTAACACGGGACTTAGACAAAATCTTTCTCCACCGCTTGTTTTGTCTCGGAATTTAGTAGGGGTTAGAGCGAGAGGAGCTCGCTAGCGCAGTGGCATAGAGCGCTTGGCCAACGATTGCGTAAACTAAGCAATGTTCGCTAAGGCTGATCATTGGATGGGTGACCAAAATTTATTATCTCGAGTTCCTCCGTGCCTCAGAAGGCACGTTAAGCCGCTGGTCCCGGCTGTATCTGCAGTCGCTTATACCCACCAACCCGCACTGGGCCCGCGTGGTGGGTCCAATCTTCCTATATTCTTCCATCCATAGGGAAGGCCTGTGACCCAGCTATGGGTACATGATGATGAGGCGATTTTGTCCTTGTCCTTTCCTCTCGCTCTAACTCCCACTAAATCCCTAAATAAAACACTGTCAAGTGAAAGCAATCGACATCGAATGCCGGCAATGCAACTCGTGTACGAAAGGTTCGTAAATCGGAATCCAATTAGGCTCGTAAAGAAACCTAAATGGGCTCAGATTGGATTAGCTGCTCTGGTTGGTTTTTCTTTGCGAACGAATTAAGCAGCTCCATAAATACAGATTTTTGCACCAACACATTTTCCGTTTGCACACCGAGTCCAAACTCATCATCAGGTGGACGATCCACCACCAATCTGTAAGTTTGACATTTCTTTTTCCAGTACCTGCTTTGCTTCAAAATCTTCTTATATTTATTTTCGAGCTCCTTCTTGGCTTGTGTAACTTTTAACAGTTTCCTTTTCAACATTATCTCTCGAGGGGTTTCTATGGCTGATCCACAGTCGCAGGCTGGTTCGGATTTTGGCTCTAAAGCGTTCCAGTCATATGGTACTGAGCCTTTTTTTAAATACAGTCGACCTGTCTTTGTGAAGTGTTTATCTTCGTTTCGGAAATGATCCGAACATATGACCGTGTACTCGTTCGGCAGCCATGTGTTGTGGTGTCGATTTTTTCGGACCACCCGTATCCACGCTTCCCTTGTCTCATAATCATCAGGCCGAGGAAACCTAAAAGGAATCATTCTCTGTTACTTTTGTTGACATATTTTCTCAAAAAGTTTTATACATACATATACAGATACATAAATGACGCCTATATCCCCGAAGGGGTAGGCAGAGGTGAATAAGCACCCTCGTTTCACCAATGTGTTAAGTCCCATGTAATAATAGGTGACGAGCCTATTACCATTTAACGGGCACAATAAATCGCAGAACATTGCTAGGTGGTATAAGAGAAACGCTGCTGCCCATTCCTATTTTTCCTCAGTCGCCCTGTACGATACCAACAGGAGAGATGGGGGTGATGACAATTGTATTCTACTCTGCCGTCACCACATGGCTTTTTATATGATTAGAAATATTACAGAACCTCCATGGCCGTGTTTAACATATTCAAACTTGGATGATAAAAAGGTAATTGACGCTTTGCCACTTAACACAACATTTTTTAATACACTTCCACAAGTTCAGCCTATGTTCAGCAATGGTGCTTCTACACGGTGCAAGTAGCTGAAGCAAGTAAAGGCGCGAGCTATTTACGCAAGCAGCATGCTTAAGTTAGTTGATCAATGGCTAAACAAAGGCGCGGGCAACTACTTTTGGTCAAGCTGCACGTGCATGCTGCCCGCGCGAGAACTTTATGTTTGGATCTTGTTTCAGCTGTTGGTATGTCTATGCAAGTAACCCACGCGATGTGATGTGCGCGCAGGCTACTTGCATAAGTTACTTGAGCAGTACATCCCCGAGTCCTGGGGAATCGTTTATGCGATGTATATAACCCGCGCAAGTGTACCATGTAGAAACACCGTAAGTAAAAGTGCAAGAGATTTTCATCGTTAGGTGACAGCGAAACTACCTACCGCACGATAAGCGGTAGTCACAAGATACATACAGCACTGTGACAGACAGATATACAGACAGGGTTCTTTGAGCTCTGGCGAATTAACTGATTCGACTCCGGCAAATGTGCGAGGTTTCATAAGATTTTATACAGGGTTATTTTTAAAACATCAATAACCTCCCATGTTACCAAGCAATTTTGTATCACGAGTTCCTGCGTGCTTCGGAAGGCACATTAACCCGTTGGTCCCAGCTGCATCTGCAGTCATTAATACCCACCAACCCGCAATGGGCCAGCGTGGTGGGTTATGGCCCAATCTCCATATATTCTTCCATCCATAGGGAAGGAGTGAATATGATGATGAACCTCCCATGTGACTAGATAGCTAACATCATAAACAACAACGTTCGTTTTATGAGTTTTAATTTAACGCAATACATTACGCAAAATTCAAAGATTTTATTGTACCGTCGTGTCAATTAACCGTCTATGTTTCATTCATAAACAAAAGGACGACGCTACGCTGGGCCCGCGCGCTGCCTAATGCCAATATTGCCGTTGCAAGTCGGTGTATGTAGAGTTATTGACTTTAGAGCTGAAATAACAACCCCGCAAAATAATTAACCTTATTTTCCAATCCTGACTACGAAATTTTTTTTTTAAATTTTTTTATTATTTAATTACAGAGAATAAAAAAACAAAATGTAAAAAAACATGAGGTGACGTCACAGCCGCGGATGTGTAAATTAAAACGTTTTTCTTCTAAGATGGGAGAACAAAAAGTTATCATAGCTAAGATAACATACGTCAGTCATAAATCAAACCAATGTCATTAATTGTCATCGTCGAAATTAACTAGCAATAAATTGAAATCCTTCATATACTATAATTTAAAATGTATTTTACTTTGAAATTGAATTAAAACATTACACATAAACATTATTTGTTTTTATTTGCGACACCGGAAACGCCAGTTCGTCAATTTTGTCAAGTGATCTCTTTATTTTACGCGTCATGAGTGATTTCGCCATTCATCCATTACTGTGACGTCATTCGGAGCTTACGGCTGTTTAGAATGACTGGTATTTCAGTCATGATTTTTTGTATGAAAGCGACGGAATTCAAAAGAAATAAAAAATATTGGTGTCTTAATTTTCGGTTTAATTTAATTTAACATCATAATAAAGGTATATTGACAAATGAAATGTTCTCAATTAGTATTTATTTTTTTATGAAAGTAAAAACTTACAAATCATCAAAAGTCGTAGAACAAACATTGTTGCATAAGATGTTAGCTATCTACTGCTGCGATGTTTTGGTGTTTTAAAAATAAACCTGTATAATACAATTGAAATGATATAATAACAATTGAAATTATTCGATTTTAATTTTAACATTATATAAATGTTAGAAAAATTAGTGCAAAGATTTTGGTGGTTAGAAAAAGAATTTCGAAAAATTATGATCTTGAGGCCGGAATCGAACCCGCGTCCGCTGCTATCCGGGCAGGTGCCTGACCGCTCGGCCACCGAAGACACCTTGACGACAGTGTTCGGCCTCAAGATCATAATTTTTCGAAATTCTTTTTCTAACCACCAAAATCTTTGTAACAATTGATATGATATAATAACAATTGAGTAATAAAAAAAGCTACAAAATGTTCTGTTGTTGTTCCTATCAAAGTCACAAAACTCACCATTCACCAACCAATAAGTATTTGTCCAGTCTGTACAGTTCAACTTTCATAATCTATGGTAGTAATACAAAATGGCGAGTATGGTTTTTAATTTAATAATTTGTTACCTACTTACCGATGATACGTTAAACCACTATCTTTTTTTTTCGTTTTTGAGGTATTTTTACAAGTCCTTATCACGCAAGAAGGCATTTTTAAATTGATTAAAAATTATAATTTCGGCAAGTACTCGTTACGAGCGTTGGTGAATTACTACATAGTATTGTATTCTCTTTGAATTATCGAATCGAGTAATCGAGTTGTTGCCAACCGGCAACAAAGCACGGCCCAAAAAACCGGTAAGTGCAGGATACCGGTTTTTTGCACAGAGTTACAAACTTTTCGAAGGCGCGGTATGTCAGTTATATTTAATCTAATAATTTTACATTGGTAGAAGTTTTCATGTTGAAAGGTGTGGTTGAAATAAATAAATGTTTGTTAGGGCCTGTTTTTTTGATGCATAACTAACCAATTGTTAAAAATTGTTATTAATGGTTAAATATCAGTCTGATATGTACCCACTGTAAACAATTTTGAACAATTGGTTGGTTGAGTACACTATGAATAAAAAAACCGGCCTTTAGTATCACTTTGTTTCCACCTTAGATTACAAGGTGTACAAAATGTGCGATTATTTTTAAAGGTATTTTTAAATAAAATGCCATTTGTAGATTCGTGTATTTCGTATATTGTCTGTAAAAGAATGACAATCAAATAACAACCGTTCCTTAGCAACATATTCATAGAGTAAATATATGACACGCCTCCGCGGCCATTCCTGGCTACCGCCAGGGGCAGAGGGGCGGGAGCGACTGGTCCAGATGACGTCTCCGTACTACGCCACCATCCATCGCATCTTCTTTGTGGGCACGTCGTATTACTGTGCCGAACTCACATCTCTGTCCTGTGGCTACTTGGGAACGCATTTGAATTAGGTGTGCGTCTCAACCGAGCCTTGAGTGTGATCAGCTTATTGTACATATCGCCTCTCTCCCCTGTCAAATGGTGAACCATTCGTATCATTTGTATCGTAATAATATAATAATAATAATATATTTATTTGCTTCAAACATGGTTGTTAGGATGGTAAATACAATGTGGTGTGTAGGTTCATCATGTTTCGCCTATATCATAAGCATGCAAACTAAAATACAACAGAATCACTATAATATCAACATGAATTACTGTTATTAAATAAAATAATAATTATACAATTTATATGTCAGTCAGAATAAAATTATTTAATTAACTAATGTTCCTTCACTATTAAATAATATTACAAGAATTAAAATTCTGTTATTTGTTATACAACTCCCTAATGTCATAAACATTTTTTGTCAATAGCCATTTATATAAAGCTCTTTTAAATTGGTTTACATTCAAACATTTTAGGTCACCGGGTATATTATTAAAAATTTTGACAGACATGACGAGACAGCTCTTATTGTATTGCATTGTTTGTGGTGTCACTTGCAGTACTAGTCTATTAGGGTTTCTATTATTACGAGGGTAAATTTCACAGGCTCTCTTGAATAAACTCTTGTTTTGAAATACAAATACACATACTTCATATATGTAGAGTGATGGTAGTGTTAATATTTTCAGAGTTGGGAATAATGTACGACATGATGTTTGTGGATGAACACCACATATGGTTCTGACACACTTCTTTTGAGCAATAAAAGCTTTGTTAACACTTGTACCATTACCCCATACTAATAAGCCATAACGAATTAAGGATTCTACATAAGCATGATAAGTAGTAATAGCCGTTTTCACATTTGTTACATGTCTGACTTCCTTAAGAGCATACATGAACTTATTGACTCTGTTACAAACACTGTCTATATGACATTTCCAGTTTATGTCACTATCTATAATCAAGCCTAAAAATTTCGTATTATTTACTTTTTCTATTTTTGTATTTTTATAATTAATGTCAAGGTTGATAACTTTATGATTATTGAATTGTATATAATTTGTTTTTGTCAGGTTTATTTTTAAATTGTGTATCGTATCATTTGTATCCTTTCTATCGTAAGTTTTTAAAATCAAACCTGTAATTTAATTCGTAATTAATTTTATTCATCTGCGTGCTCTTTATGTTTTCCTGTAGGTTTCTGAATTTTATAGGTAATTGTATCTTCATCGTAATGTTGTCATGTATCCATTTCTTCTTCCGTGGTGTTTTGTTGTAAATGTATGTTTTTTCTATTTTTGTAATGGCACCCCGCAACGAGGCGCGTGCTTTTTTATTTGTGTAATATTTTCAGCGGATATCCTCGTCGCCACTTTTACATAAAATGCTTTTTGTATATTCGTGTGTTTCGTATATTGTCTGTAAAAGAATGACAATCAAATAACAACCGTTCCTTAATAACATGTTCATAGAGTAAATAAATGACAGGTATGTACAATTAAATTTGAATACTGAATTAACTAAACGGACATTCAATTAACAATATGTTTGTCCTGCCAGAGTCGGTAGGTGGAATGACTAAAGCCAGATTATTACAGTCCGAGTTAGCTCAGACCGATCACTCGGATGTTACTCGTATCGTGTAAACACGTAATCCAAGCGTACTCGGATGCCGGCATCCAATTAGAGATGTCCGAGTGGTCATCCATGTCAATGGTGGACTATGAGAAAGCCTTCGATTCTGTCGAGAACTGGGCCGTGCTCCAATCACTCCAGAGGTGCCGAATAGACTATCCAAGTGTTGAAGTCACTGTACGAAAACGCCACTATGTCAGTCCGCCTTCAGGATCCGAACTCTAAACACATACAGCTCCAGCGGGGTGTGAGGCAGGGTGACGTAATATCGCCGAAACTGTTCACCGCCGCGCTGGAGCACACGTTTAAACTTCTGGACTGGAGAGGATTAGGCGTGAATATAAACGGCGAGTACATGACTCACCTTCACTTTGCTGATGATATCGTAGTCATGGCTGAGACCCTGTAACACTTGAGCACAATGCTCGATGATCTCAGTAGAGTCTCCCAACAAGTGGGTCTTAAAATGAACATGGATAAGACAAAATCATGTCAAACTCTCATGTCGTACCCACTATTGTACAGGTTGGAAGCTCTACACTGGAAGTTGTTGACGATTATATTTACCTATTACAAAAAGTCCAACTTGGTAAGCCCAACTTCCAAAAAGAGGCCAATCGATGAATCCAATTCGGCTGGGCAGCGTTCGGGAAGCTACGCGGCATATTCTCGGCCCATCTACCGCAGTATTTAAAGACAAAGGTCTTCAATGCGTGTGTGTTGCCAGTAATGACTTATGGTACCGAAACGTGGACGCTTACAATAGGCTTTATAAGAAGGCTCAAAGTCACTCAAAGGGCAATGGAGAGGGCTATGCTCAGTGTTTTCCTGCGTGATCATATCACAAATGATGAGATTCGCAGGAGAAAAATGGAAGGTCATCCACATAACCCGAAGAATTGCGGACCTTAAGTGGCAGTGGGCAGTGCACATTGCGAGGAGGACTGTTGGAAGGCTCCCCACAAGGTGGACTGACGATTTGGTGAAGGTCGCGGGAAGCCGCTGGATGCGGGCAGCGCAGGACCGACCGGTTTGGAGATCCTTGGGGGAGGCCTATGCCCAACAGTGGGCGTCTCTCGGCTGAATGATGAGTGGTCATCCTAGCGAAAACCCGGCTTAATGAGTATAATGAGCAAGACAACAAAGTTACCATTTTCCATTTTTATTTTGCCTTTAAGCCAAGCACAAAAATTGGTAAGAATAGAGCAGTGTTGGCCACTGTTCACAGTGTTCTCACTGCTCTGAGACTCTTGTTGCGATTGTATTTCGTTTTTAATAAAAGCTACTATAAATTTCCAAGAAAACTTAAATCTTTTCTTGGAAATTTAAAGTAACTTAAATCAAAAACTTTCAGTTTATTCATTTCTTAGTCCCAAATTAAATTATATGTTTATTAAGGGTTTCAAGACTTCGAAGTACTTATTATTGAAGAACCTATTATTTTAAAAGATATTGAAAACCGATATAAATCGATAATGAAGCACTATTCATAGACATCACTACTTGGTACACTGCATTGCTTTGCTTTGCTTGAGCTCACTGCTCGGCGCAACTTAAAAAAAAGCAATCCATTCGATGGCGTCGGTGTGGTAAAGCTTCTGTGATGTGTAAAAAAACTTTTATTATTTCCAAGACATCGTTCTTGCTTCATAGGCTTAGTTAGTTAGCTAGTATTTTATAAATATTAGCTTTTATGTGTAAATAAAATTAGATATTGTGATAATGGCATCTAGAAATACTGAGTGGAGACCGGGGCCTACTGTCTGCCGCTGTTGTCTATCAGAAGGGTGTTACAAAGATATTTCTACGGAATATTTCTGGATGGGCAAGAGGGAAGTGTACGCCGAAATGCTTTTAGACTCTTTCAATTTAAGTGTGAGTATTAATAGTGTTTTTGTTTTGTTACAATGGCGTCCATGTTCTGTTACTGTTCAGGCTGAGTGGTTCACCTGGTATAACCCGTCTCATTTGCGGAGTAGCGTCAAGCTAGTGGGGACTGGGCGTCGACTTGCATTTTCATTTAGTTGACTTTTATAAAAATCAATAATTTGGGTTGAGGTGTTCTTGTTTGAATGATAATTGATTGCTCTACTGTCTTCTCGCCATCTTTATGCAAATGATATTGGTTGAACACTACGAGTATTCGTCTATACTTAATTAACAAATAAAATCATGATAAAAAGTTTAGTTCTCCTGAACTGAATATTCATCTAGAGAAAAGTTACATGCCTATGGATATTATACTTTTTGAAATTTTTTTTCACAAATAGTGGCAAACAAACTGTACACATTAATACATTTTATTTGTTAAGACACACACACACACACACACAAACACATAATATCTTGCCCAGGGCAGGGAGAAGAAGAATAGTCCTTAGGTTTATGCAATAAGCCGTGTGGTGACAGCTGAGTATAACAATTGTCACTACCCCAAATCTCTCCCGTGGGTGTCGTTTAAGGCAACTAGGAATAAATCAGTGATGAGGAATGGGCAGCGGTGTTCCTCTAATACCACCTAGCAATAATAGTACTGCGACTTTTGTGCCCGATAAATGGCAATAGGCTCGCCACCTATTACATGGGACCTAACATAATTGGCGAAACGTGCACTTCTGCCTACCCCTTTGGGGATATACGTGTGATTTATGTATGTTTGTAAGTAATAACTGAATGAATGAATAAAAAAATATTAAACACTTGAAATATTGAATCATCGGCAGATTGCCTACTCCCAATCTGGAGGGCCCAACAGCAACAGTCGTTTGATCTGCGAGCCCTGCATATCGAGGCTGCGTGACGCATCAGAGTTCAAGAGACAAGTTCAGGAATGCGAGAAGACCTTCATGCAATATTTGGACCCTGGAACTTCTACGGTGACCGAGCTGGACAGTGAGTTTTCTTCTTCTTTTATGAATGGCAAGGTGCTACAGCGCAAGAGTCTCTAGTTTTGCGGTACAGACTATTTATTTATTTTTATTTCATTTATTTAATAATTTATTGTACACAAAATACACAAAGGAGATAACATTCATATAAAATAGTACAAAAGGTTAAGCTTATTTCTAAAGAAATCTTTTCCAGCCCACCTGTGAAAGGAAAAAAAAACTGAAACGTGAACTAAAAAAAAACAAACAAAACAAATAAAACTATGTAGATAGAGAAATTGTTTGACAGAGCATGTGTATAGGATTATGAAAAGCTAAGTAGATAGATTATAATAATATAATAAATAAGCCGAAAAAGATAATGAAAACAAATATCTTGATTTAGCTCACGAGATTGTTGATATGTGGGACATCGATTCAGCAATTATTGTTCCGATAGTTATATCTGCCCATGGTTTGATAGCCAAGAGCCTCGATAAACATCTTAAGAGGCTCGCGCTAGGTGGTTGCGTCAAGAGTCAGATGCAGAAGGCAGTACTTCTGGATATGGGGTGTATAGTGAGGAGGTTCTCGTCTCTGGATAGTTAACCACCGGTAGCCGGGACCCTGATATTCCTACCGATGGGGAACTGCATTTTTGTATTTTTAAATGTTATATTTTTTAATGTTTTAAATTGTAAAAATTTAATGATTAGAAAGATGATTTTAAATATAATAATAATAATTAATATTTTTTACACTCACACCCATCATCTAGCCTAAGCTAAGTAAGTAGCCTAAGCACTTGTGTTATGGATACTAGATGACGGACATATTTTTAATATAATTATGTATATATAAATGGTGAAAATATACTACATAAACATATACACAACCATGACTTAAAAACAAACATTTGTGGTCATCACAAAGTTTGCCGCTACCAGGATTCGAACCCGGGACCTCTTGGCCAGCAATCTGAGCATTTGACCAAGGCGGCCGTCAGATAGAAGTAGATAGAAAGTTTTATTTATATTTATAGACAGAGTCCCTTCATCTCACCTGATTGTAGCTCCTCAGCTAGTGAGCATAGCTCTATGGGGGTTCGTGGTAGGTTGCACAAATAAACTACACCAACTGATCACGAGAACCATAATATAATGTTTAGCACTTTTACACAGTTACAGAAGTGTTTATCAAAGCAGCGTGTGAATGTTTAGGCACAGTACGTAGCACGTAACACTTAGGTTCTACAAGCGGCACTAATTAATAACTAATAATTAAACTATGATCTTGAGGCGGGAATCGAACCCGCGTCCGCTGCTATAGTGTCTCGGGTGGCCGAGCGGTCAGACACCTGCCCGGATAGCAGCGGACGCGGGTTCGATTCCCGCCTCAAGATCATAATTTTTCGAAATTGTTTTTCCAACCACCAAAATCTTTGTACTAATTTTTCTAACATTTATATGATGTGAAAATTAAAATTGAATAGTTAATAATTAAACTATTTAACTCGATTACAACTACGCGAGAGCAAGCGGCGGTCATACAAGCGACATGGGTTCCGCGTTGAGTGGTCCGATTGCGACTGGTTAGCGAGGCGACAGATTACCTCAAAAAGACAAACAATAGGTGTTAAAATGTGCGTGTCCATTGTCGTCTCAATAAATAATTATTCGGCAGCGAATATGAAGTTTATAATATTGTATACAAATATTAGGATTTCGTAACAATATATTTGTTGTATAGTATGTGATCAATTGTGTACTTATATTTTATGTATATTACGTATATAATTATGATTATTTAGTTATATATAATGTAGATTTTATGTGAATATATATATATATAGAATATATTTGATATCATCACCTGCCCTTTAATGTACTGCTGGCTGGGACACGGGCCTTCCTATGGATGGAAGAATACAGGGAGATTAAGCTATAACTCTCCACACTGGCCCAGTGCGGGTTGGTGGGTTTAACGACTGCAGATGCAGCCGGCACGAATGGCTCAACGTGCCTTCCGAAGCACAGAGGAACTTGAGATAATACATTTTTGGTCACCCATCCTATGACCAGCTTTAGCAAGTATTACTTATTTTACGTAATCGCAGGCCAACCGCGCTGTGGTGAACCTATCCATGTTTCCTCTTCCATTCATGTATATAAATAAATAAAATAAATAAAACGTATATTTTCAGAAGAATACAAAATACAGATTATCGCTAGCGCCCAAACTAGGTAATCCTGTCTTATGGGGGCTAGAATTGATTTAACAAAAAAAAAAACAATTTTCGTTCATATATGTTGTGTGCGTTGTTAACAATTTCACGGATAGCATGGCAAGGTGTAATAAAAAAGTATTATCTCTAGATATAAATAATTGTGTTACTGACTTGCGGAGTAAAAGTATATATAATATTTATAAATATATTTATGAATTAATGAACTATTTTTAAATCCCATCTTGTTTATCTTATATAATGTATGGCGATCGGTTATGTAAGTATAGAGATAATATGTGTGTATTTGTGTATGGGTGTGAGTGTGTGTGTGTGTGTGTGTGTAATTGTATGTATAATATATGATGTAGGTTGACCGCAACCGCTGATGAATGGAGAGTTATAGCTTAATCTCCCTGTATTCTTCCATCCATAGGGAAGGCCCGTGTCCCAGCAGCACATTAAAGCGCTGGTGATGATGTCAAAGTCAAATGTATGACGGCCGCCTTGGTCGAATGCTCAGATTGCTGGGTATTGGCCAAGAGGTCCCGGGTTCGAATCCTGGTAGGGGTAAACTTTGTGATGACCACAAATGTTAGTTTCCGAGTCATGGTTGTGTATATGTTTATGTAGTATATTATTTGCATAATTACATTAAAAATATTTTCGTCATCTAGTATCCATAATACAAGTGCTTAGGCTACTTACTTTGGCTAGATGATAGGTGTGAGTGTAAAAATATTGATTACTATTATTATAATTATTTATAATGTGTGTAGTGTCACACATGAATTGTCAAGACGTTAGATATCGAAAACTCGTGTGTCCAAGGGAGGATGGGGGAGTGCAGTTTGTAATGATGGGTCTCTAAAACCCACCCACGCCACGATCCTCCAACAAAGCGATGACCTCGACGCATTCAATACCAAAGTTGATACTAAACGCACCAGGGCCACGCGCCTCGCTAGCAAACAGCCGCTCAAGTAGGCTAGAGAAACCCACCATTATCAGCTAGTTATGTTTGACATTGCAGGTACATTGTTAATTACATACATACATAAATCACGCTTATATCCTCAAAGGGGTAGGCAGACGTGAACTAGCACCCACGTTTCGCTAATTATGTTAGGTCCCATGTCACAAAAGTCGCAGTACACTGCTATTGCTAGGTGGTATAAGAGGAACGCTGCTGCCCGTTCCTGATCATTGATTTATCCTGAGTCGCCTTGTACGACACCCACGGGAGAGATTTGGGGTGGTGACAATTGTATTCTACTCTGCCGTCACCACACGGCAACGGAATAGGGATGATGACAGAAAGAATCACTGATATGATGATTTATAATAATAATTTAGGATAAGGAGATTCGTTAATAGTCACTTGTTATCAGATTGTACTGTGATTGGTGTATATTAAAAAAAAATTAAAGTACAAACTTAGCAATCCGCCATATTTGCTAAAACGCCGCGTGACGTCATTATTTAGCTATCTCCATTTTGACATTTTATTTGCCATTGATTGGCATTCACTAGTTTGATTTAGAAACTGGCCTTTTTACGGAATAGTGACGTCACACAGACGCCATTGCTCCTTTGGCGTTTTGGCGGAAATTTTAAAATGCATATTTCAAAACGTGTTTTTTTCTATCAAAATCCAAAGTTTTTACAAAAATGTAATTTATTTTGGGTAAAGTAGACAGGTAAGAAAATCATGGTGTAGTTTTTCGAAATTAGTCATCATGCCTATTGGTTCATATAATGGACACAAGTCTTCAATATCCATTGAAAAATATACGCGATGATGATGATGATGATGATGATGATGATGTGATTGTTTTGCAGTTGTCCTCGAGCCCGTCGACTCGCAGGTTAAGGTGGAACAGGTGAAGGTGGAGAAGCCGCACAGCGAAGACGATGACTTCGACGACCGGCCCGACTTTGGCGATGACGACGAAGACGACGATCGTGAGTCTATTTTTTTTTTTTCTTTTTTAACCTATTATTGTAAGCGCTGTGTACGCCGTTTTTTGGTGCATATCAGAAATGTTATTGGAATAGATCATCAGGCGCAGTACATTGCTAGGTGGTATAAAAGCAACGCTGCTGCCCCAGTCCTCATCACTGATTTGTCCTTAGCCGCCTTGTACGACACCCACGGGAGAGATTTGGGGTGGTGACAATTGTATTCTACTCTGCCGTCACCACCGTGCATAATGAAAGGAGAATGAAAAAAAGGATTTATATGGCGGAAGTGGATGGGGAAATGGGACGGGGAAGGCCTAAGCGGATCTTTCATGATCAAATTGAAAGTCTATTTAAAAGGGCCAGGTCAAGAGTACCCGAAACAGACGGGCATGCATGAAGACATTGATGAGATTGGATGAAGCGAATGAAGTATGTAAGGATCCGTAGCAAGTGGAATGAAGTGATCTCTGCCTAGCATACCCCTGTGTATGTAGGTACCTATGTATGTATTCAGGTTATGTAACCACCATCTTTTTTTCCCACCCCTACGTCATAGCCTCATAGCGTTGTGTTTAGCGTCGCCGGTAGGTGATGCTGGCTTTACGTTTCTTTTCACTCGCTAGAAGGCACAGAGGTAAAAACCATAATATATTTATTAAATCATCATAATCATCATAACCAGCCTTTTAATGTCCCCACTGCTGGGGCACGGGCCTTCCCTATGGATGGAAGAATATAGGGAGATTGTATTAATGACTGCAGATGCTGCCGGGACCAACGGCTAACGTGCCTTCTGAAGCACGGTGGAAGTCGAAATAATAAATTTTTGGTCACTTATCCAATGACCGGCCAATAATAGCGAGCTCCTCTGCCTGCCCCTTCGGGGATATAGGTGTGATTTATTTATTATGTTGATTTGCTTGGGGTAACCCGAGCAGATGTTACACTGAACTGTGACCTTTTTTGACAGCAGCGACACACACATGCTCACTATAAAATAAAAATTTAATGCTTGGCTTGTATACCTTATTAATATGATTTGTGTAGTTTCTGTTGTGATATGTTGAGTGCCCTGTGTCTTTGTTATGTATGTGTGTGTTAGTGTTGGCAAAATAAAAATTATTCATTCATTCAGTCATTTATGTATGTATGTATGTATGTATTTATGACGTTGAATTTACAAAAATCATTGGATTTATCCTTAGTCGCCTTGTACGACACCCACGGGAGAGATTTGGGGTGGTGACAATTGTATTCTACTATGCCGTCACCACACGGCTGGCGCAGCGTTTAAAGAGACATATTACAAAATTACAAACTCGCCCACATTATTTTTAATTCTGCGGCAATAATAAAAATTGTTTCTTCCAATTTCCGAACGATAGACTGAGGAATATTCCTGATATTACTTTTGACAAGTGACTAGACTGGACGTCAAAATCCCTAGTCTCAATTTTAACTGATTAATGTCTCCTTCTTTAGAGCGGCGTCGGCACAACATTGTCTTCTTCTTCCACTCCTTTCGATCCTTCACCAATTTCTCATTCATTCCTCTCACTATCATGTCCTCCTTTACACAGTCCATCCATCTCTTCTTTGGTCTTCCTCTCCTTTAACGTCCTTCCACGTTCGTGCCTAACATTCTTCTGTCAACATAGCTTTCATCTCCTCGGATAACATGACCAAATCATCCCAGTCTATTACTCCGCAGTCTCTCGTCACTGGCGCTACTTTCAAACTTCCCCTGATATACTCATTCCTTATCTTATTTCTCCGTGCCACACCATACATCCATTTTAACATACGCATCTCTGTCACATGCACTCTTCTTTCATCAGTCTTCTTCATAGCCCAACACTCTGATCCATATATGACAACTGTAACATGTAAAATTTTCAACTTCCAATCGTGGGCCTGAAGCACTTAAAAATATTTGCCCATTCCAACGGACGGTTGTGGGTCTCAATGATTAGTCAGTTTTAAATCTGCCTGGGCCTCACGAGGGTATAGGTTGAATGCACTAACCGCCTCTTCTCTTCCAGTTGACGACCAACCCCTCACGAAGTTCGCGACGAAACTGCCCAAGAAGGAGGACGTTGACCTCCTCGATCTCTTGGACAATGCCAAAGCGGGCGAGAAGAGGAAATCCACCTCGAAAGCCAAATCCACCCCCGCCAAGAAAGCTAAGGCCAAGAGGGAGACAGCCAAACCGACCAGCAGCAAAGCAGTCAAACCGGAGAAGAAGAAGAAAGGTAGGCGTCTCTCGCTCTTGTCTTGTGGTCAGCGGTTGAGGGGAGTTGTTGTGGATTGATTGCGTGAAACTAGGCTTTAGATAAAAAGCAGGTTTAGGTACTGTCGCATTTAGACACGTCAATTGACACTAATGGGTACTTGATGTCGAAAAATGACATTTAAACGCTATTATTTTGTATACTACTAAAATCAGTTCAGCTCGAGTTCACCAACACGTAGAACAAGCGAATAAAAGTTAATCATATGTTTTTGACAGTTCTTCCATACGATAAAATGTCAAAAACTTACGGTTATCTTACAATCACCTGTTTACGTTACTGTTGTGTGTTGAACAGGCGATTATTATTTATACATTGGTTTTTGACATTTTATCGCGTATGGAAGGACTGTCAAAAACTGTTGGTTTTCTTATAGTAGCTTGTTTTATTTATTGCTACCAATACTCAAGCCTTAGTATGTTCGAAAAACGTCTTGCTTGGCCGAGCGGTTTGGGCACCTGCCCGGACTGCAGTGGACGCGGGTTCGATTCCCGAATCAAGACTATAGTTTTTCGAACTTTTTATGATTTCAAAATTAGTCACTGTAATTGCCGGGTCTATGGTCTAGATTTGAATGAAAGTTTTTGACATAAAGTACTCATTAAAGTTAATTGACGTTTCCTACCCTCGAATATAGGAAAGCCATTCAAAGTTTGGGTCCTGCTTAACTTTTTAGTGTTGTCAGAATTAATTTTTTTCCATATAAATTCTGTCAGGTGTTGTTTGTTGTCCGCTTAACTTTTTAAGCAGTGCTCAAAATTTGAGTAGTATTTTTCTATTCGGGGGTAGGAGACGGAGACGTCAACTAACGTAAATGAGTACTTTATGTCAAAAAATGACATTTTAAAACTAGTCACTATTCTTGCTGAGTCTGTGGTGTAGATTTAAAAGATTTTTTGACATTGAGTAATTATTAAAGTTTATTGTCTTCTCTGAGAGCGGCAGTTATTCATATAAGGTATCATTACATACACTTGTGAATCGTCAAAGAAATAACTCATTTGAGATGTGTTAGTCGGGGTAAAAGGTTTCCAAAATTTAACGTAAGAAGCTACGCCATTCTAGCTTCACACGATTTTATCTTTGTATTGTACATGGACTACTGTAGCCTACTGTACCCTCTAGTGATGTAACTATCAAGCCATATAGGCTTTAAAAAGCTTTCGTGCTGTTCCTAGACATGTTGTACCCTGTTAACGATATTCTCTATCGATCGTCTCGCCTAACCCTGATGATCCCCAAATGGTTCATATTGGACTCCCGGCAGTCTACATCAAAACGTAAAGTTTTACAATAGATTGGAGATATTTGTATAGTCTGTTGTGCCATTGACTCAAGTATAGAAATTTATTGAATGGAATAGATTCATTGAATGGAATGTTTAGTATATCGTATGGGTTTATGTAGACAATAAATGATTTATTATTATTATATTGGAACCTTTCTTCCCGACACCTGCGCCTCATGAAAATCATTCACAACAGTTCTGCTTACCGTGTTAGGGTTTCGAAGGTTTTTTGATGGAATAACGCATATTTACACGCACACACACACACACACACACATTACCGACCACAAAATGGTTAACATCTGCAACAAAATGGCCGACCGCTATGGTAGTGTTTTTATATTTCGTCTTTTCTATATTACGCCAAAATCATCATTACATCATCACCAGCCTTTTTAACGACCCCACTGCTGGGCAAAGGTCTTCCCTATGGATGGAAGAATATAGGGATAATGGGACATAACCCACCACGCTGGCCCAGTGCTGGTCGGTGGGTATTAACGACTGCAGATGCAGCCGGGACCAACGGCTTAACGTGCCTTCCGATGCACGAAGAAGCTCGAGATAATATATTTTTAGTCACACATCCAATGACCGGCCTTAGGGAACATTGCTTAGTTTACGCAACCGCAGGCCGAGGGCGCTATGCCACTGCGCTAGCGCTCTCCTGTATTATAATATAACAGTACTTATCGTAAAGGTGCTAAAGGCGTCAAGATAATAATTTTGCACTTTTGTGAACTGTTATTTTTTTATATTCAAATAGTTGAAATGGTGGTGAATGTAATTGAATATTATATCAGATACAATTTTGGTCCCTATTGGGCATAGCAATTATTGAAGAGATGACGACGTACCGCCTAAATTACCTCTGGAATATTATTTTATGCTAATTTGATACTGAGTATATTTAGCTTATAATTTTTCAATTAAACAAAATCTGATAAGGTCAGCCAATTACAATGAAAACACATGGATTTCATCGATTTGACTTCAGTTTTATTCCTCTAAAAACAGTGGTTTCTAGCAACAAAACACATTATAAGCGTACTTGTTAATAAAACACAGTGTTTCTTTATTAAAGTTTGAATGTACAAAATTCACTTCAGAAAACCTACGAAATCAGTTGAATCAATTATTTTATTGCATGCAGTCTAGAAGTAAGTTGCAAATGTGGATACGTCTCGGGTTTTTTTCTTCGATAAATGTTGAAAACAATTTGTTGCATGTTCTGTCTGTGCGTTGGAGGGTTTTTTTTGAAATTTTCTCTGACTATCCTCCCAACGTTGCATTATGAAGAGAGCTGTAATATTTGTTTTTAACATGCAGAGCTGGGTTGTTTTTGTTGTGTTTCTAGTGGTAAGACAGCTCAATGTCAAGCTTTTAGGTTAGAAGATGGCTGTTTTTTTAATTATTATTCAATAGTGTTATTGAAAAAATAAGAGTTTATATCTACTAAGTTAGCTCTAGAGGCCATTTTGTCTTTTAACCGCCTGACATTGGGATTTTAACAGGATTATCTACTATGTAGTATGTTATGTGACAAACGGATAATATTATATTTTGATTTGAATATAAATAGGTCCTTAAGCATGAAAGTAGAATAAATGCAGTAGAAATGAGAGCGTTGAGGAGCATGGCTGGAGTAAGGCTGAGCGACCGATTGTATAACAGTGTGATAAGAGAAAGGTGTGGTTTGAAAGAAGATGTAATGACAAGGATTGAGAAAGGGATGCTCGCATGGTTTGGTCACGTCGAAAGAATGGATGAAAGGAGAATGACAAAAAGGATTTACATGGCGAAAGTGAATGGAGAAATGGCAAGGGGAAGGCCTAGGCGGATCTTTCATAATCAAATTGAAAGTCTATTGAAAAAGGGCCAGGTCAAGAGTACCCGAAACCGACGGGCATGCATGAAGAGATTGATGAGATTGGATGAAGCGAAAGAAGTATGTAAGGATCGTAGCAAGTGGAAGGAAGTGATCTCTGCCTATCCCTGTGGGAGAAGGGCGTGACGTATGTATGTATGTATGTATTAATAATAAAATCAATTAAGATGATAGAAAACTATTTTGCTTAAGATGGTTGAGAACTTGGTTCTGATAGAGAGAGAATAAGGGATAGAGATATCTATATAAAATATGAAAAAAATATTTTTAAGATGAATTAAAACAACATCTGATAAACTTACTTTGGGCTTAAAATAAATTCTATGTGATTATAAAACGGAAAAAAATAAGTCAAATGAGAAGGATCTTTGGAGGAATTGTTACAGTTCATATTTTGGCTTTTGTAATACTGTATTGATGAGTCTGACTGACTCTGACATATTATTTAAAATACAGAACAGCAGTAGTGGCCTTTTTAAAAAAGGAGGAAATTTTGAATTTTCGTCCTAATATACATAATATACTTAGGGCCTGTTTCACAATCAACTAGTAAGTTCGAAGTAGCTTACTTTGCAGTTCAATTGACATATATTTCATATTATCACTGTCAAATGATCTGCGAAGTAAGCTACTTAGAACTTACATGTCGATTGTGAAACAGGCCCTTAATGTTTGAACTTATATAAAGAAATTTATTTAATAAAAAAAAATTATGACAATATGTATAACAATTTAATATTACATACATACATAGGTACACAAATATACTAAGCCACGCCTATATCCCCGAAGGGGTAGGCAGAGGTGAACTAGCACCTACGTTTCGCCAATTATGCCAGGTCCCATGTAATAGGTGGCGAGCCTATTGCCATTTATCGGGCTCGAAAGTCGCAGTATATTGCTAGGTTGATAAGTGGTGGTATTAGAGGAACGCTGCTGCCCATTTGTCGTCACTGATTTATCCTTAGTCGCCTTGTACGACACCCACGGGAGTGATTTGGGGTGGTGACAATAGTATTCTACTCTGCCGTCACCACACGTCTAATTTAATTTAATATTCGTTTTTATATTCTAAAAACTAGCATTTATTCGGATGTGTAAGGGTAGGTTTTACAGCAACAAAATCTCCAAGCAACGTTCCCCATTTAAGCCGGTGAGTATTCTAGTTTATTAAGAAAGCTCTGTCACACTGGTCCAATGTTTGTTGACAATTGAATTTACTTTAAAATAACACATTGGATCAGTTAGATTTAAGTGTTTTTCCACATTTTGAAGAGACATGTCCACATAAGGTTATTGCAGGTCAAAATGATCAGAATGAACGATCTTCAGGGCAAAGTACAAATTTGTACTCTGCTTGGTTGGTGGTAGGACTTTTTTCAAGTCTGCCTGGCTGGCTGCCACCATCTTATCGAAAATCTGTCGCCACGATAAAAATGTTGACAACATTATTGTGTTCCGATAATTTGTGATAAGATAGCCAGCACCTCTGCGGTTGAGGGTTCCAGGTGAAGCTCGATTCCATCTTCAGCCCTTATCGTCACTTACCATCAGGTGAGATGAAGGCCATTTGCTAAAAAAAAATATATGTATTTGACAAGAGAATTGGTTTGATTTTTAAAAGAATTATGCGATGTATCGTTCTGGTAGTTTTGACGGTGCAAGAAGCGACTTCATGGCGTAATTGTGATATTTCATGCGGGTGCTTTTAAAAACTGTAAGAAAGAGATTGTTATAATGCAATCACAGTTACACTATGAAAGTTGCTTTTTAGTGATAGAAGATTAATTAATTTATTAATATTGAACATAACATTTAACTTGAACTTGATACCAACCAACGAATTTACCTAAGCAAGGCTGTGCGCCTCTAAAGCACACACTTATCTGACTATAATATGACGTCCGTACTCAGGACGTCAATGAACCTTAATGAGTACTTAGTATATTAAAATGTTTATCGAAATCTGGACCATAGACCTGGCGAGAATAGCGACTAGTTTAGAATTGACGAAGAGCACGAGTAAGGGACCCTATAATTTTAATTAATGTCTCTTGAGTATGTACGGTTATGAAACGATCCATAGCTCGTAATAAAAAATAAGAAACGGCAAAGCGCAAACCGACTAATATAATACCCGGCACATAAGTCGACCTATGCTCAGCGCAGTAAAACGGTTTCAGGTATTAATTGATGCGTTTTGTATGAGGTGCAACGTGTGTCTGTAACCATAGCAACTTAGGAATGCCCACTTGTTTTCCTCTCCCTGCCCTGTTCCCAGTCTATCTGGAGTCGGCGCAGAATGTTTCCTCTTGCATTCTTGTTTCATCTTGCAGGTCCGATGTCAAGCCATCCCACTCCCTTTTGATTCACATCATCAATCACACCGTAAAGGTGCTAGTGATGAATGAATGTATAGAAAAGAGATGGAATGGACCATGCCGAGAGACCGGTCAACGGAGAGAGTCATTGGAATGACAACATTCCAATCCCCATACTGCTCAAGGTTTCGGCTTAGGTTTTACAGCCGACCGCCCGCCTGACACCTACCCTCTTTGGGTGGGATAGCCTTGTGCGCGTTCAAAATTTAGTTTAGACACTTTTACCGCAAACAAATCTGCGCAGACGTCCGTTCAACCACAGTATACTCAGAACAGTAGTTTATCTGCGGCCTGTCGGCGAGTTATTAGCCTATCTCTCGAGTTAACGCTAGGGTTTTAACTAAAGCAGCGGCTGTGAGCGGGAATGTGCCGGGCGGGATATCGCCTTCTCTACACGCGCGATCACACCGAACGTACGGCCCAGACTAACGCTAACCCTTATGCCCCGTAATCTTATGTCAGTGTGTGCGTCACAGTGTGTGCCTACACGGCATCGGGTACGAAAGCACATGTTCTAATGGGCAGCGGCCAGTTTGTACGTATTACTGTTCTGGGTATACTGTGGTTCAACTCGTGTGCCGGGAACTTTGTACTAAAAGGTAACTCAGAAAACTACTTTTCAATTCACAATGAATTTATTCGGGGACACAACCTTATCCAGCAAGCGCCAATGCGAGAGAGCGGGCCACACATCGTCCCAGCTCGTATTAGTAATAGCTGCGCCAGGAACGAACGCCTCACAATACCATTTCGTTCAATCCCTTACAGTACCTACATGGCGAATTTTCTCTTTTTTATAGCTGCACGCTTCGACCCAGTGCGTGCGAACGCTGAGATCATCGTTCGGTGCACTACCGCGTACCCTTTCCGGGTGAATGATAAGTCGATGCTTTGCGTGTACTGCCACGAGCTGTACGCGGACGCTGAGCTCTTCAGGGAGCATATGGAGACGGAACACCAGTCGTTTAGCCTCAAAGTAGCCTTCTACAACCTTCCCAAGCCGGAGTTCATAAAGGCGGACCTGACGAACTTGAAGTGTAGACTTTGCTCCCAGAAATATGACACCTTGGACGCGATAGCGAACCACTTGGTCGCGGAACATCAACAGAAGATCAACTTCAAACACAAGCTGGGCGTGATGCCGTACTTTCTGCACAAGGACTCGTTCTTTTGCGCCGTCTGCGACAAGAACTTTCCCTCGCTCTTTCATCTGAATAGGCATACGATCACGCACTTTCTGAGCTACGTCTGCCATGTATGCGGCGCTAGCTACATCGCGACCACAGGCCTGCTACGCCACGTGCGATCGAAGCATCAGGAATACAAGGTGTCTTGCAAGAAGTGCGGAAAGGACTTTCCCACGATGGAAGCGAAGGAGAAGCACAGGAGAATGGAGAAGTCCTGTCTGCCTTACTGCTGTCCAAGGTGTAACGTGAGGTTTGTCGACTGGAAGTCCAGGAAGCGACACATGGAGGTGGAGCACGGGCAGTCGCAGAGGACTTACCGGTGCGCCGACTGCGATATATGCTTCACGAATGAGAACACCTACTATGACCATTTTAAGCTGCAGCACTCGGAGGATTGTGTCGTGTGTAAATACTGCGGGACGCGCTTCTTGTCCAAGTACCGCCTAAAACGGCACATGTCGAAGCATGTTGCTTAGTCGGTTTGCGCTGGTTTGTAGGGCTGTAGGGTTTTTATTGACATTAAATACTAAATAGCGGTTTTTAGTGGTTCAAGCCAGAGGTAGCCAAACTTTAAGCAAAATTAGCTATCATGTATGATTACATAAGCCTGGTGGTTCGGTTTTTAAGTAGCCTTAGGTTTAAGCTAGTTCTAAGCAGAATTCAAACTCGAAATATTTATTGCCATACTCTGTTTGTTAGTAGGTAAATATATAAATTAGGTATAGAAATCATAGACCCTGACAGAGAAAATCAAAGTTCACACAGGTCAGACTTATAATCTTGATAAATCTTTAGCGACAGCAGCTCTATATTGCGAAAAATTTACTCAATTTCACTTTAGCGCTCTTTCAAAACCCCAAGGATTTGTGATAATAATTGAAATATTTCACGAAAAATATGGGATGGGATTTCGGCGACATTATTTATATAAGGTCTTGTTCTAAATAAGACTTATAAGTATTCGTGATATTATTAGTTACGTAGTTTATTTATTACACTGATAGTTTCATTAATTCGCTTTATTATTTGTCTTGGATTTTGATAAAATAAAAACAATTAATAAGTAATAAATACAATCATGCCTATATCCCCGAAGGGGTAGGCAGAGGTGAACTAGCACCCACGATTCGCCAATTATGTTACGTCCTATGTAATAGGTGGCGAGCCTATTGTCATTTATCGGGCACAAAAGTCGCAGTACATTGCTAGGTGGTATAAGAGGAACGCTGCTGCCCATTCCTCATCACTGATTTATCCTTAGTCGCCTTGTGCGACACCCACGGGTGAGAATTGAGGTGGTGACAATTATATTCTACTCTGCCGTCACCACACGGCCTTAATAATAAGTTATTATATCGAAAATTATTTTTTTGATGCTGCAATTGCCAGTATTACTACGGTTACGGAGAATATTGGAAAAATCGTCATCATAAATAACAGGCTAAGGGCCTGTTTCACAATCGACAAGTAAGTTCTAAGTAGCTTACTTGGCAGTTCAATTGACATATTTGACATATTGACATATATTTCATATTACAATTGTCAAATGTTCTGCGAAGTAAGCTACTTAGAACTTACTTGTCGATTGTGAAACAGCCCCTAAGCTGACACTTATTTTAACCAATAATATTACAAACTGTCATGCTACTGACAACATTTAAGAAAACTCACTCAGACACGTTAATTAACGATAATGAGTATTTAATGTCAAAAATTTTTATTTAAATCTAGAAGACCATAGACCCCGCCAGAATAGCGACTAGTTTTGAATTGTCATCTTTTGACATTAAGTACTCATTAGTGTTAATTGACGTCTCTGAGTGCGGCAGTAAGTGTAACCAATATAACGAGAACTGACTTCTTTATCATAGAACGCATTACGCGTAAAAGAACAATTTTGAATAGCCCGAACCTATAATATTTATTGTGAAAACTGGGAACTGTCTTCCTCATAAATAACAGGCTAAATAACTCGGTTACGCCTACTGATGGGTTAAGTTGTGATAAAAGTAAAATTAACCCGCGGAGTAACTAAAGAAGCGTTGCTGAAACATCGGTAACTTTAACTAGAGTTAAGACATCACTTTTTTTTCACTTACTAGCATGCGGACCTACGTGTATCAATTAAACGATAACTGACTTCTTTATCATAGAACGCACGCACGACGCGAGAACAGAACTGTAGGCGACGCTTTATTGTTTGTCTATACTGTTCTATACCTATATTTTGTCTAAGGTCTGTAGGGGTCGAGGCGGGCGACGCGTTTGCGACTCAAAAACTGTAACGACCGGCAACTGCCAGTGTGACTCGATCGCCCTAGAACACACCCCGTGTCGCGCCCCGCAAATCGCTTCATTAAAAACTACGTGTGCTTAAAATAAAATTATAATACGTGTTCATAACACAAGTGTGTTTTATCTGCGGTACTCCATCCGTTACAAGAACTCTTAACCCCGAAGGCGGACTACATGATTCTTTTTCCTTTTCTAGACGACACACCATACTACCTAGTGAGGAGGAACGCCGAGTTGATCATAACGCACACGACCGCTTATCCGTTCCGCGTCAATAATCAGGCGATCCGGTGTGTGTACTGTGGCGATTCGATCTCCGATCCGACCGAATTCCGCCAACACATGACCTTGGAGCACGCGAAGTTCAACCTCTCAATGGTATTCGTAAATCTGCCCACAACGGAACCGGTCAAGGCGGACATAAAAGAGCTCAAGTGCCGGCTGTGCAACCAGGCGATACCCGACTTAAAAACCGCCGCTCAACACTTAACCGATCACAAGATACCGCTCCGCCTAGACGCCGATTTTGGCATAATGCCCTACGCTCTAGAGCGGGACAGCTGGCAGTGCGCCGTCTGCCAGAAATCGCTGCCGTCCCTCTTGCACTTGAACAAGCACACCATAACTCACTTTCAGCACCACGTGTGTGAGGTGTGCGGCAAAAGCTACAAAGCGTCTACGGGGTTAGTGCAGCATATCAGGGCGAAGCACGATGAGTCGAACAAAGCTTACTGCAGACGGTGTAAGAAAGTTTTTCCTTCGATGGAGGCGAAGGCGCTGCACACGAAGACAGAGAAGCGATGTATGATGCACTGCTGCTTAGAGTGCCCTGAGAGATTCCCAAATTGGGAGACGAAACAGAAGCATCAGGTTGAAGTACACGGTATGCAGAAGAGGATGTACCGGTGTACGAATTGCGACTGGGTCTGCGAGGACCGCAGGGCGTTCTACGACCACTTCAAGCTTCGTCACTCGCAGGACTGTCTCCTGTGCATTCATTGCGGCTTGAAGTTCGCGACGCTATCCAAACTGAACAGGCACCTCGAGAATCACGCTGCGAAACATGATAATGTTAGGGTTTCGTAGAGGATTGCTAGTGAGTTGACCGGTTTTAGTAAATACTGTTTCGGGGTTGGCAGAGATCACTTCTTTCTACTTGCTACGATCCTTACATACTTCTTTCGCTTCATCCAATTTCATCAACGTATTTATGCATGCTACGTTACGGGTACTTTTGACCGGGCCCTTTTTGTTTGGTAGTAGGACTATTTTCTAGTTCGCCAGACTAGCTACCACCATCTTATCAAAATATCGTGATGCGGGTTTGAGTTGGTTTGTCTAGTGAATTGGTCGGGACATGGCGACAGTTAGTAAATACTTTAGTAGGACTTTCAAGTACGACTGACTAGCTACCACCATCTTATTTGGTCCAACATGTTTTGGTTGGTGATAGGACTTTTGGACTTGTGTAGTGATTTGGTCGGAACATAGCGACAGTTTTAGTTAATACTTTGGTAGGACTTCTTTCAAGTACGACTGACTAGCTACCACCATCTAATTTGGCCCAACATGGCGACAGTTTTAGTTAATTCTTTTTGGTTGGTGGTAAGACTGTTAGACTTGTCTACTGATTTGGTCGGAACATAGCGACAGTTTTAGTACAATACTTTCGTAGGACTTTTATCAAGTACGACTGACTAGCTACCAGAATTTTAACCAAATCTACGGCCATAGTAATAAAGTTAATTGCGACTGAGTCTGCGAGGACCGCAGGGCGTTCTACGGCTATTTCAAGTTTCGTCACTCGCAGGACTGCCTGTTCTGCATCCATTGCGGATTCAAGTCTGCGACGCTCTCGACACTGAACAGGCACCTCGAGAATCACGCTGCGAAACATGATAATGTTAGGGTTTCGTAGCGGGTTGCTAGCGAGTTGGTTTGTCTGGTGACCAATTTTAGTAAATACTGTTTGATGGTAGGCAGAGATCACTTCTTTCTACTCGCTACGATCCTTGCATACTTCTTTCGATACATCCAATTTCGTCAATAATCTCTTTATGCATGCTACGTTACGGGTACTCTTGACCTGGACATTTTTCGTTGGTGGTAGGACTATTTTCTAGTTCGCCTGACTAGCTACCAACATCTTGTCAAAGTCTCATGATGCACTGCTGCCTGGAGTCCTCTTAGTGGTTTCCCAATTGGGAGATGAAACAGAAGCATCAGGTGGAAGTACACGGCATGCATAAGAGGATGTACCGGTGTACGATTTGCGACTGGGTCTTAAATCATAATTGTACACTATAAATATGTAAAATATACATACAGAAAAACCTTATAAAATCACTGACTAGAGAAGTAATGTCTACCTATGTGCATAATAAACCTCTTTGCCGATAGCCTGCGATTTCACCATTCGACTAAACCTGCATTAATATATGTGTGTAATGTAATATTGCCAGTTTTTGTACACTGAAACCTACTTTGTATTAATCTTACTACTAATCTATGATAACACGAATCTCGCATATTTATTTATAAGCAGTTTATACAATTTTATTTAGTATAATATATTTTAGTGTGGATGATGTATTTAAGTAAATAATGTGCTGTGCGTGAATCCAATAAAAGTTTTAATTTCATTCATGACTTTCATTAGCGGACGTCCAAATCATCAATCGTAATATTGATATTGTTAAGGTGATAAATATGAGTACAATAATTTCTTATATTAAATCACCATTTACATACGCATACGCAGTATGAAAAATTTTTTTTACTATCAGAGTAAAGGATTCTGTCGATCGACCATTAATTAAAAACCTGCCACAATCGCATGAAAACTTCGGGATCCGTTAGATTGGCTAGATCTCTAAAAAGTTTATTTTTAGTTTAGTTTATTCATTTTCAAAATATCGGTATTGTGTTTAATAACGCCGTGTGGTGACGGCAGAGTAGAATACAATTGTCACCACCCCCATCTCTCCCGTGGGTGTCGTACAAGGCGACTAAGGGTAAAGACAGCAATGAGTATTGGGCAGCAGCATTCCTCTTGTACGATCTAGCAATATACTGCGATTGATGTGCCCGATAGATAGCAATAGGCTCGCCACTTATTACATGGGACCTAGCTAAATTGGCGATAAGTGGGTGTGAATTCACCTCTGCCTACCCCTTAGGGGACATAGGCGTGATTTATGTATGTGTGTATGTATGTTATTGTCTTTAATAAATAAGTAGATTACATACCAAGGGCGATAAAACAAAGAATGTCTCAGATTTGACGCCCGAGCTGGTAGCGTTTAAAATGCCATCTGAGGCGTCTTTTTAATCGGCCGAGATAAGATCATAGTTTTATGTAACCCACTGACCAGGGGCCTACCGCCTAACTCGATTGCTGATGATAGCTATATTGCAATGCACTGCTTACGGCTATAGCAGCCATCCTGAATTTTTAGGCGGCACGGATTTTGTGCCAAATTCATACAAAATCATTCGATGATCATTCGTTCAAAGCTTGTGGTGCGAAATGACAGCATGACGTCATAAACTATAGCTTTTGCTTTAGCAATCTAGTTGGGCGGTAGGCCCCCAGGAAGTGTAATTTTTCGTACGCGTAGCGGGTGAAAAAGTCCACTCTATGGTCAGTTTCTTCGCTATTCGCTAATTTATTTTGACACTTGAGAGTGATAATCACTGAACTATTTACTGATCCATTACTACTTGACTATAACGCTATTGTGACACTTGTCCTGTGAAAACAGTAATGGGTAAGTAAATAGTTCGGTGATCATCACTTCCAACTGTCAAAAAAAGTTAGCTAATAGGCCTACAGGTGTGACATAATAGCTATTTATCAACCAGTGGGTCACAATCGAATCAAATACTTCGAGCTGGCCAAGAGTTGGGCATATTATAGATAGTTGTAATAGCCAATTATTGGCAGTTTATCGAAACATCTAGTAACACTGCTATAAAAAGCCTATAGATGGCAATAGAGTTATACTATCTACATAGGACCCTATGAAGTGCGACATGGAAAGACAAGAGAAACATTATTTTTCTATGTACCCACAATAATATGTTTACGATTAGGCCCATAGTTGCGTTTCTTGTAGGCACATAGCAGAACGTCGTTTTTGATGCCATTAAAAATATTTCCATACTAACCAGCGGTCATACTAGGCAGATGAATGACCAGGGGCATTTCTTTTTGTTCTAGAAAACGATTCTTATGTCAACGCGAGACGCAACGCCGAGATTATCGTGACGTATTCCACGGCGTACCCGTTCAGGCTACCAGAGGATACCATGGTCTGTGTGTATTGCGGGGAGGGTTACGAAACCTCCACCGCCTATAGGCAACACATGGACACTGAGCATCAGACGTTCAAATTAAAAATGGCATTCGCACATTGCTCCGAGGGCTACATCAAGGCGGACTGCACTGCGCTCCGCTGTCGCATATGCTTCCAGTCTGTGGATAGGCTGGAGGAGATTGCTAATCACTTGCTCGATGTGCATCAACAACCGATAGACCTGAACGAAGACTTTGGGATACAGCCGTTTAAATTGGAGAAGGACAAGTTCCTTTGCGCGATATGCGACGCCAAGTCCGTGTGCATCCGACAACTCAGCAGGCACACCCAAACTCACTTCCTGAAGTTCACGTGCGAAGCGTGTGGTAAATCGTATGCCACCATCACTACTCTGAGGCATCATATAAGGTTCTCGCACATTGACAACAAGAGGATCTGTCGAAAGTGCAAGTCGACGTTCAGTTCTCTGGAAGCTAAGCGGAAACATCTCAAAGAGTCACGCTCATGCTGGTCCCATTTGTGTCACATATGCGCCGAGCGCTTTGTCACTTGGAATTTGAAGCAAGCGCACATGAACCAAGTACACGGCACCCAGAAGAGAACGTACGTGTGCCCGGAGTGCAGCGTTGTGTTTAGAGACCGCAAGAAATACCGCACCCATTTCAAAATAACACACACCGACGATAACTTTATGTGCTCATGCTGCGGAATGAAATTTGAGACTAAGCGCGACTTGGACGATCATAGGGTGGTGCACACGAAAGAGAGACTGTTCCCTTGTACCGTTTGCTCAAAATCTTTCCCACGAAAGAAGAATTTGGCGCAGCATATGTGGATACACAGGGAGCAGAAACGATTCGAGTGTACATTGTGCAATAAACAGTTCAACCAGCGCGTCAGTTGGAGGACTCACATGAAGTCTTACCATCCGGAAATCTACATACCCCCGTACCAATCGACTAGCACTTACGAGGGGCAGAACAACAATTTGGTTTTGTTGTCTGTTTTGAAAACGGACTAGATTAGGATTGCATTCCTTTGCATTTATGATTGTCTTTTTCGTCTCCCTGCCCTGTTCCATGTTTATCTGACGGTTAGACGTCGTCAAGCCATCCACTCCCTTAGTGATGAAGGAATGTATAGAAAAGAGACTGGAAGGACCATGTCGAGAGCGATGAACGGAGAGAGAGGATGACAACACGCCAATTTATACTGCTCAAAGTTTTGGCCTCGGTTTTACAGCCGACCGCCTGCCTGACACCAAACCTCCTTAGGTGTTGTTGTTGGTGGTTTGCCCTCCACCATCCGGGTGCCCCAAGGTGCTTATTGGTCTAAGCCGGGCAATCTCCCTTAGTGGATTTTTACGATTTTTTCGCTTAAGTAGGGACTGGCACATTCAACGTTATTTTTTCGCTCCCAGACCAGTAGCTCTAGCCAAGTGGCACATCTATTCGAACGAATAGAACACATACGCATGAAACTGACGTATTAAAGAGAAAACGAAACGTCAGTTTCATACTTTTGAATTCTATTCGTCGTTCGAATAGAAAAGTCACTTGGCTAGGCTCTCTGATGATTGCATTGGAAGTCTGTGTGACAAAGAGAATTTCTTTTTGTTTTAGATAACGATCCGATGGTCATCGCGCGGGCAAACGCTGAGATTCTGATACAACACGTTACGGCATACCCTTTCAGGCTGCCCGGCCGTTGTCTAGTGTGCGTGTACTGTTGTGACAGTTTTAGTGACGATGCCATGTTCAGACAGCACATGGAAGACGAACATTGGGACTTCTCGATCAGTTCGGCGTTCGCACACGTACACTTCTCAGAGGGGTTCGTCAAAGTCGATTGCACCGACGTCTGCTGTCGCACCTGCGGCAGCTCTTTCGACGAACTACGCGAAGCGGCGGCGCATTTACGCGACGACCACGACTTGACTGAACTCAATCTGGAATGCGATTTGGGCGTGCAACCGTTCAAGTTCACTGGCACGAGTTACCAGTGCGCGATGTGCCCCGAAAAGTTTGGAGGTCTAAGGAACTTGAGCAGGCACACCCAGAGCCACTACTTCAAGTACACTTGCGAGTCGTGCGGCAAGTCGTATCCTACAATCTCGTCTTTTAGAGCGCATACGAAACAGTCGCATGATGGGAATCAGCGTGTGTGCAGGAAATGCAAGAGAACGTTTAAGAGTCTAGAGGCGAGAAGGAGACATTTGAGCAAATCTCCCCAGTGCTGGGCGCATATATGCAGGGAGTGTGGCGAGAGGTTCGTGACGTGGAATCAGCGGATCAGTCATGAGGCCAAAGTGCATGGTAAACTGACACAGTTGCACGTGTGTCCGGAGTGTAAGGAGGAGTTCTCGAATAGACATAGGTACAGGAAACATTTTAAGACGTGTCACTCGGCGTGATTGTGGCCTTTTTCACGTGGGTTTTTGATATCTAGCGTATCTATATGTATCGCAGGGTAGCTACATGTATCTAGCTTGACGATTCATAAGTGTATTGTAATCATATGACATATGAATAAATGAATTTTGACTTGACTTAACGGAATCGAAACGGGAATAAGAGTTGCGTTTGTTAATTTTAGACAGCGTGCCGTGCAGTACATACGTAGAGGAGTACAAACAAACAATTTTTCAATCATACAGAAAGTTTCTAAAGTGTACTTTCTTAAGAAAGCATTTTTTTTATACCCCTTCGAATGTTACAGCGAAACTAGGTCTAGGTGACGTATTCTGTAAAACAATGCTACTGTTAATATACAAATGAATCATATAACAGAGTTGCATCATGTGTATTAGAATTATATGTTTTATTTTGCTTTAATTATAAAATTCATTGTTGTATACCACCATAATTTTATTTTTCTTTAATTATACATAAAACTCTGCTCTGAAACAATTTTTGAATTATTGAAACCAAAATAATCCTACAAAGTAACTCCACAACGACACTGCGAGGTCCGGTAAGGCGATTACTCGACATGAGCTGAGGAGGCGCTCTATAGATATGCCTTAAAAGTGATTAATTTTACGCAAATGTTTTGAAATGCTATCCGAAAGTTTTCGTAGTGCGTTCGAGGCATCTGCAACTGTATTAATGTGAAGAAATGCTCTCAAATAAATATTTATTATAATTATAGGGTTATTGTACCGTCGCACAACAACTTCCACGCCAAATGGTAGCTATCTTCATTGTATTCTAGTGATGCAGTAACCTCCAGTGCACTGTCCTTTAGACAGGAGCTATGCGTTGAGAACGAAATGAACCTTCATAATAAAAGAAAGTAAAAATAATCTGCTAACAACATCTTAAGATCACTCTTGAGGGTTCAATGAAATTATACCCCAATTAATGGACAACTGGACATGAGAAATGACACAACGCTGACCAAAGATCATTTCTGTTTGTTCTAGAAGTAAATCCGATGGCCATGGCACGGCGGAACGCCGAGAAAATTGTCTCGTACACTACAGCGTGTCCGTTCAAGATACCAAAGTGTGCGTTGGTGTGTGTGTATTGCTGCGAGGCTTACGAGAGTCCTTCGGCTTATCGCCAACACATGAGGGCTTGCCATTGCGACGTGAATCTTCAAGTCGCGTTCGCTCACGTACCAGAGGGGTATATTAAACTGGACTGCACAGAGCTCGCTTGCAGGATTTGCTCTGAAAACATGCCTTCCGTAGAAATGGCAGCGGAACACCTAGTTAGGAAACACAATAAACAGATTTCCATGGATCACGATTTGGGAATCCAACCGTTTGCGTTTCATACGGATTTTTGGTCGTGCTACATTTGCAAAGAGAAGTTTTCTACCTTACGCAATTTGAGCAGACACACCCAGTCGCACTATCTGAAGTACACGTGCGAGGAGTGCGGCAAGTCCTACTTTACGCTCTCCTCACTGCAACATCATGTTAAGTTTTCCCACACAAACGGAATGCGGATCTGCATCAAGTGCAAGAAGATGTTCAAGACGCTGGACGCTAAAAGGAAACACGTGGATGAATCACCCAAGTGTTGGCCGTTCACGTGCAATGCATGCGGGAAAAGGTTTAAGACCGGCACTCAGAAAGATGCGCACAAGGCCAGCGCTCACGGGGAGAAGACCAAATCGTACGAGTGTCCGGAATGCAGAGAGGTGTTCCCTAACAGGATGAAGTATCGCACGCATTTTATAATTACCCACACAGATAATTATGTCATCTGCGGCTGCGGAAGAAAGTTTGACACCAAATACAACTTGGAGAAGCACAGGGTGGTTCATACTAAAGAGAAACTCTTCCCGTGTGTGGTCTGTTCTAAAGCATTCTCCAGGAAGAAAAATCTGGTGCAGCACATGTGGATTCATAGTGCGGTTAAGAGGTTTGAATGCGCGCCGTGCAATAAGCAGTTCAACCAGAAAGTCACTTGGAAGATTCACATGAAGGCGCGACATCCGGACGTGGATATTTCTTGATTAGGAGACCAGTGGTTGTGCGAGTTGTGATAGAAATAAGTCGCACTCTGAATACGTACCGTGCCAACTTGTAATCTTTGTTGCGATAAAAAACACATATATACTTTGACGGCCGGCTTGGTCGAATGCTCAGATTGGCATTCGACCAAGCCGGCCGTCGATTTAATTCACCTCTGCCTACTCCTTCGGAGATAAAGACGTGATTTATGTATGTATGAATTTGTTACATTGTTTTCTTCTTCCCCATACAAATTGTTCGGTCAGTAAAGCGAAATGTATTGAAAATCCGACAATTAACTTTTGATATCACCATCGTTTTTGTATGACTAACGCCGGGTTCCAGTATTCTATCCGCAGTTAAAAGTAAGGTTACTAAAGTTTAGTTGCCTGGCAAGTTTATGTTAAATTACCAAATCACGATAAATAACAGAAGTTGCTAAGCAACTAAGATGTAGTACGTCTGTCTTCAACTGTTGATAGAATAACTTCTCAGCCGTCGCCGCCATTTTGTGAAATTTGGCGCTTACGTCAGCGGGCCTTAAGATCACCCCTTGCAAAAACGGCGCGTCTTAATAAAATGAAAACATCTCTAAAATGTTGTATGAAAGCTATTTATAAATGTTGTGTTTCTGAAAAATGCAACTCATTCAGTTCAGACTAAAATGGCGCCGTTTGGATGTCATGTGTCTTTATATGCCGTCCTTGTTCTTTTATTTACGCGTTGCACAAGTTAGAGCAGTAATAGATGAAGTAAATCGCGTGATGATATTGTACTTCGAAAAGCGAAAAGTTTCACTTTAAATGCGTTCACACATATAAACTGTCGGGGAGCACAAAGCGCGTCCCAAGTCGGGCGCCACTAACAAACCATCGCCACAAATTATTAACATTAGTGATCGATCAGTCTCAAATACAAGTCTGTTTTGCACAAGTCTCAAGTTATTTAGGCTCAAAGCTCAAGCTGTACATGGAACAAACACTTATCTACCGAGTGTCTTTTCCTTCGCTTGATATTAATATTGGCAGTAATGGTAGTCCGACCAGGGGGCCTACCGCCTAACTCGATTGCTGATGATAGCTTTAAAGCAATGCACTGCTTACGGCTATAGCAGACATCCTGAATTTTGAGGCGGTACGGAATTTGTGCCAAATTCCTTTGTCGCTAAGGTCGACTAAGGGAGATTGCCCGCTGTAGACCAATATAAGCACCTTGGGGCACAGCCTGGCCTGGGAGCGAACAAATAACGTAGAACGGGCCAGCCCCGACTCATCCCATGGGTGTCGCAAAGATCGACTAAGGGAGATTGCCCGTTGTAGACCAATATAAGCACCTTGGGGCACCGCCTGGCCTGGGAGTGAACAAATAACGTAGAACGGGCCAGCCCCGACTCATCCCATGGGGTGTCGCAAAAGTCAACTAAGGGAGATTGCCCGCTGTAGACCAATATAAGCACCTTGGGGCACAGCCTGGCCTGGGAGCGAACAAATAACATAGAACGGGCCAGCACAGACTCATCCCATGGGTGTCGCAAAAGTCGACTAAGGGAGATCGCCCGGTGTAGACCAATAAGCAACTTGGGGCACCCGAATGGTGGAGGGCAAACCACCAACAACAGCATACCCAAAGAGGGTTGGTGTCAGGCTGGCGGCTGGCTGTAAAACCTAAGCCAGCCTTGGGCAGTATGGATTGGAATGTTGTCATTCCAATCACTCTCTCCGTTCATAGGTCCCTCGACATGGTCCGTTCCGTCTCTTTTCCATGAATTTATTGATCACTAGCACCGGTGTCATGGATATGAATGAAAAGGTAGTGGATGGCTTAACGTCTGTCTGACCTCGATATGAATGAAAGAATAAACATACAGCGCCGACCCCAGATAGACTGAACAGGGCCGGAAGAAGAATTTTTTTCTATAAATATTATAAATAAACTACATAAGCAACCACGGCTCGATAACAAATATCTGTGATTGGACCAATCCGGCTGCTTGATCGGACTGACTCTGATGATTAATGAGCTCAAAGTGCAGCGATATAAAAACATGCTATATCAAGCTTACTATTTCCTTCCATGCTGGGATGGGAGTGAAAAAAAGTCATATTACATATTCGTTTATTCTCATATTATCATCTGTTATTATGATTACAATACATTTGTGAATCGTCAAGACGCTAGAAAGAAAAAGAAAGAAATGTGTATAATGATGGGTCTCCAAAACCCACCTACGCTCCGATCCGCCAACAAAGCTCCGACCCCGACGCATTCAATGCCAAAGTTGGATACTAAACTCGTCAGTGTGTTACCAAACCAATCGATCGATCGTCGGTCGATTGGTATGGTTCGGAATTGTTATAGTACTAGATATCGGTTGACGTCGACTGTTACAATTATTCGTCGATTGACGACCTCTATCGAAAATCGATCGATTGGTGTGGTAACACCTCCAGAGCTCCACGTCTCACTTCAAGTAGGTTGTAGAGAAACCCATCATTGTCAACAAGTTATGACATTCAGAACCACCTCCGTGGTCTAGTAAACACTAGAACGCCCACCGGAATTAAGATCCAGAGTAATCCCGGGTTCGATCTCCAGGTGGGTACAAATTTGTACTTGATTTCGTTGGTAGTAGGACTTCTTTCAAGTCCGCCTGGCTAGCCGCCGCCATCTTATCAAAATCTGTCGCCATAATAATAATGTAAACAGCATTGTTGTGTTCCGACAATTGTGATAAGATAGCCAGCCCCTCTGTGGTTGAGGGTTCCAGGTGGAGCTCGATTCCATCTTCGGCCCTTATCATCACTTGCCATCAGGTGAGATGAAGGGCAAGAGCTTCTATGTCTAGTATAATAAAAGGTACCTACATTATAAAATTATACACCACATACAATCCCACAACTCGCCAAATTACGTCGAATGTGCCAGGGAGATGAGGTAGTTTATTATTTGCACATCTTATCAATCACTGAATATAACGTTGAATATGAATAGTATACTAAGAAACGTCCCAGGTTTTTGTTGTATGTAAATAAATAAAAATAAGTAGGTATGTTGTTTCAAATTGTTCTTTATTGTATGTATGTAATACCAATACTGTCATCAGCTTATCAACAATAGGCTTTTATTTGATTTGTATGAAGAGTAAAGTTTTTATAATTGATGTAAATTAAAAAAAAAAAAATTTGAATTGTATTTCAACATTTTGGCCGAGTGGTTTAGGCATCTGCCCGGAATGCGGAGGTCGCGTGGTCGATTCCCGCATCAAGTCTATAATTTTACGAACTTTTTCTAAACGCAAATTTCTTTGTAATACAATATTATATTGGTCTCATGAGTCTTCGGTTTTTGTTGCTAAATTCGAGACTATTAAATTTATGCCCAGTTGTTTGCTGAAATGAGACATGTAAAAAAGTAATAAATAACTATCCCATGGCATAAATACTCGAAAATCATTAATTAACAATTTCAATATTTTTATTAAAAATTAATTGATAACCCAAAGATAACGGTCCCGATTGGTTCCAAAGATATTATTTTTTAAAGTTCTATAATAATTTTCGAAGATAATATCTTTTATGTTCAAAATGTATAGGATTACATTGTAACTTCCTTGCAATACATATTTTATTATCATTTATTTCACTATTGCCTATTGTTTTGTTTAGTACGTAAGTTTGATTATGATTTAATAAATAGTTATCAATAAATAATAACGTATTTCATTTGAATATTTTGTCAGAGAAAAGGGAGCAATGTTCCTTTCAGATTTAGCAATACTGTGTCTAACTTTCACAGCAATGTCTATATTTCGATATAACTAAAAGCACTTATGAGGCAGGCCAGATACAACACTGGTATTTTTTTTAAACATTTACTTTAGACGTCATTTTCAAGGTCAGTTTTCATCTCACGCAAAAAGCGTTTTAATCGTGTTATTGCTTATAAAATAAAGTACATAATCAGGATATTCAGGTATACCTTTTACACTCACAAACAAATACCACTTTTATTGGGCACATAATATTTTAATTAGAATGGAATTATACTGAGTGTAAATAAATTTTAATTAAACTTTTAGATAGATGACTTTTATGATAAAGTGGCCTCAGTCAGTCAGATCCCATTTTAAACGTCCTCGTCGTCAGCTTGGGCGTTAAATACTTGCGATCTGAGACGTTCTATATTTTATCGCTCTTAGTATATAATTTACTATTGCGTATCACCAAATATACTTAGCGACAGACCTATAATAATCCTGCTACAAAGCCCGAATATCTTGGGCAGCAAGCAAGACGGCATATGCCCAGCAGTGTATGTAGCTTCTACATTGTACACGCTGTACGTATGTACATACATAAATCACGCCTATATCCCCGAAGGGGTAGGCAGAGGTGAACTAGCACCCACGTTTCGCCAATTATGTCAGCACAAAAGTCGCAGTACTTTGCTAGATGGTATAAGAGGAACGCTGCTGCCCATTCCTCATCACTGATTTATCCTTAGTCGCCTTGTACGACACCCACGGGAGAGATTTGGGGTGGTGACAATTATATTCTACTCTGCTCTATAAATAATTAGTATATTCTCCGGCACATAAGTTGACATTATGTGCCGGACGTTTCCAGGTATTAATTGATGTCTAACCATAGCAACGTAAGGATACTCACTTCTGCGCGTTCAAAATTTTTTTTAGACGTTTTCCTTCAATTATACCTGCGCAGACGACCATCATTTTCGGTTCAACAATACGTGCCGGGATCTGTACCAACTAGTTTTCTTTTTCTTTTTCTAGAGTCGCCCAATCAAAACACGGCAGATTCCAATGTGGCGAGAGATAACGCTGCCGTTGTCTTGCTGTATTCCACCGCGTATCCGTTCCGACTGCAAGGCAATACGTTACTTTGCGTGTACTGCAGTGACCATTACCAAGATCCTGAATCGTTCAGAGCACACATGGACGATAGCCATGAAACTTTCAATGTGGCTACTGCATTCGCACACAGTCCCAGAGATTACCTCAAAGTCGACCTAACCAGTCTCAAGTGCAGAGTCTGTGATGAACCTCAAGACAACATAACCGATGTGGCTAAACATATTCACGAAAAACATGACTGCAAGAGCATCAATTTGGAATACGACATAGGCCTGCAACCGTACAAAATGCAGCGGGGTAACTGGGAATGCTGCATCTGCAATGCCAGACTACCCTCGCTTGTGAAGCTCGGCCGCCATACTGTCGCTCACTTTCAGAAGTACACTTGCGAGGTGTGCGGACGCTGCTACAACACGATGGAGTCCCTTAATTACCACGTTAGGCTCTCGCATTCGGGGAAGCTTGAGTGCAGGAAATGCTGGCAAGAATTCTCCAGTCCCGAAGAGAGGAAACACCATAGTAGGACCTCGAAGAAGTGCTGGACTTTCTGCTGCACCAAATGCGGCGAACGATTCATGTCCTGGGAACACAAGCAGAAACACCTCGTCGAGGTACACGGCGTCTCCAGGAAAATGTACGAGTGCACCGACTGTGACAAGGTGTATAGGAACCGTAAGGATTACTACAAGCACTACCGAGTGTGCCACACTGATGATAGCTTCGTTTGTTCGTGCTGTGGTCTCAAGTTTGCCAATAAGAAGAATTTGGACGATCACACGATCAGTCACACTGGTGAGAGGGAACACAAGTGTACAGTGTGCCTTAAGACTTTCTCCAGGGATCGGTGCCTGAAGCAACACATGTGGAATCACAGCGAGCATAGGAGGTTCGCGTGTCTCGTGTGCGATAAGCAGTTTGTCCAGAAAGTTAGCTTGAAAACGCACTTGAGGTCGCATCATCCGGATGTCGATGTTGTATTTTGAACTCTGTTGTGTTATAATAAACGCATGCTCAAATGATAATAATATTATTTTTCTTCACTTACACCTACCATCTAGCCCGTAGTAAGGAGCACAAGCACGTGTGCTATGGATACTATATAGATAACAACAATCATACTATAATTATATTGAAAATATACTACATAAATAACCATGAATGGGAAACTGTGTTCATCACAAAATTTGGTCCTAGGAGGATTCGACCATACCGGCCGTCATTACATACATACATAAATCACACCACACCTATCCCGAAGGGGTAGGCAGAGGTGAATTAACACCCAATTATCGCTATTTACAATTTGGTTAGGTCCTATGTGCGAGCCTATTGTCATCTATCAGGCACCTAAATCGCAGAATATTGCTAGGTGGTATGAGAGAAATGCTGCCCATTACTCACCGCTCTAAATACAGCTTAGTCGTCAGTCCTTAGTCGCCTTATACGACACCCAGGGGAGATATGGGGGTGGTGACAATTGTATTTATGGCACACCTGACCATAACGTAGAATTTTCGCCCGCTACCCGTACGGAAAATTCCACTTCCTGGTCAGGGGGTGACATAAAACTATGATCTTACCTCGGGCGATAAAAAGTCGCATATTTATCGCCCTCGCCTTGGGCTCGGGCGTCAAATACTTGCGATCTGAGACATTATTTGTTTTATCGCCCTTGGTATATAATCTACTATCTATCTATCTATATATAGTATCGTCACTACACGGCTTACATTACGTACTTATAAACCTTGTTTCGCAATCTACTGCTAGTTGATCGTATTAGGCGTCAGCGGCCGCTTGGGTATCACACTGACCAGATTCTTTTTTGTTTTTAGGGTCCACATTGGAAATTCACGTTGGACGTAGTGACACTGAAACTAAAAAGAAAATAGTCCTTGTGTACCAGACACCCCAGCGGCGCAACGCCGAGCTCATACTCAAATTCTCTTCGGCGTACCCATTTAAAACTCGCTTCAGTCAAATACTTTGCGCGTACTGTCACGAGGAGTACGACACTCTGAACCTACTTCGGTATCACATGAGAACGGAACACCTAAATTCGGACTTTAAAAATGTGTTCTATAGGACGAAAGATAATCTGGTGAAGGTAGATATAACTAGTTTGAAATGCAAAATATGTTCGGCGGACATAGATGATGTGGACGCTCTGATGTCTCATCTGTCTGCGGAACACGGCAAACCGGTAAAATTCAACGCTCGTTTCGGCGTGCTACCCTATAAACAGAACGAGGACAACCATTACGTTTGCGTGTATTGCCAGAGAGTGCTAGCAGATTTTATCAATTTCAAACGTCACATCAGCAGTCACTTTCTGAATTTCACGTGCGATAAGTGCGGCACCACCTTCGTTTCCAATCACGCTCTGCGCGACCATCACCGTCAGGTTAAGTGCTTGCGCACGGCGTACAAGCCGCGTAATGGACCTGGTATGAAGTCCAGGAGCAATGCGGAGATAATACTCCAGTGCTCCACCGCTTGTCCCTTCCGAACGTGGAAGAATAATTTCAACTGCGTCTTCTGCCGAGTTCAGTGTAGCGACCCTAATAGTCTGAGAAGCCATATGGCCGCTTACCACGCGAACTACGACGTGCAAGCCGCGTTTTACAAGAAGCTTGGGAACGAATTCCTCAAAATCGACATAACCAATTTGCAATGCAAGCTTTGCTTTGTGCCTATCAACGATTTTGACACCCTCACTGATCACTTGATCAATGATCACCAACAGCAAATCAATACAGACGCCCAGTTAGGTGTCTTACCGTTCAGGTTAAACGATGGCTCCGTATGGAAGTGCACCATTTGTCCGAACGAGTTTAAAGACTTTTTCTCGCTGAAAACGCACACGAGTGAACATTTCCAAAACTACGTCTGCGATACGTGCGGCGAAGGCTTCATAACCGAGTCTGCGATGATCGCTCACACGAAAATACCCCACGAAAATAAGTACAACTGCAGTCGGTGCATAGCGACGTTCTCTTCCTTGGACGAGAGGAATGTGCATGTCAAAACCCAGCATACGTCAATGCCGTACATGTGCAACTACTGCGCTGAGAAGCCGCGCTTTGCTAACTGGGAGCTACGCAAGAAGCATCTGATGGAGGTGCACGATTTCAAGACAGGAGCGGACAAGTATGAATGCTCCACGTGCCAGAAATCGTTCAAGACTCGCTCCGGGAAGTACAATCACATGGCTCGAACGCACAGAATCAAAAAAGACTCGGAACTCAATTATCCTTGCCCTAGCTGTCCTAAGGCGTTTACCACGAAACTTTTCCTGGACAAACACATTGCTAAGAAACATTTTGACGTTTGAAAACCACGAAAGCCTTAATAGGGAACGAAAAGACAGTATTTGTAAAGACAACACAGCATTTGAATGAATATAATGACCTCTTAGTAAAGTGTCTGTAGTCATTGGAGCAATTTCAATTATGTGCTTGTCGTTTTTAAGGGGAAATGTTCTGGAATGTAATAATGATCAAGTTCTTTTCTTTTTTAGGGCCCAGAAAGAATATAGACGGACATAGTCAGAAACAAAGTAAACGGAAAATGAGATTGTTCGAAAGATCAGTTGACCGGAACCCTCAACGACAAAATGCTGTGCTTATATTAAGACATTCCACAGCGTTCCCTTTCAAAACTAGGTTCAATAGAATAGTGTGCTCCTATTGTCACGATGAGTTCAAGCCGATGGCTGCACTGAGAAATCACATTAAAACAGTACACGCAAACGCGGACTATAACAGCGCCTTCTATAAAGTGCTGGATGACTTAAAGATTGATATTACTGAATTAAAATGTAACATGTGCTCACTCGACATTCCCACAGTAGACACACTAATGACTCACCTCTCTCGAGATCACAACGTCACAGTCAATTTCGATGTGCCGTTCGGAGTGTTGCCTTACCGTCAAGGCTCGTCGGGGCACTGGATGTGTTTGGATTGCGACAAAACTTTCACGGAATTCTCCCAGATCAACGGCCATCTGAGGACGCACGTCAAGATATTTAGTTGCGATAAGTGTGGCGCCACTTTCTTATCGGAGCACGGACTGAGACAGCACGAGCGCAAGTTCAAATGTTACAAGTCGTCTTACAAACCCCGATTCGGGAAAGCGATGAAACATCGCAGCAACACCGAAATCATTCTTCAGTGCTCGACAGCTTGTCCGTTTAGGACGTGGGGCCACAATTTCAACTGTGTGTTCTGTCGAGTACAATCGAACGACCCTAACGGCCTGAGGACTCACATGGCTGCCCATCATGCGAACTTTGACGTCCAAATGGTATTCAACAGGAAGATCCGCAAGGAGTTCCTGAAAGTCGACATAACAGACCTCCAGTGCAAACTATGTTTCATGTCGATCGACAGCCTCGACGATCTCATTGCTCATTTGAAGAACGATCACAAAGAACCTATTAACACTGACGTTCAACCCGGCGTTCTGCCTTTCAAATTAAACGACGGGTCGTGCTGGAATTGTGCTATATGCAAGATCCAATTCGCTGACTTCTTATCGCTCAAGAAGCACACAGCGGAGCATTTCCAGAACTATGTCTGCGATACGTGCGGTGAAGGGTTTATCACAGAGACAGCTCTGGTTGCGCACACGAAGATACCCCACGGTAACAAGTATACTTGCAGCCGCTGCGTTGCTACTTTCTCCTCCTTAGAAGAGAGGAACGTCCACGTCAAGACGCAGCACACTAATTTGCCGTACATGTGCGTGTACTGCAAGGAAAAGCCACGTTTCGCCACCTGGGAGCTGAGGAAGCGACACCTAATGGAGTTTCATAATTACAAGCCTGGCGCTGAGATGTATGAGTGCACCACGTGTCATATGACCTTCAAGACTCGATCTCAGAAGTACCACCACAATGTAAAAGCTCACAGAACCAAGAAGGATTCTGAGTACACTTATCCGTGCGGTAGTTGTTCGAGAGCGTTCGCGTCGAAGCTCTCGCTAGATAAGCATATTGCCAAGAAGCATTTTCACGTGTGATACCGAATAGTAGCGTTTAGAACGATGGAGTGTAGATTTCTTGTGATTTAAGGCCAGTTTCACAATCGACGGGTAAAGGTCTCCATACACGTAACGGGAAAACACTCCGGCCGGGACGGAGACGGGGACTGCAGAAACATCGTTTTATACAAAATGTACCACGAAGGACATAAGTCACGGACGGGACGTGCACAAGGCGTTTTGAACGAGAGACGTCCCGTCCTTCGTGATTTCCTTTGCGGAGACCGTTTGTTCTGAATAGCTTACTTGGCAGTTCAATTGACATGTATTACATATTGCAACATTTAAAACTGTCAAATTATCTGCCAAGTAAGCTACTCAGAACTTACCCGTCGATTGTGAAACAGGCCCTTAATATTTTCTCGTAATTTTAGAAGCTGAAGCGAGGATTGACAATAATAAAGTTTTGATCGATGAAATGGAATGAATCTCCTGAATTTTGAGGTTGTGTAGTTATTATGGTCAGGCAGAATTTCTTTTGAATCTCATTATCGCTTGTGGTCTAGGTAATGTAAAGTACCGTCAGATTTTCATGAGAATATAGTTTAGGTATCTTGACAACTTCTCAATATTGTATTAATACATCCATATACATATTTTTATACAAGCCCCTTCCGCTATAAGTTACCCTTGCTTGAAGTCAGAGCTGACTGGAATTGTACATGGAGATTAGGCAGGTACTGTTTACCACAATGTGGTGGTAAATATTGTAGGAGCTGAAATAAAATTAAACGAAGACAGTATTTTAAGATCTCAATAATATATTCCGACAACCTGCGTTGTCAGTTATAAATTTTTCGCGAGTTACGAAAACTTGGTTGTAATATTTATTGATACAAGTTTGCTACCTATTCCTAAACTCTTATAGTAGTTGTCTCTACTTATAGGTGTTTAGTACATGGGGTGTCAAGCCGGCACCTGCTCATGCTAACATAGTCATATTAAATACTATGATGACATTAAATGTTTAAAATTATAAAAATATTTTCAATATTTTTAATACTTTTTGTTTTTCTGATCTAACTATTTGTATGAAAAATTCAATTTATTTTACCATATTAAATTTTATGATATCACCATAGTATTTATATGACTATGTTAGCATGGGTAGTTGCCGGCTTGTTACCCCATGTACCAAACACCTTGTATAATTTAAACCTTATCGATTTGTATTATGGTTTTAAACCATACTGTAACCAGTTTTCATTCTTCGTGTTTGAGAGAAAGTTCGTTTTTTATTTTAATAAAATACCTAAACATACATCCATTTTAGCTGTTGAGACTGTATTTGTATATTAAGCTTAAGTTATAGCAGCGTAACTTGTCATTAGTACTTACATAATGTAACGTAGTCTATCTAATTTATTTAATTTATAAATTATATAATAAATAAGACAGTGAAATAGCAAAACACTTTAATTTCCAATCCTGAATATTTAACTTTTGAAGTGTGTTAATAAGTACTTGCACTTAATAGAAGATATAGTTAGGAACTCTTCTGCCGTAATACCTCCTGTTCTATAGTCAGAATAAGAATTTGTCCCTTGGAAATTACCTTTCAGTATTATTCTAAATATAAGCTGACAACAATATTTAAATAAGATTTAAGTACAGTTTGTACCTACTGTATTTAAAATAAAAATAAAATATGACCGTATATTGTGTCTTACAATTACTTATTTTACTTGAATTAACTGCTAGTATCAATCATTTTGGTCAGTGTGGCAGTGTTGCTAAATAATAAAAGCGCTCTCATTTAACGTCACGACTTTATAGACATTCATACATGCATAAATCAAGCCTATATCCCCGAAGGGGTTGGCAGAGATGAATTAATATCCACTTTTAGCTTAATAAGTCAGGTCCCATGTAATAGGTGGCGAGCCTATTGCCACTGTATAGGGCACATAAATCGCAGTATATTGCTAGGTGGTATGAGAGGAATGCTGCTGCCCATAACTCATAGCTGTCTTTACCCTTAATCGCCTTGTACGACACCGCTGGAGACAATTGTATTCTGATCTGCCGTCCCCACAGGGCTGGCATTGGGACACAATTTTTAAGAAAATGTATTTATTTAATTTAATTTATTTTTGTAATAATTAGCTAACGTAATTTAAATATTGTATATTGTGTGATCGCATTCTGGAAAGCCGACTCGACGCTACAAAACATCTGAGAGTTGTCACAACCTTCATTCTAAGTTAAGTTTTTGGTCACATTTGGGTTCTCTAACAATGTGAAGGCTGGGCTTAATATTAATGTAACGTACTTGAATTACACCTTTTTATCTCCTAAGTGATAGGCAGAGGTGAAAATTATCACCCACGTTTCGCCAATTATGTTTCCCATGTAATAGGGGACGATCCTATGCTCCTACTTATCATTTATCAGACATCTTAAACGCAATATATTACTAGGTGGTATAAGAAGAACGTTGCTGCCAAATACACATAGCGGTATTAACCATTTACACCTTGTACGACACTCGCGAGAGAGATAGGGGGGTTTCACACGGCAGACGAAAGAAACACACTGTTGACTATTCTATATGATTTCGAGACTGGTACCCGACATACAGACTTCGCTTACATCAAAAATACGTTAAACCAATATGTCGTCTCTTCTCCCCATTCGAAATAATAGCATGAAGTTAATATGAAGTGAAGCATGAAGAAATCTGACCACGAATTTTCTATTTTTAGGAGCCAGCGGACAAAATTCCAATGTGACTCTGATAAAACTAGAGGGAATTGATCTAGAGAGTAAGGTCGCGGAAGGAAAGCGTTACAAGCGAAGCGCCAGAGCGGAAGCACGCATAGTCACGAAGAGGAACGCTAGCTCCATTCTGGAATGTTGGTCCGTCTGTCCCTTTAGGTGGAAGCGGAACCGATTCAAGTGCTCGTATTGCGAAGCTAACTTCACGGAATGCTACCTGCTCAGGACACACGTTAGACTGTGTGCTGAAACGCACAGCGTGAAAGACATTTACAGCAAATTCAAAGAGATGCCCTTGATCAATGTGGATATAACGGACGCTAGGTGCACAGTGTGCGCCGAGGCTTATAGTGACGTGAATCAAATGCGTGAACATGTTATCAGACATGGATATCCGTTCAACGCCAACCATCCGGACGGAGTGCTGCCTTTCTGTCTGGATAAGGAGTCCTGGAGATGCGTAATTTGTCAGGAGAAGTTTAATAATTTTTTGAAGCTTTACGAGCATATGAATGTTCATTACCAACATTACATATGCGCTAGTTGCGGCAAGGGCTATATGACTGCCACCAGACTGAGGAAGCATTCCGAAGTCCACATAACCGGGTCGTTTCCTTGCAACGAATGCGGTAGGGCCTTTAACATGCGCGCTGCAAGAGATTCCCATAAGGCTCACGCTCATTCCAAAGGACCTAGGTACGGCTGTCCGCACTGCAGTCTCCGCTTTGAAGGTTACTACGACAGGATGACGCATTTGAATGAGGCGCATAGAGAAAAGGAGGTCCTGTACAGTTGTACTCACTGCGAATTAAGTTTCAAGACTAGCGGCAAGCGAGCTATGCATGTACGTTCAGTGCATTTCCCGCCTCAACGCGACTTCGGGTGTCCCTACTGTGAGTGGCAATTCAAGACAGGATACGAGCTGAAAAGGCACATGATTAGGCATACGGGTGAGAGGAATTTCCATTGCGGCGTGTGCGGGAAATCCTTTCCAAGGAACAGGGCTCTGTCTTCCCACCTCAAGACTCATGAGGAGTTTGCTTGCAAATGGTGCGCGACTGTGTTCAAGCAGCGGGCGCAGCTGATGTCGCATGTGCGGACTAATCATCCGCATCTGACTGGTGTGCACGCGGATGATTCTGTGAAAGTACAAGTATGATTTATTAGGTAATGAAACGGACCTCTGTTGTTGATTTTGAATAAAACAGTTTTAGTAATTTTTGATTTGTTTGACTTAGGACCTGTTTCACAATCGAAAAGTAAGTTTTGTGCAGCTTACTTGGCAGATCATTTGACAGTTGTAATATGAAATATGTGTCAATTGAACTGCCAAGTAAGCTACTTAGAACTTACTTGTCGATTGTGAAACAAGCCCTTAGTGTAATCCAAAGAAAAATAATTCAGGAAAATTCTTGAATTTTTTACCCAGATGCGGGAATCGAACCCGCGTCCTCTGTAATCCAGGCGGCTGCCTATTGGCCAACGTCCTGGCTGGCCAAGAGCCGCCTGGAACATTTTTATACAAATGATTCGAATTGAAATCAAATAACACTACATATTTTCTTGCATTGACTTTAAATTCAACTAGTGGTCGCCCGCGGCTTCGCTCGCGTCAAAGTCGGTTATTATATAGACTAAAGCGTTCCTCGATAAATGGACTAACCAACACAATAAGAAAATTTGAGTCAGTAGTTCCTGAGATTAGCGCTTTAACCATACAAACAAACAAACTCTTCAGCTTTATAATATTACATACATACATACATATAATAAATCACGCTTACATCCCCGAAGTGGTAGGCAGAGGTGAACTAGCTAACACATTTCGCCAATAATGTTAGGTGATTAGGTCCCATGTAATAAATAGGTGGCGAGCCTATTGCCATTTATCGGGCACAAAAGTCGCAGTACATTGCTAGGTGGTATAAGAGGAACGCTGCTGCCGATTCCTCATAAATGTATATTTTTTCTGTCATTGGCCTCGCTGTGCGGCCTTCAAGGACCTACCACAATGAGTTTTCTTTAGCTGGGCCCTTGTCGACCCTTGAGTTATATACCTATATTGACAAAAACCACGCATATTTATCCCATGTATAGCCTATATACAGTAGGCAGTAATTATTTTAGGCTCCATGTTATAGGGTGCGAGCTTATTGCCATCTATCGGGAACATTTATCACTGTATATCACTGTGGTATAAGAACAGTGCTGCCCATTACTAATCGCCGTCTTTAACTATCCTTAATCGCCATCTATGATACCGGAAGGAGAGATGGATGGTGGTGACGTTGTATTCTGCTCTGCCGTCATCATATGGCTGACTTTTTAAAATTTTTTACTTGGTCATACCAACATTATACACATTACAGTCAGTTTTAGTTACTAATAGGCCTACAATATAGTGAGCAAAAATAAATGGGAACGGGTGTGGTAACTAACAATTAAAATCACGAGACAAAACAGATTGTTTTATGAAAAATAAATTTAGCCGTTTCACGATAAAAGATAATTTAGTCTTTTTCTTTTTAGGTTCGGCCCCCGCGGTCACAGAGCCTAGTGTAGGCGTCGCTAGACGCGCTTATAAGCCTAGGAAGTTGAAAGAGGTTGTCGGCGCCCGACAAATGAGCAGGCGTCGACGTGCCAACAATGAACTGACTCCCACGTCTGAGAAACGAATGGCCACTATCATGATGAGACAGAACGCTTTAACTGTTCTAGAACTTTCCACGGCTTGGGCCTTTAGATGGTTCCATGGCGCATTTTACTGCTCCTACTGCCAGGGAAGGCACACTGACGTGGAATCACTTCGCGACCACGTCAATAGATACCATTCGAACGAAAAACCTACCGAAAGATTATTCGCTAAGATAATCGAGAACAATATGCTCAAGATTGACGTAGCGAATCTAAGGTGCAGACTCTGCCAGTGCATTCTGGAAACTGTGGACGAATTAAAGACACATATTTGGAACTATCACGGGAGAACCCTGAATTCCGATTGCAGCGATGGAGTGCTGCCGTTCAAATTGGGGGTGAACGAGTTCAGCTGTCAGATATGCTTCGCCGCATTCGACACGTTTCCGAAAGCGGATCAGCACATGAACACCCACTATCCGAACCACGTGTGTGAGGAGTGTGGGAAGACTTTCGTGTCTAATACAAGGTTTAGGCATCACATGAAGTCTCATGAGGTGGGACAGTTTCCGTGTGGGGAATGCGAAGCTACCTTCAAGACGAGAGCTCAGCGGATGACGCACAGGCTGAGAATCCACAGAAATGGGATCCGATACGCCTGTCCGAAATGCTCCGAAGCGTTCACCACTTACTACATAAGGGCGAGGCATCTGGTCGAAGAGCATGGGCAGCGGAAGATCGATTATGCGTGTCCGGCTTGCGATAGGGTCTTCGAGAATGGATCAAAGCGAGCGGCTCACTATCGATTCACGCACGCGAATATAGAGAAGAAGTATCATTGCACGGAATGCTCCCTGGCGTTCGTCACCAAATGGAAACTGCAGAGGCATACGATGACGCACTTGAAGAAAGAGCGCAGTCAATAGTGACGCATGGGGGATATTACTAATTCCCTGTATATTATACCTACGTCTTCATTTAAGGACTTGAACCCATTATTTGAAAATAAATTTATTTTTATAGGTGCCCAAATCTATTTCTACCTACGTCTGCTGTCAAGCCTAAGTGGACTTACAAACTACCTCTAAAATAGTTTACACTCTAACCTTTTTGGAATCACACGGGAAATCTATAAACGCCTTAAAACGTTCGAATGCTGTATGTGATGTCACACTTTGCACATTCCAATGTGCTTCACCACTTGTGTCAAGACTTTTACTATAGATAAATATTGTCGATCTTTATTCATATGACTCTCGTCTTGGTTTACGTAATACCACTGCAAACCAACTACGTTTATTGAATGGTTTTCGAAAATACATCAATACATCGAGTATATTAATATAACTTTCAACCACCTGCATAGATCGTATTGTAAAGATCGAGTGATATCGATGCATCGATTTATTCCTAAGCACCGCCACCTTTATCGATTGATCAAATTCTTTACCAAAAAGTTGCCCATTAATATGATATTTGGTAGTGGCATGCAACCAAGAAAATAAAATAATATGACTAAAAACAAATAATTGAGAGTGACATATGTATATTTTGCACTCCAACTTGTAGGTTGCCAGTAAATAACAGGATACTCTTACTAATGTAGACCTGATGATTTGATAAATATATTGTGTATTTTTATTTTTGACGTAGTCATTTCAATTTTAAACACCCCATTTGGCTATTACACAGTAAGTTTATTCCTTAAAACATAGTCATTTTAAGGCCACTACATGCGTTTCAACGTACTTTTTTCTTTTTTAGGGACCGACTTCAAACTAAAATGGAAACCACGGCGGAAGTATAATGATCACAGAGACAATGCAGCCGTTATACTAGAGTGCTCAAACGCTTGTCCCTTTAGATGGACGCGTGGCATCTTCAAGTGCTGCTTCTGTCCCCTGTCATTTCCAGATCTGTCCGCTGTCAGGGATCATTGTGTCGAACACACGAACAAAATCGAAGCGTTTCGATACGCTCGCAACTACGGCAATGTCAAAGTGGACATCACGAATCTCAGATGTGAGCTTTGCATGGTATCCATGAAGGATGTCAATGTTCTCACAGAGCATCTAGTCAATGTGCACAGCAGAATCATTGACAAGAAAGCCGATTTAGGCGTTATGCCGTTCCGGATGGATGGTAATGACTTCGTCTGTGTACATTGTAGCCAGAAGTTTGAACTGTTCTCCAAATTGAACAACCATATTAACGTGCATTATCCTAACAATATATGCTTCGAATGCGGCAAATCTTTCTCTGCAGCACACAGATTGAAAGCCCACTTGATCATACACGAACCTATAACAAACGGGGAACACAAGTGCTCTAAGTGCGACCGAGCTTTTGATTCGCGCGTCTTGAAAAATAACCACATAGCCATGTTCCACGGTCCCGAAAATCGGTATCGGTGTCCCTATTGCAACGATTCGTTCAAACGATACGTGGACAGAGTGAAACATTTGAAGAAGACACATGACAGAACAGTGGAGTATCCTTGCCATCTGTGTTCGTCTGTTTTCGCTATGTGCAATCAGAGGACCCGGCACATAAATCAGGTTCATATAAAGGTGAAAAAGTTCTGCTGCGTGCTGTGCCCTTACCAATTCGTGACGGCTGCGCAGTTGAAGAATCACATGGTCAAACACGTAGGCGAGAGAACGTTCCAGTGTGAAGTCTGCAAGAAAGCTTATTCCAGGCTGAAGACGCTAAAAGAACACATGCGTATACATAACAATGACAGGCGGTTCGTCTGCCAGTATTGTAATCAAGCGTTTGTGCAGAAATGCAGTCTCAAAAGCCATCTTAGAACCCATCACCCGAACGAAGATATTAAAGATACTTAGGCTACGCATTGACACTAGAATAAAGTAGTCACTTTACCGAGTAATTAGCCTGTTAACGTTGACATCATAAACTATCAACCCCAATCTGGTTTATATTGTAATTAGATATATATAAGCTGTGACACACTGAAGGTATATCGGATGTTTTTCTATTTTTAGGAAGAAAATCTCCACAGATTGTGGAGGGGGCAAACGAAATAAAGCCAGCCGTGTCGACGTCGACACGCAATATGGCGGACGAGAAACGCAGCATATTCAGACGGAATATAACTATTCTGATCAACTCCTGTACCGCTTACCCGTTCAAGTACAGGAAGGGGACCTACTTGTGCTTCTACTGCAAAAGCACTTTCCTCGAACCGGAAAAGCTTAGAGACCACAACCGATCCGAACACTTGGACGTACAAATCACCGTGAAACCGAGAAAGTATGAACCGATCAAAATGGACTTTACCAAGACAGTTTGCAAGCTGTGCGGCGTTGACGTTCCAGACTATAGTTGTTTGAAGACCCATTTGACGGTAGAACATGATAGAGTCATCGATTGCACGCACGGCGAATGCGTGCTGCCTTACAAGCTGAGCAAGGACGAGTACAGTTGCCAGATATGCGGCAAGCGCTACGAGATGTTCCTGAGCCTCCACAAGCACATGAACGAGCATTTCGGCCACTACATATGCGAGAGTTGCGGCAAGAACTTCGTGACGCACCAGCGCATGGTGAGTCACGCGAAGACGCACGAGCGCGGCATTTTCCCTTGCCGCAGCTGCAAGGAAACCTTTCCGACGTACGCCGCAATGTACACCCATGTGGCCAAAGTCCATCGCTCGAATAATAGGTACAAGTGTCCTGTTTGCGACGAGAAATTCTCCTCCTACAAGCACAGGGTAAAGCATTTGAATGTAGTCCACGGGGAGAAGACGGCTGTGTTCCCCTGTGCGCTTTGCCCGAAAGTCTTCGACTTGTGCAGTCGCAGGACTTCCCATATAAAGTTCCAGCATCTCCAAGAGAGGAACCATGTGTGTCACGAGTGCGGAATGAAGTTTTTCTCGAACTACGAGCTCCAAGAGCATTCTATTAAGCACAACGGAGAGAGGATCTACCAGTGCGACGTCTGCAAGAAGTCCTACGCTAGACTGAAGACTCTGAGGGAACACATGAGGATACATAACGATGATAGGCGGTTCGTGTGCTTTGTGTGCGGCCAGTCGTTCATTCAAAATTGCAGCCTTAAGCAACACATGAGAGTGCATCATCCCACGCATGTAAAGAACGACGGTAGGGTTTGAAATGCGAGTGATTAGATCATGAGGCGCTTACGTCATTTTATTGTTAAAATTAATGCCTGTAACCTGTACTGTAATAGTTATAATTAATGTTACTTCTTCCGTAAACAGTTTTTCATTTAATCCAATTTGGTTTGAATCACTCAATATACATACATACATACATAAATCACGCCTATATCCTTTGAAGGGGTAGGCAGATGTGAATTAATACCTACTTTTCGCCAATTAAGTTTGGTTTCATGTCATGGTGGCAAGCCTATTGCCATCTGCCGGGAACATAAAGCGCAGCAAATTACTAGGTGGTTTAGGAGGAACGCTGCTGCTCATTCCTCATCACTGATTTATCCTTAGTCGCCTTGTAAGACACCCACATAGAGATTTGGGTAGGTGACAATTATTGTATTCTACTCTGCCGTCACCACATGGCTATCACTGAATATGGGTTGAAGGCAGGGGTGAATTTACACCCACTTTTCGCCAATTAAGTTAGAGCCTATTGTCATCTGCCGTGCACATAAATTGCTAGGTGTTACAAGAGGAATGCTGCGGCCTACATACATAAATCACGCCTATATCCTCGAAGTACGAAGTGCTAGGCAGAGGTGAATGAAAGCCCCACTTTTCGCCAGTTAAGTTAGGTCCCATGTAATAGGTGGCGAGCCTATTGCCATCTATCGGGCACATAAATTGCAGTATATTACTAGGTGATATAATAGGAATGCTGCTGCCCATTACTTATTGATGTGTTTACCCTTAGTCGTCTTGTACGACACCCGCGGGAGATTGAGCTGGTGACAACTGTATTCTGCACTCCAGCGGTCGAATTCTCTTTTGGCGCTCCAGCGGTCGAAGTCTACGACTTAAGTTAAACGTTTAAACTACCGATGGTATTGAGATTGCTTGAAAAGTTGTACATTCGTATACTGGAGACCGGATCTAACCATCTATACTTTAATATGCTGCAGCTGAAGAGTTTGTTTGTTTGGTTGGTTGAACGCGCTAATCTCAGAAACTACTGGTTCAAATTGAAAAAATCTTTCTGTGTTGAATATTAGTCCATTCATTGAGGAAGGCTATAGGCTATATAACAAATGACATTAACGCGAGCGAAGTCGCGGGCGACCACTAGTTACTCATAAAAAATATCAAAGTATTCGCCGAGAGAAAACCGAACGTGGATGAGCAATATTCCCGGATACTTCAAAAAGTGACGCACTCAAAAGTGGTCAATATCTTGTTAATCCTGACTAATGTTAATGTGCATGTAAACAATAGATGATAACCAAATATGCTCATGCACGTTTATTTTCTCGTTTTTAGGTCAACAAGACCCTTTACCACCAATCGACGAAAACCCAGCGGTAGGTAGCCAAAGTGGAACAAAAGCCAGGCTTGACGTGGAACAAGCAAAGAGCCTCAACGACGAATTGAGAGCGAGAAAGAAACAGACGCTGACTATTCTGGAAAACTCCAAGCTCTGCCCCTTTAGGTGGCTCAAAAACTTGTATATATGCTTCTATTGCGACCAGCAGTTCTCTGACCCAGCCGCCTTGAGGGAGCACCACGGTCTCAACCATCACTCTCATACAGTGAAAGAAATAAAGGACACGTTGACAAGACTGAAAAAGTACGAACTGGTCAAGGTGGATGTAACAAATGTCGCTTGCCGCCTCTGCGAAGATACCATCGCGGATCTGGCGGATCTGAAGAGCCATTTGTCGGTGAAACACAAAAAGAACATCGACCCTGGTTCCAGTGACGGCATTCTACCCTTCAAGGTGACCCTCAACGAATTCCAGTGCGCACTGTGCGACGAGCGGTACGCCGAGTTCAAGACTTTGAACCACCACATGAATTACCACTTCCAGAATTTCATTTGCGAACAGTGCGGCACTGGTTTCATAACGCCGGAACGGTTGAGAACGCACGCCTTCTCGCACGAAACCGGATCCATTCCTTGCGATAGCTGCGACAAGGTGTTTAGGTCCAGTAATGCGCAAAAGGAGCATTATGCGACAGTCCACATGCAGGTTAAAAGACATAGGTGTCCTCACTGCCCGGAGACGTTTAGGAACTACTTTCAGAGGAACAAGCATATATCCAGCGTTCACGGGTTGAAGTTGAAAGAGTTCAAATGTGCAATGTGTCCAAGAGTGTTTACGCTCAGCGGGAAACTAGGGGTGCACATCAGGACAGTGCACCTGAAAGTCAAACGGCATTCCTGCGACGTCTGCGAATGGAAGTTTTACTCCAAGTCCGAGCTGAAAGAGCACATGATCAGACACGGCGGCGAAAGGAAGTATCAGTGTAACATTTGCAAGAAGGCGTACGCGAGGAAATATACGCTCAGGGAACACATGAGGATCCATGACAATGACAGACGTTTCGTATGCCCCATCTGTGGAAGGTCGTTTATACAGAACTGCAGTCTGAAACATCACACGAAGATCCATCATCCCGCGTCTTTGAACGCCAATTTGAAAATGTCCGAAGCCATATTTGGTTCTATTGCGTCGTCGTGACACCAACGAACCGAGCCTAGGATTCTTAAATAAGACAATTATTTTAGCCAATTGATATTTGTGAGTATTTTTTTACTATTTAAGACTGTAAGGGGTCATCTATTTAGTACGTTACACTGATTTCGTGATTTTTTTACCCCTCCCCCGTCCTTATCACATTTTTGATACCATAGTGTGACGTCACTATTCAGCAATTTTAAATTTAGTAATTGAGACGAAACAGTATTCCATGGGTTTACCGTGCGTTGTTGTTAGATTTTGAAATGTGACCTCACCAAACTTAGGACCCCTTGTCACATAGTCACACTTCGTTGACGGGGGTCAACCCTCTTAAGGTGTGACGTACTTTATGGATAGCCCCTAAGAGATGAAAGCTATGTTGGCAGAAGAATGTTAGGTATGGACGCGAAAGGACCTAGACGGAGAGAAAAACCAAAGAAGAGATGGATGGATTGTGTAGAGGAGGATATGATAGCGAGAGTAGAGGATGAGAAATTGTTTAAGGATAAAGAGTAGTGGCAGAAGAAAACATACAATACAATACGAATATACTTTATTGCACACTTAGAGAATACAAACTACAGAACAGATTTACACACAGGGCAGAACAATAGGCGGCCTTATTACTAAGCAACAATCTCTTCCAGGCAACCTGCAGTATAATAATTATAAATGTAATAAGGATATAATGATAGCATATAATTATAAGTCCAAAACTATTAGAATAATATTAATAAGCATAAAAATAAATAACATATATAACAAATATAAAACAACAATAAATAGTTAACGAAAACATGTTGTGCCTACTTCGCCTAGAGCGGGATAAGGGCAGGAGGAAGAAGACTAACTTAACGACTACAGAAGACGTGTTAAAATAATAATCAATTATACCTACGCAATGCAAGATGTCATGTCAAATACTGTTTTCTCATTTTTAGGTGACACAAGGAGCACGCACCAGCCTATGTTTACTATAGGCAACACTACAGTCAAAGTGACCAAAGCCACATCATTGGCCGCTACCAGAGTATCCAATCCAATAGCTGATAGGAACAGCGCGGTCGCGCTGATCGCTAACACCAGCAAATCGTGTCCCTTCAAGCACTGGAACCAATTCTACAGGTGCTCATATTGCCCTAAACAATACCGAGACTTCCCGAAGTTGTATGAGCATGTAGCCGCGGCGCACAGCTCTATAAGCGAGAGGGAGATTAAGAGAGCCTTCGTGAAGACCGACAGAGACCAGAAGATCAAAATCAACTTCATGGACTTCGTTTGTAAAGTGTGTGATAAGTCGTTCGACAAATTTAAAGACTTGAAAGTGCATCTGAAAGAGGATCACAAGAAACTAGTGGATGTTGAGAATGACGGGGTGCTACCTTACAAGATATTGGACGATGTGTACGAGTGCTTGCTGTGCGGGGTCGCCTTTCAGAACTACACAGCGTTGAATAAGCACATCAACTCCCATTTCCCATACTTGGTTTGCAAGCAGTGCGGTCAGGGGTACACCACGGCTCATCGCTTGAGGCAGCACGTGGCGAATCATGGCGATCGGTCGCATAGTTGCGAATACTGCAGCAAAGCGTTCCCGACTCTATCTCGGAAGAAGGAGCATGTCACCAGAGTGCATATGAAGATAAAGAGGAATAAATGTCCAGTTTGCCCAGAGACCTTTGTCAAGTACTACGAGAAGGTTGAGCACTTGAAAAACGTTCATGGTAAGGATAATTTCAAATTTGTGGTTGGTTTTTCCAGAATTTTCTAGAAATGATCCTTAGCTAGCGCAGTGGTATAGCCTGTGATTGCGTAAACTAAGCAATGTCGCTAAGGCTGGTAATTGGATTAAACAAACTATTTTTTTTCGAGTTCCTCCGTGCGTCGGAAGGCACGTCAAGCCGCTGGTCTCGGAAGCATCTGCAGTAGTTGATACCCACCAACCCGCGCTGGGCCAGCTTGGTGGGTTACGCCCAATCTCTCTATATTCTTCTATCCGTAGGGAAGGCCCGTGCCCCACCAGTGGGGATATTAAAAGGGCTGGTGATGATGATGATCCTTTAGAGGCACGATAGATAGATATATTACCTTATAGTTAATCATTGACTAGTAACGCTTAAAGGCGGGTCCCAATATTTTATCAACAGTTGAAGATAGACGCACTACAACTTTGTTGCTTAGCAACTTCTGTTATTTATCGTAATATAACAAAAAGTGCCAAGCAACTAAACTTTAGTAAGCTTATTTTTAACTGTAAATAGCATATTGGGACTTGGTTTAGAAATTAAAATCAAAGTTTCTTCTTCTTGCCCTGTTCCCAGTCTATCTGGTGTCGGCGCAGTATGTTTCCTCTTCCATTCATATCGGTCTGACCTCATCATGCCATCCACTCCCTTTTGATTTGTGTCATCCATCACACCGGAAAGGTGCTGGTGATGAATGAATGTATAGAAAAGAGCTGTCTCTTTTCTATACATTCATTCATCACCCATCAAAAGGGCCATGTCGAGAGACCGATGAACGGAGAGAGCGATTGGGATTTAGCATTCCAATTCATACCGCTCAAGGTTTTGGCTTAGCCGGCCGCCTGCCTGACACCAACCCTCTTTGGGTAATATTTATATCATTATTATGTATATTTGTCTGTTATCTAGTTTCCATAACACAAGCTCTTGAGCTGCTTACTTTGATCCTATCTGGCTCGAAGGACTATTGTTCAATGATCATAACCCTCTTTGGTCATTAAAATTAATTTAAATCAAAGCTACTTCGAAGTTGAACAGCCAGTACTAAATGCTTTTACACTTTTTAGGTGATACAAGCGTCGGCAGTTACGCTATAAGGCCTGTGGATGATGAGAAGCAAAACGAGAACTCTTTGAGCATCCTTCAGAAAACAGAGAAGAAGAAGACAAGTCGCGACACAGCTATCGCGATAATCCTCAACACGAACGTGTGTCCTTTCAAATTCAACGGTGCCTTTATGTGCCTGTACTGCCGTAGCCAATACCGTCTCATGGCCGACTTAGTGGAACACACTAACACGAACCACCAGAACGTAACCGAAATAGTGATCAAGAAGGCTATGACCCGTTTCGCTAAAGTTATCCCTATTAAGGTTAATGTCACGGATTATACTTGCAAGATATGCCACAATGAACTGTCTGACTTTGAAGACTTGAAGCACCATCTGGTAGGCAAGCACAAAGTAGACATTGATATTGAAAATGACGGTCTTATGGCTTACAATATCATGAAGGAAGAATACTGTTGCGTCAAATGCGGACTGAAATGCGAGAATTATAAAGAATTGAACAAGCATGCACACGACGTCCATTTTAACACGTACATTTGCGATCAGTGCGGCGTCGGTTTTGCCACGAAGGCAGGCCTCCATGGCCATGTCATATCGCACACGTCAGGCACTTACCCCTGTGAGATATGCGACAAGGTCTACCGCTCGCCCTGGTCTAAGCGACACCACGTCAAAATAACGCATCTCAACATTAACTTGAACAAATGCACTCACTGCTCGGAAACTTTCAAGGGGTACTACCAGAAATTGAAGCATATAGCGACTGTACACGGGGTCAAACGGTACAACTACAAATGCAGCTTCTGTACCAAAACGTTCTTGAGCAATTCCAATTTGAGGAATCATGAGAGGGTCGTGCACGCTCAAGGTCATAAGTACATGTGTGACCATTGCAACTATCACACTTATGACAAGCATTTGTTAAAGATGCACATGATATGTCACAGTGATGAGAAGAACTTTAAGTGCAGCGTGTGTGATAAGAGTTACGCTCGGAAGAAGACTTTGACTGAGCACATGAAGATACATAACAATGATAGGCGGTTCGTTTGTCAGTACTGCGACAGGGCGTTTGTCCAGAAATGCAGTCTAAAGGGACACATTAAGACTCATCATAGGGAGGTCCAGGGAATGGAGTGCTGAGCTGTTATAAAAGCACGTCTCTAGTTATAAATTTCTAAATAATTTTTATGTCACACCTGACCATAAAGTGGACGTTTTCACCCGCTACGCGTACGAAAAATCCCACTGGTCAGGGGGTGACATAAAACTATGATCTTACTACGGGCGATAAAAAAGAAGCCTCGGATCGCATTTTAAACGCCCTCGCCTTCAGGTCGGGCGTTAAATACTTGCGATCTGAGACATTCTTCGTTTTATCGCCATTCGTATATAATCTATTATTTTGCTCATTGCTCACTTGTTTTTTGACATGCCAACAATGATATTGTAATATCATTGCATGCCAACGTAAAAAAAGTGAAATCCAACGAAAGTAAGTCACCAAAAATGGGTGATTACCGACGCGCCGTGTTGCAAGTTCGATCTCATGCGTGAAAAATCATTCTAAATGCGAATGGATATTGTTGGAACGAATGGACGAATGTTGTTTACGAAACTATTAAAAGAACACACTTCTACTTATAAGACATCACAATGCACCTAGAAAAAAGTCAGCTTTTAGTCGGTCAATATTACCTGCAATATTGCTGCGTTTTATTTTACTGAAATTTAGAAAAAAATATACCATTATTTTGCAAAAGTCCTCGGAGTAGATTTTCAACAAAGAATTTTAATTAAACTATCTACTTGTTGGACTGTAAGGTGTTTTTATTGGTTGTTTACAAACAACAACACATCAGTAACGAATAAAATTGTGATTAGAAAAATTTCGAAAAAGTACCTTTAGTCTAATACGTCCGTATAACTTTTCGAACTTTTCTATCCACTATTTTATATATAATAATTATTCTAATGGTAACTGATGTGTTATTTTGAACATTATATAAATATTAATATAAATAACAAATCAGAAAAAACCCCGCTTTGAATCCAGGCTGGAGTGGTGTAGTATTAGGTAATAATGTTATTATTATAAACCATGTAAAGAATTGTTCTTGAGTTTTCTTTTATGACTATTATTCATAAATAAATGAAGTTTCCAGATTAAAGTTGATTTTTCTTCACCAACTTACTGCAATTACAAAGAAATACACACACATATACATCCCCTAAGGGGTAGGCAGAGGTGAATTAACGCCCACTTTTCGCCAATTAAATAAATAAATGTAGTAGGTGGCGAGTCTATTGCTATCTATCGGGTAAATAAAATGTTGCTGGTACGAGGAAATTGCCTATAAGAAGAATACTACTGCCCATTACTCATCACTCTCTTACTGCCGCACTCAGAGACGTCAACTAACTTTAATGAGTATTTAATATCAGAAATTTTCATTCAAATCTAGACCATAGACCCGGCAAGAATAGCGACTAGTTTTGAATGGTCATTTTTTGACGTTAACTACTCATTCAACGTTATTTGACGTCTCTGAGTGCGGCAGTAAGTCGCCATATACGACACCTACTGGAGAGATGAGGGTAGTCAAAATAATTATTGTATTCTCCTCTGCCGTCACCACACGGCTTTGCCTATACACACGGCCAAGGGGTGACCAATCTATTCGAACGAATACGGAAAAGTTTTTGAAACTGACGTATTACAGAGGAAACAACATGGGGACGGTCGTGTCAAATGTCGTTGTCGAAAATTGACATTAGTTCGATAGAAATGTATCGTTGGCCACTTGACATGGCATCAACATGTTTCATCATCTATTATGACGGCCGCCTTGGTCGAATGCTCAGATCGCTGGGTATATCCAAGAGGTCCCGGGTTCGAATCCTGGTAGGGGCAAACTTTGTGATGACCACAAATGTTTGTTCCCGAGTCATGGTTGTGTATATGTTTATGTAGTATATTTTCAACATTTATATACATAATTATATTAAAAATTGTCCATCTTCTAGTATCCATAACACAAGTGCTTAGGCTACTTACTTTGGGCTAGATGATAGGTGTGAGTGTAAAAATATTTATTATTATTATTATTATATTGGTATTACTTATTGAGATTATTTCGTTATTATATTTTCGAAACCGTTTGCCGTGTGAGTAGAATACAATTGTCACCACCCCAAATCTCTCCCGTGGGTGTCGTACAAGACGACTGAGGATAAATCAGTGATGAGGAATGGGCAGCAGCGTTCCTCTTATACCATCTAGCTATGTACCTACTGCGACTTTTGTGCCCGATAAATGGCAATAGGCTCGCCACCAGTGGCGGAGCGTCCATATAACCCGATTCCCAACAGCCGTACCAAACGAGCGAGCATAAAAAATCGTTACCATAATGCAAGTACATTACCATTTTTTAAACAAATAAAAAATATCCATCAATAAAATCCTATCATAACAGTATTAAACCCGCGCGAAACAATATGCAACACATACAATTCGCTCCCGCTCTCTAGATTCCTTCAACTAACTCGCTAAATATCGAGTTATGGACGCCTGCACGCACACAGACAAGCGTAGTCTTGTCAGGCGCACGCAACGAGAAATAGTACCTAAAAATTCCCTACAAGCCGGCATCAAGCCGGCATTTCGGCAGCCTACGCGCTTATGCATCGATACACTACCACACGCACACATTAGTAATAAACTCCCACGAAAACAAGTTCCGTCAAAAGTAAATATTTTAGATCTTATTACAATAGCCATAAAAGCGGAATTTCACTGCACTGAACTGCACTCAATATCGCGGTCGGCGCCGCTCCAACAAGCCGCTCCGGACCGGGTTGAATCGTCCTTCCCTTTTTAACACGGCTTTTGTTTGTATAGTGATATCTCTTTCTGGCTGTATAAAACAAAGCACAAAGCGCGCAAAGTAGTTCTCCGCTTCGCCACTAGATGGCGTTGAACAGTTGTAGCCGTGTCCTAGCAGGCGGTGTTAAAAGTTTATATTTAAACCATAAGACGCTTCATTTAATTTTATAGTAAATGCTATTTGGTGGACCAAAGTTGTTTAACTTAAAAAAACAACCCCCTTTCCACCACGTACACTCCAGGAGTGACCCTCTGTTGTACTCTGGCCTTGCTGAGAAATAGCGGTCTTTACTGATGCCGCCCGAATTGTAATTCTCTCTCTGTCCTACTTAGCCAGTTATAATTTATATATTGACCTCTCATCTTATCTAATTGGAAATAGTTTATTCTGTTTTGAAATTTGCTTGCACTCACATAAACTTAACGTAATTAATTAGTTTTATTGTATTTTTAGCAATAATTCAGCGAAATAGTAAAATTTAACTAACCTGTGTTGTTGTTTTAAATGTGTATGTATTGTGATTTTGTGAATTGTGTAAGCTCTGCAGGGATTTAATTGTTAGGTTTTAGTTTTTTATTTTTTAAATATTTTTTTTTATAGTTTAGTTTTTAAATAATGTTGGTTTATTCTCTCTCAGCACAAAAATGGCCGCTTTGATGCAAATACATTGTTGCCTTACCGATTTCTTGCTAAGTGAAGGAAAGCAGTTTTCAAAGTTGTCCTTTGAAAATAAAAAATATGTCATACAGTTAGGTCGAGCTCGTCCAAATATGTCAATAGATTACAAGCGTAAAGACGGTTTTTTTAAGCATTTCCACAGTTCTCTTTAAGATAAATATAGTTGGCTTACAGGCAGTTGTTTATTATATAAAATGTTTTGTTTTCCGTGTCTTTTGTTTTCTGATTCAAGCAGCGTTTGGAATCGAACGGGATTTTCTGATGTAAATAATTTATCAAACTCTGCTAAAAAACATGTTCAAAGTGAGAAACATATGCGTAGTTGTTTAGCGTTGCATGAATTTGAAAATAGTAGAATAGAAAACTATTTTAACAATAATTTTGACGCTCATAACCGCAAAGTCGAGCGTAATCGTATTCTGTTAAAACATTTCATAGACACAGTTGTTCTCTTAGGTAAACAAGAATTAGCGTTTCGCGGGCACGACGAATGTGTAAATTCGGATAATCGTGGTAATTATACTGAAACATTATTATATTTGAGTAATTACGAGCTTTAAATAAAGTTTCTGCGAGTACCCATTTTTTGTGGGTCCTAATTTTTACTGTGGCTTGCCTAACTTTTTTTACTATTACTATTACATGGGACCTAACATAACTGGCGAAACGTGGGTGCTAGTTCACCTCTGCCTTCCCCTTCCCCTTCGGGGATATAGGCGTGATTTATGTATGTATTTTCGAAACTAACTTCAAGCACATTGGGCTCTAGATCTAGAACAATAACGAATCATACCGATACACATTACAAAATGAAAAACTAAGGGCCTGTTTCACAATCGACAAGAAAGTTCGAAGTAGCTTACTTTGCAGTTCAATTGATATACTATTTCGAGATATTACAACTGTGAAATATCTCGAAATAGTATATAAAAAAATGGAAATGGTCTGCGAAGTAAGCTACTTAGAACTTGTCGATTATGAAACAGAGGCGCTACTCTAGAAGTTTATTTCGTTCGATCGAGTCGTTGCGTCTTTGTCGCTCTTATTTTAACACGCAGTGGCGTGAGAAAGACGGATATATGTTCGTTCGTTCGTTCGGAGTTCCAGAGTAGGCCCCCAGGCCCTAACTAACTTAATACTATTTATTATCCTAGGAAATATTTAATAGGCGAGGAAAATTAACATTACTATGTAACACACAAGGAAATATTAACTTCAATACTGACTCATATTTATGAAGCAACTTATACTAAGAGGCAAGTACCTAACAGTTAGGGGTAAAGGGTTTGCACCAGTAACTTGCAACAAATGGCTGTTTTCACAGAGTCGCAATGTATACCTCGTTTATTTCTTTTCTAGGGACCGCCCAGACAATTAAACCGACGGATAAAAAGCAGCAGAAGAGGATAGTGCCTCTGTTTCAAGTTGAATACGACAGAAGCCTCTGTAAGCCTCTGGGAACTATCTCGGACTTCGCTAAGATTCCTCAGAAGGCCAGGATCAGGGTTGCCAGCAACTTGATGCCGTTCTCCCCGTTGAGGAGTCCGTCCCCCGTTTCCATGGGAGCCAGATCGCCGTCTCCCATGAGAACTTTGTCAGCGCCTAAAGCAAGATTGTCCGCTCAGCTACCCCCCAAGAATCCAGACGTGAAACAGAACGCGTTAACCCTATTTGAATTCTCGACCGTCTACCCTTTCATCTACGGAAACAACAAGTTTAAATGCTTTATTTGTTCCCAACCCTTCTTGGAACTGTCTCTGCTCAGGCTGCATATGAACGAAGCTCACTTGTTCCCGTCCCTCAGGAGATTAGTTAACAACCGACGAGAGAACATTCTCAAAGTCGACGTCACGGATATGGCTTGCAAGATTTGCTTTTCAACTCCCAATAGCTTAGTGGATTTGAAGGCCCATCTCAAATACGAACATCAAAAGCCAGTGGATCCGGAATTGAAGGACAACATCATACCATTCAAATTGGAGCTCACAGACGGCGGCGGCTACAAGTGCGTTATTTGTGAGGAGAGCTTCATTAAGGTCCGAATATTAGTGATACACATGAGCGTGCACTTTAACAACTACAGCTGTGAGGTATGCGGTTCAGGATTCATGACTCTGAGGCTGCTAAAGAAGCATTTGGAAGTGCATGAGAACGGGAACTTTCCTTGCGACCGATGCAGCAAGGTGTTCCACACATCGTACAAGAGAAATTTGCACATACGAGGCGTACACATGAAGCAGTTTCCTAGAAGGTGTCCTATGTGCCCTGAACGCTTCAACTCAAACTACAAGAGGACGATTCATCTACAAGACGTGCACAATCAGTCGACGCGAGTGCATAGATGTGATACTTGCGGTCGCGGCTTCCATTTGAAGTACCATCTGATATGCCACACGAGATCGGTGCATCTGCAGGAGAGGAACGAAGAGTGCGACGTTTGTCACCAGAGGTTCTGTAATAAGGAGACGCTGAAGCGGCATATGTTGGTGCATACGGGAGAAAAGAATTATAAGTGTGAAGTGTGCGGCATGGCGTTCTTGAGGAGGAAGAACTTGAAAGACCATCTACGGCTGCATGAGCTCGGGTGATTTAGAATGGTTCGCGGACTATGCGTAATAATATGTAATCTATACTAATATTATAAAACTGAAGAGTTTGTTTGTATGGTTAAACGCGCTAATCTCAGGATCGACTGACTCAAATTGAAAAATCCTTTTGTGTTCGATTGTCCATTTATCGAGGAAGGCTATTTAATAACCGACATAAACGCGAGCGAAGCCGTGGGCGTCTACTAGTATGTAATAACATACTTATATATAAATCACTCCTATATCCCTGAATGGGTAGGCAGTGGTGAATTAACACCCACGTTTCGCCAATTATGTCAGGTCTCATGTATAATAACTTTTGTGCCCGATAAATGGCATTAGGTGGCGAGCTTATTGCCATATATCGGCCGTGGTAGCTGCTGTACATTGCTAGGTGGTTTAAGAGGAACGCTGCTGCTCATTCCTCATCACTGTTTCACAATCCTTAGTCGCCTTGTTGGACACCCGCGGGAGAGATTTGGGGTGGTGACAATTGTATTTGTACTGCCGTCACCGGCAGAGCAGAACACGGCATATATAATTGGAATACTTAAATATAAAACAACACATTTCTGTTATATTTTCTCTTAATCAGCATATTATTAGGATCTTGTAACATATTTGGCGAAACGTAGGCGTTAATTCACCTCTGACTACTCCTTCGGTGTAATCCTTCTCTCTATATTAGACGTGGTTTGAGTTTGTATATTACACAAAGAGTAGAATCATTGTTGCTTTATGTGTATTTATTCTTCACTAGCACTTTTCCGGTATAAGGGATGATATCAACCAAAAGGGAGTGGGTGGCTCGATGACGTCTAAATGATACTAATGGAAGAGCGAACATACTGTGTCGACCTCAGTTATAGATGATGATTTATGTATATAATATATCTTGATTACAATTATGTGTCTTTGGTCTTTAAATATACAAGTATATGTTTTCTTTTAACGCGCATATACAGAAAGTTTTCAGAAACTGTGATTCAATTTTTTTCATTCGTTGAACTAACCTTACATTCTTATTGAGCGATTCTTCAAATAAAACAACCATTTGTTGTTTGAATGACTGTTTTAAATGACTTATGTTAATAAAGAATATAAACGTATGCAATGATAGGATTTTTTGTTTTTTCTTCTAGGAATCCTTGAAGCGAGCAATTCTTCTATCACTGTAAAAGACGACGATGGACATTACATCTCTTTGACTGTACTGAAGACGCCCATTTCTCTGGACAGCTTGGAATGGGAAATTGAGGGTCAACCAAAGAAACACAAAGAAAAGAGAAGAGGCATGTCGCATTCAAAAACAGCAGCCATCCAAATGGATTCCTCAGCAACTTTCAACGACGTTGCCTTTCTGGAGAAACCTGTACCACTCAGCGAATTCGATCAAAAATCAGTAACAGATAATGAGGTCACATTCCATGTCAAAACAGTCGAAGGCTCCTGTAGAAAGGGCCAGTCACGGAAGAAACAAGACGATGTCGACTCTCAGTTGTGGAAACAGAACGCTCTGGTTATTTTTGAGAATTCTCACGTTTACCCCTTCGTACATTCCGGGAATAAATACAAATGCTTTGTTTGCGCCAAACCGTTTTTGGACACCAACCTCCTAAAGGAACACACGATAAAAGAACACGATGCTAGGGAAATGAAACATGTTTTGAACAACAGAGTAAGAGACTCCAACGTCAAAGTGGATATAAATAATTTGCAATGCCGCCTATGCCAGAGCTCTTTAAGGAACTTAGAAGAATTGAAAAGGCATTTGAAGGCTCATGGCAAGAATATCGACTTGGGTGTGCAGCAAGATAATCTGATACCCTTCAAGCTGGGAGAGGGCTCTTTTGAATGTCAAGTGTGTGCCGAAGTATTTGTCAAGCTGAGACTGCTCATAATCCACATGAGCAAACATTTCAATAATTTCAGCTGTGAATTATGTGGGTCCGTTTTCATATCGCTCAACCTCTTGAAGAGGCATCTGCAAACACACGAATCGGGCAGCTTCCCGTGTGACAAGTGCGATAAAGTCTTCAGTAATTCCGCGAAGAGGACCCTGCATTTGCGGGGGGTCCACTTGAAGCGCCTGCCCAGACGATGCCCCATATGTCCAGAGAGGTTCAACTCCAACTACCAGAGGACAAAGCATTTGAGGGTAGTCCACAATCAAACAAGCGGTTTGTTTAGATGCGAAACGTGTGGTAGGGAGTACGACTTGAAGTACCACCTTCTCATCCATATTAGGTCGGTCCACTTGCAGGAGAGGAATCAAGAGTGCCCCGTGTGTCAGTCGAGATTCTTCTCCAAGTACTGTCTGGCCAGACACATGGTAATACACACGGGGGAGAAAAGGTTTAAGTGCAGCATTTGCAGCAAAGCTTATGCGAGGAGGAAGAATCTGAAGGAACACTATAGGGTACATGAGGCAGGCTTGAATTGCTCCGTTTGTGGCCAGAACTGTGTCGACCAAGCGTCTTTAGTAGTGCACATGAATGTGCATGGTGTCGTGTAAACGCTCACGGCCTTATTAATCTTCTTCTGCTACCTGCCCTGTTCCAAGTCTTATCTGGGGTCGGCGCAGTATGTTTCCTCTTTCATTCATATCAGTTAGACGTCATCAAGCCATCCACTCCCTTTTGATTCATAACATCCATCACACAATATAGGTGCTAGTAATTAGTTAATGTATAGAAAAGAGACGGAACGGCCCATGTCGAGAGACCGATGAACGGAGCTCTCTCCGTTCATCGGTCTCTCGACATGGTCCTTTCCTCTTTATCTTTTTTCTATTGATTCATTCATCACTAGCATCTTATGATATGAATCAAAAGATACATACATTAAGAGGTCCCCAGATGGGCTGGGATGCTGGCTGATGCTGCCAGCCACACTATTGAAGCTATACATTTTCGTGAAAATATAGCCCGTCTAGGAGCCCCATTAAACGCAACAAATATAAAAATGAGATTAAAAAACAAACAACATTTGTACAGATGAAATAACCATCGAATATTGTTAATAACATAGAATAGATTTACTAAAATGTTTATTGTTATGTGCATATATATTATAATTCTTTCTTCAATACTTATACAATGTGACACAGATAAAGCTTTCGAATCTCATGAACTATTTATTTATTGTGTCAACAATAAAGGCTTAGAATAAAGTAAATTTCGCACAAAAATTAGTCTTTCTTATTTCTTACCCCCGAAGGGGTAGGCAGAGGTGAAATAACCCCCAAGTTTCGCCAAATGTAAGGCCCCGTGTAGGGAATGAGGTGAGCTTATTGCCATGTATCGGGCACATAAATAGCAGTAAATTGCTAGGTGGTACAACAGCAATGCTGCTGCCCATAACTCGTCGCTACCTTTACCCTTAGTCGCCATGTACGATACCCACGGGAGAGATGGGGGTGGTGACAACTGTATTCTTGCTCTGCCGTCACCACACGGCGATTTTGATACACGAACTAATTAAATTAACAATACGAGATAAACGAGAAGCAAGTTGAGTTGAAGGCAAACGCCGAGCGCGCGGAGGTGGTGCCACCGTGCCTTAAATTTTTAGACTAGAATAAGTGAGATTTTTACGACTGAAAATGATTCTTGATTAAAACGACTTGCACAATAATTTTCTATTTTATTTACGATATACATACATAAATCACGCCTATATCCCCGATGGGTTAGGCAGAGGTGAACTAGCACCCACGTTTCGCCAATTATTTTAGGTTCCATGTAATAAATAGGTGGCGAGCCTTTTGAAATTTATCGGGCACAAAAGACGCAGTACTATTGCTAGGTGTTATAAGAGGAACGCTGCTGCCCATTCTTCATCACTGATTTATCCTTAGTCGCTTTGAACGACACCCACGGGAGAGACTTGGGGTGGTGACAATTGTATTCTACTCTGCCGTCACCACACGGCCAATTTACGATATACTCACCTCAATACCTCAGGAGGTACAGAAATTCCCGATTTTCCCGGTACCAGAGTTAGCACAGTACCGGGAATCTAGTTTTGTCCACAGTACCGGTACTGCAAACCCTAGCCCTGTAACTGTTGTTGTATCTTAGGTTGGTACTTTATAAATCTTCGCAAACCACGCAGTCGCCGAGCATAAAATTAAGGTCAACTTTATTTTCCCAGGATTGCCAGCAAGTCTTCGACCAAGGACGAGTGTATGGCAAATGACAGTATCGGAAAGGCAGAACGCAGCGACGTTCATTGAAAGTACAACGGTCACACCCTTCTTTTACCAGCAAGCCAATTTCAAGTGCTTCTACTGCAACGAGGTCTTCCCAGAGATACAGTCTGTTTTGCAGCATACCCCCTTCCACGCCACCCCGGAAAGATGTAGCTTGTTGAAGCAGTATTTGCGGAAGGGGAAACGCATCATCAAGGTTGACGTTTCCGGATTAAAGTGTCGGATTTGCGAGCAGAAGTTTACGGATTTGGACGATGTCAGGAAACATCTGGCTAACGTGCACAAGAAAGAGTTTAACTCAGCCGGGAATGGTCTCATGGCCTACGATTTGAGCACGAATAACGGTCTCCTGTCTTGTTACAAGTGTTCCAAGACTTTCAACTCCTTTTTCTTGCTCAACCGACACATGAACGCTCACTACAACGTGGTCTGCGAAACGTGTGGCTTGGGCTTCATATCGCACCAGCGGCTCATCAACCACAGAATAGTGCACCAGAACGGCGTCCACCGATGCGAAAAATGCCAAGAAATCTTTCCGACGAAACTCAAGTTGCGATATCACATATTCAAAAAGCACGAGCTGTCCAACACGAAGAAGGTTAAGCCTCTAAAATGCCCGCACTGTTTAGAAAGGTTCGCAGAGCATTACAGGAAGATGACGCATTTGAAGGAAGCTCACGGCATCAGTTTTACTTTTGAATGTCCGGCGTGCAAAGCTGTCTTTCCTACAAGAAGAGCTTTAACCGAACACACGACTAAACTCCACACCCAAAAGATTCAGTGCAGAGTCTGCGGCAAATGCTTTGGAACGAAATCCTTGTTGAAAATGCATATGAGAGGACACACGGGGGAGAGAAATTTCTTCTGCAGTGTCTGTCAGAAGGCGTATATGCACGAGAGGACTTTGAGGCAGCATATGAGGGTGCATGGACCGGTCTGGAAGCTGACGTGCTCGGAGTGCGGTAGTGGTTTCCACAATCGCAACGATTTCAATAAGCACATGAAGCAATGGCATCCACAGTGGCAGTTCAAGACTATCGTTAAGAACTTTGGCAGTGACGGTCTTGGGTGATCTTCGTATGAGAGAAGCCTTGGCAGCACTGACCTCTATTATACAAGTACGCTGGACTGAAGGTTGTCATCCAAAAAATTAAGCCAATTTGACTCTCGCCATCTTGGCGCTGATGGCATTAGTGTACGAAGGTGAACGTCCACGGAAGTAATATTAGAGTCATTTGTAATGTCATATACAAGCAACAAACTTCAAATTTAGTACCCTCGCCGCTTGATGGGGCGCTTCAAATCGGCACAAGAAACATTTGTCATTTTAGTAGACTTATTCAGTCCAGTGTACTAGAGGTCAGTGCTTGGCAGCTTCAAATATGACTGTTGATTGTAGTTACCTTATCAACCAAAAATTACTTAAATTATCATAATAATAAAGTATTAGAATTCAATACATTCTTTACAATACATTCAATGCACCCTTTCGATTCATACCCAAAGAGGGTTGGTGTCAGGTAATCGGCCGGCTGTAAAACCAAAGCCAAAATCTTGAGCAGTATGGATTGGAATGTTGTCGTTCCAATCACTCTCTCCGTTCATCGGTCTCTCGACATGGTCCGTTCTGTGTCTTTTCTATTAATTCATTCACCACTAGCACCTTTACGGTGTGATGGATGATATGAATCAAAAGGGAGTGGATAGCTTGATGACGTCCGACCGATATGAATGGAAGAGGAAACATACTGCGCCGACCCCAGATAGACTGAGAACAGGGCAAGGAGAAGAAGATTCTTGGCAACTTCAAATATGACTATCAAATGTAGTACCACAACAACCAACAATTACATAAATTATCATATGTATTAGAATTAGCAGTAAAGTTGACCAAAATGGAATAAACGCAAAGTTGAGTTATTTATTTAACTGATTACGTGCAATTAATGTCAATTGTTTGTTTTGTCAATTCTTCTTTCAAAATCAAAACTCAACTTCAATCCAACCTTTACAAACAATTTTTTTTTGCTAGGCAGGGAAGCTCTTGTCCTTCATCTTACCTGATATTAAGTAACGATAAGGGCCAAAATTGACGGAACACAATAATGGTGTTAACATTATTAAGGCGACAGATTTTAAAAAGATGGCGGTACTTGAAAAATGTCCTTCCACCAACCAAACCGAGCACTAAGTACTCCGCTGGGGTTCGAACTCGGGACCTCACGATCTTACTCCGGTGGGTGAACCTCCAGACCACGGGGGCGGTCAAATCTATCCTAAAAATCTCTTAAATTTTCATGTATTAGCAATAATTACATACACAAATCACGCCTTTTTAGCTCTTTAGGGGTAGGCACAAGTGAAAGAATACCCACGTTCCACATCGGGCACATAAATCTCAGTGTATTGCTAGGTGTTATTATAGGAATACTGCTGCCCATTGCTACACAATAAGTTTATACAATAATTAATATGAATAATGAAAATATACTCCATAATAGGCCGTGGGGCAGAGTAGAATACAATTGTCACCACCCCAAATCTCTCCCGTGGGTGTCGGACAAGGCGACTAAGGATAAATCAGCGATGAGGAATGGGCAGCAGTGTTCCTCTTATACCACCTACCAAGTACTGCGACTTTTGTGCCCGATAAATGGCAATAGGCTCGCCACCTATTACATGGAACCTAACATAATTGGCGATGCGTGGGTGCTAGTTCACCTCTGCCTGCCCCTTCGGGGATATAGGCGTGATTTATGTATGTATGTATGTATGTACTCCATAAAAATAAACTCGGAAACAAATGTCTGTTGTACCGACAGCCAGCGATCTATTCGACTTTTCGGCCCGAGTTCACCAACACGTAAAACAAGCGATTAAAATAGAATCGTTTGTTTTTGACAGTTCTTCAATATGATAAAAAGTAAAAAACTGACGATTATCTTTTAATCGCCTGTATATGTGTGATATGAGATGGTGGTAGCTAGCCAGGCGGACTACAAAAAGTCCTACCACCAACCAAACCGAGTACAAATTTTGTACTGCTCTAGGGACCAAACCCTGGAGTTCAGGAGCTAATTCCGGCGGGCGAACCTTTGGACCACGGAGATAGTTGTTCCTACGACCATCTCCATCTACGACGCGTTTATTTCGTGAACATGTTGGACACACGGGTTTTCGCTGTCTAGCGTCGTGACGATTCATAAGTATGTATATGGTAATCATACCAGATATGAATCAATACATTTTGACTTTGGAGGTCAAAGAAGAGACTTAATTGGAACGTTTTATCTTCCCAGGAACACAGCTGGACCAACCGGTGAAAAGAAGGCAAGCAACCTTGTCGAGCATATGGGAAATGACGCTCTCCGAACGCCAGAACGCTGCTATCCTCCTAGAGAACACAACGGCCAAGCCGTTCGTGTACTGCCGCTACTATTTCAAATGCTTCTACTGTCACGAACATTACTCGGAGATCTCCAAAGTGCTCCAACACACCTCCAGCCACGAGATACCCGACCACGACGCCATTTTGAAGAACTCTCTCCCCAAAGGAAAGCGGACAGTTAAGGTGGACATATCGGATCTAAAATGCCGCATCTGCCAACAGGACTTCTCTGACCTGGAACAGATCCGAGAGCATTTGATCACAGAGCACGGGAAAGCCTTCACCATGTCAGGCAACGGAATTGTCTCTTACAATCTGACGACGAGGAACGGACAGTTCTCTTGCCATGTTTGCAGCAAGAAATTCCAGACGTTCATCCTTCTCAACAGACATATGAACGTTCATTTCAGCAATGCCGTTTGTGAGACATGCGGCGCTGGCTTCATGACGCACCAGAGACTGATACAGCATAAAGAAATACATCTCCCAGGCGGCTACCCTTGCAATAAGTGCGACAAGGTCTACACAACCAATTCCAACTTGAAGTACCACATGGAGAAGACTCATGACGGGGCGACCAAGATGAGAATGCTCAGGTGCGCCCATTGCACCGAACGGTTCTCAGAACACTTCAGAAAACTCAAACACTTGAAGGAGGTCCACGGAATCACGTTCACGTTCGAGTGTGAGGTCTGCATGTCGACTTTTCCTAGTCGCAGAGCGTTGACAATGCATACCAACAAGTTTCATACGCAGAAGACTCAGTGTGACATCTGCAAGAAGAGCTTCAGCTGTGTCACGACCTTGAAGAAACACATGGTATCCCATACGCAAGAGAGGAACTTCGTCTGTAGTATATGCCAGAAGGCTTACAGGCATCAGAAGAGTCTCAAACAGCACATGAACACTCATTTAAATGGGGATGCTTACCCAAAGTTTAGTTGTTCCGAATGCGGAAACGGGTTTGCTAGTAGGAGCGAGTTCGATAAGCACGTGAAGGATTGGCACCCGCGCTGCTTTTTTAACTTCGCGGTGAATCCGGGAATTTAGAACTTTAGGACTTCTTTCGGGTCTTCCATGTTGGCCAGGAAGCGATAAAGTAACTGAGAATGTGCCGACCCGACTCGCAAAAATCGACCACCAACAACAGCATACCCAAAGAGGGTTGGTGTCAGGCAGGCGGCCGGCTGTAAAACTTAAGCCATGGATTGGAATTCCCCGATTAAGCGATTTCGCCATCGGACTCCTCATATAGTTCAAATACAGTCCTCCTAGTCCATAATGTTCCAACGAAATCCTGTAGCTTTGATATTCTTTTGTAGAACCTTTTTAGCTGGCTAGAGTACCTACCTACCTTATTCTTATACTAGAATCTAGAAAGTCTTATCAGAGTTCGGCCATTTTGATTTAGGTATTTTTTGTATTTATCATTTACATTGTGTCTATATTAATTATAATGTAAGAATACTTTTTGCAAGGCTTATTTTATTTTTTCTAACCTCTTACCCTTTTCAACAATTACGAATATGAAATTAGAGACAGTGATCGAAAAATAGCGGAGTAACAGATTAGCGTGGTACGGCCATGTGATGAGGAGGGATGAATGTTACTTATCTAGCGGTATTTTAAGTATAGATGTGCACGGTCCTAGACTGAGAGGAAGACCGAAGAAGAGACGAATGGATTGTGTTAAAGACAATATGAAGAAGAGGGTAGTTCATGCTGAGCTCGCAGCTAAAAGAGGAGAGTGGAAGAAGAAGGCATGATGTGTGTGCCCTATTTGGAGTAGGATAATGGTAGGGAGACGAACACCCGTACAAGTACACAAATTAATTATATGCTACATTTTACTAAAATTAATTGTGTGCAAAATACGTGCTTACTACGATTTACGTGCCCCATATATGGCAATGGGCTCGCTACCTTACCTATACATGGGCCCATATCTGCCTACCCCTTCGGGATAAACGATATAGGCGTGATTCATGTACTTATCTCAATCACAAGAGAACCCGAATATTATTGTCACCTCGAAACTTTTCTCGTTCCAGACTTGAGAGTGGCAGAGACGAGCGTATGGCAACTAACGGTATCCGAACGCAGAAACGCGGCTTCTTTAATAGAACGCACCACGGTAAGGCCGTTCCTCTTTATGGGGTCCTCGTTCAAATGCTTCTACTGCCGGAACTACTTTTCCGAAGCCCATTCTCTTCTGGAGCACACCGACTCCCATAAACCGGGAGGCGTAGCCTTGATACTGCTCAAGTACCTTCCTAAAGGCAAGCGGACATTGCAAGTTGACATCTCCGATCTGAACTGCAGGCTGTGTGGCGAGAAATGCGCAAGTCTTGAAAATGCCAAATCGCATTTGGAACTAGCGCATGGCACGGCATTCTCCGGGGCTGGTAACGGAATGACTGCGTACAGTCTGGTTACGAAAGACGGCATATACTCTTGCCACATCTGCAAGAAAGACTTTCATACCTTTCAATTCCTCAACTCGCACATGAACAGCCATGTCGTCAAAGTTGTCTGCGAGAGTTGCGGAGCGGGTTTTCTGAACCAGCATTTGCTTCTGAAGCACAAGGAGCTACATTTGATTAAGCAGTTCGATTGCAAGCATTGCGACAAGGTCTTTTCCAAGAGAAGCCAGCGGAAGTACCACACTGAAATCGTGCATAAAGGCAAGGACCGTGTCACACCGAAAAAGTGTCCACATTGCTCGGAAACTTTCAAAGAGTACTATAGAAAGTTGGCTCACTTGAAGGAAGCTCATGGTATCTCGAAGACTTTCCCCTGCCACGTGTGCAAAGCGACGTTTTCCACACGCCGTGCTCTGACCGAGCACTCCAATAGGTACCACACGGAGAAATACAAGTGCAGTATCTGCTCTAAGTGCTTCGCAATAGAGTCCAGGTTGAAGCAGCACATGCGAGGGCATACTGGGGTAAGGGACTATGTGTGTTTGGTTTGCAAGAACGCTTATATGCACAAGGTGACGTTAAAGAAGCATATGCGAAGTCACAGTGTTGACTTTAAATTCACTTGCCCTCAATGCGGAGAAGGGTTTCATGGTAAAAATGCGTACGGAAGGCATTTGAAGGAGTGGCACAGCGGTTTTGGAGGAAATCTTTCTGGAGAGTGATGCAGTTTTGAGATTAATCATAATCATCATCACCAGCCCTTCAATGTCCCCACTGCTGGGGCACGGGCCTTCCCTAAGGATGGAAGAATATAGGGAGATTGGGCCATAACCCACCACGCTGATGTAGCTCAGGCTGTCTGGACAAATCTTCAAAATTGCTTACATATAAGTCGGTCAATGGGGTATTTTATGTGACGGCTAAACGCCCTTATATCAGAATTTGTGTCTCTACAGAATCTTAGATTATCGATCGAAAACGTGTCCAGCCAGCTTTAAAAACCACTTTTCGCTGGTCTCTCAATCTTGGTAATGGAAGTGATTTTGAGGCCAGTGCAGGTTTTTGGATAAAAGTGCCTTCCAAAGCACGGAGGAGCTCGAGATAATAAATTTTTGGTCACCCATTCAATGACCGGCCTTAGCGAACATTGCTTAGTTTACGCAATCGCTCACCAAGCGCGCTATGCCACTGCGCTAGCGAGCTCCTCCTTGAGATTGAAATCCTCGAGAATAATAGAACGCATCAAATAGATCCTCAATAAGCAGTGCAGCAATCCTCTTATTCCACCTAGTAAGTACTGCCATTTCCGTGCCCGATAAATAGCAATAGGCTTGCCACTTATTACATGGAATCGAATATAATTCACCTCTGCCTACTCCTTCAGGGATATAGGCGTGATTTGATGATGATGTATGTATAAATTGGAATAGGTATTGGTATTGATAATTCCCCAAATCTCTCCCGCGGATGTCGTACAAGGCGACTAAGGATAAAACAGTGATGAGAAATGGGCAGCAGCGTTCCTCTTATACTTACTACTGCGACTTTTGTGCCCGATAAATGGCAACAGGCTCGCCAACTATTACATGGGACCTAACATAATTGACAAAACGCGTGCTAGTTCACCTCTGCCTATCACATCGGGAATATAGGCATGATTTTTGTATGTATTTGTAAAAAATTGGTTAACCAGTAAACACAAAGAGCTGAGGACGCCCAATATTTTGTGGTCCTAACGGTGACTAAAGCCGGATCCAGACAAGTGTAACGTGTTTTAACAGGAATTCTACGTTAAAACGGCAATAGCGTTAGGTACATGTAGCCGTGTCACATTACACGTTACTCTCGTCGGGATCCGGCATAAGAGACTTGTCTTGGTCGAATGCTCAGATTGCTGGGTATTGGCCAAGAGGTCCCGGGTTCGAATCCTGATAGGGGCAAACTTTGTGATGACCACAAATGTTTGTTTCCGAGTCATGGTTGTGTATATGTTTGTGTAGTATATTTTCAACATTTATACATATACATAATTCATCATCATCATCATCACCCTGCCCTTATCCCATCCTATTTGGGGTCGGCGCAGTATGTCCTCTTTTTCCATTCTCTTCTGTCCCTCGTCATCTCCTCATTCACATCCATCACCTTCATATCACACCTCACACAATCCATCCATCTTTTCAGTGGACAATCCATCGACATCCATCAACATTCATGTCCATAACTTTCTTACTCACATTCATGGCATCACGTCGCATAACATGTCCCTATACCAAGCTAAACGGCTCCCTTTCATCTTCTCTGTTACTGGCGCCATTTTCAGACTCCCTCTTATGTACTCATTCCGTATTTTGTCCATTTTTGTCACTCCGCACATCCATCTCAACATTCTCATCTCTGCCGCATGCAATTTTCTTTCATCCGTCTTTTTCGCAGCCCAACATTCCGATCCAAATTATATTAAAAATATGTCCGTCATCTAGTATCCATAACACAAGTGCTTATTGCTTTGGGCTAGATGATAGGTGGGAGTGTAAAATATTTATTTATTTTTATTTATTAATGTAACACGAATTCTACATTAGGACGGCACTAGCGTTAGATACATGTAGCCGTGTCACATTACACGTTACTCTCTCTGGATCCGGTTTAAGAGATATAATGTACCGAAGAATGAATAGCAGCGTTCCTGGTGCACCATCATCATCATCATCATCACCAGCCCTATAATGTCCCCACTGCTGGGGCACGGGCCTTCCCTATGGATGGAAGAAAATAGGGAGATTGGGCCATAACCCACCACGCTTGCCCAGTGCGGGTTGGTGGGTACTAATGACTGCAGATGCAGCCGGGACCAACGGCTTAACGTGCCTTCCGAAGCACGGAGGAACTCGAGATAATAAATTTTTGGTCACCCATCCAATGACCGGCCTTAGCGAAATTGCTTAGTTTACGCAATTGCAGGCCAAGCGCGCTGTGCCACTGCGCTAGCGAACTCCTGTCACAATCTAGCAAATTACAATTACAGTTACCGGTGAATGGCAATACGCTCGCCCCCTATTACATGGGACCTTGAATAAGTTGGAATCGCGGGTGCTTAAACACTTCTGCCTAGGAGCTTGGGGGAGAAAGTTCCGATTTATGAATGTATTTATGTCCTACCGAAGAATGCACTAACTGAATATACCTACTGTAGTTTTAGTTTGTATAATTTATTCTTTAAAATAAAATAAAATGTCGGCTAGTTGGTCGTTTTATTTTTATTACATCCTATATACATAATATACCTACAGGCTGTAAGCCGCGTGGTGACGGCAGAGTAGAATACAATTGTCACCACCCCCAAATCTTTCCCGTGGGTGTCGTACAAGGCGACTAAGGATAAATCAATGATGAAGAATGGGCAGCAGCATTCCTCTTATACCACCTATACTAGCAATGTACTGCGACTTTTGTGCCCGATAAATGGCAATAGGCTCGCCACCTATTACATGGGACTGGAACATAATTGGTGAAACGTGGGTGCTAGTTTACCTCTGCCTACCCTTTCGGGGATATAGGCGTAATTTATGTATGTAACAGAAAGGTGCAGTCATATTTAAAAAGGTTTGTTCAGGATATCAAACCTAAAAACTTTTACTTACTTAAAATCTACTCAAAAAACATTACTTCACCTGACTTTATTTAAACAAAATAATCTTAGCTGGATTTCGGCTTAGTTTCGGGGAAGCGGAAGGGCATATAAGAAGCGATGGATGGATTGTGTGAAATATGATATGAGAATTAGGGGAGTTCATGCTGAGCTCACGTCCAATAGAGGAGAGTGGAAGAAGAAGACATGTTATGCCGACCCTACTTAGAGCAGGATAAGCGCACGGAGAAGAAGATGGGGGAAGGGAATTTTGTTTTTAGATTGTTAACCAGTTTGCCAAAAAGCCAAAACCTTGAGCAGTATGGATTGGAATGTTGTCATCTCAATCACTTTCTCCGGAGGGGAATGTTTGGCGCGTTTCGTGGTGTCAGTCAGATTTATTTTCACTAATTCAAAAATTGTTACAGAGTGGATTTTGTGCAGTGAAAGTGGTGTTATTTTGATGCACAAGCATCCGTGTTGATGTGCAATTATGCAGAATCATCGAAAATAAGTCTCATGATGTGTTTGATGTTGTGGTGAAGATCACTATAAAAAGTGGTTTTATCCATTTCATCAAGCACCATCATTAACTCTGTTACCATTCAATTCGCGCCAAGCACTCCCTAGATGCGTTAAAATGTGTAACACCCATATTTTAACGTAAAATTCATTTCATTCATCATTTCACCCACTCATTATTTCATAAGACTACAGATAAAATATACACTAAAGACTTGGCTGTATGGGCTAGACCCTTTGTCTTCCCTAAAATATAGGGAGAATTTTAAAACTAACTAACTAACTCACTTTCTCCGTTCATCGGTCTCACGATACGGTCCTTTCCGTCTTTTACTTTTACTTTCATTCATCTTTCATTGTAAAGTTTTCAACAAGAACATTTTAAACTGACGTTGCCATGTGGACGTAGATAAGCAATAGTATGTCAAGCCACATGAATATCAATTTGAGAAAATGGCGCCCATAGATTCTAAACATGATGTGATTTGCTATTTTATTAAAAAAAAATCTTTTATTTTTTTGTTAAAGAAAGTGTTTCAAGTCATTTAGAATACTTTGAAAATTGTAGAATAAATCATGCTTTATCTACCTGTGTCGAAATCTCGGAATATGGGTTTTTGTGGGTTGACTCATTTTTACTTATCACCGTCCATGTCGTGACGGCAGAGCAGACTAGAGCGCGTCCCAATACGAAGAAGACGACGAGAGAAGGATAGTAATATGACATTTCCATATGTTAGAGCAGGATGATGAGAAGTGTCAGAGGTAAATTAACTGTGGACGCACTGTACAATTATCACCACCCCTAGGCCCTACAATTGTTTAGCACCCCTAGGCTCGCGGGTGTCTTACCAGGCGACTAAGTCAAATCAAATCAAATCAAAATTCGTTTATTCATATCTGGTATGATTACAATACACTTATGAATCGTCAAGACAAGAAATTTACGCCATCCGTTCGCAAACTACCAGGAGGCCCTGTCCTGAGAAGAACGGGCAAGAAACTCAGTCAGGTTTTTTCCTCCTTTTACATAAAAGTAATTTAAGTTAATTAATAATTGGAAATTGAAAGATGTCAATAACTTACAACGTCAAGTAATAGTATGTCAATAAAGATACAAATTCTGAAGTTATCAACATCCTTCATTACAAACACAATGTCTATTTTAAATAAAGAACACTCAAGGGCAATCGTTTAATCATACTGGATAAAGATATTTAGTATTTATATAATAAGTATGTAAAAGTTATTGATTCCAAGCATCTTTGTCATCTAAATAGTCCTGAATTTTATAGTACCCCTTTTTCAGGAGTATATTTTTTATATAGGGCTTAAATTTGTGTAAAGGCAGTTCAGTCACAGAATCTGGAATCCTATTATAAAAAAGTATACATTTACCTACAAAAGTATTAGCTACTTTGTGTAATCTTAGTCTAGGGAAGGAAAGTTTGTTTTTATTTCTAGTATTGCATTTATAAATATCACTAATTTTTGCAAATGTGTTTAGATATTTGTAGACGTATAGAATGCAATCATATATGTACTGTGAAGCAAGAGTTAGGATATTAATGTCTTTAAATAAATTTTTTAGTGAGTCGCGAGGTTTTAATTGATAAATAGCACGTATAGCTCTTTTTTGTAGAATAAATATATCCTGAATATCAGCAGCTGTGCCCCAAAGCAGTAAACTATATGACATAACACTATGAAAGTAACTGAAATATACAAGTCTGGCTGTTTGAACATCAGTCAATAGCCGTATTTTTTTTACGGCGTATACTGCTGAACTTAATCTCTCGGATAGAGTTGAAATATGGGGATACCATTGCAATCTTGAGTCTAACCTTATTCCTAAGAACACTGTAGAATTGACACATTCAATTGTTTCATTATTAATTGCAATCTGACTACTAGCTTGCCTTACATTTGGTAAAGAGAATTTAATACATTTGGTCTTTTTAGAATTGAGTAGCAAGTTGTTATTTGTAAACCAATCTAGAACCTTGGAAATTGCTATATTGATGTCATCATAATTATCTTTACCTCTGTCTATTTTGAAAATTAATGAGGTATCATCTGCAAATAGCACCGTGTCACATAGAGATTCTGTATAGAAGGGAAGGTCATTTATATATATTATGAACAGCAATGGACCTAGTATTGATCCTTGAGGAACACCCATTCGCATTCGTGAACCCGAGGACTCAGCTTTATTAATCACTACCTTTTGAGTCCTGTCACTCAGGTATGACTTTACCAGTTTCAATGAGGTAGTAGATACACCGTAATGTTGTAATTTCGCCAATAATGTTTGATGTGAAACACAATCAAATGCCTTTGACAGATCACAAAAAATACCCAAAGCATCCTGCCGATTTTCCCAAGCATCAAATATGTGTTTAATGAGAGTTATGCCAGCGTCAGTGGTGGATTTACCCCTCGTGAACCCGAACTGTTTAACATGTAAAAGTTTATTAGATGTAAAGTGAGAAAGTAGCTGGTTTAGCATAATTTTTTCAAAGATTTTACTAAGGGACGGTAATATGGAAATGGGACGAAAATTATTGGGTTCACATTTGTCTCCAGATTTAAACAAGGGTATAAGTTTACTGTGCTTCATTAAATTTGGAAAACAGCCGTCATCTATACATTTATTAAATATTGTTGTCAATTGAGGGGCGATGATATTAATAATGGAATTCAGAATACTGACTGATAGACCCCACAAATCTTCAGTTTTCTTCATGTTCAAGGATTTGTAAGTTTTAATAATTGTGTCAGCATTAATTTTGTGAAAATCAAAAGATATATTGGATTTGACTGTACTTGATTCTAGTAGAGCCAGAGCTCTTTTGGTGCAAGAGTTAAGCTTGCTAGTTATTCGAGCAGGGATGTCGGTGAAAAAAGTTTCAAAGGCATTTGCAACTGCATCATCGGATTCTATAACCCTATTATCTATGTTTAATTTAAACGACCTGTCGTTGCTTTTAAGTTTTCCGTTTTCTGAATTAATAATTTTCCATATAGTTTTTATTTTAATAATAATAATAATATATTCTTTATTGCACACATAGAAAATACAAAAAAAGCAACATTATAAAGAAAGACAAAAAAAAAAAAACAGTACAATAGGCGGCCTTATTGCTAAAAAGCAATCTCTTCCAGGCAACCGAGGGTGATAGAAATAAAAAATACGGAAATGGAAACGGGGAATAGGTGCAAGAATTATATACAATAAATAAACAAAAAGAGTAATACTAACAAAAAAATTTTATTGTCCGAATTTTTTATTTTATTGCTAATAAAGATCGATTTCGCAGTGTTGCAGACTTTCTTGAATATTTTAGAATAGTTCCTGACGTAGTCTATAAATTTTGAATCAACAGACGTATATTTTTGGCTATATAAGTCATAAAGTTTCCTTCTACTTATATAAATTCCTGGGGTAGCCCAGTTACTGAATTTCTTTTTAGAGTGTAATGTTAAGGATTTTTGTTTAAAAATCTTATGATATTCGTCTTTAATAGAATTAAACATATTATTGTACATTAAATCAGGATAGTCATTGGTGTCATTAATTAGATAATTAAGTCTAGTAGTAATATTATTTCCAAATAACTGCAACTGCTTTTGTGTTATTGGCCTAAATATTATCTTTTTAGGTATATGAACATTTTGATATTCAACAATAATTTTTTGGCCAGTATGATCTGAATTAATACAATTTATAATTGATTTATCTAATATATTACAATTACAAATTACAAAAGGCGTTATCTAAGCAAGTACCGGACGTTGGAGTAATTCTAGTCGGTTCATAAAAAGTATAGAAAAGATTAAAGGATCCGAATAAGTTTATAAATCTGTCTGACTGTGAACAAGTAACTAGTATATCTACATTAAAGTCACCAAAGACAACAATTTTTTTTTTTTATTGCAAAGTTTATTAAGTATACCTTCCATGGAAGACTCAAAAAGATCATAGTTCCCCGACGGGGGCCTGTATATACAGACAACAATCAGTTCCTCAAGTTCTACACAAGAGACTTCAATTATTTGTTCAATGGAATATAGTACAATATCTTTCCGTTCTTTGTATTTTAGTCCCTCTTGCAATGCTATTAATGAACCACCTCTAATTGCAGTTTTTCTGCTGAAGGCGCTACCAATGTTATAATTTTCATATTTGGAAAGTATTTCATTACTTTTTAACCAATGTTCAGTTAAACATAAAACGTGAGCTTTTATACTGTTTAAGTATAACAATAATTCCAGATCCTTACCTGAAAAGCCTTGAATATTTTGGTGGACTATTTGCAGCATACTAGATTTTGGCAATGCGCTAGAGACTTTCTCTATTGTCTTACATACTAATTTAAATTATTTGGAAGGGTTAAAACAATGATGGGGAATGGCAGCAGCGTTCCTGTAGGTATATATAAATAAATACTCTACCTAAAGTTACCTATTTCTGTCTATTGAGACATGTATAGTAACGTTTTTCTTTAAATACAAGTAATATATAAGTTAAAGACCTATTTCATTATCGTCGATGATACTGCATTACCATGTAACCAACAGTGGTCGTGACCTACCGCGGAACTACAAAAAAAAATTATGTCACACCTGTAGGCATATTCGCTAATTTTTTTTGACAGTTGAAAGTGATGATCACCGAACTATTTACTGATCCATAACTACTTTACTATAACCCTATTGTGACACTTCTCCTGTGAAAACAGTAATGGATAAGTAAATAGTTCGGTGATCATCACTTTCAACTGTCAAAAAAAGTTAGCGAATAGGCCTACTGACCTTAAAGCGGACTTTCCGCCCGCTACGCGAACAAAAATACGCACTTCCTGGTCAAGGAGTGCCATAAAACTATGATATTAGCTCGGGCGACAAAAAAGAAAGCCAAAAATAAATAATAATAAATATAATCTACTCTTTTTGAATTCCAGCGTCTCAAATTTTTTTTTTTTTTTGTAGTTTCAAGGGACATCTCTTGGTTACGCGATATTGCACTTTCAATGACGAAAAAATGTTAAAAAGTGCTTTGGACTTCGTGCCATACATAAATTAATTTTATTTACAATTTAATTGCAGAAGAACCGAACCACCGCATCACAAGCATCTGGTCTATGACGCTGGCGGAGAGGGAGAACGCAGCGCAACTCCTCCAACTAACCACCCTCAAGCCTTTCACCTACATGTCCTTCCCGCACAGGTTCAAATGCTTCTACTGCAACGAAACACATTCCGAGCTCAACAGGCTTTTGCTACACACTAGCACCCACACCGTGCCAACCATCGCTGACATGCTGAAAACCCTTCTCAAATCCGGCAAAAAGAAGATCAAAGTCGACGTATCCGAGCTCGAATGTAAACTGTGCAACGCGCCATTTTGTAAGTCGGACGACGCCCGCCGCCATCTTGTCACCGAGCACGACAAGAGATTCAACATGGCCGCCGGCAACGGCATGATAGAGTACAGTTTGAAAACGGTCGACGGCATGTATTCTTGTCACTTGTGCCAGGAGACTTTCACGACCTTTTTCATGTTGAACAAGCACGGGAACGTGCACTTCAAAAATGCCATTTGCGATCAGTGCGGAAAAGGTTTCTTATCGCACCAGCGGTTGAAACAACACAAAGAGACGCACACCAAAGGAAAATTCTACTGCAAAAGCTGCAAGGTTTCCTTCGAAACCGCCTCCAAGTACAAATACCACAACGACCGAACGCACGGTTCACCCAACAAGGTATTTAACATCTACACATGCCAGATTTGCGCGGCCCGCTTCGACCATTACTACAAGAAGGTGCGCCATTTGAGCGAACAACACAGCATCCACTTCGATTACACCTGCCAGTTCTGCAAGTTAGTCTTCAACACGACGAAAGCATTATCCAGACACAGACTCAAGTATCACATCCACAAGATAACCTGCGACATATGCCAGAAACCGTTTGCAGAACGAAGCCATCTCAAGAAGCATATGGCTATACATACTGAAGTTCGCGAGTTCGCATGTCCGTTATGCAGCAAGAGATACAAGTACGAGAAAAATGTGAAGGTTCACATGAAAGTTCACAATCCCAGTTGGAAGTTCGCGTGTGGAGAATGCTTCGTCGGGTTCGCGTACAAAGCCGAGCTGAGGAAGCATGTTCTCGAACTACACGCGTCGTAGGCATCGTCGTGTACCATACAAGAGTTACTGCCGGACTCAGTGACGTCAATTAACTTCAATGAGTATTTAATGTCAAACATTTTCATTCAAATCTAGACCATGGACCCGGCAAGAATAACGACTAGTTTTGAATTGTCATTTTTTGACGTTAAGTACTCATTAACGTTATTTGACGTCTCTGAGTGCGGCAGATAGAGTTCTATTCACCCCCTACGCTGGTTCACGAAAGGTTTGCAAAACGTAATAGTCTTACTGCCGCACTCAGAGTCGTTCATTAAATTAGTGATAATGGGTATTTTACAAATTATCATTAAAACATCTAATTGACCGTTCCTCTCAGAGTCGAAAATAATTGATTGATTAGTTATGTGACAATTTTAAGTCAGGTTAGTGCAGTGCGTGTGTAATCCAGTGTTATCGGTAAGTGCCTCGGAGTAAATAGAACTATTTACTCTGAGGTAAGTGCGGAATTGCCACATGCAATAAGCCATTAAACAATATTATTAGTTACACTAGTTTTTATATCACAAAAGTATTGTTTTCCATAAGAATTAGTTACTAATATCTATTTAATATAATATTTACGTAAAAATCCATAATAATAATTTAATTTAATCAAACTTGAACGGTAAATGCCATGACTTTTTAGATTTGGCCACACCGGACCAAAAGTCATTTATTATAAAATTAAAAAGTCAATGTCAACAACAAACAAGAAATAGGTACCCCAAATAATTCCATGGAAATACCAAACAAAAACATATAAATATCAAATTATTTATTTTGTGATCAAAATTGATCAAATAGATATTAAGCTACTGCAAGTGGAGTCAGCCTGGGAAATCATTAACATACAAAAGTCTCAGCGGCACACTCAATATTGGCGAAATCATATAGGAAACGCCATAGAAAAAAGAAGAAAAAGCCACACGAACCCTATCTTCATTGAAATAATTGATTAGTACTGTGATTGTCTTGGTAAGTATTGATGATTTCTTTGTTACATGCATGGGGTTCGATAGTTCCGGGAGTGGAATGACTGAGGAATTTAATTGTAATGCATATGTGCACAGTAGTATTATTTTCTTATATTGTTTTGTGCTTAGATTATAGAATTATCCTGTATTAAAAAGTATCTAATATTTCTTTGCAATTTGCAGTGTGATACAATAACACCATAACCTGTTAAACTACAGAGCTAGGGAGTTAATCTGGAAGTGGTCCATAAAATCCACCACTTTCCCCACTGCAAGGAGCTATCCATAAGCAGTAGAGGAGGTAACATTTATTTTCCACTAATTAAACTTATGAAAGTATAACAATTTATATAAATTATCTGTAATCTATATGTAACCTATTCTTATTATCTTTAATAATTATTATTCAGGCTGCACCTTCAATTATATGTGAAGTGCAGAACCCATTTGATAATGATGGTATTGCGCTGTCCATATAGACAATAATAAAAAAAAACAGTATAAAATATTTGGGACAATGAGTTTGACCTAGACTTTGCTATGGGTACCTATTATATTTCATAAGGTTTTATATAAAATGGCCACTTGTTTAAAAACTTGTTAATATGAATCAAGTTGTTTTTATGTTACTTTAAGGAAAATTGTAAAACTTGGTGCAACTGGCTATTAATGTATATAGTTCAATCATAACATGCAATTAGAAAAATGATTTAAATTAATGATATTATACTTATCTTATTTTCAGATCACATAGATATATTATCAAACAAATCTAAAGACTGACAATTACACACCAAGTCAATTTTGAATAAATATTTTATTACCTGGAGATTCAAGTTAAAAAGAAATGTGCTGCTGAAATGGAGGAAGAGAGGAGTAAAACTCTTTTAGAAATTTTCAAATTACAGTTCAAGGAATTAAAAAGAAATTGGAACTCAAAATAAAATAATTCTTTTAAATCTACTAGTTTTATTCAAAAAACAAAATAAACCCCACGCAATGAAAATGAATTAGCAGAAAAATAAAGAGATTAGGGTTATAAAAGAACTTCACTATATTATTTTAATTTTACAATTATTAGTTATATTTATTGTGACATTGCTTGATTAAATTTTGCTTTATTCTGTTTGTGTCCTCGTCGGTAAAAGGCAATTTTACAAAGTATTTCATTGTTCTTGCTTGGATAGACACTTTGGTGACAATTTGTGATACTGACTGTTGACCTAATATTTATCCATATTCCATCACATCACCACCTAGTTTCTGAAATAAATATAAAGACAATGACAGATATTGAAAGTACATGCATACATACATAAATCACGCCTATATCCCGAAAGGGTAGGCAAAGGTGAATTAAACACCCACTATTCGCCAATTAAGTTGGTCCCGTGTAATACGTGGCGAGCCTATTGCCATCTATCGAGCACGTAAATCGCAGTATATTACTAGGTTGTAGAGGATTGCTGCTACCCATTACTCATCGCTGTTTACCTTCAGTTGTCTTGTACGACACCCACGGGAGAAATGGGGATGGTAACAATTATATTCTGCTCTGTCTGAATGTAAAGTAATATTTAACTAACCTGAAAAATCCCAGTTGCTAAATACCGCAATGTTATTACTTCAGGGGCATTGGCAAGCCTGTCCTGTTTCGGTGCTTTTTAAATCAGGTTCCAAACTTGGGAGTAAAGTATTATTTACTGCCTGGAGTGTAAATCTGTACCTTGCATGAAATTCAAGCACATAGTGAAAGTATCAGAATAGTCGCGTAAATAGAATCTAGGTTGTGATTGTCTGAACCTTCTTACGTAATCTGTAAACTCCACAACGTAATTTATTATAAATTATTATTGAAAATATCACTATGAATGCACTGAAATATAATTACAAGTATTACACAGACTTAGTAGTGATTGGCATGAATGGCAGGCAATTGGCTTCATTGGCATGAAGTATTACAACAAAAGATAACCCTACTTTTGAAATGTCAAATAGACGTCACATAAGACCTAAGTAAGGGTCATCGGTTACTCAAAATTTAAGTTTCATTAGCGTCACTATTGACCCATTATCTGACTCTGAGAGGGAATTTTATTTTAAGTTTACTTAAATGTCATTTAATGATCATTAAGTCGACTCTGAGTGCGGCAGTTAATTTGTATTATCTAATTAACTAATTAGTAATAAAACCTTAAATTATATTTCCTGGTTTATTTCTAAAAACCTAAATCAGCACAAATGAAATAAACTTTTATAAAAAATACGAAGTAATGAATCGTTTTGACCCCCATTTCTAACATGTATCTATTGTTCAAATATTAATCGAAATAATTATTATGACACTCTGTACTGATCCGCCATTTTATAAACTTTGTCAGTTGCCATCTTGTTTCCGGACGACAGCGGTACCAACGGTTCCAGTAGTGCCAACCGCCGGTTCCCTTTTAACATTCTGACTACCCCTCTTCATTAAAAGCTCTTGCGGTATAGGCATTTGACCAAAGCTATCCACTCCAGGCCCTGGTTTCAGTTTGTGTCGAAAATCGGTCTTCGTATGCACCGATTCTGATGGAAGCAGACGATTGCGGCATTTGTAGAAGTGGTAGTCTCTGCGGGAAGCAATCGTCATTTATTTATTTTAACTTCATAGCACACATATAGTACAAAAAGTAAAATACATACATAAATCACGCCTATATCCCTGAAGCGGTAGGCAGAAGTGAAATAACACGACACGTTTCGCCAGTTAGGTTAGGTCCCATGTCCCACGCAGAAAGTGATTGGAATGACAACATTCCAGTCCATACCGCTCAAGGTTCACGTTACACTCGTCTGGATCCGGCTTTAGGTTTTACAGCCCGCCGCCTGCCTGACACCAACCCTCTTTGGGTATACTGTTGTTGATGGTTTGACCTCCACGATTCGGGTGCCCCAAGGTGCTTATTGGTCTACACCGGGCGATCTCTCCCGCGGGTGTCGTACAAGGCGGCTAAGGGTTAATTGACAGCAAGGAGTAATGGGCAGCAGCGTTCCTCTTATGCCTACAATGTTCACCTAGCAATGTTCTGCGAATTCTGTGCCCGATAGACCCACCTACATTGGACCTACCCTAATTTATATAGGCGTGATTTACGTATGTATGTATGTATAAGTATCTATTTCTTAGTAATATTTTGTCACCGGAAGATGATTATATTACCGTATGTCTATAAATTGAAACGGAGCAAACACCCTATCCTCTATGTTTCGCTTGTATTTCGCCCACTGACATTTCAGATATTCGTTGGTTTGTAACGAGTAGTGTTTGGTGTAAGTATACTCGTAGAGGCCCTTCTCAAATATCGGCAAGGTGCGAAAATCGCGACCTATCTCCTCTGCTATCTCTGAAAAGAAAGAAAAATCACCAATAACATTCTGAAGATTAGGCTGTATGGGCTAGATCCTCTTGCCTTCCCGTAAACGGAGAAAAAAAAACAAAACGAGAAAAAAAAATACTTTTTCCAGCCCCCGTAGCACGGGACGTGGACACATCTCCTTCGGGGGAGGAAAGAAAATCTTTTCCTCTCGCTCCAACTCCCACTAAATCCAGAGACAAAACACGTCAAGTGGTGGAGAGAGACTTATGTCCACGTCCCCGTTCTAGGCCGGCTGTTCCGTTCCTAGTCTATCTGAGAATGGATAGGCGCAGTATGTTTCCTCTTCCATTCATATCGGTCAGACGTCATCAAGCCATCCACTCCCTTTTGATTCATACCGTCCTTGCACTGGAAAGATGCTAGTGATTAATGAATGTATAGAAAAGAGACGGAAAGCACCATGTCAATGTCGAGAAACCGATCAACGGGAGAGTGATTGGGATGACTATATTCCAACTCATACTGCTCAAGGCTTTGGCTTAGGCTTAACCGTCGTCCGCATTCCTGAATAGAATACATACGTATGAAAATTGGCAGCAGTGTCAAAAGTAAGTAAAGCTGTCAAACATTGACAAAACAAGTATTCTATGCGCTCGAATAGAAGATTAACTTAAACTAGGGTTTAATTGATAACAATAGACTTATGAATCGTCAAGACGCTAGAATTAAAATCCTGTGTGCATCGGCCAAGAGGTCCCGGGTTGCGATCCTGGTAGGAGCAAAAGCAAATGTTTGTTCGATCTCACACAATCAATTTAACTTCTACAGAATACAAACAATTGTCAGCGCCTTCAATCTTTCCCCGAGTGGCGTACAAGGCGATTAACTTCCGCACTCAGAGACGTCAAATAATGTTAATGAGTACTTAACGTCAAAAAATGACAATTCAAAACTAGTCGCTATTCTTGCCGGGTCTATGGTCTAGATTTGAATGAAAATTTTTGACATTAAATACTCATTAAAGATAATTGACGTCTCTGAGTGCGGCAGTAAGACCTGGGCAGCAGCATTCCTCTTATACCACCTAGCAATATACTGCCATTGAAGTGCCCGGTATGGTAACGAAATGTGGTACGAGTGTTAATTCACCCCTTTAGGAATAAATAGGCGATATGTTTGTATCCATTTCTTCTGGAACATGTACCCACAGAAGAAATGGATACATAGGTACATCACGCCCAATTATCCCCGAACACCTTGTCTCGTCACACCCCCCACTTTAGTCACAGCCATACATTGTACTCTTTGCCTCAAACCCACACCCAGCCAACCCTTTCGCTATCTGTTTGTACCTTTATTAATGACAATATTCGGTTTTGATCGACTCAAATTGGTACACGATAAATCTTTCTCCTTTGATGTCATTTCTCTTTTTGGTCAATAAATTTTAAAATAACTATTTATTATTTCTTGGTGTTTAGGTGCCCAAAAAGTATATAATACACTACGTTTAGTGCCTTTGTATTATGTACAGTAAGTGACGGTAAGCCTGCCATAAAATGTCAAATTATCTCAATGGACATGGACTGCAAATCAGTTAAGGTTGACAATCGATTGAGGAAATTCGATATGTTTGTGTAGTTGACATTAAACTTAATTTGTCATTTCGACGCATCATGGCATTGTGCAGCCAGAATAATCAATTTTTCATCTCTTCATCGCATGATCCGCTCAATTTGCATGCATTTTTCGATTCATAAAAAAGAGACTCAAAAGCAAAGGTTTGTTTTCTTTTTATAATTTTTTTTATAATCACGCCAATATGTTGTGAAGTTTTGGTATTTTAATAGATTTTATCATTGTTACATGATAAAACAACAATATTGAAGACGAAGCTGTATGGGCTTTGTCTCGTTGCCTTCCAAATGAGAAGGATACAATTAAAAATGCTATATTTGATTGACATTTAATGTCAAAACAAAAACAAATCAAGTCGGTTTCTTGGCTTTGAATCTTATTGTTCTGCAATAAAGGCGAAAATATTTTAAAGGAGACAGAATTCCAATAATATTTCATTGAAAGCTCATTAAAAAAAATTGATCCCGGAAATTTCTGCTTTACATAGATTTTATAAATTGAATTGCCGAAAAAAACAATTCCATTTTGAAGAAAAAATTATCAGCTATTAGTTACAATGGATTCCATCGATCAACAAAACTTGAATTGGGAAAATTTAAATATCTGTTGTTGTTGCCTCAAAGACGGCTGTGTAAAAAATGTTTGCGTTGATTACTCGAATTCTGGGCAGAAAGAAATATACGAGGTTATCCTCAAAGAAACTTTCGATATACAGGTACGTATTTATATGTTTCTTATCCAAATTTCTATCTATCTTGGGGTTAGAAAAAGAATTTCGAAAAATTATGATCTTGAGGCGGGAATCGAACCCGCGTCCGCTGCTAACCTAACCTTACAAAGGTTAGAAGAATTTCGGCAAGTTAATTAGTGTCTTGGGTGGCCGAGCGGTCAGGCACCTGCCCGGATAGCAGCGGACGCGGGTTCGATTCCCGCCTCAAGATCATAATTTTTCGAAATTCTTTTTCTAACCCCAAAATCTTTGTACTAATTTTTCTAACATTTATATAATGTTAAAATTAAAATCGAATAGTTCTATCTATCTTTTCCCTATATTCTACTATCCATAGGGAAGGCCTGTTCCCCAGCAGTGATGTCTGATCCAACCCAAGCAAACTGGGTGTCAATAGACCTCATTTTACCCCTTCAGGGTTAAATAGGTGTGATTTATTTATAAACGAATGATTTCATCTAAAATATAACAATGATAAGCAATAAAAACTTGGGTCTCTAATATTGTGGTCTGTTTTTGGCTTAACCGCATCTAAATTATGTAGAATAAACAAAAATAGTTGTTTGTTTTTAGAATAGTTTTAATTATAGATCTTGCACCCTTCGAAGACTGCAGATGACAGCCGCTATATTTGTGAAGAGTGTATTCTTCAGCTACGTAGCGCATCAACATTCAAACGTATAGTGCTTAATAGTGAGAAGACTTTTGCAGAATATTTGGACAGCTTGGAAGCTAATGGTAAATATTACATTATGATAACAAAGAATGAACCTAACCTAAGCCAAAACGTTAAACAATATGAATTGGAATGTTGTTATCCCAATCACTCTCTCTGTTAATCGGTCTCTCTACATCGTCCTTTCCATCGCTTTTCTGTACATTCATTCATCACTAGCACTTTTCTGGTGTGATGGATGATATGAATCATAAGGGAGTGGTTTGCTCGATGACATCTGACCAATGTGAATGGTGGAGGAAACATACTGCGCCGACCCCAGATAGACTGAACAGGAAAAACATACATTTTAGATAACACAATGCTGTAATTGTATACAAATCGTATTGCATAAATAATAATAATAATTTAAATAGAAAAAGATAAAGAAAACAAATATCTTGATCTAGCTCACGAGATTGTTGACATGTGGGACATCGATTCAGCAATTATTGTTCCGATAGTTCTATCTGCCCATGGCTTGATAGCCAAGAGCCTCGATAAACATCTTAAGAGGCTCGCGCTAGGTGGTTGGGTCAAGAGTCAGATGCAGAAGGCGGTACTTCTGGACACGGCGCGTATAGTGAGGAGGTTCCTGTCTCTGGATCCTTAACCACCGGTAGCCGGGACCCTGATCTTGCTACCGATGGGGAACTGCATTTTTGTATTTTTAAATGTAATATTTTTTAATGTTTTACATTGTAAAAATGTAATGTTTAGAAATATGATTTTGTATGTATTTGAAATGTAATAAAAATTTAAATAATAATTCATTTATACTGCAAGTATCATGGTCCACATACAAAATTGGTCTTAAAAATATTATCATCCACCACACCAAAAAAATTAATCAAAGCAGAAATACAAGTACAGGTAGGTATAGGTATAATAGTAAAAAATACGATCACAGTAATTCAATCACATAAAGAAAAAAAAATCTAAAACATAAAATTTTTATATTAATTAATTTAATTTTACTTTGTATTCTAATGTCACTTATAATAATAATTATTTGAGAAGAAAAAATGTGTTCGTAATCAATATTTTGCATTCTTTTTTCTAACCACCGAAATCTTTGTATTTTGCATTATAATTTCATATGCTTATAAAAAAAATATATACATAATATTTGTATGCAATTGTTTTTCCCTTGTGATGTGCATAATAGGATATAGGATCTGCTATGTGGATGTGTTAAGAATCAATGTATTAAATCTGCAGTAATTGCACTTCAAACGGATTCCACTATCAAAGAGGAGACAGTGCCAATGGATATGACATTTGAGGACCAAGACGGCATCAGTAATGACCACAGTGATGATGGTGAGAATGTTATTTTATAACTTTATATGTGTATTATCACTCCTTCAATATGTATGTATATTGTATCTGTTATTTTAAAACTTTATATTTTGCCGCTTTGTCTACTAATGTTACTGAAATCCGAGTAGATGCCTATACCACTCGCCCAACCTGAATGTTGGTAAACTTTACCAGAATTTCGCTAACTTTCACACTTCATGATGAATGGTTAGCCAAAATTCTGACTACCCTCTTTACCCTAGAAATAAATTGTCAACATCCAACCAAATTACGTATTTTTACAAATACCATACATTCGGTTAAGTTAGGCTTTGCTTTATAATTACGATTTGATTTTTATTCGAACTCTATTGAAATGTTAGAAAAATATTTCAAAGAACCTCAGATAAATAATTGTCTTTAAATTTTTTTCTAATACTTTAAATACATATAATGTTCAGATAAAAATCAATTATAACAACAAACAATTTGCAGAGACACTTTCCAGCTACATAACTGAGCCTACCAGAATGAGTTCAGAGGAGAGTCATCCTAGGAACCACAGAGGGAGAAGGGAGAAACTGAGGAAGTGTAAAATCAAGAAAGAGAATCGAGGTTCGTATACAGCCGTCCTAATGCAGAGTTTGGTAGGGGAAGGCGACCCAAAGTGGGCACTGTGCTTAATACGCACACTTTCTATGTGTGTAATAGACATTATGCAATAAAATTTGATCTCTTAATTTGGATACTTACAGATTTAGACAAATTTTTTGTTCAAATTGAAGTATAAATCGAATCAAATATAATTACTAGCTCATCCAGTAAACATTGTTTTAAGGTCTCTGCATTTGTAACGGGAAAATACCCCGGACGGGATGTGGAAGGACGGGGACGGGGACTGCAGAAACTTCGTTTCATACAAAATGCACCATGAAGGACGTATGTCACGCAGTCACGGACGGGACGTGCAAAAGGGCGTTTTGAACGAGAGAGGCGTCCAGTCCACGTCCCGTCCGGGGTATTTTCCCGTTACCTATGTAGAGACCTTTACCCTATTTTCATTAAAATCGGTCAAACCTTTATGGGGGATTTCAATAACACCTGCCCGGCTAGCATGACCACCGAAACACGATATGATATAGCTATTTATCGCTTGGAACTGTTAAAAATCCATTGTTTTTTGACAGTTCAAAGCCTAATTAGTTAGCTAGTTAGCCGTGTGGTGACGGCAGAGTAGAATACAATTGTCACCACCCCAAAACTCTCCCGTGGGTGTCGTACAAGGCGACTAAGGATAAATCATTGATGAGGAATGGGCAGTAGCGTTCCTATTATACCACCCAACAATGTACTGCGACTTTTGTACCCGATAAATGGCAATAGGCTCGCCACCTATTACATGGGACCTGACATATTTGGCGAAACGTGGGTGCTAGTTCACCTCTGCCTACCCCTTCGGGGATATAAGCGTGATTTATGTATGTATGTATGTATGTCAAAGCCTAAAAACCAACGGGTACGAGTTGAGTTACCTCCTACGTTTTACGTCTGTTAAAAAAAATCCATTGTTTCTTGACAGTTCAAAGCGATAAATGGCTATATTATATAATCGTGTTTCGGTGGTCATGCTAGCCTGGAAGGCATCTGTGTTAGATGATTTTTACGAACGGGGCTTACACATTCTAAGTATTTTTTTCGCTCTCAGCCCATCATGGAAGACAGTCCGTAAACCTTTCAATAAACAAACAAATCCCTTCACAGACGAACCCAAAACGGCCATGCAAAAGGATTGGGCGAGAATCGCAGAGAGACGGGGCAACGGTCCCATTCTTAGGGACAACTCCCTTAAACTGCTAGCCAACTCCACCATCTGCGTTTTCCAATGGAACAAGAGTAGGTACCGGTGCTTCTGCTGCAATGAACCTTTTTCTGATCTCTCCACCTTAAGAGACCACACCAATACCTCTCACTCCCTCCAGGAGATAGAGAAGAAGATAATCCTCCAGCAGAACCGCCTGGTAAAAGTTGAGGTCTCCTACATCAGCTGCAAACTCTGTTCTCTACAGCTTGAAACCTTGGCAGAGTTGAGGGATCATCTGAGAGAGAACCATGGCATCAGGTTCACTTTGAACGAAGATCTCCTAGTTCCTTTCAAGATTGGAGATCAACTTCAATGTCAGATATGTCATGAGACTTTCGCAGTGTTTAGACTTCTAAATATGCACATGAACAAGCATTTTCAGAAGCAAGTCTGCCATATTTGCGGGTCAGGATTCTCGAATTTGGTGTTCCTAAACCTCCACAAGACAAGGTCCCATCGGCCGCTGGCTTGTAAGCTCTGTAACTTGGCTTTCAATACGAGAGCTGAGAAAAGAACGCATGACGCTTGCACGCACGGCGTCAAAGTCGAAAGGAAGCTACGGTTTCCATGTCCGTACTGCCAAGAACGGTTCCTTCAAGAGAACTTTAGGGTCCTACACTTGGTAGAGAAGCATGGGATGGTCAGACCTGAACATAAGTGTTCGGTGTGCTTAAAGTCCTTCTTAACGAAGAGTCTGAGGAATAATCACATGAAGAATGTCCACTTGAAGGAGAAGAATCATGAGTGTGACGTGTGCCATAATTTGTTTTATACCAAATCGGACGTTTTGAGGCATCGGGTGACGCATACGGGGGAGAAAAAGTTTTGTTGTGGCATCTGTAATAATACCTTTGCTACCAAGGACTCTTTGAGGAGGCATGGTAAGAGGACTCACGTTGGGATGCGATAGGGTTGTCGGTGAAGTTTTTGCATTATTTATTACAAAGAAATTGTGTGGTTAGAAATCTTGATACAGAAATCGAACCCCCTATTGCCTATACCATTCGGCTGTTTGGCTTTTGCATTTATGGTTTTTGCGTTTGGATGGAGATTGTGGTAGTGAGGGTTAAATGTTACGTGACTGGAGGTATGTTAAGTATGGATGTGCATGGACCTAGGATGTGAGGAAGACCGAAGAAGCGATGGATGAATTGTGTAAAAGATGATATTATGAGGAAGAGATTCAGGCTGAGCTGACGTCTGGTGTAGGAGGGGATGGGTGACCAAAACTTTGTCATGTCAAGCTCCTCCGTGTTTTTGAAGGCACGTTAGACTGTTGGTACCGGCTGCATCGGCAGTCGTTAACACCCACCAACCCGCACTGGGCCAGCGTGGTGGTTTATGGCCCAATCTCCCTATATTCTTCCATCTGGTGGGCTGGTGATGATGATGATGATGATTCCTTTTGATTCATATATAGTGATGAATGAATGTAAAGAGAAGTAGTGGAAAGGACTATGTTGAGAGACATGAGCGGAGAGAGTGATTAAAATAACAACATTTCAATGCATACTGTATACCAAACGCTAAAGGATATGTATTCTATGCTGCATACTTTCTGAAGAAATAAAGGTAAAATCTGAAAAAGAAAGAAAGGTTGTTTTATTTTATCTATGTTCACGGGAACAGCACGCCTGCCCCCGTAGCACGGGCCGTGGACAAAATCTCCTCGGGGGGGGAAAGGAAATATTTTTCATTCTCTCTCTCTATTTCTCTCTAACTCCCATTAAATTCCGAGACGAAACACTCAAGTGGTGGAGAGATTTTGTGCACGTCTCGTGCTAGGCCTGCTGGTGGATAACCTTATCTTGGTAAACGTAGAGAAGAAAGTGGATTTCAAAAAGTTACATCATGGATCCACCCTGTCGATCACAGTACATATCAATGGAAGAGAGGAAGGCTAGGAGCTTTATTAAAATTTTGGTGACCCTAAAGCGGGGAATTCACTGGACAGGCATGCCATTCATTCCTATCTATAGTCTGAAGAAAAAAAAAGGTGGCTGGTCCAGAATGGACCAGCAGGCCTAGTCCCTAACTTTTTTTGACAGTTGAAAGTGATGATCACCGAACTATTTAATAATACATTGCTGTTATCACAGGACAAGTGCCACAATAGCATTAAAGTAAAGTAGTAATGGATAAGTAAATAGTTCGGTGATAATCACTTTCAACTGTCAAAAAAAGTTAGGGAATAGGCCTACAGAGTTGCAAAGCATAGAGAAAAATGGAAATCTTTAGAGGCCTATGTAGAAAGACAAGCTGTTTCTAAAAACGTCGATAATTTAGAATAATATAATAAGAATGTTTTGTAAGATTAACAGCAATAAAGGCTAATTTAATTTAATAGTCTGAAGTCCAGCGGGCATGTCTGCAGGCATGCCTGTTATGTGAATTCCCCGTCTAACGAACCCTCTTTGGGCTTAATGCATGAATGAATGAAAATATGTTTCCAACTGACACAGGATAATTTACCCCAAAATCAAGAAGTTAAACAACTGACTGTTTTCTGTAGGCCTATTCCCTAACTTTTTTGACAGTTGAAAGTGATGATCACCGAACTATTTACTAATACATTGCTGTTATCACAGGACAAGTGTCACAATAGCATTATAGTAAAGTAGTAATGGATAAGTAAATAGTTCGGTGATCATCACTTTCAACTGTCAAAAAAAGTTAGGGAATAGGCCTACTGTTCCAAATGGTGAATAATACGTGTGGCTGTATAAATTAAACTCTTTGGTAAGCAAAAATATGAACACTACTGTCTCTATTAAGAAATGAAAATAAGGAGAGTGTTTGGCGCGTTCCGTGGTGTCAGTCAGATTTATTTTTGCTTATTCAAAAATTGTTACAGAGTGGATTTTGTGCAGTTAAAGTGGTGTTATTTTGATGCACAAGCATCCGTGTTGATGTGCAATTATGCAGAATCATCGAAAATAAGTCTCATGATGTGTTTGATGTTGTGGTGAAGATCAGTATAAAAAGTGGTTTTATCCATTTCATCAAGCACCATCATTTACTCTGTTACCATTCAATTCGCGCCAAGCACTCCCTACATGCGTTAAAATGTGTGACACCCATATTTTAACGTAAAATTCATTTCATTCATACATTTCACCGCGTGGTGACGGCAGAGTAGAATACAATTGTTACCACCCCAAATCTCTCCCGTGGGTGTCGTACAAGGCGACTAAGGATAAATCAATAATGAAAAATGGGCAGCAGCATTCCTCTTACACCATCTACCAATAGCAATGCACTGCGACTTTTGTGCCCTATAAATGGCAATAGGCTCGCCCCCTATTACATGGGACCTAACATAATTGGCGAGACGTGGGTGCTGGTTCGCCTCTGCCTACCTCTCCGGGGATGTAGGCGTGATTTGTGTATGTATTTCACCCACTCATTATTTCATAAGACTACAGATAAAATATACACTAAAGACTTGGCTGTATGGGCTAGACCCTTTGCCTTCCCTAAAATATAGGGAGAATTTAAAACTAAACTAACTGTCACTGGAACATTTGACATTGACAACTCATTTTTCCTGTCGGTCGGTGTTGTTCTTTTTGTTTATTTATTTATTTTTCAAAACAAAAGTAGCTACGCCTAATCCTATATGTATTAAACGAGTCTAATAAAGAGTATTCTCTTAATGTAGAATACCCAATAAAGTTTAACTGAGTTCGAAAGCTACAGACAATCAATAGTAAGTTAGAAAAAAATAAAATCAATCATGGATGTATCAAAGTCGTGTCGGTGTTGTCTTTCTAATGATTGCCACAAAGACCTCTCTTCCGAATACCTTTATGGGGGAGAAAAGGAAATATATTCAGACATGTTGTCAAGCACATTCAATATAACAGTAAGTAGTCTGTATTTCGAGTAATTGTTTCCTAATTTACAAATTACTCTCTAGCACAACTACAACATTTATTATAATGTTACGAAAATTTTCCAAATATTATGTTTTGTTTTGGTATACCATCCAGTCAGAACATCCGGTTGTTCTGTTCAGATCTTGCACTTATTATAACAATTTGAAGACATTGATCTATTCAAATACAACCATGTTCATTGTCAAACAAAAATCTAATAAAAAATAAAATGAACTTGGTAAATAAATTTGTAGTTCATGCAACCAAAATTATTACTTTTATTGTTGATTAATTATTGAGTATATTTTTACATAATAATAATAATAATAAGCCTTTTTATTTCCCAAACTTATTTCTTTACAGAGTTTTTGTTATTGTTGTTAGTGTATGTTTATAATATTTCTCTAAGGTTAGTTGTGTTTAATTGTAGTTTTATTGTTGCTCATAAATTTGGGACCCTTGTTGAGTAAAGGCCTCCTCCAACCTTCTCCAAGTTTCTCTGTTCTGTGCTGTATCCATCCATTCGGTCTTTGATATAGGTGTGATGTTGTCTGACCATCTTTTTATAGGCCTACCTACTTTTCGTTTCCCTGTTGGGCCTTTCCACTTAGTTGTTAGTTTTGACCATCTCTTGTCTTTTGTGCGAGCCAAGTGTCCTGCCCATTGCCACTTTAATTTTAGCGCCCGTGTCAGTGCGTCTTCAATTTTTGTGGTCTTTCTAATGGTTACGCTGTTTATTTTATGTCTTTTTGTAATGTTTAAGATACTTCTTTCCATTGCTCTTTGGCACGTTCTAATTCTTGCCTGTATGTGTTTAGTGAACACCCATGTTTGGCAGCCATATATTAGACACGGTAGAATGCAAGTATCAGCTACCACTTTTTTCAGGTTCCGACTGTAGTTTCCTTTAAAGATCTCTTTGTGGGCCCAGTATTTCTTCCAAGTTATATTTATCCTTCTTTCAATTTCTTCTTCGTTTGTCTTCTTAAAAGAGATATATTTCCCTAGATAAATGTAGCTAGACACATACTCTATGTTTCTTCCCTTCACATTTATTGGTCTTTGATGGCTATTAGTCATTAGTTTAGTTTTATCAGCATTCATTTCTAATCCAACTTTAGAGCTTTCTGTGTCTAATGATTGTAGCATGATTTCCAAGTCTTTTGGTGTTTCTGAGAAGATGACAATATCGTCTGCGAATCTTAGGTGGCTTAAGAAACGATTCGATATTTTAATTCCCATATTGTTCCATTTCAAATTTTGAAAGATACTTTCTAGTACAGAAATGAATAATTTGGGTGAAACGGGGTCTCCTTGCCGGACTCCTCTTCCTATAACTATGTCATCTCCTCTGTTTTCCAGTTTTACATTACTGACACTGTTTGAATAAATATTTATGAGTGTGTTTATGTACTTCTCATTGACATTAATTGCTTTAAGAGCTCTCCAGATAGAGTTGTGGCTTATGGTGTCAAAAGCTTTGCTATAATCAATGAAGCCCAGGTAAAGTGGTCTGTTGAACTCTTTGTACTTTTGTATGATTTGTTCAAGGGTCTGGATGTGGTCTATGGTTGAGAACCCTGATCGGAAACCAGCTTGTTCTACTGGTTGTGAGTTGTCTATTATAGGTGTTAATCTGCTCAGCAATATTGAAGTGAAAAGTTTGTATGTACTTGACAATAAGCTAATGGGGCGGTAGTTGCAAATGTCCAGAGGATTGCCTTTTTTGTATATCAATACTATGTCTGAGTGACACCACTGCTTTGGGACGGTCTCTAAGTCTAATACCATGTTAAATAGGTTGGTTATATGTTTCAATAGAACCGGAGCACCTATTTTTATTGCTTCATTGCTTATTCCATCTGGTCCTGGGCTTTTTTCGTGTTTTAATAGCTTTATATTTTCCATTACTTCACTTTCTGTAATAATCTCTATAGTGTTTTCTTCACTTGACATGTTTAGATTTTCTATTCCTTCATTTGGTTTCCCGTTTTGCACTTCGAAATTTTTTAAGGGTTCTTTCTATGGTTTCCTTTCTATGTAATTTGTAGTCTTTTTTTATGGATTGACGTATTTCTTTAAAAATTTGGGTCAGTTCAATTTTTGTTTCTTTGCTTTTATTTGCAGTGTTCATTAAGTCGCGTCTTTTTTCTATTAATTTTTCGGTGTCTTTGCTGAATATTTTTGTTTTTTTCCTGTTTTTGCTGTTTATTGTCTTCAAGCTATTTTTTATAATTTCTTCTAATGTGTTATATAAATTTTGAATGTTTTGTGTTTCTTCTAGTATCTCCTTCTTGTCTTTACATGCTCTGATCAGTGCATCTCGATATTTTTTTATATCTTCATCAGATTTTGGGAGATTAGGAATATTTTTACATAACATTTGATAAAATTATCTAATGCTGATTTTAATGTATTTTATATACTTACGGCGGGCCTACTACTAGTACTTATAATAAAAAATGCCAGGCAATCAAACTTTAGTAAGCTTACTTTTAACTGAGAATATTGGGACCCCCAGCAAGTGGATTAGGTATTGAATAGTTAGATTCCCAAATAAATAAGTAAACAATAATTTAAGAGAATGATTTTGGTGGTTAGAAAAAGAATTTCGAAAAATTATGATCTTGAGGCGGGAATCGAGCCCGCGTCCGCTGCTATCCGGGCAGGTGCCTGACCGCTCGGCCACTCAAGACACCAAAATCTTTGTACTAATTTTTCTAACATTTATATAATGTTAAAATTTAAATCTAATAATTTAAGATAATTTTATAAAAATATAGTTTTATTGAATGTAACCTTATTTGGCAGCCAATTTAGTACCATGTAATGACTTACAATTTAAATATCCTATATAATAGTCACTGAATCTGATCACTGGACCAAACTAGACATCAAGATTGGAACTATAATCAGGTTTAACTATTAATTATTTTGTCCTGGTTAAACTAAAGTGGTTATAATTAATTGATAAGTGGTTTTTTCATTGCAGATTTCTGAAGCTAAGGAAGTAAATAATTTGATCTGTGAGAATTGCATCACGAGCTTAAGAGAAGCAGCAAGGTTCAAAATGAAAGTGGAATCTTCTGATAAAACAATATTGAAACTGCTGGAAGAAAAGTTTGGTACTGGACAGAAATAATGAATTATTCAATTTAATCCGTGTGGTAAACGCGATGAATAATGGGCAGCAGCATTCCTCTTATACCCTAGCAATATACTGTTTTATTTGGCTGTTAGCAAAAGGCTCGCCCCCTATTCCATGGAACCTACCATAATGTGCAAAACGTTGTATTAATTTAGCTCTGCCAGCCCCTTTGGGGATCTATGTAGTGTGTGTTTATTTGCAGAGAATGTGAAAAAAGAATGCAACTCCGACTATGAAGACAGGGTTGATGACGATTTCGTCTGGGACGTTGGTGATTCAGCAGTAAAGGACAAAGGTCTGTTTATATTGTTAACTAGTGGTCGCCCACGGCTTCGCTCGCGTTAATGTTGGTTATTATATAGTCTACAGGCTTCCTCGATAAATGGACTATCCAACACAAAAAAAAAAAATTGAATCAGTAGTTTCTGAGATTAGCACGTTCAACCTACCAAACAAACAAACTCTTGAGCTTTATAATATTAGTATAGATATTTCTTACACTGAATGAAATAAAGTTTATTTGGCAAAAAAGAAATTAACAATAATAAACACAAATTTAAATATTATTAGGCCAAATAGGTCCCCGCTCAGCTTATGCCGAGGCACATAGTGCTTCGACGCTGGTATTCTGCGGATACCATAATCATTTATTTTACTAGATATTTATTCCTTAATACAAAATAGCGTTAGACAATGCGCAAACAATACTGCTTCCTCTCTGCACAGGAATTATTAACATTATTAAACAATTAAACACTGACGATATTTCTTACACTGTCAAGCCCAAAGTTTTTCAATTTGATTATGAAAGATCCACCTAGCTCTTCCCCTTCCCATTTCTCCATTCATTCATTCTCTCATTTCATTCGTTCTTTCGACGTGCGTGACCAAACGCGAGCACCCTTTTCTCAATTCGTTGATTTATGTCTTCGTTCTAACCACACCAGTTTAATATAGCTCACTCGTTTTTATTTCCAGGGCAAAACTTCGTGATTAAATTAGAATCTAACACAGCAGACAAAGTGACTTCTGAGAAACCACATAGAGTAAAGAGATCTTTGAAGGTTAATGGCAATAAGAAGAGGGAAGTGGAGAAAGAGAAGCGAGGGGTAGGGAAGAAACGCAGACAGACCCTCGTGGTGAGAAACATGAAAGAAGACAATGGTAAGTGCACAACCTTCATTGGTCTTGGTGGTTCGCCCACCTGAATTAAGATGCCGAGGTCCCGGTTCGATCCCCAGGTGAGAAGCAAATTTTTCACGGTGACATTTTGCGAAAGTGACGGTCTGCGTCAAGATCGCTGCAAAGAGCTCTCGGCCAACAGCATGGGTAAAATGAAATTTGTTTTGAGTTCAATAAACTAAAGCGTACATAATTAGCCGTGTGGTGACGGCAGAGTAGAATACAATTGTCACCACCCCAAGTCTCTTCCGTGGGTGTCGTACAAGGCGACTAAGGATGAATCAGTGATGAGGAATGGGCAGCAGCGTTCCTCTCATACCATCTATCAATGTACAGCGAATTCCGTGCCCGATAAATGGCAATAGGCTCGCCAGTATCGCCACCTATTAGTATTAAATGGGACCTAACGTAATTGGCGAAACATACATGGGTGTTAATTCAACTCTGGCGACCCCTTCGGGGATATAGGCGTGATTTATGTATATGTATGTATGTGTATGTAATTTATCATTGCAGACGTATCTCATACGAAGCGCGCCAGAGAAAAATCGTCCACGTCCCAATTCCAAATCGCTTCCCGCGAGAATTCTTTGAAGCTAGTTTCGAACTCAAACCTTTGCTTGTTCAAGTCTTTAAAGACCAAATTCGGGTGCTTCCACTGCAAAGACAGTTTCTTAACCACCCCTGAGCTGAGGGAGCACGCCAAAACGCACTGTAACCTGAAGAGCTTGAGGATCAGATTCAATCTCCTCAAAGGTTTGTCTTACAAAAGCGTTGACATTTCAGGGTTGGCTTGCAAGATCTGTACCCAGACCTGTTTGGATCTGGATGATTTAAAAGCGCACTTAATAGAAGCGCACAAGGTCGAATTTCAGGAAGGCGACCACTTTCTCATACCTTACAACCTGGAGAGAGGACTCAAATGCGTTTTGTGCGACCAAGAATTCAACACCTTTACTCGCTTAGCTATCCATATGAACAGTCATTACCCTCATAACGTTTGCGAGATATGCGGCGTGTCCTACATCAACAGATTGAGTCTCAGAATGCACGTTAGTTCAGTCCACACTGAGAAGAAATGTTCTCAATGTTCCGCTACCTTCTCCACGCACTACTTGAAAGTGAAGCATATGATGAAGGAACATAATATAGGTGCTTACAAGAGATACTGTCTCCTATGCAATCAGACCTTCCGGTACACGTATTTGCTATACGAACATAGAATACAAGAGCATGGAGCTAAGAGGTTGCTGAGCGATTGTTCAGAATGTGGAAAAACCTTCCTTTCCCCTCAAAATCTGAAGGTGCATATCCGTTCAGTGCATGCTAAGGAGAGGAACCATGCGTGTGGGGTGTGCGGTATGGGGTTTTTCACCAAATGCGATCAGAAACGCCATGAAAGGACACATGAGGATGTCAGGTCTTTCAGTTGTGGGTTCTGCGAAGGCAGGTTTAAGACTAAGGACTCTTGGAGGAGGCATTTGAAGAGGCAGCATGGGCAGTATGGAGCGCAGTGACTTGTATGTCACATCTTCATCATCATCATCACCAGCCCTTTAATGTCCCCACTGCTGGGCCACGGGCCTTCCCTATGGATGGAAGAGTATAGGGAGATTGGGCCATAACCCACCATGCTGGCCCAGTGCACGTTGGTGGGTATTAACGACTGCAGATGCAGCCGTGACTATCAGCTTAGCGTGCGTTCCGAAGCACGGGGGAATTCGAGATAATAAATTTTTGGTCACCAGTCCAATGACCGGCCTTAGCGAACATTGCTTAGTTTACGCAATCGCAGGCCCAGCGCGCTATGCCACTGCGCTAGCGAGCTCCTTTTATGTGACCTTAAAGTGGACTTTATTAGTTTTTGGTGGATGTGGTATCAAGCCGGCACCTACCCATGCTAACATCGTCATATTAATACTATGGTGATATTAAAAATGGCCGTGTGGTGACGGCAGAGTAGAATACAATTGTCACCACCCCAAACCTCTCCCGTGGGTGTCGTAGAAGGCGACTAAGGATAAATCAGTGATGAGGAATGTGCAGCAGCATTCCTCTTATACCTACCAACTAGCAAAGTACTGCGACTTTTGTGCCCGATAAATGGCAATAGGTCGCCACCTATTACATGGGACCTAGCCTAATTGGCGAAGCGTGGGTGCTAGTTCACCTCTGCCTACCCCTTCGGGGATATTGGCGTGAATTATGTATGTATGTATGTATATTAAAAATTCAATATTATTCAAAACTCAAAATCAAAATCAAAATATTAAAAATATATATTTTTTAATTATTCATACAATTCTTGAAACATAAATAAATAATACCAATAGACCTCCTAGGAATGTTAGAAATAAGGTAAAAGAAAATCAATACGTTGAAATTAATATTCTAGAAATTAAGTATTTTGTTTTTCTGATCGAACGATTTGTATGGAAAATTCGATTTTTTTTTACATATTTAATATTTTGTTATCGCTATACTATTTATATGAATATATTAGCATGGGTAAGTAAGTGCCGACTTGATACCCCATGTGTACCAAACATCCTGTATATCAGTACACAGCATTTTTAATTAGAATTCCTTGTGACAAAAGGGTGTTCCATAACTAGTCAACATAATATACCTACTTATATGAGCATCCGAATAGTTATGATTGTATTATTTTATTTTATTTTATTATTATAGGATGACCAACAGCTATATACATTATAAATACTTGCCATTGTAATGAATAATAATCCATGTTTTACAGAAAAAGCTCCCTATCACATTTATAGAGCGATAGATCTTTAAGTGTACCGAAATATACAGAATTGATGAAAAAAAATATTCTTTTGTTATCTACTGAGATAATCCTCGTTAATTCAAGTGTACAAAATAAAATACAAATAACGCGGTAATTCAGTAAAAGAGGTATACTCATACTAACATAGTCATATAAATACCTACTGGTGATGATATAAATAAAAGAATCGAAATTGTAATTTTTTTTATTTCTCCTTACAAATTGTTAGTCGAATAAAGCTAAATATTTAAAAAACTTAATGTAATATTGGTTTTACCATTCTTGGTATCTCACCATCTTTTTCATATGTCATACAATGTTGTATGGTTCGATTTAACGAGCAAACCGGTCGAATGGTTAGATAGCTGGCAATCGACTAAAAAGTCCCAGGTTCGAATCCTGGTAGGGCCAAATGTTTTTGATGGACACAGACTTTTTTTTTACACCCACACCTATCATATAGCCCAAAGTAAGTAGCCAAAGCCACTTGTGTTATGGATTCTAGACGACGGACATATTTTTAATATAATTATGTATATAAATGTTTAAAATATACTACATAAACATATACACAACCATGACTCGGAAACAAACATTTGTGGTCACCACAAAGTTTTCCCCTACCAGGATTCGAACCCGGGACCTCTTGGCCAATACCCAGCAATCTGAGCCACACGGCTAATTATGTACGCTTTAGTTTATTGAACTCAAAATAAATTTCATTTTACCCATGCTGTTGGCCGAGAGCTCTTTGCAGTCTCATCAATCTGAGCATTCGACCAAGGCCGTCTTTGTTCTCGAGTCATGATTGTTTAGGTATTTTAAGTTATCATCACCTTTCCGCCCTGTTCCCAGTCTATCTTGGGTCGGCGCAGTGTGTTTCCTCTTCCATTTCATATCAGTCGGTCGTCATTATGATGTACTAGAGTGCGGGCCAGATAAGTCCGCGCGCGAGGGGTGGCGCTGCTCGCTCACATTGACACTCCTAGACAAACAAATTATGAGACGAAATTTTAGTTCCAATTTCGACCACGCGCGGACTTATCTGGCACGTACTCTACCCTTTTGATTCATAACATCCATTACACCGGAAAGGTAATGAATGAATATAAAGAAAAGTGATAGAGAGAACATGGCGATAAACTGATGAACAGAGAGTAACAATGCAGTGCGATACTCTCAATGATGAGCTTTATGCAATGCTCTCTTTGGGTATTTTAACTATGATGTTGGTGGGTTGCCCTAGTGTATTATATACTCTTTGGGTTGCCCAAGGTGAGTAATCTATTTTAGTCGGCTTTCACGACACCATTTCCACCACAGGAGCCTTGCTATAAGTAAGGAGGTACACTATAATCAACATTACAATAGAAAATCGCCTTTTAAAATATTATATTATTAGTAGAGCTTTGAACAATTCAATAAATCAAATCAGTTGTAAGGCTGTCGGTATCAGTTACCTTAGAAACGGGCTTATTTAAAAAACACAGCTGTCAAGCTGACAGAACGAGGCAGTCAAAAATACGGACGAAGTCTTGTCTTCGTTCGTTGTTTTGTAAAAAAAGTAACTTATTTTGAACAAATTCAACTATGATTACTTAGTTCAATTGTTGAGTTAAAAATTCCAAAATGGATACGGAGATTATGGTTGAAACATTGCCCCTGTTGGGCGTCTGCAACTTGTGTTTGAAAGACGGTGTTGTGAAAAGCATGTTGGTATCACATAAACATAATGGTACCGAAGAAGTTTATTCAAATATGTTACTAACGTGCTACGCTATAAATGTAAGTTGGTTTTAGAGTCTGTATTCCTCTTATTTCTTTCGATATCTTGATTAATCTTGAGTGCTTTGATATGATAGTAACATTTCTTACCCTAGTAACTGGGAAGGTAATTGGAACTTACAACATTTCTCAGAATCCCTTCCCTGGCTAACGTGTTGCGCTGTTTGTAAATAATTCCAACACTCTTGAGCATATTTCAATTTGCGAATGTGATTTATGATACATTTTACTGTTTAAAAGTTAGAGATAGAAAGAAATATTTTATTTAACAATCTGTGGTAGAGGCTTCTCACTATTGATGTAATATAAACATTAGGTACCAGTAAGTGTGGTTCAAGAATCAATTTCTTAAACATGTTATTATTCCATTTAAATATCAGTGTGTGGGATCTACCCCAAATAAATATGTGGGTTATTGTATTAGCTAACATTAAATGGTCAGTAGAGTAGTGAAATTGAATTCTTTATTCAATATTAAATAATTTTTATCCTGTGCATTACCCAATAACCAACCCACAATAAAATACTTTTGTAATATTATATGCTCTAAGATAATGATATAATGTCATTTCTAATACTGTAGGTGTTCAAAACATCACTGGTTTAATTCTATTTTATTTTTATTAGAAACACATATCTATATAAATCAGACTGTTTTCCCCCTAAAGGGATAAACAGCTGTAATTGTGACTAAATATTTAAAAAAAGAAAAATCTAATTTTACACACAAAAAATTACAGTATTAAAGATTTATTGAAACTAAAATAATGCAAAGTTTTCAATTTATTTTAAAAGAAACTGAAAATTGTTATTTTTAGTTAGCTACTAGAGCTTTCGGTATGAACATATATTTTACAGAATATAAAATTATTGTAATTTACATTTTTATCACATATCTGAACTTTTTTTTCTACTTTACTTATTTGTAAATGGCAAGTTATTTCTTTAGTGGATCATAATTTTATTAGTCACAAGTTTTGACCAAGATATGTATCTATAGTACCAAGATAGTATATATGTATGTAAACAAGGGCAACAAACCCACATTGGACCAATTGAGAAGTGGTGCGGTTAACAATGTACTAACAGCAAATACTGGACTCTTCTGTTTTTTTTTTATGTATGTTTACTGTGATGAAGTGAGATATGAATTATTACTATATTTTTTAATACATAAATAAGTCACACTGATTTATACACGAATGGGTAGGCAGAAGTGATTTAAACCAACGTTTCGCCAATTTCGTGGTACAAAAAGAACTCTGGTGCCCACTACTCATCTCTGTTGTTACCCTAATTCGCCTTGTATAACATCCGTGGAAGTGATTGGGGCTGGTAACAATATATAGTATTCTGCTCTGCCATTACCACAAGGCGCATTTATAGTATCAACAGGAATGGCATTTAATATTTTTTACGATGTGGATGGATAATATTTATATCCGTATGGTGACGGCAGAGTAAAATACAATGGTCACCATCCCAAATCACTCCTGTGGGTGTCATACAAGGCTGTGATAAGGAATAGGCAGCAGCGTTCCTGTTATACTCGTACAACCTAGCAGTGTACTGCGACTTTTGTACCCGATAAATGGCAATAGGCTCGCCACCTATTACATGGGACTTGACATTATTGGCGAAACGTGGGTGCTTGTTCACCTCTGCCTACCCCTTCGGGGATATAGGCGTGATTTATGTATGTATGTATGGATAATATTTATGGAGCCACTTGGGGCGTATGGTTAAAATAAGTGTATATTTGGGCTTAATAGTTTGTATGTTTTCGTTTCAGATAACCGATTACGAACTGGGTGACAGTAAACGCTTGATTTGCATAGAATGCATTGCCAATTTAAGGGATGCCATATCGTTCAGGGTTCAGGTGGAGAAGTCCTTGAGGGTGCTAAGCGAGAATTTTAAGACCCAGAAAGCTACAGGTGAAGTTCTGTTTGCTTTACGAAATGCTACTGCCCATTGCTCGGTGCTACCTTACGTCCAAGATGATGAAGACAATAATATATTAACCAGTTTGACGGCCGGCTTGGTCGAATGATCTGATCGCTGTGTTGGCCAAGAGGTCCCGGGTTCGAATCCTGGAAGGGGCACATTTTGTGATGAACACAAATATTTGTTCCCTAGTCATGGTTGTGTTTAAGTTTATGTAGTATGTACTATTAGATTTTAAATTTAACATTATATAAATGTTAGAAAAATTAGTACAAAGATTTTGGTGGTTAGAAAAAGAATTTCATAAATTATGATCTTGAGGCGGGAATCAAAGCCGCGTCCGCTGCTATCCGGGCAGGTGCCTGACCGCTCGGCCACCCAAGACACTAATTAACTTGCCGAAATTCTTTTAACCTTTACACTTCACGTTGTAAGCCAACGGGTACCCTCGCAATGTAGAAATAAATTTCAATTGAATTTCGGCAAGTTAATTAGTGTCTTGGGTGGCCGAGCGGTCAGGCACCTGCCCGGATAGCAGCGGACGCGGGTTCGATTCCCGCCTCAAGATCATAATTTTTCGAAATTCTTTTTCTAACCACCAAAATCTTTATGTAGTATGTTTTCAAGATTTATATTCATAATTATTATATTATTAAAAATATGTCTGCCATCTAGAATCCATAACACAAGTGCTTAGGCTACTTACTTTAGGCTAGATGATTGGTGTGAGTGTAAAAGTATTTATAAATAAACTTTTTCCTTACAGAGCAACCGCCTATCGAAAATTTAGTTAAAAGCGAAAATAATGAAAAACCTGCAGACGTGTATAGTGATTTCTTCGATGAAGATGATAACATGGGTAAGTTAACTCAGTAGCTGTAATGTAAAGATTATAATTTGACATGCGGTGACGGCAGAACAGAATTTTCTATCGCCTCCGTGGTCTAATGGTTCGCCCACCAGAATTAAGAGCCAGAGGTCCCGGGTTCGATCCCCGGGGGGTACAAATTTGTGCTCGGTTTGGTTCGTTGTAGGACTTCTTTGAAGTCCGCCTGGCTACCTTCCACCATCTTATCAAAATCTGTCGCCATAATAATAATGTTAACAGCAATATTGTGTTCCGACAATGCGTGATAAGATAGTCAGCCCTTCTGTGGTTTCAGATGAATCTCGATTCTATCTTCGCCCCTTATCGTCACTTACCTTCAGGTGAGATGAAGGGCCAGAGCTTTCTTGTCTAACATAAAAAAAAATAAAGTAAAATCAGGGGCCTAGTTGAAGAACTGAGAAAGCTCATTAAATAACACTGTGCTTTTCTATTACACCCTGTATAGCGGCGTTAAAATATAAAAATCAAAATACTATTAAGCCGTGTGGTGACGGCAGGGCATGAGGCAATCGTCACCACCCCTAATCTCACTCGCGGGTGTCGTAAAAGGCGACTGAGATTTAATACAGTGATGAGGAATGGGGCAGCAGCGTCCTTCTTATACCATCTAGCGATTTACTGCGAATTATGTGCCCGATAGATGGCATTAGGCTCGCCCACTGTTACATGGGACCTAACACAATGGGCGAAAAGGGTATTACTACCCGATTAAAATATCTGTAGACCTGGCTAGAATGTGAAGGCCCTCCCCATTCCCAACTTTAAATCAATCACTACAGAAATTAATAATAGCGGACGCCACAGGTAATAGAAATCGAAGTTATTTGTGATACTTGTTTAACTCACCGTACAGGAGCGTCGGCGTGACTATATCAACGCCAGCCCGGCTAGCATGACCACCGAAACACGATATGATAAAGCCATTTATCGCGTTGAACAGTCAAAAAACATTGGATTTTTGACAGTTAAAAGAGATAAATGGCCATAACTACATGTTATAGCCAAATATGCTTTATAATTTAGCCATTTATCGCTTTGAACTGTCGCAAATCCAATGATCTTTGTAAGTTCAACGCGATAAATAGCTATATCATATCGTGTTTGGATGGTCATGCTAGCCGGGCAGGTCTACAGATATTTTAACCGGGTAGTAAGTGATCCACCTCTGTTAACCCCTTCGGGTATAAATGTTTTGTGTGTGTACAAAAACTAATATTATTCATTTGTTCTGCTCTGCCGTCACCACACCTTTTTTCAATATCAAATCAAGCCTCATTTCATTTTTCAGCACTAACAGAGTACAAAGTAAAAGAGGAGCCTGTTAAAGACGATCTAGCACCTAGGAAGGTACGCAAAGTGAGACTCAAACGAGTCGACAAACCCAAATTTAGAAACTCCAAACCCAAATTCATCGCTGTCAAGAAAGTGGACTACTCCGAGGTGGAGGCCATGCTGCAAGCGGGCCTATTCCCGTTCAAGATGCGCCGGAACAGTTACAGCTGCTACCTCTGCCCCGAGCAGTCGAGTAACTTGGAAGATATAAGAAAGCACACCATGGATCACAGCATGTCGAACATCTTGCTCGCCTTCAAGAAGATGATGTACTCGAACTCTCAACGGTTCTACAAGATTGATAGCAAGTTGAGGTGCAAGATATGCACCAGCGATGTCTCGAATTTCGAAGATCTCAAACAGCACATCAAGAATTGCTGCCAACTCAAATACAACAGAAAGTGGAACAATCTTCCGTTCAAATTGGAGAAGGATCAGTTGGATTGTCCTGTTTGTTCCAAGACCTTCCTGAATTACGTCAGTTTGAACACGCACATGAATGTCCATTATCCGAACTATATTTGCGAGAGTTGTGGTAAGGCGTTTGCCTCCAAAGCTAGATTAAGGGGACACATGAGGACCCATGAGGTCGGGAATTTCCCCTGTAGACATTGCGATGCAGTCTTCGACAGAGTGACTAAGAGGGAGAATCATGTATCTAAGGAGCATAAATCGGGGGTGAGGTACGCGTGCAAAAGATGCAACATATCGCTGCCCTCTTTCTACGCGAAGCAGAAGCATTTGGCTGAAGTGCATAATGAGGAATTGAAGAGGTATAAGTGCAAAGTGTGTCCCCAAAGCTACATTACACCAGGTCATCTATCCAGCCATGTGAGAAGGGACCATTTGAATGAAAGGAATCATAAGTGTGATAAGTGTGATCTGGCATTTTACACCAAAAACGCCCTTAAAATGCACATGATAAAGCATGATGGGGAAAGAATCCATACTTGCCACATTTGCCAGAAGTCTTATCAGCGGAAGAAGACTCTGAGGGAACATATGAGGATACACAACAATGATAAACGGTTTACATGTCCCGTGTGTGGGAGAGCGTTCACGCAAAAGTGCACCTTGAAGGGACACCTCAAGGTTCATGATAGGAAGGTCGAGGTGGATGTGGATAGGGTTGGGCAGCCATTGCATTCTATTTAGCGATCGCTTGGTTAGTGTAGGATTCCGGTTTGATCTTGAAAGAAGTGACGTAGAATGATCTAGCCTCCATGGGATCCAGAGGTCTCCATTGGATCCGGAGTGGTGGTTGGGTTCACCCACCGGAATTAAGATCCAGAAGTCCCGGCCTCGATCGCCAAAGGGGTACACGGATCTAAGATCCAGAGGTCCCGGGTTGCATCCCCAGGGGGTACAAATTTGTGCTCGGTTTGGTTGGTGGTAGGACTTCTTTCAAGTCCGCCTGGCTAGCTACCGCCATCTTATCAGAATCTGTCGCCATAATAATTATGTTAACAGCATTATTGTGTTCCGACAGTTGTGATAAGATAGCCAGCCCCTCTGTGGTTGAGGGTTCCAGGTGGAGCTCGATTCCACCTTCAGCCCTTATCGTCACTTACCATCAGGTGAGACGAAAGGCAAGAGCTAGCCTATAAAATAAGACAGCCTGGTGTAGACCATAAGAGGAGCTCGCTAGCGCAGTAGCATAGCGCGCTTGGCCTGCGATTCCGTAAACTAAGCAATGTTCGCTAAGGCCGCTCATTGGATGGGTGACCGAAAATTGATTATCACGAGTTCCTCTGTGCTTCGGGAGGCACGTTGAGGTGTTGGTTCCGGCTGCATTTGCAGTCGTTCATACCCACCAACCCGCACTGGGTCAGCGTGGTGGGTTATGGCTCAATCTCCCTATATTCTTCCATTCGTAGGGAAGGCCCGTGCCCCAGCAGTGGGGACATTAAAGGGCTGGTGATGATGATGATGATGATGAGATCATAAGCGCCTGGGCGTCCGAACAACAGCATACCCAAAGAGGTTTGGTGTCAGGCAGACGGCCGGCTGTAAAACCTAAGCCAAAACCCCCCATCTTTACCGTGGGTGTCGTACAAGGCGACTAAGGGTAAAACCTACGATGAGGAAAGGACAGCAGTATTCCTCTTATACCACCTAGCTGATATACTGCGATTAATGTGCCCGATAAATGACAATAGGCTCGCCACCTGTTACATGGAACCTAAGATAGATGGCAATAGGCCATCTATCTTAGGTTCCATGTGGGCAATGGGACCTAAAACTTAGTTGGTGAAAAGTGGGTTTTAATTCACCTATGCCTTCAGGGATATTTAGTAGGCGTAGTTTATGCCATGTAAAACCATGAGCTGTACGGATTGAAGTGTTGTCATACAAAATTTTGGAGTTTTTTTTTTTTGACGCTCAAATGACAATCAGAATATTGAAATAAATAGGAAACTTAACTGAGGTAGGTTTTATCTTTTTATGTCACCCGCTGACCAGAAAGTGTATTTTCACTTCGTGGTCAGGAGGTGACAAAAGAAAAAGTATATAGTCTGTACCACCTAACTTGTCTCATTTGGTAAACAATCTAGGCACAACTTTAAAAAAAATTACCCATTTATAAATAAAATAATTTAGTTGAAACCTATTGAATATACAGGGTGAATTTGAAATCGGTCGACAAAATTTTACAGGACATTTTAACCTCTATAATGATCGTTATAGTAACAATCAAAATTGTAATATAAAATACAGGAACGCAATTATTAGATTTTATTTAATATTAAGAATTTAATTTCATATTTTTTTAAATAAATTTTATATTAAATTTTTTATTTGTTTTATGTTTTTAATCTGTCTATTTACCAGTTTCGAGTAAAAGAAAATGAAAATATTGATACTTTTTTGTCGAGTTAGATTTGTTTTTAAACCTCACTGTTATAATGTTTAATAGCACTAGAAACCCCCATAAAAATTTGTTGATTCATTTCGATTTCACCCTGTAGTTATCAGTTGATTTTAATGCTGCATTTTCAATAAAAAAGGTGTCCCATGATTGTTTACCAAATAAGACAAGTTAGATGGTACAGACTATACTTACCTCGTGCGGTAAAAAGAAACATGGCATATTTATTTGCCCTTGCCTTAACTTGGGCGTAAAATACTTGCGATCTGAGACATTGAGTTTTACCGTCCGTGGTAATAAATGTTACTATTACGCATCACAGTTTATACACTATAGTGCGTTTCATCTTATAGTTCCTTTGCCGTCATGGTGGCAGTATTGCAAGAAAATGATACCATGTCAACTTTATTGTCTTACCTTTAATTCGGGGAGATTTTTTTCAATTAACAAATAAATAATTATGCATCAATCTTATTATGTTACTTATAACTACTCGCGGTACTAAGTAGTAGTTACATATTAGTTTTTTTATGAAAGTCATAAGCCATACTTCGTCAAAATTTGCGAGAACAGTTAGTTAATGGCATTATTAGTATAAAAGAAATTAGATAGATAAATATAAATTGTAGTGACTTAAGAGATAGACTCATTAAATAAAAAAAGGTTAAATTTTAATAAAATATTGTATTATGATTAACAATAATTGTGTTCATCTAACATGTCTACATTTGACATTTCCTCACTCTTGTCAGTCGTTAAATCGTTATTAGTACTATTTATTTACAGTTAAAAAATTAAAATAAATTTATTTAATTTATTTATCAAACACATAATAAATACTAATATAAAATACTAATACTAATACTGGTAACCCAATTTAATGGCGGTAATCCGAACTTGTACACACTAATATGGAATAAGCGGGACCGCCTTACGTTTTACACGTTCACAAAAAACCTTAGCTTATAACACAATTAATCTTTCATCACTTTTCAATGTTTTGGATATGAGTTTCTCAAAGATTTTCTATATAACATAAAAAAACCTACAAATATGACTTACACGTTGATGCTGTTGACAGACATGGTAGCCACCATCACGGCATAGGAACTATAAGATGAAACGCACTTTAGTTTATTTTTTATTTAAAGACGTTGTTTATTTACCATGTTCTAAAATAAGATGTGACCTTTATGTAAATACTTATATGATTATAAACAATTCTACTCCATTGCAAAGTCACACAACGAGATTATTTAGAGCATCCACAGTTATACACTAGTTTATTTTATTATTATTATTATTTAAAATTGTTTATTTACTCTGTTCAATAAAATTATGTGACCCAAATGTAAATATGTATGTTAATAATTATGTGCAATACTGTGAAATAGATTATTTCTTTACTATACCTACGTAATTAAATACTTAAAAAAATATGTTAAGTTGTATTTATTTTAAATCCCATTTTTAGTGGGTTAGTAACAAGCTTACGACAAAACCACTTTTGTCTGAAATCAGTTAAAAGTGGTTTTGACGACTAACCCCCGAATACTGAAACGCTACTCAAAATTTGAACATTGCTTATACAGTTGAGTGGACAGGACCTTTCAGAATTTGTATGGAAAAACGTCACTTTTGACACTACTTAAATGTTAAGCGGGACTCAAACTTTGAGTAGCGTATCTGTATTCGGGGGTAAATGTTTTGACTGTAACATATTTAATTATATATAATGTCCGTGTGGTGACAGAGCAGAATACCATTGTCACCACCCCCATTTTCCGCGGGTGTCGTACAAGACGATTCAAGTTTAGACTATTAATCACGGTTCAAGTATAGACTAGTTACTCAGTATTTTGTCTCTTTTCCTCGCATGCAAAATCATGTTTGTGAGACGAAGACAAAACGCAGCATAGCTATACCATGTTTACTGCCAGTTTATTGAATAGGACTGTAAAGGCATGTTTCACAACAACAAGTAAGTTCTAAGTAGCTTACTTGGCAGATCATTTGACAGTTGTAGTATGAAATATATGTCAACACCTAGGAATATACTGCGATTTACGTGCCCGATAGATGGCAATAGGCTCGCCACATATATATAATCGACAACACGTCGTAAAATTTTGACTAGACTTTGTGCTTGACTAGTGTCATTCACATCTGTACACTTTTTGCAATAAATAGTATTGAAACCTCTATTGTGTCAGAAACAATAATCCGCAGAATGACAAGACATTTCAAAAGAGAAAAATGTTGAAAGTGACTGTTCGTATTTCAGAACTCTTTTTTTAGGAGGTCACATCATTTTATTATTAGGTTTTGGGAAGAAATCAAAGCTTTTTTAACATTTTTAGCAGCCAATTTTACGGCAAACATGCCCTTTTACAGACAGAGTTTGCTTAGAGTAATATTTACGATAGCCTATCTGAAATGGCGGAAGATTTTAATGCAGATTCCCAACACAAAGATGGTGCTCGCTTTGAATGGAAACAATCGCAGCACCAACGTAACGAAGGTAAGATACCTACCTATCATCATCATCTTCATCATCATCACCAGCCCTTTAATGTCCCCACTGCAGGGGCACGGGCCTTCCCTATGGATGGAAGAAAATAGGGAGATTGGGCCATAACCCACCACGCTGGCCCAGTGCGGGTTGGTGGGTACTAACGACTGCAGATGCAGCCGGGACCAACGGCTTAACGTGCCTTCCGAAGCACGGAGGAACTCGAGATAATAAATTTTTGGTCACCCTATATTTGAAGGCATCAATGGACGAAGGTGATACTGACGCATAACGCAGTTTTTCAGAAATATCGTCTTTAAAGTTTCACAGAATTAGGTAATTGTATCGCTCATCCAAAGCATTCTGGCAAACCCAGGTAAATGCAAGGAAAATGTTAAAGGCATACGTAACGGGAAAATATCCCGGACGGGACGGGGACGGAGCCTCCCTCGTACAAAACGCCCCGTGCACGTCCGTGACTCCGTCACATATATGTCCTTCATTGTAAATTTATATGAAACAATGTTTCTGCACCCCCTTCCCCGTCCCGTCCGGGGAATTTTCCCGTTTCGTATGCGGAGACCTACGTATGCAGAGACCTTGAGTTGGAATTCGTCATCATCATCATCACCAGCCAGAACTAAGTACTATTAGGTAGATACTGCCTTGTCACTCAATGTCACCCAGCTCCTTTAATGTCCCCACTGCTTGGGCACGGGCCTTCCCTATGGATGAAAGATTGTAAGATTCAATTTGACTGTCTCCTTTTCAGCAATAAGGAAAAGTATGAACGATGGCCCCTGCGTCCTTCTGGAGCTGAAGTGTTGGCAAGAGAACCTTTTAGATGACAAAGCACCTACAACTTCATTATTCATATTCAACATTCATTATTGCCACCCATTGCATGCATAACGGACTCTTTGCTCGCACGTCTACGGTAAGCGGTTTAAAAAATTAAAAGGGGTCAGTCTAAATTACATACATACATACATAAATCACGCCTGTATCCCCGAAGGGGTAGGCAGAGGTGAACTAGCACCCACGTTTCGCCAATTATGTAAGGTGATTAGGTCCCATGTAATAGGTGGCGAACCTATTGCCATTTATCGGGCACAAAAGTCGCAGTACATTGCTATTGCTAGGTGGTATAAGAGGAACGCTGCTGCCCATTCCTCATATTTGATTTATTTATCCTTCGTCGCCTTGTACGACCCACGGGAGAGATTTGGGGCGGTGACAATTATATTCTACTCTGCCGTCACCACACGGCACAAAAATTTCGATCAATTAATTATTTTCTTCGTGCGGGAACCGAACCCGCGTCCTCTGCAATCCGTGTGGCTGCCTAAACCACTCGGCCAACTTAACGTTGTACCCTGTGGTTGTTCCTAAGCCAACGGATACCTTCGCAATGTAGAAATGAATTGTATTGTCCAAATCAGGTATTTTTTAAAGTACCGTGTATACATTTAGGTAGGTATGATGCTAGAAAAAAAATTTGGACCTATTTTTGTTTGTGATAGTTTTACATACATACATTTATCACGCGTTTCTCCCACAGGGGTAGGCAGAGACTCCTTTCCACTTGCTACGATCCTTACATACTTCTTTCACTTCATCCAATCTCATCAATCTCTTCGTGCATGCCCGTCGGTTTCGGGTACTCTTAAACTGGCTCTTTTGTGATAGTTTTCTTATCATTTTTACCTATACTACCTACTTAATACATAAATCACTACTATTTATCCCCGAAGGAGTAGGCAGAGGTGAATTAACACCCACGTTTCGCCAATTAGTTTAGGTCCCACCCCGAGCGCGACTATGGCGAGCCTTTTGCCATCTATCGGGCACATTTGTAGTATATTGCTAGGTAGTATGTAAATCGTATAAAATTTGTTGAAGATTTTTTTTTCTTTCTAGTTTGACGTAGTGTGTCTTCCCTGAAACTGGCAAAATTGTACACCACAATCTCACTTGCGAGTTCTTAATGAGCATGTAATGTGCTTGCTACACGCCGTAAGATAAAGACTTTATTTAGATGATTATCAATGAGCTCAGTTTAAAAAATATTTATACAGACAGTTGTACTTACGTTTCTTGTTTGTAATGTGTTTATTTTGGAATAGATTTAATTGTTTTTGGTTAAGTGGGGTTTTTTCATTTGATCACTCGACACGAAACGAACAAACTTTTAACAACGTGCAACAGAATTTAACAGAAGTAACGCACCCTGAGCATCACCCTTGCTAACTTGGTTATAAAACTAAGGTGATATGTAGAAATAGTAAAATAAGAGTAAATAAAAGAAAAGAAAAAATTCTCGGATCGCAAGTAAGTATTTGACCCCGCAAATAGTGATCTGTGCCCGCAACTGAAGGAGAGGGCCATAAATATGTAGCTCAGACTGTCTGGACAAATCTTCATAATAGCTTACATTTAAGTAGGTCAATAGGGCATTTTATGTGACGGCTAAACACCCTTATTTCAGAATTTGTGACGCTACAAAATCTTAGATAATCGATCGAAAACGTGTCCAGCCAGCTTGAAAAACCACTTTTCGCTGGTCTCCCAATCGTGGTAACAGAAGTGATTTTGAGGACTTTTTGCATATCAACGGGCGTCACATAAATTTGTGACGGTCATCGAGCTAAAAGTTTTGTGATACGAACAGCGATTTAAGGCTTTTTTTTTATCGCCGTAAGATCATAGTTTTATGTCACCACCCCCTGACCAGGCAGTGGGATTTTCCGTATGCGTAGCGGGCGGAAAAGTCCAATTTTTGGTCAGGCGACAAATTAAATTTCGAGTTTTCCATACAGTTTGCTTTATTGACCGAACAATTTGTTTAAGGGAAGAAAAAAAATTATCAATTTCTAACTAACTTGTGCATAACTGTTTGCGCAAAGAGCTCGCGCCTTTACTTGCCGTGTAGAAGCATCATATGGACATAATAAGTTTATTTCTTTTAAAATATTTCACCGAGACTCAATGAGGGTTAAAATAAAGAACACCATGAATGGATACAATTTATTTTTATTAGAAAGATGACACTAATCTGAATAATATAATACACCTTTGGATAATTACAAAACGTGAAATTAATGGGAAATATTGCTCTCACACACGTTCGTCTGATGTTACGAGTAAGTATCTAATAATTACTTTCATGAATATGCTACTAATAATTATAAATATCTTAAACTTTAATAAATTGACTGTGACAATTCCCAGTGGAGTGGTTTTTCGAATAATTACTAAACCTTAAACTAACTTATGTTTTTGTACAATAACTACACGATTGGTTACACATCATATTACGTTCATTACTTTATAGGTAATGGCTACTAATTTAATTTTGTTGTTCGTTAATTTTTTTGTAAGCAAGATCGGCAAAAGTGCTTGAAAAGGCAATCAGCTGATGCGGGCAGGGGGCGCCATTTTGAATTGAAAATCACAAGGCGCGGCGAATTTGTACTGACATTTTAGTTTTTTTTTTCTATTTATTCTAAGTTTGTGACAAAGGAGTTTAGATGTCGACGCCCATGAGTTTTTTGTCGAAGATGAATTCGCCTAGCGACGCGTGGCGGTCCATCATCTTCTTGAGCGTGGAGGCCTTGCCGGCGAGGTCGCGTTGCCCCTTGTATTGTTCGTCCAAGAAGTCGCCGGTCAGGTAGTCGACGAGCTGAAAGCAAAAGATTTCATTGAACAAATAGTACATTTTATTACCGAGGGCGGTCAAACAATGAATGTTCAGATCGCAAGAATTTAAGTTTCAGATCGATAAATATGCGTTCGGATGCTTTTTTTTACTGCCCGAGATACGGCAAAATTTTATGCCACATTTGAGCATAAAGTGGCCTTTTCCGCCCAATACGCGTACGGAAAATCCCATTTCTTGGTCATCAGGGGGGTGACATAAAAGGGGACGGGGAAAATACCACTTTCAGGTCTTATAGTTACTCGCTAGATGGAAATGTAAAATAAATAGAATTGAAAACATTTTTTTAGTTGATATTGACAAAGTAGAGCAAGAAATAATTACATCGTGATCATTTCTTTGCCTTGTCGGATAAAGCTGGCTATACATTACATAGAGACAATATTAGAAATCATAAATCCGTCCAATTCATCCAACCGTTTTCGATTTTTATTAGACCGGTTATAATTAAAAGTCGAGACTCGCTGCTAGTTACAGTTTTAGATTTTTACCAGTTTAACTTGCCTTGTCGTATAAATTCGACTTAACAGTCCCACGGTCCAGAACTTTTAGGTTCAGATAATAATTACGGGTCGTAACACGCTGCCAGCTACGCAGTTTAGATTTTAAACTGCTATGTCGTATAAATCCGACAAGCCGGTCGGATATATCCGCCTGGCCGGTCGGAATAATACGACAAGCTGTAGACGTTCTACTAGACCAAAGAAGTAACGTGTAATGAAAGGCCAAAGACTCACGTGGTAGTCGTTGAACTCGCTGTCGCTCTCGCACGCGGATATCACGGTGCGGATGCTCTTGGTGACGTCAGACTCCATCTTGAGGGCGTGCTCTAGGGCTTCGACGCCGGTAGTCCAGCTCTTGCGCTCTGGGGGCTGAAAGGAAGGCGAATTCAGACCTTATTGCCAACTAACCCCCGAATACAGAAACGCTACTCAAAGTGCGAGTCCTGCTTAACATTTAAGTATTGTCAAAATTGACGTAAACCAATACAAATTATTGTCCACTTATCTTTATGAGCAGTGCTCAAAATTTGAGTAGCGTATCTGTATTCGGGGGAAAGACTGACTTTTAGAGCAAGAGAAGTGAAATGTATTTCGGTTGGTGCTTTGGCTAGCTTCCACCATCTTATCAAATCTGTCGCCATAATAATAATGTTAACAGCATTATTGTGTTCCGACAATGTGTGATAAGTTAGCCACTCTGTGATTGAGGGTTTCAGGTGCAGCTGATTCCATCTTCAGCCCTTATCGTCACTTACCATAAGGTGAGATGATAGGCAAGGAGCTTCCCTGTCTAACATAAAAAAAAATCCTCACCCTGATCTGGATGAGGGAGCTGACGTCGGAGGTGAGCTCTCCCCTCATGAGGAGGTACTCGATCAGCTTCATGGCGTGCTCGCGTTCTTCAGAGCCCGCGTCGAAGAACATCTTCGCGAAGCCTGGCCGGTTGATCTGCGAGGAAGAATTTGGTGTGAGCGGGGTTTACACGCTACGATCGGACTGCAGATCGATTTGTGTCTTTTACATCATCATCAGTCCTTTAATGTCCCCACTGCTGGGGCACGGGCCTTCCCTGGGTGGAAGAATATAGGGAGATTGCGCCATAACCCACCACGCTGACCCAGTGCGGGTTGGTGAGTGTTAACCACTAAAGATGCAGCCGGGACCAACAGCTTAGCGTGCCTTCCGAAGCACGGAGTAACTCGAGATAATAAACTTTTGGTCACCCATTCAATGACTGGCCGTCGTGAACATTGCTCAGTTAACGCAATCAATCAACGCACTGAGCTAGCGAGCTCCTCCTGTCTTTTACACTGCAGGATTATTATACTACGCTTGAAAGCGGGCAAAAGAAAGATGCAGGTTGTGGTTGGAGAGGACTGATCTATCTACATCCTTTGTCCTTCCGTCTGAGTCATCCGCTGCGACACGGATTGCCATAGTGTACCTTGAAGTATTTAAATAGACTCCGGACGAAGGTAGATCGAAGTAAGGCCAAATTAAAGACAAACTACCTTCAACAATTGTACTATTTTTTTTTAAATTTATATAATGTTAAAATTAAAATCGAATAGTTTACAAAGCAAACCCAAGCTTAACCGAACGCACGGTATTTGTAAAAATATCTGCTTTGGAATGTTTGAAATTTATTTCTACATTGCGAGGGTACCCGTTGGCTTACAACGTGAAGTGTAAAGGTTAGAGGAATTTCGGCAAGTTAATTAGTGTCTTGGGTGGCCAGGCGGTCAGGCACCTGCCCGGATAGCAGCGGACGCGGGTTCGATTCCCGCCCCAAGATCATAATCATAATTTTTCGAAATACTTTTTCTAACCACCAAAATCTTTGTAATCAAAAATATGTTACAGGCCTAGCACGGGACGTGGAAAAAATCTCTCTCCACCACCTGACAGTGTTCTGTCTCGGGATTTAGTGGGAGTTAAAGCGAGAGGAACATATTATCTTTTCCCCCAGGGACATTTTGTCCACGTCCTGTACTAGAACACCTGTACTACTATATTTTTGATTGTTGAAGGTTACTTGGTGGGGATTTACAGCCAAAACGTTCTCCAGTCAATGTAGGGGCTATAGTAAGAACTTACGGCGTCCCTTGAGAAGTGAGCTCCCATAGCTAAGTACTGCAGTGACGCAGCCACCTCCATCTGGATCTGACGGCGCATGGAGTCCCGACAGGGGCGGTGCATCGTGATCCATTCTCGGGGTATGTTCACCGGTTTCACTTGACCTGGGATACAAAGAAAATAAATACAATCATAAATTTAAACAGTTTGTCTACGGTTTCACTCGGCCTGTGTTAAAAATAACGAGTTATTATCATCTCAGATGAGATGAGGAGCTTCGGTCTCTCATCAGCACCATCATTGGTTGGTGGTAAGACTTCTTTCAAGTCCGCCTGGCTAGCAATCACCATGATATCAAAATCTGTCGCCATAATAATAATGTTAACAGCATTATTGTGTTCCGACAATTGTGATATGACAGCCAGCCACTCTGTGGTTGAGGGTTCTAGGTGAAGCATGATTGCATAAAAAAACAGCCTTATCATGATGTGCCCACTGCTGGGCATATCTATTACAAAAAAATTACAATTCCAAACTAGCCACTATTCTTGCGGGTCTATGGTCTAGTTTTGATTAACCAATTTTATTATTATTATAATAAGTAGGTAGGTTTAAAGTTAACTGCCTCTTGATGCCGCACTCAGAGACGTCAGATAACGATAATGAGTACTTATTGTCAAAAAATGACAATTCAAAACTAGACGCTATTCTTGCTGAGTCTATGGTCTAGATTTAAACGATTTTTTTTGACATTATGTACTCATTAAAGTTTATTGACGTCTCTGAGTGCGGCAGTAGATGTTTATGATAGTATTTACTTTGATTTAGAGATATGCAGCTATGTGACTCCGAATAAATACATAGAATTACATGATAAAACCAAACAATGATATTTGATGAGACGATGACAGTGCGAAAAAAATACAGACTACAATAAAACTTTTAGATAGGTAGATATTATCTGTATCATACTCACCACAGATAACGTTTACAATGCCCAAATTATATTTAATCTTTGAATGACTACTCGTCTTTTAGGATTTAAATAAATAGGTAGGTATATAAAAAATTAAATAACGCTAAGTATCTTAATATTTATAAATGTTTACTTTCTTATTTTAATGCCAATGGTGCTTCTACAAGGTACATATAACTTGCGCATTAAGCACTTGCGCGGGTTATATGCATAGTGTAAACGCGTGGGTTACTTGCGCAGACATGCTACCCGTTGAAACGAACCAGACCCATAATACTCACGCGGGCAGCATGCACGTGTAGCTTGACCAAGTAACTTGCGCAAGTAGCCCGCGCATTTGTTAATGCACTGTAGGCCTATTCGCTAACTTTTTTTGACAGTTGAAAGTAATGATCACCGAACTATTTACTTATCCATTACTGTTTTCACAGGACAAGTGTCACAATAGCGTTATAGTAAAGTAGTAATGGATCAGTAAATAGTTCAGTGATTATCACTCTCAAGTGTCAAAGAAAGTTAGCGAATAGGCCTAATGATCAACTAACTTGAGCATGCTAGCTACTTGCGCAAATAGCTCGCGCCTTTACTTGCTCCAGCTACTTGCACCGTGTAGATGCACCATTAGGCTAAATTAAAAGAAACGAAACTCATTTTCTCACTCAGACGATATCTTTGGCATTCCATGGATTCACGGGTGCCGGGCCCGCACTGGGCAGAGTGAACTCAGTGGCACGGCTTGGGACTTGTGACCCAAGGGTAAGTTTAAGGGGCCCCTTCCCAACATGGCGCGGCGCAGCTCACCGAAGATTGCCGATCATGCACGAGCGGCGCGACGCCAGCGCCCACAATACCTTTCTCACACTCATAGAGAAACATGTCTACTAACTAGAACTCGTAATTCACGTAATAATCTCATTTACTGTATATTTGTATCCAATTAATTATAAATAAACCTGTAAAAAGTAATAAGGTGCAATCATTTCTTGTCTTGAACACCATGCGTTCCAGTCTAGAACTTACGAAAGTTCTAGATAATATTATTCGTTAGATATATTGGATACAGAGAGGAGCTCGCTAGCGCTAACTAAATTATGCAATGTTCGTTAAGGCCGGTGTACAGATTTGCGTCTAATATGTACGTTATGTCAAATAAGTAGTATGCTTTTTAGTAGTTGTAAATAGTTGTCTTTTGTATAATAGATGGCGCTGATTAGGTTTTGTCCAAATCACGCTATCATTTGCTTTTTGGAATTGTATAAGATGTTTTACGTTGTTCTATTTTATCGAGTGTACTTCCAGTCTGAAATACATACAATACAATTTCTGCCTGAGCTGTACCGGTTTTTCATTGGCCTTTCACTGAAGGTGTGTCGGTAAAACTATACAGCCGGTCATTGGATGTAGACATGCTCAAACCATGTCCGGAAATGGATTGAACATGGAACGGTTCCATAACGTTTCGGACCTAGTTCCGTTAACATGTCCTCGGACATGATAACGGAACTGGTTAGGTCCTTGCTATGTAATGTAGGTCCTTTGGTTGGGCATAGGCGGTCTTAGTTCCAGATGGACGGTGATAAGCAATAATGTGTCAACCCACAAAAACCCATATTCCGCGATTTCGACATAGATTGATAAAGCATCATTATTTTATTCTACAATTTTCAAAAGTGTTCTAATTCTAACTGACCTAAAACACTTTCTTTAACAAAAAGATAAAAACAATTTTTAATAAAATAGCAAATTAAATCATGTTTAGAATCTATGGGCGCCATTTTCTCAAATTGATATTCATATGGCTTGACACATTATTGCTTATCTACGTGCAGTTATAATCTAAACAGTTATTTGGATTAGACTGTATGACAAATAAATAATTCTGTTTTGTTATCAATTGATTTAGCTTAATACCTATCAGGCTTAGGACTGTCAACCAAATACTAGTATTAATAACTAGCTGACCTGCCGGGTCAGTTGTTATGTACATTATTATGCCATATAAATTACCCCGTAGCCATGGTTACGTCAAATGTTTGACAGGAAAGCAGGTTAAATGGGAAAATGAATGTGTTGTTTTTACTATTTCCCTCGCAATTTTTCCATATTTTATCACATTTACTTCTTTATTTGCCTGGCCCAACACCATAATTTCAAAATCAAAATCAGCTAAATCGACCCAGCCATTCTCGAGTTTTACTGCCGCACTCAGAAACGTCAGATAACGACAATTAGTGCTTAATGTCGAAAAATTACAATTCAAAACTAGTCGCTGTTCTTGCTGGGTCCAAGGTCTAGATTTAAATAAATTATTTTGACTTTAAGTACTCATTAAAGTTAATTGACGTCTCTGAGTGCGGCAGTTAGTGAGACAAACTCATAGCAATTAATTTTTTATATTTTTGATGATGATAATTAATAGAAGTTATTATTAAAGTATTTTATTTAAAAAAAAATTATTCATACTTTATTTATATAATCTTATTAATGTTATTATTTTGGGTAGCGTGCTAAATAAAAATTCCAAGAACTCGCTCAGAGAATTGCAGTAAGCACGTGATAAGGTCAAGAGTTCAAAACAAGAATTCTAATTTCATTAAATGTGCATAAAACATAAGTCACATTATCCATAAGCAGTTTTACATTCGTTTATTATCTGTCTCATTCTAAATCCCGCTGGGATAAAATTGGGAATGCTCGGAAGGTGCTCGGCTCGGACTCGGAACTGCCGGCGCCGCTCGTTCCGGAGTTTTCCGACCGTCGTCGGTCCTCGGCATGCCTCGGTTCGCTTTGGACATGGACATGGACATGCGAGGAACTGTGAACCTGTTTAGAGAACGCTTCGGAGAGAACCGATGTCGTTCCAGTGCCGGACATAGTTCCTGGAACTATTACGGTCCGGAACTACACATGTCTAATTGGATGGGTGACCATAAAATTGCTATCTCGAGTTCCTCCGTGCTTCGGAAGAAGCCAATCTATTACATAGGACCTAACATAATTTGCAGAACGTGGGTGGTAAGGTAACCCTGCCTACCCCTTCGGGGCCAAAAAGGCGTGACAGAGGCATATTTGTCAAGCAAATGTCAAAGACAGTCTTCTACTCCCTGCCCTGCTCCCAGTCTACCTGGGGTCATCGCATTGTTTCCTCTTCCATTCATATCGGTCAGACGTCATCAAGCCATCCACTCCCTTTTGATTCATATCATCCATCACACCTGAAAGGTGCTACTGATGAATGAATGTACAGAAAAGAGCCGGAAAGGACTATGTCGAGAGTGATTAGGATGACAACATGCCAATCCATTTACTGCTCAAGGTTTTGGCTTAGGTTTTACAGCCGGTCGCCTGCCTGATACCAACCCTCTTTGGGTATGCTGTTGTTGGTGGTTTGCCCTCCACCATTCGTTTGTCCCAAGGTATTTATTGGCATACAATGGACAATCTCCCTTATTTGACTTTTACGACACCCATGGGATGAGTCGGAGCTGGCACATTCTATGTTTTTTTCCCCTCCCCAAAGCCAAATGCAAAGACATTGCAAGGTGAGTCTATATAATCAGATCCATGTCTGACAACTACATTTTATCAACAGCATGTAGTCTCCTGATGATTATTCCGATTTGACGTGTAGCACGTAGATTTTATCTGACATATGGGCCGTCAAACATATCGGTTTACAATGTAACACAGATTAGATACCAATTGAAAAGAAAAACAAATCTGTCTCTAGGTGCGATAAGGGAAAGTAAATATCTTGTGGAGATAGAATATTATTAATATAACCCTATCAATCATATCGTGTGGTGACGGCAGACTAGAATACAATTGTCATCAATCCCATCTGTCCCGCGGGTGACGTATGTACAAAGACGACTAACTGCCGCACTCAGAGACGTCAAAAAACTTTAATGAGTACTTAGCGTCAAAAAAAATCATTTAAATCCAGACCATAGACGAATAGCGACTATTTTTGAATTGTCATTTTTTGACATTAATTACTCATTAACGTTAATTGACGTCTCTGAGTGCGGCAGTTAGGAAAGTAAGACAGCGATGAGTAATGTGCAGGAGCGTTCTTCTTATGGACACTAGCAATGTACTGCGATTTATGTGCCCGGTAGATGGCAATAGGTTCGCCATCTACTACACGGTTACCTAAGACGATAATAAGCGAGACGTGGGTGTTAAATTCACCCTTCGGGGATATAGGCGTGATTTATGTATGTTTGTTACTTCTGTAGCAATATAAGCGTTTGTGAATTTTCTACGCAAAAAAATACTACTACGCTTAAAAGTTTCGCATAATGATTAATTGGATAAAGTGAGATAAGATTCAGGAAATGAAATCCTTTTGGGGATATTGCTTGAAATGGCCTTTTAAGGCCTTTGTTAGTTCCGAATGTTTAGGCTAAGATGCATTAACATCCGCATTGCGCCATCTAGGCTTATTGTCTTTTTTCACTCATCATCTCCACTCCCGTCACATTTCATCATCATCACCAGCGCTTTAATGTCCTCACTGCTGGGGCACATGCCTTCCCTGTAGATGATGATAGAATATAGGGAGGGCCACGCTGATCCAGTGCGGATTGGTAGCTATTAATGACTGTAACAGCCGGGACCAACTGCTTAACGTGCCTTCCGAAGCCCGGAGGAACTCTAGATACGTAATATATTTTTGGTCACCCTTCCAATGACCGGCCTTAGCGAACACTGCTTAGTTTGCGCAATCACAACGCGCTAACTGCTCCATCGAGCTCCTCTAACATAGAGCCTCTATATTCAACCGATCTGTCCATTTTGCGAAGGTTCAACTATGAGTCATGATTAGATTAGGCATTGATCTTTGATGGACACAAAGTACTTTTAATAAGTAATTGCATTAAGTACAGCGCAGAGGTACTTAAAAATTATTTGCCTATGTTAACACAAATATTGTTGTCACAAATACTATCAAATATGTGAATCAATTCAATATACAAAAGGAATATGATTAACCTGGTTTTAATACAACTCAACAAAGACTAGATATAAAACTATTATTTTTAATTTATATTAATAAATTAAAAACAAAATTAGGTCAGTAATATTTCAAAAAAATTTTGTATTGATGAGGGAATCAAACCTGCGCCTGCGTCCTCTGCTGCCATTTGCTCTGTCGTCACCATTCGGCATCGAAGAAAGAGGTCAGAAAATCTTTGTAAATGAAAAATGTTTCAATTTTTTTCTCACCTCTTTCCCTTTGTAATTATTTTTCTAGCATTTAAACTGTACTGCCCGGCTAACATAACCACTGATACACGTTATGATATAGCCACTTATCACTTTGACCTGTCAAAAATCTATGGAGTTTTGACAGTTATCGTGGCTGTTCAAATTAAAATCGATATTAATATTAATTAATATTTAATTTTTGTTTGAACATTACCTATTAAAGAAAAATTATTACAAAGAAAAATATGTCAGAAAAAATACAAATAAAAATTGCTGGACCTTTGACATAAAGCACAAAATCGATTCAGAAAATGTGTCATACTGTGATGACTGTTATTCAACTGTGACGATTGATGTAAAAAAAAATTCTTAAAAAAAATATGATATTAAAATTCTATGAACCTCTTTTACATAGAGAATGAATTTTTCAAAAATATTTTGTTAATTAATTATCTTGTTGCCCCGTTCCAAAGTTATCTTTGGGTACATTATGGGATCTTCTTCGATTCATTCATCCAAACATCTAGCTATCAAATCCCCTTTAAATCATGTTACCATCACTCAGCAAGAATGATGGATGTGATGAATGAATGTATAGAAAAGCGATGGAAGTCTATGTTGAGAGACAGATGAATGGAAATAGTGTTAGCGATGAAAAATTAATACAGCACAAGGTTTCGTCTGCCTGATATCACCAGTCTTTCACATTCATTAAAATATTCAATAGTTTGTTGTTGGTAGTTTGCCCTCCATCATTTAAGTGCCCCATAGTGATAATTATTGGTACCTATACTGAGAGATATCCCTTAGTTGACTTATATAACAATTACTTCAAATAATTGCAATAGTTAACCTATTAAGACTGTTTACTTTACCACTAATTTGGGACAGACAACATGCCAATCAATTCAGTAGGTAGTTTTTCCTGTTTCGACTTTGTTGTATGCAAAGATACAAGAAAATTGCAATTAAAACTTTAAATAAACTCAAACTTATTACATAATTAATCAATAGTTTATTATTAACTTTATTATTATTATTATATAATTAATCAAAAGTTTATTTACATCACTTATTGACAGTAATTGTTTTAGGAACAATGTTATTTTAAGAATAAGGTATCTGAAATTTAATAATCTCTGAAAGCTTATGGTTCCTTTGGCAAAATTGATTCTCAACAAGGTAAATGACATTCGTAATTTGTATTAACCTTGTGTTAGATGCAAATTCAAGTTAAGCTTAAATATTTATTCATTTTCACCTTTGCACCTGTAATGTTTCTACTTAAAAGTATCTCTACCTACATCTTATATCTCAATTTACGTTTGCAAAACTAAATAGGTAATATGCGCAAATTGTAATTGTATTCCAGCTATGCTACATAAATTAACTAAAACCAAACTTATATTCTATAAATTTATAAATTCTACAATACAAGCTAATCATAAAAATAAGAATTTAAAATTGGAATCATTGAAAAAAAGCAATGGTAGTAGACAATTGCGTCTTTGTTCAAAAAAAAAGAAAAGTGTAAATACTGTTTTTCACTCACATTGTGTGGCGAATGCAGGAGCGCAGACAGCCAGGAAGGCAGCAACAGCAAAGAGGATACCCTTCATTGTTTCAATCTATAATAAAATCACAGATACTTTGACGACTTTGTTCTCTAAAATTAATGTAAAATAAAAAATTACGTTCGTAAGAGTACTCGCGAAAGTCAGGCCTTTACACACACTGATGTAGAAGGCGACTCGAATGCAACAAAATATAACAAAGAGGATCTATACGCGACTATTGCTCTGATAATACAAAAATAATGAATTACGCATCGATAGCCGAACCATCTCGTGTTGACAAGAGGCTTCCACTAAATGACGAAGAGCGAAAGAGACAGCAGGCGGTTCGGAGCTAAAAACCTCGGAGGTTTTGAGTTCCGAGGCCGGTGTTAGTACTTTTCCTACAAGTTTTTTTAATGTTTTTAAACTTTAATGGTTTCAGGACTCGTAATTCGGCTTACTCGGAGTATTTTTTGCGTAAATAGTTGTATTTTTTTATGTCTATCAGCTAAATATGACGAAAGTCGCAGTAATTTCTTGAAACTCAAAACCTAAAATTTCCTTTGTATTGTTGTATGACAACTTTTTACGTCATAGGCTAGGCAGGTCACAGAGGGGTTGGGGGGGTTTTGTCGGAGGGGGCGGTACTCAATGATACCATCTCAAGCAACTTACCCAATATTTGAGATATTCACAATTTGGTAACAAAAGTAATAATTGCCATTACAAGTACATGGATAAGTTCATTTTGTTATTGAATAAATATTCCGGTCGTTGACCAGATGAAAGTTACACTTTATACCTTGTGATTTCACGTTGAGCGGTAATTATATTTCGTCACACGGCAACACCGGTAAACTTCATGTGAGTCAGTAATGAGATAAAAATTATTTTATTGACAAACGAACAGAAGAGTGTGTGTCTATAACGCGGATAAATTACGTATTATCAGTTACTCATCGGTCGCTTTGCGTTAGAGGTCTCCTTCTACGCCAGTGTGTGTAAAGGTGTCACATCTAGCCAGTCTCTTTTTTACATACTACTATTGTGATTAATTTATTTTCTACCTACTTCGTGCAAAAGTTACTTCGCAGTTAGGTGAGTCTTCTGCAATTTAAATTTCTTCTATTTTGGTTTCAAATAATTTGGTTACTTAAGGACAAAGCGATCGTTCTGTAAATAAATATTATTGTTCTCATTAATCGGCGCACAAACAAGGTAAATATATTTTCTTTGTTTATCTGTGTGCAGTTTCTAAGTAGTTAAGAAATTTTCAAAATAGGAACACCAAAAAAAAAATATTTTTAAATTCTAATTACAAAATTCATAGATAAAACTTTTAATTTATTTTTCGCAGTCGTTCGTTTTTACATCAAACCCGTCAAGGTTGTCGATCGAATTGATTGCATGGAATTATCAAACAAAATTGATTGTTTTTGTTTCAATTGTTTGTTTATTTTTTTTACTAGGTAGGTATTGAAAATTTAAATTATTTAATGACTTTAATCAGATATTTTAAAACACATAAATCTAATTTATGCACCTACATATTTTTTTTTTCATTCTAGTTTTAATAAATTGTAACTACAGTAATTATAAATTTCGTAAAAATTTCATTGCCTGAGATGAAATTTTTCATGGCTACAAATATAGCTGTTTGGTGATTGGTGTTAAATTCTTTGGTGAATTTAGTAAATTGCATGAGTAGTTTAGTTGCCTTTTTTTCCCCACACTTACCCCTGAATACAGAAACGCTACCTATATGCTATGCTAAGCTAAAACGTCATAGCACTTGCAATGGCGTTTCTTTTGCCTCTATGATCTTCTATATACCCTGTCACACCTTATTTAGTAAACAAAACAGATGCTTATACGAGTGGTCAGTTATAAATAATGCCATAAACTTTGCGGATTATGTCCCTTTTTAATGATTTATTTCTGATGACTGCAACGCAACCTCATGTCAAAATCAAATCTTTTTGATGTCACCAGAACTGTATTCCTTGTTTGTGTGCAACCTTTACTGTTTCTGCTGGATGTATTCAGGGTCTCTACTTTGACTCCTACTACATTGCTCAAGTTTTGACTTCATAGACAAAGGAAATTATGAAGAAAATTGGCATTAATGATTCACCTACTATTCATAAATTATGTAATAAAATCAATCCTTTTTAATAATTTGTAGTACTATTAGTAGTACTTACCTAATTAAATTATTTTTTGATGTTCAATTTTTTTATTAACATTATTATTTTTGTCTTGTAGTAACTTGTAGCACACTGTTGAATTTAATTCATCTGAAATAAATAAAAAAATTGTTTTGTAATCTCATTGTTTGAAATATGTGTTACTCAGGCCTTATCAAAGCAATACATTGGGCAATTAATAAATAATGATACCATTCAATCCTGCTGATTTTACTTAGTGGCTGTTGATAAAAATATATGATTTAACATGGAGATAGCATTATCATACCCACACATCTTATCACTATAATATTAGACACAAAAGTATTCATATTATTTTCTCACATATCTGTCTCAATTTTCTCAGAGATGATAAAATCTAGATGAGAATAAGCTATGTGACTGTCACAGTCAAAATTTAAATAAAAAATTCAGCAAAATACTAGATTGTGTAAAGAACAATTACTTAGTAGAGCATATGTGCCAAATTATGCGCTCTATTTTAAAAATTATTTATTAGTTAAATTCAGTACTAACATATGTAATAAGTTTTCTTTGTAACTTTGTAACCATGGACCTTTTTAGTAGTCCGAGAAATAAACGTTTTTATTTTATTTTTTATTTAATAGGGGGTTTAGAGGTGAGTAAGCACAAGTCAAGAATACTAATACTATAATTATGATTCCTCCTCATTCCTGATGACCCATCACCACCTCATAACATAACACGGTCATACATAACTCATTCATTCATGTCAGCAGAGAGAAGCCCACTGTTGGGCATAGGCCTTCCCGAAGGATCGCCAAAACCGATCTTCTGGCTGACATTTTTATATTGCTTTCTTTTCTCTAAGGGCCGGTTTTTTTATCCATAGTTAACTCAACCAATTGTTAAAAACTGCTACTAATGTTACTAATGCATAAATATCAGTCAGATATTGTTACTAATTGTGAAATATCAAAGATATTTTAAGATAAGTAACAATTTATAACTATTGGTTAAAAGTTAACTATGCATAAAAAACCGGCCCTAAGCAAGCTGTGCTTACGTCAGTTGGGTAAACCGTCCCACAGACAGACGCGGTCAGCGGTGGCGGGCAGTTGTAGGTAACTTAAGGACATAATTCAAACCAGCGCGGTCATAATTCACGCCTATATCCCCGAAGGGGTAGGTAGAGGTGAACAAGCACCCACGTTTCGCCAATTATGTTAGGTCCCATGTAATAGGTGGCGAGCCTATTGCCATTTATCGGGCACAAAAGTCGCAGTACTTTGCTAGGTGGTATAAGAGGAACGCTGCTGACCATTCCTCATCACTGATTTATTCTTAGTCGCCTTGTACGACACCCACGGGAGTGATTTGGGGTGGTGACAATTGTATTCTACTCTGCCGCCACCACACGGCCGATGGATGTTTTAAATTTTTGTTTTTAAGTATTCTGGGTACTCGATTGTACCCAGTTTTGTAAGCCAAAAAAAAAAACAGACCCCAGATAAACACAGCAGCAAGATGATGATAAATTTTTGTTTCAGAATGATTGCTATATCACCGGCAGTGTACGGGTTCATGCTTGTTTGGTCGTACACTCACGCGACCAACACAGACGCCTGTTACCAAGATGTCTCGCTAGACTGCGGTCAGGCATCGAGCTCATTAGGTAAGTTGACAAATTGCTGTCCACATAGATAAACGGCTGAGAAGAATAACTGCCGCACTCAGAGACGTCAATTAACTTTAATGAGTATTTAATGTCAAAAATTTTCATTCAAATCAAGACCATAGACCCGGCAAGAATAGAGACAAGTTTTGAATTGTCATTTTTTAACGTTAAGTACTCATTAACGTTATTTGATGTCTCTGAGTGCGTGAGAGAAGGATACTAATATGACATTTCTAAAATACTCACCCTCACCTCAGTTTATATCTCGGAATCATGTAAGTTTGTCAAAAAACATTTTGAATTATATTTACCAGCTACAGGGACTAAAAGAAATAACATAAACTTAAATAAATTTAAGGTACCATTTACAAGTGTCATCTGGTCCTCCCACCATGTTAATAAAAAATTTTAATCACTTACCAAGCCACATAAAACAATTAGATAGCCCTATACAGTTTAATTCTCAATTGAAATCTCTCCTCAGAACTAAATGTTATTACAAATTAAAAGAATATTTTGATGAAAAATGGGTTTAAGGAAATAAAATAAGACTGAATTTTACTCTGATGACAATTTAATGATAGTATTATATTTAATGATAATTTTTATTTTGGATTTAATGGTAATTGCCAATGAGAAATAATAATTTTAATTTCTAAACCATATTATTGAATTCCTGTTATTAATTGTAATTGAGGTACTAATGATTATTATTAATTGATTGTTATATTTTGTTAAAAACTGTAATTTTAGTATCAGTGAGTAGTTTAATTTAAATAGCTCAATTGAATGTACCACCCTATGTTTGTAATGTGACATGCAATAAATAATTTGAATTTGAATTCCATATGTTACCCCCGAATACAGAAACACTAATCAAATTTGGGGGACTGCTTAAAAAGTTAAGTGGACATTACCTGTCAGAATTAGTATGGAAAAACGTCAATTTTGACAACATTTAAATGTTAAGCAAGACTCAAACTTTGATTAGCGTTTCTGTATTCGGGGGTTAGAGCGGGATGATGACAAGTGTCAGAGGTAAAATAACTGTGGACGCACTGTAATTGCTGTCGTCATAGTTTGCAGAATAGAATCCGATTGTCACCAGCAGTCAAAACTAGTTTTGACTATGGTGACGATTGTCACCAGAAGTCAAAACTAGTTTTGACTATGGTGACGATCGTATCCGTCTCTGAATATGATTGTCACCATAAATCAAGTTTGGCAGCAGAAAAGAGTTTGATTGTTATAGTCACCATGAATCAAAACTGGTTTTAACCGGTTAGGAGATTTGACTGTAACATAAATATACATACATAAATCACGCCTATATCCCCGAAGGGGTAGGCAGAGGTGAACTAGCACCCACGTTTCGCCAATTATGTTAGATCCCATGTAATAGTTGGCGAGCCTATTGCCATTTATCGGGCACAAAAGTCGCAGTACTACTGCTAGGTGGTATAAGCGGAACGCTGCTGCCCATTCCTCATAATGATTTATCCTTAGTCGCCTTGTACGACACCCACGGGAGAGATTTGGGGTGGTGACAATTGTATTCTACTCTGCCGTCACCACGCGGCGCAACATAAATATACAACATGAAAACCACTTTTTGACTGGTTTTTGCAGATAAGAGTATGAGATAAGATTATTTTAAAACTGTCATTGTGCCGTGTGGTGACGGCAGAGCGTGGTGGGTTATGGCCCAATCTCCCTATATTCTTCCATCCATAGGGAAGGCCCATGCCCCAGCAGTGGGGACATTAACCCCCGAATAGAGAAACGCTATTCAAATTTTGAGCAGCACTGCTTAAAAAGTTAACCGGACAGTACCTGTCAGAATTTGTATGGAAAAACGTCAATTTTGACAATACTTAAATGTTAAGCAGGACTCAAACTCGACTAGAGTTTCTGTATTCGGGGGTAAAAGGGCTAGTGATGATGATGATGATGAAGACGATATAGGTGTGATTTATAAATATATGATATATGTATGTACAAATTACAGCCTTGGCTCGTTGCAACGCCATCTACGGGGAGTACGGTAGCCATGGCAACGTAGCTACTGAAATGCAGGCCTACGCCAATCTCCATCTGGAACGCTCCTACGAGTATCTCCTCTCCGCTGCTTACTTCAATAACTATCAGACGAACCGGGCTGGCTTCAGCAAGGTCTTCAAGAAGATGTCTGACGATGCATGGGAAAAGACTATCGACCTGATAAAGCATGTCACCATGAGAGGTTTGTGTTTGGTTTTATTGTTTTTTAAGTAATTTATGACGATCAAAACCAGCATTATTTAATATACCCTCGATTTTAATACTGCTGGTTTTTAATTCGAATCGGTTTTTAACACAACCCAGGTTTTAATTTGACCCAGTTTTTAATACGACCTGGTTTTTAACACAACCCTGTTTTTAACACAACCCAGTTTTTAATACGACCCGGTTTTTAACACAACCCGGTTTTTAATTCGACCCGGTTTTTAACACAACCCAGTTTTTAATACGACCCGTTTTTTAACATAATCCAGTTTTTAATACGACCCGTTTTTTAACACAACCCTGTTTTTAATACGACCTGTTTTTTAACACAACCCAGTTTTTATTACGGCCCCATTTTTTAACACAACCCAGTTTTTAATACGACCCGGTTTTTAATTCTAAGCCAGTTTTTAACTCAACTCAGTTTTTAATTCGACGCAGTTTTTAACACAGGTCAGTTTAATACGACCCTGTTTTAACATAACCCAGTTTGCAATACAGTTTTTAATTCGATCCGGTTTTTAATATAACGCAGTTTTCAATACGACCCGTTTCTTAACAATACCATCCGGTTTTCACCACGGCCCGGTTTACAGGCGGCGAGATGAACTTCGCCCAGCGCAGCACCCAGAAGCCGGTGGAGCGCCGCAACTACACCGTGGAGCTGCACGAGTTGGAGTCCCTAGCCAAAGCCCTGGACACCCAGAAGGAATTGGCAGAGCGCGCCTTCTACATCCATCGGGAGGCTACAAGGAATAGCCAGCATTTGCACGATCCTGAGGTATGCTTTACATCCATCACCCATCACCATCATCCTCATTTTCGTTCCCAGGGGAGTAAAAAAGAAGTAAAAAGCAGTGGTAGGACTTTTTGTAATTGTTGGTGGTAAGATTTATAATTTATGTTTGTACATCTGTCATGGCCAGATCACTTCATGATGTGACTGACCATTTCATGAAATGGCTAGCTAAAACTGACCATATCATGATAATGGTCCCGCCAGATCAATGAATAAACAACGTTTAACGATATGAACAGCTAAACGCACGGCTATTTCATGATATGGCTAAACATTAACAATCATATCGTAAAATAGTTACATTAACTACCGATAGAGGCGCTTATTTTGATTTGTTTTGTGATGCATCATGGCGGCGGACAATTAACCTAATAAACAAACTATTAGTAATGTAAACACTTATTTACATGTTTTATGTTGTGACAGATCGCCCAATACCTTGAGGAGGAATTCATCGAGTACCAATCCAAGAAGATCCGTGACTTAGCTGGCCACACTACGGACCTGAAGAAGTTCATCTCAGCGAATAGCGGACAAGACCTGTCCCTTGCCCTGTACCTGTTCGATGAATATCTGCAGAAGACTGCGTAAACGTCTCAAAATTATAATTTTTTTATTTAGCCACTCAATCACGCTGTAGGATAAAAAATGTTCAACAAATTTATTCAGCAATCATAAGATTTGTCTCATTATTGATGTTGTGGTTGCCATTGTTAAATGTTTTGGTTTTTAACCCCCGAATACAAAAACGCTACTCAAAGTTTGAGTCCTGCTTAACATTTGAGTATTGTTGACAACTGACGTTTTACCATAGAAATTATGACACGCATTGACCACTTAACTTAATATGCAGTGCTTAAAATTTGAGTAGCGTTTTGGTATTCGGGGGTAAATGACTTATAGAAATATAAAATCTACCATCTCAGTAGGTATTTGTTTTGGATGGCAACACTGTTTAGCTTCTGCAGTAGTTATTTCTACCACATCTCAGTTTCCCAAGTAGGTAATAATACTTCTTTATTTAGTGTAATAGAGTGCAAGTTATAAAAAGATGTGTATTTTTTATTTATTCTAGCCAGATTTCAGGTTATTTTATAACATATTGAGATAATTGTTTCCTTTATGTTATTGTAATTAAAAAACATTGTACGAGTATGTAGGTGAACAAAATTCGAATTAATTTGTACAAATTCAGGCTGTTACAATCCTAAGTTACTTGAAGACTATATTATCATTTTGTCTAATTTAGAAACACTGTAAACTTCATATTATTGAACATAATCTGTGGTATATTAGTCGTCATTAAATTATAGTTTGTAATGCGGTAAAATTCAATAAATCTATTAAAACCATAACTTGATTTATTTTCTAATATGCTTCCCTTTTTATATGCACCTAGTGGCCCTAAGCAAGTGGTCTTCGAATGAATAGAAGCTGTCAAAAATTTATATTTGTAATATAAATTTATGACAGCTTCTCTTATTTGACGGTGGCCATCATATTTGCTCTGTAATACGCCAGTTTCGTACATTTGTATTCGATTCGTTGGAATAGAGCTAACCTTGTCTACGAGGAGCTAATGTCAGTTCATCTCAATTTTAACTGATTTATATCATCCATCACACCGGAAAGGTGCTAGTGAGGAAAGAATGTATAGAAAAGGAAAGGAAAGGACAAATTGGAGAGTAGGTGGGATGACAACATTCCATTTTACACTGCTAAGGTTTTAGATTAATTAAAAAAAACCACTTACATGCATTTTCATTACACTTTATTTCACTTAACGAGCACTATCACTTCACTTATGTAACACACACAAAGCCACTTCTCACTCCGAGTCACTGGAATCGGAGGCAGCCTCTGCCACCTCCACGGTAAACTTGTACTCTTGGTCCGCTCCAAGGTAGGCATCGGACATGAAGTACAGGGTGTACGTGTGACGTCCACCTGACCCGCAGACAAAGTCTAGTTGCACCCTGCCGCTGCGACCCAGGGTGACCCGCTTGATGGAGAGCAGCGTGTTGGTCTTCGGGTCCCCGATCACCACCCACCAACCTTCTTCACGTTTCTGTAACATATGCAGACATAGAGTAGGTATTACTTGATTATATGTTAGATTTGTATATAGTACTGCGACTTTTGTGCCCGATAAATGGCAATAGGCTCGCCACCTATTACATGGGACCTAACATAATTGGCGGAACGTGGGTGCTAGTACACCTCTGCCTACCCCTTCGGGGATATAGGCGTGATTTATGTATGTATGTTAGATTTATCATTAAAGTTTAAAAGTTCAATAATGCAAATGCTGTGCACTTTTGTCATTAGACACAGATATGTAGTCTGTCAACAGCTCGCTAGCGCAGTGGCATATTGCACTTGGCCTACGATTGCGTAAACTAAGCAAAGTTACTGAGGCCAGTCATTGGATGGGTGACCAAAAATTTATTATCTCGAGTTCCTCGTGCTTCGCAAGGCACGTATGTTGGGTTATGGCCCAATCTCCCTATATCCTTCTATCCATAGGGAAGGCCCGTGCTCCAGCAGTGGTGGCATTAAAAGGGTTGGTGATAATGATGCTCTAACTACCTGTATTCTACACAGATTTCCTTAGAAGAGCGACCGAGCTGCGTATAACTTATCCTCACCTGGGGGAAGAAGGGGGCGATGACTGGTCCCACTATCTCGTCCTCCCTCTCCAGGGAGACCTCCACCACTATGGGCTTGCCCACCGACAGGCGTCGCTCGTTCTTCACCTGGAACACACAATAATAATTATTTTATGCCGTATGTCATTACTTTCCAGGATTTGTTCCTCATTCGCGACACAATCGAATGGTGTAAATAAAACAGAATGTGATTTTTATTTGGACATTATAAATGTTATCACAAAAAAATTTGTGGCTAGGGTCGAGTAGTGCAAGATAGGCATCTGCCCTGAATGCAGAGGTCATTTGGACAAGGGCATTTACGAAAGAAGGTTTTCTTTATATCAAACCTTGATACCTATACCAGGAGACTTTTTGCAGTGACCAAAGAGTCTCCTGGTATAGTAGTCAGTCCTTCTCCTAGAGCTTGATTGATTGTCATATTATTTGAAAAAAGATAATCTATAGTCAATCAAATTAGAAATGGACATTTAGAACTTTTGACTTAAATGTGTGTATGCAATTGTGATCCTAACCCTCGAATATAGAAACGCTACTCAAATTTGAGTCTTGCTTAACATATAAGTATTACCTATTAACGTTTTTCTATACAAATTGTCCACTCAACTTTATAAGCGGTGCTCAAAATGTGAGTAGCGTTTCTGTATTTGGTGGTTAAGGTGGTAAACATTTTCTGATCGCGCTGTACATTTATAATTTGTTCTTTCCTAGTACAGAACGAAGCTCTCTTGCCATGTGACCGATCTCCATCTCCCGCCTCGTCTCCTCTCCTCCCCGCTTACCTCATAAGTGAGTTCCACGTTCGGGTACCGGTTGCAGAACCTCGCCACGTCAGCCATCTCAGCGGTGGACAGCTGCAGGAGCTTCGCCCGAGCGGCGTCCTCTAGCTCCATCACGTCGAACACCGTCTCCACGCCCTGGGGAACGCATCATCATCATCACCATCACATCAACATCATCACCAGCCCTTAAACCCTGGGGAGCACAATCATCACCACCGGCCCAAAGAATGTTACATACATACATACATAAATCACGCCTATGTCCCCGAAGGGATAAGCAGAGGTGAACTAGCACCCACGTTTCGCCAAATATGTCAAGTCCTATGTAATAGGTGGCGAGCCTATTGCCATTTATCGGGCACAATAGTCGCAGTACATGGCTAGCCTAGGTGGTATAAGAGGAACGCTGCTGCCCATTCCTAATCATATTCAGATTTATCCTTAGTCGCCTTGTACGACAGCCACGGGAAAGATTTGGGGTGTGTTGAAAGAAGAATGTTGTGGTTAAAAAAACTATCTGACTGTACCACTCGCCAACCACACGTATTGGTTAGTCAAATTAAAATTGAAATAGTAATCATCTCCAGCCATTCAATGTTGGGGCACAAGACTCCCCTGTGTATGGAAGAATGTAGGGAGATTGGGCCATAATCCACCACGCTGAAGAACACATCATCACATCAACATCGTTTTTTTAATTCTCCCGGTATTTTTAGGGAAGGCAAAGGGTCTAGTAGCCCCAGCCATGTTTTTAGTATATTTATTTGTTAATAATATAAATGAATAAATGAAATGAATGTTTATTTATTTATTTATTTAAGGGCAGTCAACAAAAACATGTACTTACAATAATTACAGCTAGAAATTTGCTACGAAACCTTAATTTTAGTACAGTTTTTAATTAAAGACAACCACGGCATGCATTGTGGACTTGATTAAACTAATATTCTACAGACATTAAAATATGGGCGTTACACATTTTAACGCATCTAGGGAGTGCTTGGCGCGAATTGAATGGTAACAGAGTTCATGATGGCGACTGATGAGGTGGTGAAAACCACTATAACATTAAAAAGAAACCTCCGCTCAGGCGTGTCGTGTAGTGAGAACATAGGTATCATCATCATCATCATCATCATCACCAGCCAAAAGAATGTTGCGGTTAATAAAACTATCTGACTGTACCACTCGCCAACCACACGTCTTGGTAGTTCAAATAAAAATTAAAATAGTAATCATGTCAAGCCATTCAATGTACCCCACTGCTGGGGCACAAGACTCCCCTATGTATGGAAGAATATAGGGATACCATAGGAGGGCCATAGTCCACCACGCTAAAGAACACATCATCACATCAACATCATATTTATTTGATTCTCCCTGTATATTGCTAGGTGGTATAAGAGGAACGCTTCGTGAAAATTGCACCGACCTCGGTCACCCATCCCGCCACGACCACGGCCAGACACGCTTCACCATCATTTAGAGCTATTGTCATGATTCACACCGTCATGAAACTACACCGACCACGGTCACCCATCCCGATACGACCACGGCCTCACTACACTTCACCATCAGTTATAGCTATATATTGTCATGATTCATGTCTTCATGAAACTACACCGACCTCGGTCACCCATCCCTTCACGACCACAGCCAGATACGCTTCATCATCAATAAGGGGGGCTATTGCGATGATTCACGCCTTTATGAAACTTGTTTCAGCCCGGTCACCCATCCCGCTACAACCACACCACGGCCAGACGCGCTTCACCATCATTTAGAGCTTTTGTCATGATTCACACCGTCATGAAACTACACCGACCACGGTCACCCATCCCGTCATGAACACGGCCTCACTACGCTTCACGATCAATGACACTTCGGCGCGATCATTCAAGCCTTCATGAAACTTGCACCGACCCCGGTCACCCATCCCGACACGACCACGTTCAGACATACTTCCCCATCAACTACACTTCGGCGCAATAATTCCCGTCGCTTCACCATCAAATATGGCTATTGTCATGATTCATGTCTTCATGATACTTGCATCGACCACGGCCACCCATCCCGCCACTACCAGGCCTCACTACGCTTTAGGATTACCGCGATGATTCATGTCTTCATGACACTACACCTACCTCGGTCACCCATCCCGACACGACCACGACCCAACACGCTTCACCATCAATTAGGGCCATTGCGATGATTCACACCTTCATGAAACTCGCTCCGACTTCGGTCACCCATCCCACCACGACCACGGCCTCACTAAGCTTTACCACCAATTACACTTCGTCGCTATGATTCGCGCCTCCATGACACTACACCGACCTCGGTCACCTATCCCGCCATGACCACGACCATACCCAACACGCTTCACCATCAGTTATGGCTATTTTACGCCTTCATGGGACTTGCACCGACCTCGTTCACCCATCCCACCACGTCCACAATCAAATTATTTGCTTACCAAGTGTACAATATACCTATAGTTGTTACGTGAAAGTTCAAAATTAAAAGTACAGTTCTTCATGAAACAGCGTCGACCCCGGTCACCCATCCCGCCACGACCACGGTCTCACTACGCTTCACCATCAAAACTGGTCTTTTTTTTTTTCATTGTTCATATGATTCATGAAACCACGGTCACCCATCCCGCCACGACCACGGTCACCCATCCCGCCACGACCACGGTCTCACTACGCTTCACCATCAAAACTGGTCTTTTTTTTTCATTGTTCATATGATTCATGAAACCACGGTCACCCATCCCACCACGACCACGGTCTCACTACACTTCACCATCAAAACTGGTTTTTTTTTTTCTTTCATTGTTCACATGACTCACGAAACCACGGCCACCCATCCCGTCACCCACCTTGGCGCTGCACCGCTGCACCGTCTCCATGGTGAAGTGAGGCAGCTGCCTCAGGTACGAGTCCTTTGCCCACATGGCCTGCGTGACCATCTGCGCCAGCTCCATGGCGGCCACTGCCGGCGACAGCCAGCCACTGCTCGAGACCACGTCCACGCACGCCTGGATCAGCCGGATGGCCTGCGATGGTGGACAATGGCACATGAGAAAATTCAACAATATAATAATAATAATAATAAGCCCTTTATTTCATATCAATACAATCAATCTTAGAATACATTTGTTTTTTTTTATTATAAATTATTTATATTATAATGCTTGTCTAATTTATATTAACATTTGTAACGTGGGTGTGAGGGGGGAGGAGAGAAACACACTGTTATGGACTACGGCCTTTTACTTTGTACGAACAAGAGATTACAAGAGTACGGGAAGAATGAGAATCGCAATAAACAGTCAAAATGTATCCCACGAGGTGAAAGTACCGGATGATTGTCTAGTTTATGGACACTAATACGTCCCAACGAGGTGGAAGCGTAAAATATCGTGTATACTAGGCCCTAACCAAGTACACAAACAATAATTCTGTTCAATCACTTATGGTTATGACGGAAGAAAATGATAGCGCGATGTAATTGGATGCCAGCGCCATCTTGTATCAAGTATAGGAACTAACTTCTATTGTGGATAGTGTTACAGTGATGTAATTGGATGCCAGCGCCATCTTGTATCAAGTACAGGAACTAACTTCTATTGTGGATAGTGTTACACATTCAATTTTTTAATTGATATGAACCCCTTTTTGGGCGAAGGCCTCCTCCAACTCCTTCCAATGATTTCCGTCTCTTGCCACTTGCATCCAGCCCCTACCAACATATTCAGTAATGTCATCAACCCATCTTCTGTTTGGTCTGCCCACACTTCATACATACATAAATCACGCCTATATCCCCGAAGGGGTAGGTAGAGGTGAACTAGCACCCACGTTTCGCCAGTTATGTTAGGTCCCATGTAATAGGTGGCGAGCCTATTGCCATGTATCGGGCAAAAAAGTCGCAGTATATTGCTAGGTGGTATAAGAGGAACGCTGCTGCCCATTGCTCATCACTGATTTATCCTTAGTCGCCTTGTACGACACCCACGGGAGAGATTTGGGGTGGTGACAATTGTATTCTACTCTGTCGTCTTTACTACTTTACTATAACGCTAACTTGTGACACTTGTCCCGTGAAAACAGTATGGTGAAGTAAATAGTTCGGTGATCATCACTTTCAACTGTCAAAAAAAGTTAGCGAATTGGCCTACAGGTCACTTTCGTAGAAAGTCACTGTCGCACAATGTCACTTTCGCAAAACAACATCGCGCAATGCCACTTTCATGAAAAATAACGTTCTACGAAAGTGACGTTCTGCGTCACGAAGACCTATCTAACTATAACGTTGTTGTTGTGTCACAAACAACCCTGTACAACTAGCTGTCTCCGAAACCAAGCGCCCCGTACCTTGGTGAGCACGAGCGCGGTGTCCGCCTGCAGCTCGGCCGGCAGCTGCGTCCTAGACAAGTGTGCCTGTAGAAGCACGTGCGCCTTCACGTGCGGGTCGTTGTAGCGGACACTGCCGCCGGCGGGAGCGGTCGGCTTGTGCGGCACCCTGTTGGCAGAATGGGGGGGATTATCATTATAATTATGTATACGGATAAGGAATAGAGCGAACGTAGGATGGATGAAGTGGCGACAGGTCTCAGCAACGATATGTGACCCACGGATGCCCCTTAAGCTTAAGGGGAAAATCTATAAGGCGGTCATTAGACCTGTTGTCATGTATGGATCAGAGTGTTGGGCTATGAAGAAGACTGATGAAAGAAGAGTGCATGTAACAGAGATGCGTATGTTAAGATGGAAATGTGGTGTGACACGGAGAAACAAGATAAGGAATGAGTATATCAGGGGAAGTTTGAAAGTAGCGCCAGTGACTGAGAGACTGCGGAGTGATAGACTTGGATGGTTTGGTCATGTCATGCGAAGAGATGAAAGCTACGTTGGCAGAAGAATGTTAAGTATGAACGTGGAAGGACGTAGAAGGAGAGGAAGACCAAAGAAGAGATGGATGGACTGTGTAAAGGAGGACATGATAGCGAGAGGGGTGGATGGGAAATTGGTGAAGGATAGAGATGAATGAAAGAAGAAAACATGTTGTGCCGGCCCCGCCTAGAGCGGGATAAGGGAAGGAAGTAGAAATGCTCAGAATATGTTCACCAGTTTAGAAATTAGATGGCGTTGTTGTTTATTATGTATGTGGTAAACTTGAACAATAGAAATAAGTAAGTAAAGAATAAAGACGTATCATTTTCACAAAAAAACAAGATAAAGTTTCCTGACACACAAAAAAAATCATGTCACACTTTGTTCTACTAAATACAAACCACTGTCTTAATATTGAATAAGGTTCCGTATAACAGATTGTTTAAGAGCGTTCACGCTTACACCGCACGCAACTGCTTTTGATACTTTTCGGGTATCAAAAGTATCTTTATTATTAGAGCATTACATGAGTATTAAGTTCGTTCTTATAATAATAGTTTTATTACATAAATAACAGCTATGTCCTCAGAATAGTAGATCTGTCACCAAATAAATCGATTGTCGATCCCTGACGCGACTCCTTTTTATTTGTTATTTTGTCACCAATATAGTAGTTACATTTTAATTCGTTCAGGTACTAAAATAATTGTATTCGTTGCCTATTTAATAAATCAATATCCAATTTTAATTGAAATGTGCTCAAAGAGGCGGAGCCAAATTGGTCGAAATTGGAACTAAAATTCCGCCTACTATTTTGTTTGTCTAGCACCCGAATACAGAAACGCTTTTTACTGCCGCACTCAGAGACGTCAAATAACGTTAATGAGTACTTAACGTCAAAAAATGACAACTCAAACCTAGTCGCTATTCTTGCCGGGTCTGTGGATTTGAATGTAAATGTTTGACATTAAATACTCATTTTTTTTCATTTTCAAGTTAATTGACGTCTCTGAGTGCGGCAGTTAAAGTTTGAGTCCTACCTAACATTTAAGTATTGTCAAAATTGATGTTTTTCCATACCAATTCTGACAGGTATTGTCCACTTAACTTTATAAGCAATGCTCAAAATTTTAGTAGCGTTTCTGTATTAACGGGTAAGTAGCTCTCTTTTGGTTGGTACGATGATGACGACAGCCCTAAATTATTTTAAACTTTATCTGCCGCACTCACTGCCGCACTCAGAGACGTCAAATAACGTTAATGAGTACTTAACGTCAAAAAATGACAATTCAAAACTAGTCGCTATTCTTGACGGGTGTATGGTCTAGATTTGAATGAATATTTTGACATTAAATACTCATTAAAGTTAATTGACGTCTCTGAGTGCGGCAGTCAGAGACGAACAACGTTAATGTGTACTTAACGTCAAAAAATGACAATACAAAACCAGTCGCTATTCTTGCCGGGTGTATGGTCTAGATTTGAATGAAAATATAAATAAATAACTTACTTGGCAGCGAGCGCCTTGACGATGTTCTCCTCGCGGTGCCGTATGCACAACTCCGAGTACTCCGCCGCCGAGGAGATGATCTCGAGCAGGCCGCGGATCTTGGTCTTGCTGGTCAGCGACAGGCTGAACAGCTCTGTTGGGGGGGAGAGGAGAAATATATAGTGGAGTCTTCCGTTTGATAGTCGAACAGTTCTGTGGGGGAGAGGAGAACGGGATAGCGGAGTCTTATGTTTCCGAGTCAGAACAGTTCTGTGGGGAGAGGAGAAAGGGACAGTGGAGTTTTACGTTTGAAAGTTGAATAGTTCTGTGGGGGAGAGGAGAAAGAGATACATAGTAGATCGGTCTTGCTGGTCAGAGACAGGCTGAACAGTTCTGTGGGAAGAGGAGAAAGGGACAGTGGAGTTTTACGTTTGAAAGTTGAATAGTTCTGTGGGGGAGAGGAGAAAGAGATACATAGTAGATTGGTCTTGCTGGTCAGCGACAGGCTGAACAGCTCTGTGGGGGAGAGGAGAAAGAGATCGTGGAGTTTCACGTTTGAAAGTTGAACAGCTGTGTGGGTTTCCTAGTTTGGAGAGCTCTCTGTTGGGAGGAGAAAAAGGTAGTGGAGTTTTGAGTAGCTCTGTGGGGGGGAGGAGAAAGGGACATTGGAGTTTTACGTTTCACAGTTGAAAGTTGAACAGCTGTATGTGGGAGAGGAGAAAAAGATGGTAGATTGGTCTTGCTGGTCAGCGACAGGCTGAAAGGCTCTGTGGGGGGGAGAGGGACAGATGGTGGAGTATTAGTTTGAATAGCTCTGTGGGGAGAGAATAGCTCTGTGGGCTCTGTCACGAGTTTTAACGAGACAAACGCACAGCAATTTATTTTTATATAGTGTATATAAGATTATTTCAGTGATTCTTTGTTAATTTGTGTAACACAGATCGAAGTAAATTTTAGCTATATACGCGCAATAACTGAGTTTCGCAGATTAAATAATTCATATTTTAAATGTTTAGACAAATATTTTAGACTTAAGTTACATACATACATACATAAATTGACTCCCCCCCCCGGACAGCTGAGGAGCTCAGTCGTGCATTTAGTGACCTGTTTTGCGTTTTTAATTCAAAAATATTTGAATTTGTTCACGTAAAAATCAACTTAAAAATTAGGACCACATAACTTTGAGGAGATTGCTGCCGCCGATCGATCAATCGAGTGAAATAGTGTTAGTGTGTGACGCATACGGAGTGGACGGCGCCCGCCCACCGCTGCTTGCTGCCTGCGCGCTGGGGCGTTCCTGTGCGTAACCACTACCTACGCATCACCCCCGCCAGTGACGCCCGCCGCTATCCAACGCTGCCCGACGCGGGACGGTAACCGAAGGAGGCAACTCGTATCGGCTGTGCGCCTAGTACTGCTATTCTTGTTAAACCGCTTAATCACTTAGCTATTTAATGGCGCTCAAACGCACCCCGCCAAAAATATCGACCACTATGTCAGAGACTGACTCTGAAAGTGTAGCTGGTTATGGATCTGACCCACAAATGAATGTTACGGGGCGTATTAAGCGGAAACGAGAGAATGAACTGCAAAGTTTTATGGAAGAAATGCGCGGTATGTTTGACAAATTTGTTACTACACAAAATAATCAATTGAAAAGTTTGGAATCCTCAATACTAGAAATAAAAACACAAAATAGTTATATTACATCAGCAATGGAGACCTTGTCGCAAAAATACGACGACATTCAAAAGGAACTAGAGTATCTGAAACAGGAACGTAAAAATCAAGGAACCCATATTGCACTACTGGAACGAAAAATAGAGAGTATTGAAAGGCAATCATGTTCGACTAAGTTAGAAATTAGGAATGTTCCGAGGCAACAAAATGAAACGAAGCAAGAATTATGTGAGCTAGCAAAAACCTTATGCAAAAGTTTAAGCGTACAAATACAGAACTTTGAAATTAAAGATGTCTATCGATCCAGCCCAAAACCAGGTACTAAACATGACGTAATATCGACAATAGTAGTTGACTTTACGTCGGCCATAACAAAGGATAATATAATTAAGAATTTTAAAAAACTGAATTTTAAAGAGAAAGTGGACAAGATCAACACTGGTTTGATTGGATTGCCGAAACCTCATAGGCCCGTCTACATCTCTGAATGTCTTACACCAAAAGGGAGGCGGCTGTTTTTTCTAGCACGCGACTTTGCTAAGACTTTTGAATACACCTTCTGCTGGACATCTTATGGAAAGATATTTTTGAGGAAGAGAGAAGGTTCACCGCACATTCTAGTTAGAGAAGAAGCTACTCTGACCGACTTAAAGAAGCAGCCAATTCCTGCGTGACTACGTTTTGTTGTCTTCTATTATTTTTATTTTTTCTATGTGTATAATTCTTATTTTTTTGGCCCATGTTTTCGTTTTGATACTAATACTTGCATGCTGATATATTTAAATAATTTTAATTCTTATAAGTCAAATCTTAACAGTTACAGGTATTGCATGAACTTTTTATTTTCTTATGTTTTATATACATTAAATTATTATGTACGCGAATGTATAAAACAATATAATAACACAGTTTTTGTAACACTACACACATACACACCCATCTCACGTTTTCAAACGAATCACTCCGTAATCCGGACTAAAAAATGTAAATTCACTTACATGGATCTCGATGAATTAGGCAACTACTATCGTTACTATAATAGCTATTATAATAATAGTGTCTATTTTCTGTCACATGATAAATATTATATGACCACTATTTTCGAACATGTAGTATTCAAATGTTTTCTCTAAAGAATATGAGTGATATACAAGGTAACCTTGACTCGTACTCTGTTGCTGAATCTTCGGCGTGCGATATTGATAGCTGTCAGTCTCTTCTTTTAAATTCGGGCAATTGTCTTAAATTATTACATCAGAACATCAGAAGTATTAAATGTAATCTGGATGGACTCTTATCTGTTTTTTATGACTGTAGCGTAAGCTGGGATTGCATTATACTAACCGAATGCTGGTTACCAGGTACCCCAAACTTGCCTACAATAGAAGGCTATAACCAAGCTGCAACCATACACAACCTCACACAAAATGAAGGAGTAGTCGTCTATTTCAAGGATGCCCTGAACATGGTTGTTGAACAAGAATTTGTTTCAGACTCTAATTGCTTAATTATAAAAATTAACCCCAATACTATTGTTCTAGCAATATATCGACCATCAGGTTACAAAAATGTAGATAATTTTATTAATTCATTAAACGACTCACTACAAAAATACTCACATATAAAGAATATTGTCATAATTGGCGATATAAATATCGATATTGTACAAGATAATTTAGATAACAGGAAAACTACATATCTAGATATGTTAGCCTTTCACGGAATCTTACCTGGACACACTATTCCAACACATAAAAAGACATGTTTAGATCACATTATGTTGAAAACGAGGCTATCAGCCCGATGTCTTGTACTTCAAACATGCATCACAGATCATGAAAGTGTTGCACTTTACTTAACAACTAACCCTAAAATAAAAACACCTAAAATAAAAAACATAATAGACAAGACTGGCTTAGGTATCGCTTTAAAAAAAACAGATTTTACCCCTATGTATTTAATGAATGATGCTAATATTGCAACAAACTTCTTCATCGAGACATTACGTAGCCTAATTTTAGCTCATTCCAAATCCGTAACGGTATCGAGATCCAAGAGAATTAGGAAGCCCTGGATTACACCAGGGCTCTTAAAGTGTTTACGTAACCGGAACAACTTATACAAAAAAACTAAAAAAGAACCAAATAATGATGTCTTGAGAGTTACATACAAACGATATAGAAATTTCTGCTCGGATATTCTTAAAAAATTGAAAAGAGATTATGATAAACATCAGTTAGAATATGCTAAAAATAACAAAAAAATACTTTGGAATACCATAAAAGAGATTACTTACACAAAAAAACAAAAAGATAGTCCTTCAGAATTGCTAAATAAAAATGATCCTTTGAAATCTGTTAATGATGTGAACTCTTTCTTTGCCAATGTAGGAAAACAATTAGCTGAAAAAATTATTAAATCATCTGGTTCAAGTATGTTAAAACGGTATACTCGTGGCTGTAACTCTTTTGTATTGTTACCCACCGATTGCAATGAAGTAAAATCTTTAATTAATAATCTTAAAATTGACTGTGCTGCGGGCTTGGACCTGATCTCGACTGACATCCTCAGGACTTTCAATGATACGCTAACACCACACATTACCTATATATGTAATTTGTCCCTTTCGGCTGGAGTTTTTCCCGTAGCCTTAAAGAGATCTAGAATAATACCAATTCACAAGAGTGGCGCAAGGGACTGTGTCAATAACTACCGACCTATTTCCATCCTGCCAACCTTATCCAAAATATTAGAACGCTTAATAAACAGTAGGTTGGTAAAATTCCTTGAAAATAAAAATGTGCTAGCACAGGCTCAATTTGGTTTTCGAGCTGGAAAATCAACGGCTGATGCAGTGCATGAAGTTACAGACTTCATTGTGAACCGACTAGATAAAGGCAAGAAGACTGTAGCAGTATTTCTCGATATAGCGAAAGCTTTTGACACGGTCTCTGCGGACATCTTGATTGATAAACTCGAAGGTATAGGTGTGCGGGGCCTCCAGTTGAATCTTATGAGAGATTATCTCACAGATCGCTCACAGTGCGTTCAAATCGACAAACATATTAGTGAAGAGCTTCCTATATGCTTTGGAGTGCCACAGGGCAGCATATTAGGATCAACGCTCTTCCTAGTCTATATTGATGATCTTTGTCAGCAGTTTATCCCCAATGCCAAAATTGTTACATTCGCTGATGACACAGCATTACTTTTTAGTGGGGACACTTGGGATGAAGTATTTGAACATGCTCAAGAGGGTTTCAACTTGGTTACTAAATGGTTAAGAGCTAACATTCTGAACCTTAATGTTGAGAAGACTTACTATATGTCATTTTCATTGAGGGACACTTATCCTAACAACAGTAACTATTGTATTATATCCCACACCTGTAACAATGAAAATGAAACAGTATGTTCATGCCCAAAATTGAAAAAGACTACCAACGTAAAGTACTTGGGTGTTATGATAGATGACAAACTTAACTTCCAATCGCATATCGATATAGTCACAGCAAGGGTCCGCAAGTTAATAGTCATATTTAAAAACCTAAGGCATATTGCAGATGCGAAATTAATAAGGTCCGTATATTATGCGCTCTGCCAGCCGTTGCTTTCTTATTGTATAATGGCGTGGGGTGGTACGGGAAAATCAACTCTATTGAAACTTGAAAGAGCACAGAGAGCAATTTTAAAAGTAAGCATGTCATTACCATATAGACACCCGACCACTGATCTGTACGACAAGAGTGGAGTCCTGACGGTACGCCAGCTGTTTATTTTGAATATCCTTCTTAAACAGCATTCGATTATTGATTATGAACCAGATAAAATAAATAGAAGGAGGCGTAGGGACTTGGTTTGTGTCATGAAAAAGTTTAACACTAAGTTTTCCCACCGTTTTTTCTGTTATCAGGGATCTAATTTATACAACAAAGTTAACAAAATTCTGTCGATATACTCCTTGTCTAAAAATAAATGTAAGACCGCAATAAAAAATTGGCTACAAAAATTGAATTATAACTCAACTGAAGACATACTCTAGATTGGTGATTCTTTTGTAAAAAATAAATAAAGTAAAACACACAAACAAGCACACACACACACTCACACACACGCACGCTCACACACACACACACACACCAACACACACACCAACACACACACACACCAACACATACACACACACATACATACATACAAATATTTTATATATACCCCATTTATCACCATAGCACAATCATAACTAAATATAACTAAGATAAAGTAATATGGATAAAAGATTTAGTATTTGGAATTTAACCGTGGGGTGGGGACCTGGTGATTTGAAATACAGGATATTCCCACGTCAAACACCAGCTCCTCACATACAGAGATTATCATAATCTTTTTAATTGTACCTAAGAATGTTTTCTTTGTGAGGAGAAATAAATAAATTATTATTATTATTATTATTATTATAAATCACGTCTATATCCCCGAAGGGGTAGGCAGAGGTGTGCACCCACGTTTCGCCAAATATGTCAGGTCCCATGTAATAGGTGGCGAGCCTATTGCCATTTATCGGGCACAAAAGTCGCAGTACATTGCTAGGTGGTATAATAGGAACGCTGCTGCCCATTCCTCATCACTGATTGATTTATCCTTAATTTAAGTTGATATTTTTTAATTATTATTATTATTAAGTATTTAGTTTAAGATAGATTTAATATTATGATCGAGTTTAGTTTTATTTATGTAAGATATATTCAGTTATTGAAATGTTTTTGAATAAGTTTCTTTTTGTGTTTTTTTTTAACCTGTAGCATATAAGTTACACTTGCGACTTTTGTGCCTGATAAATGGCAATAGGCTCGCCACCTATTACATGGGACTTGATATAGTTGGCGAAACGTAGGTGCTGGTTCACCTCTGCCTACCCTTTCGGGGATATAGGCGTGATTTATGTATGTATGTATCAGTGGCGGAGCGTCCATATAACCCGATTCCCAACAGCCGTACCAAACGAGCGAGCATAAAAAATCATTACCATAATTCAAGTACAATACCATTTTATAAGCAAATAAAAAAAATCATCAATATAATCTTATCATAACAGTATTAAACGCGCGCGAAACAATATGCAACACAGGTACATACAATTCGCTCCCGCTCTCTAGATTCCTTCAACTAACTCGCTAAATATCGAGTTATGGACGCCTGCTATACAGCGCCTGCACGCACACAGACAAGCGTAGTCTTGTCAGGCGCACGCAACGCGAAATAGTACCTAAAGTTTGCCTACAAGCCGGCATCAAGCCGGCATTTCGGCAGCCTACGCGCTTATGCATCGATACACTACGACACACGCACACATTAGTAATAAACTCCCACGAAAACAAGTTCCGTCAAAAGTAAATATTTTAGATCTTATTGCAATAGCCATAAAAGCGGAATTTCTTTTGTGAACTGCACTCATTATCGCGGTCGTGCGCCGCTCCTGCAAGCCGCTCCGGACCGAGTTGCGGTTGCAAAAGTGGCAACGTAGTTCTCCGCTTCGTCACTAGATGGCGTTGAACAGTTGTAGCCGTGTCCTAGCAGGCGGTGTTAAAAGTTAATGCTTAAACCATAAGAGGCTTCATATAGTTGTGGCTTGCCTAACTTGTTTTTTCACGCCACGCCACTGGTATGTATAAAAATACAACGTTACAGTGTCGTCATGCCTATCGCGACTCACCAATGGTGGTGTAGTTGATGTAGTAGTAGCTCGCGATCATGCCCAGGTTGAGGGGCTGCACATCCATCTCGTCCTCCACCGAGATGCACTTGGACTGCTCCAGGTCGGAGAGGGTGCCCTCCACCAGCTCGGACAGGTGGTCGGAGAGGTGCCTGGAATGTTGTTATTTAACTATCATACAGACTCTTACAAAGATTTACATACATACATACATACATAAATCACGCCTATATCCCCGAAGGGGTAGGCAGAGGTGAACAAGCACCCGCGTTTCGCCAATTATGTTAGGTCCCATGTAATAGGTGGCGAGCCTATTGCCATTTATCGGGCACAAAAGTCGCAGTACTTTGCTAGGTGGTAGGTATAAGAGGAACGCTGCTGCCCATTCCTCATCACTGATTTACCCTTAGTCGCCTTGTACGACACCCACGGGAGAGATTTGGGGTGGTGACAATTGTATTCTACTCTGCCGTCACCACACGGCACAAAGATTTAGGTGGTAAGAAAAAGAATTTCGAAAAATTATGGTCCCGATGCGGGAATCGAACCCGCGTCCGCTGCTATCCGGGCAGGTGCCTGACCGCTCGGCCAACCAAGACACTTGCCTTGTGTGTGTCTTGGTAGGCACCTGCCCGGATAGCAGCATTATTTTTCTAAACACCAAAATCTTTGTACTAATTTTTCTGACATTTATATAATGTTAAAATTAAAATCGAATAGTAAACAAACTCCTCCTTAGCCAGCCCTGTTCCCAGTCTATCTGGGGTCGGCGCAGTGTGTTTCCTCTTCCATTCATATCGGTCAGACGTCATCATGCCATATCCACCCCCTTTTCATTTATATCATTCACCACACCGATCATACATAATTGACTGATACGTCCGCATCGTGCGCATCGATTCCGATGACGTCATGCGATTTCTTCTGGGATTTCTGAAGTTTATGACAGATTCGGACAAATCGGACGATTCGACACGGGCAAGATGTTGATATAAAGATTTCTTTAAATTCGTCGACTTCGGCGCGCTCGGCTCGGAAAAGTATGTTCACCATTAGTCAAATTTTAAGACACCCATGGGATTTTTATTTTTTATTATTTTTACACCCACACCTATCATCTAGCCCAAAGTAAGTAGCCTAAGCACTTGTGTTATGGATACTAGATAGACGGACATATTTTTAATACAATTATGTATATAAATGTTGAAAATATACTACATAAACATATACACAACCACGACTCGGAAACAAACATTTGTGGTCATCACAAAGTTTGCCGCTACCAGGATTCGAACCCGGGACCTCTTGGCCAATACCCAGCAATCTGAGCATTCGAACAAGGCGGCCGTAGGGATGAGTCGGGGCTGGCCATTTCCACGTTATTTTTCGCTTGCAGGCCAGCATGCAAGACAAAATGGCAAGATCTACCATAAAAAGAAATCTCTCCCTCACCCTACTTTTTTTACAAATAATATTTAATTAAAACATAAGTTAGATTGAATGCCCGAAATGGGCAAACTGTTGTGACCTACTTAAGCATTAACACCAGCGAATTGTACACGGTTATAGCAATAAAAATATATTCTATCCTGCCCGCCTGGTATGACCACCAGAACACGATATGATACAGCCATTCATCGCGTTGAACTGTCAAAACTCCATAGATTTTTGCTATATCATATCGTACAAAGATTTTGGGGTAAGAAAAAGAATTTCGAAAAATTATGATCTTGAGGCGGGAGTCGAACCCGCGTCCGCTGCTATCCGGGCAGGTGCCTGACCGCTCGGCCACCCAAGACACCAATTAACTTGCCGAAATTCTTCTAACCTTTACACTTCACGTTGTAAGCCCTCGCAATGTAGAAATAAATTTCAAACATTCCAAAGCAGATATTTTTACAAATACCGTGCGTTCGGTTAAGCTTGGGTTTGCTTTATAAACTATTCGATTTCAATTTTAACATTATATAAATGTTAGAAAAATTAGTACAAAGATTTTGGGGTTAGAAAATTTTTGTAACATTTATATAATGTTAAAATTAAAATCGAATAGTTTATATCATATCGTGTTTCGTTGGTCATGGTAGCCGGGCAGGTCTAGAATATAAAAAAACGCTTCCTCACCTATGCGTCACTCCTTGCAAATTGTAATAGTTGGGGTTCTGCGTCAGACGGCGGTACAGGAAACTCCACGTGAGGTAGTCCACGGCGTCCTGTTTGTTCTCAATGGTCTTGGTCACAATCTCCGCGTTCATGTGGTCGTGCAGTCTGTGGTCGAGGTGGCTCTGTGGAAACGTTAATAAAAATATATAAATGAGCGCTTGGCGGGCTTTCAATGGCGTCAGTCAAATTTTTATTTCAATCAATCATTCAAAAATTGTTTCATAGTGGACTTTGTGTTATTTTGATGCATAATGATCCGTGTTGATGTTCAACTATGAAGAATCATTGAAATAAAAGTGTTGTGCCTTTTCATTATTTTCATTCATTCATTTATCATTCATTCAAGATTAAGAAAAGTAAACGAAAGTATACAAAGAAAGTTCGAAAAGGACTTGTTTCCAGGAACGTTAAGTCAATTAAATTAAATTAAATTGGTTACACTAGTTACTTGTTCCGCTAGATAATATGTGTGAGTGTAACATAAATATTTGTTACACTCACACATATCATCTACAGCAACAGTATAAAAGCAAATAAACGATTTCTACGAGCACCGCCACCGAATGGTCGTCCTCGAGCTAAGGCCTCATCTACTAAGGGCCTGTTTCACAATCGAAACTGGGAAGTTAGTAGCTTAAGTTCAATTGACATATATCTCATATTACAACCGTCAAATTATCTGCCAGGTAAGCTATCCAGAACTTAGCCGTCGATCGTGAAACAGGCCCGATCCAGACGAGTGTAACGTGTAAGGTAATGTTTAGAAAAAAATTGGTGGTTTCCCGCATTAGGACCATAATTTTTCGAACTTTTTCAAGCCAACCACCAAAATCTTTGCACACTACACTCGTCTGGATCCGGCTTAAGAGGTGGTTAACATTTTCTGACCGCGACCGTACTACTTTTTTTTTTTTTTTTAGGATTCTTTTTTTTTTTAATTCCCCCTCACCTCCAACGGCAGACAGTCGTTGAGCAGCTTCGTGAAGAACGTCTTCTGGTGCTGCACGCACATGAGCACCGCGACCGAGTGGTCGTCCTCTAGGGGGCGGCACGCGCGGCCTATCATCTGGAGCACCGTAGTAACCGGGTACGGCTCGTAGCAGTGCAGCTTGCCGTTGTACCTGTGTTTGCACACGCATAAAATACAAACAAACACGTAACGTGCTACAAAATCAGATCCTCCTTTCATCTCAAATCTACTGGGCCTTAATAAAAATATTATCTAAAAATAACTTCGCGTCAAAATTCAAAAATTTAAATAGAAATACTTTGGCATTAGATTCGGCAACTCGCTTATTTTCAATTTACTGCTGACTGTCGGAGGAGACGGATGTCTCCGAAATCCATCAAGAAATAAGACGTCATTTTAATAAATTACATACATACATACATAAATCACGCCTATATCCCCGAAGGGGTAGGCAGAGGTGAACTAGCACCCACTTTTCGCCAAATATGTCAAGTCCCATGTAATAGGTGGCGAGCCTATTGCCACCCATCGGGCACAAAAGTCGCAGTACATTGCTAGCCTGGGTGGTATAATAGGAACGCTGCTGCCCATTCCTAATCATAGTTAGATTTATCCTTAGTCGCCTTGTACGACACCTACGGAAAAGATTTGGGGTGGTGACAATTGTATTCTACTCTGCCGTCACCACGCGGCTTTAATAAATTACTATGTTCTCCCTAGGCACTTTTGTAAGTATTTGTACGCGTTTTCAGTGTTTGTGTTATACATCAGTTTTAAGTGTTCGTGTTCTGTTTTTATACATTTATTGTTACTTTTTCAGTGCTTTAATTTTTGAATATATCATATAGTGACGGCTTTAGTGGTTTTATTTCTTGGACCCCCGATAGGGTCCCACCACCACACCGTTACAAACAATCTTCTAATACAGTGGACCCGCTATGAATGAAAGAGGAAACATATTACGCCGACCCCAGAAAGACTGGGAACAGGGCAGGGATCCGCGGTCATCCGACAAACATTTTGCAGGGCGATGTCGGATAATAGAATTTGTTAGATTATACAGTACTGCCTCTATTATAATCCGGAAATTTTTAAAAACGAGTACCTTGTAATCCGACAAATTACAGAACCAGTGATAAGATTTTAATACTCTGAAGTATAATTCATACTTTATTATCTTCTTCTTCCTGCTCTTATCCCGCTCTAGGCAGGGTCGGCACAACATGTCTTCTTCTTCCACTCCTTTCGATCCTTCACCAATTTCTCATCCACTCCTCTCGCTATCATGTCCTCCTTTACACAGTCCATCCATCTCTTCTTTGGTCTTCCTCTCCTTTTACGTCCTTCCACGTCCATGCCTAACATTCTTCTGCCAACATAGCTTTCATCTCTTCGCATAACATGACCAAACCATCCCAGTCTATTACTCCGCAGTCTCTCTGTCACTTATGCTGTCACTGGTGGTAATTCATACTTTATTATGTATATCAAAATTCTTAAATTAAACAACACAATACATAAGCTCTCACGTTTTATTATAAAATTAACATCATTAATGCAATAGAATTTATGAAAAATAATAAAAAAATATGAATAAAAATCATAATATGAATGTCGGATTGCCGGGGTCCTCTGCACGAACGGCAATTCATTTTATATAAAAATGAATTTCTGTTCGTTTGTCTCGCAAGTCTCGCTAAAACTCGAGAACGTTCGTGTGTCACGCGTGTGTGCTCGGCCGCCTTGGTCGAATGCTCAGATTGCTGGGTATTGGCCAAGAGGTCCCGGGTTCGAATCCTGTGATGACCACAAATGTTTGTTTCCGAGTCATGGTTGTGTATATGTTTATGTAATATATTTTCAACATTTATATACATAATAATATTAAAAATATGTCCTTCATCTAGTATCCATAACACAAGTGCTTAGGCTACTTACTTTGGGCTAGATGATAGGTGTGAGTGTAAAAAAAAAAAGAAAAAAAAAAAAAGCGTATTCGCGACGATAACGGTGTGCACGTGTGCGTGGGTGTCATAGACGTGAGTGTCGTGGATGTGTATGTGCTGTTTACGTTTTCACAAGAGCGCCACTCCTTGAGCGTCCACGTGCATGTCTTAAGCGTGCCCTCGTGTGTGTCACTGAGCGTCCACGTTCTTCTGCAGTTCTATACGTTTTGTACTCCTAGAGTGTGTGCGTGCCCCCTTCCTTATGTCACTGTGTGTGTTTGAGTGCTCCTGTTTGTTTTTTTACTAATTGAGCGTGCCCGTGCGTGTGTCCCGCGTGTGCACTCACGTGAGCGTGTCCGCCACGATGACCGTGTGCACGTGCGCGGCGAAGGCCCACGCCAGCTCCGCGGCCACCACGCACAGCTGCGCGGCGCCCGACTCCAGCAGCTGCTGCACCACGCGCCTGTCTCCGGCCTCCACGCCCTCGTGGAGGTACGCCACGCCGGCGGCGAGCGTCTCCTTCAGCATCTGGTGAAGTCATCGTCATCGTCACACATCATCATTGGCGGCCGCCTTGGTCAAATGCTGGTCAGATCGCTGGGTATTGGCCCAGAGGTCCCGGGTTCGAATCCTGGTAGGGGCAAAGTTTGTGATGACCACAAATGTTTGTTCCCGAGTCATGGTTGTGTATATGTTTATGTAGTATATTTTCAACATCTGTATACATAATTATATTAAAAATATGTCCGTCATCAAGTATCCACAACACAAGTGCTTAGGCTACTAACTATGGGCTAGATGACAGGTGTGAGTGTAAAAATATTTATTTATTTTATATTTATTATTATATATACATACATACCTACATAAATTTACATTACTAGAGGACATCCGCCACATTTTTAGTCCAAAATCAAAAGTGCCGGCCAATTAAAAAAAAGTGCTGTATTCTGATCGTGTTCTGTCAGAATTTCTGACAGAACACGATAGCCTTAGCATTTGTTTATATAAGACCAAAGCTATAACACCAATATTAGTAGTGCTATACAGGGTGGAAAGTTGAGATGGGCAGTAAGGGCATCTACCAGATCCCTTGCTGCCACGCAAAACCGGTGTTACGAGACCTCACCAAAGTTTCTGAGCGATGACAACCGACATTCACAGGTTTTAGATAAAATGTACAGTCAGCGAGGAAAATCGTCAGAATTAACAAAATTTTTTTTTACCTTGTCTTAGTAG